>CM061066.1:182647670-183247670 GCA_030762895.1 Sophora flavescens
AGAGTATTCTGGTATCTATACTTTTACGTCCTGTGTTTGTCTGTATCTACTTTATTTTTATCTTAATAATATCATACGGTAATACGTTGATTCTTTTGGTCTTAATGTAGCTGGCCTTTGACATACCGGATACGTACGTTATGAAGAAGCGTTTGCTAAAGTATGCTGGTGAGCGTTGGAGGGGTTTTAAGGCCGATCTGGGCAGATACTATGTATTCAATCCAAAAAGTAAAAAGAACCCACTTAAGGTGTACCCGTTTCTTGACCAGGCGACGTGGGATGGCTTTGTTCAGAGCCGACATGATCCCAGCTTTCAGGTTAACTTATTTGATTTGTCTCTAAATTTATGTAATTTCATTAATTTTATTTACTTATGTAATTTAATTGTCTTCTATTTATAACAGGAGAATAGGAAAAAGGGGGCAGAAAAACCAAAGCAAGAATGTCTACCCCCATGTCATGTCTCGTGGGGGATATAAAAAGCTTGGTCAGATAATGGTTGAAGAGGAAAAGAAAGCACGTCGGGAAGCAGCATCTCAGGCGGATCCTAATGCTGAAAATCGTCCAGAGGTTGTTGATCCACCTCCACCCCCACGCTATCGTAAATGGAAGAGGGCCCGACAAAGAAAAATGGGACAATATACATCTGAGGAGGCCCGCCAAGTAGCTGAGAAGATTGTAAGTATAGTTTGAATTGTAATTGTCATTTTAAGATTGTTACCGAATTGTAATGTGACCTGATATTTTATGTGATAGGATGTCTTGGAGGAGCAGGTAACCCAAGGAACAGATAGAGCATGGCCAAAACAGGAGATTGCAGCTGAGCTTCGACAGGAGATGGCCGAGTAGTTTGCCCAACAAATGGCAATATTGACTTCTATGTCCCATCAGATGACAGCCGGTGTCCAACCCTCTGTCCATGTGAGCACTAAGGGCTCATGTGATCCTCCTCATCAGCCTGAAAATGATGATGATGGTGATGAAGATGATGATGATGATGATGATCACCCTGATAGGTGTGAGCTGTATGTTGATGATCATCATGATCGCCGCTTAGTGGCATTGGGGAGGGCACATAATAACTTAGGTAATACCATACACCATCGTTTATTACTGGATGATCAGCTGAGGGTCGTTGTTGAGATTATTCGAGATGCTAATGCTCGAGTCCCTGTGCCCACTGAGGAGGTTCAAACAGTGGGTCATGCCCCCGGTAACTTCATCCTCTGGCCAAGAAGACTGGTCAGCTTTCTTGTTGCATCTGAGGTATTCAGTTAGTTGTGTTTTTCTATATTCATTGTTGAAATAATTTATTATTGTTTAAAGATAATGCTTTATTTTTATTCGTTATAGGATGTTGGAAATGATATTGTGCCTAAAAGGTCGGATCCGGGAAGACCGAGAGATGTCCGCTCTCCGCCAAGGTATTCATTTGACTATTTAGTTAATTACGAATTAAATAACTTAATTATCCGTGATTACTAATATATATCTATGTTGTTTAGGGGATCGACAAAGGGGCACCTGTCCATGGTGATGTTTTTAAAGCTCTGGCTATACAGGTTGCCACCATGGAGAATGACGCAGCCTTGGTAAGGTTGGAACATGATGCCAGTCCAGGTGTTGAACTGTATATCCCAAAGAAGGAACTTATGGAGATGGTACTCAATAAAGAAATGGCTAGTTCTGCACACATATCGTTATGGTGCACGTAAGTACATTTTATTTATAAGTTAAGTAATTAATTTTTAAATACTATGATAATAAACATGTTTTTCCAATATATTAGGTATCTGCATCGTATGTTAGTTGATCAGGGTAACCTCGCCCTTTATGGGTTCATTGACCCTATGTTCATTCAGGGTGATGTTCTCCTAGCATCAGAAGACCCGGTTACCACCATACGTGATATACTTGCCCGAGACGATCATCAACTCTACCTTGCGCCTTATCTCAATAAGTAAGTACCGGTTATTTAAGTATAACTATATATTACTTAGTCACTAATTGTTCTGCAAATACAGCCAGCATTGGCAACTGTTGATCTTGTACCCTAGGATGAACGTCGTGGTCTTCTTCTGCTCTTTGGGAAATAAGCCGGCGAATGCACTGAAGACGATCATCGAAACGTAAGCATTAAAATACTTTATAATCAGTAATGCAGTTGTTTTAATTATCTGAAATCTATTAGATATACTTTAATTAATGTTTTTGTCATGATAGGTCTATTACTGCAAACCACATGTTGCGTGGTGAAAGGCGTACTCGGGCTATCAGATGGATTATTCCTAGCGTAAGATATTTATTAGTTCAAATGCATAAAATGCAGTATGTATAATTATTGATTTCTATTTAATTCCTCATATTCTAATTGGGTTTCATTTGTACGTAGTCACGTATACAACGTGGATCATGGGAATGTGGCTACTATGTGATGCAGTGGATGCTGGAAATTATCTCCTCCAGGATCACTGAAAGATGGCACAAGGTAAATGTTAATTGACACAATTAGAAGTAATAGTTATAGATCCGTTATATGTTTTATGTTAGTTTATTACTTAAAATATATAATCTTTTGTCCAATTAAACTTGCAGATATTCAACAATCCAACTCCATTATCTGATTCCGACATCAACAACATAAAGAGGCGTTGGGCAACTTTCTTTCTTGAAGTGTACCAACCATAGTTTGTATATATGTAGTTAGTTTAAAAACTTATCATGTACTAGATATAGTGTACTTTTGACTGATCATATATATTTTGATATGAAATCTATAATATATCATGTAGCTTTTTGGTTTCTAATTATCTTTGTTGTCTAAATGTAATTGAACGTACATATGTATTGTTCGTAATAAATTCAGTATATATTAGTTGTGTTTTTGTCGTACAAAAGTGATTGTGTTGAGAATATTTACAGTATGTTATTCTGGTATTTATCTGCATTACTGAAACAGGGGAAAAGGAATGATAGAAATGTAAATAACAGAATAAAAAAAATGAGACTTTACACATCGGTTCTCAGTAAAACCGATGTGGAAAGTGAAATTTTCACAGCTGTTTTTACAAAAACCGATGTGGAAAGTGAAATTTCCAATAGGTTACCAATTGACAAATTAATTTTCCATATCGGTTAAGGTAAAAACCGTTGTTAAAAATATACTATAAACATCGGTTTTAAAACCGATGTGAAAAGTGGCAATAAACCACATCGGTCATTTCAACATCAGTTTGAAAACCGATGTGAAAAGCCAAAAATAATCGATGTGGAATCCTTTTTCTGCACCAGTGAACCCACACCTGATTATTATTATTTTTTGGCTCTGTTCGTTCTCAGTCCCCCTTTCATCCTCTCTGTCCCTGCTCCGCCCCTCTTCTGATCCTAGTAATGGAGCAGCCACCATCAGCCCATATGTTGTAAGTTTGTCAACCGTTGTGCCATCGCCACCAAGCTCCGCCATGCACGAAATAGCTCCGCCCCACCAGATCAGCCGCAAACCCATTAGTCACAACTCCTCCGCCCGTCGTCCCTGTCCGTCGTGACCTCTATCAGAGATCGGAGCGCCTCCGCCTCAAGCCACTGCATTCTCCCTCTCGTCAATAATCACCACCACACGGATCTAAGCTCCACCGCGGAGACCCGCGTCGTCGTCACTAGTCAGCCATCGAGCGTTCATCGTCATTAACCACAGAGATCGCGTCCCTCCGTCGCTGCTATTGTATCGCCCACGAACCCCCGGACCATCTCGAACCACCGCAAACCACTGTCCGCCTAGCTGCGCGTGGTCTCGATCTGACACACTCAGGCCAATTTTACTTTTTGTATCATAGAGATTGAGGCGGCGGAGGTAGCGGAGGTTCCGAGCTTCGAGGGTCGCAGAGCGATTTTCCGGCGAGGTCGATCCCGACCACGAGCGGCGCAGGGAGGCCAGAGATATTCGACCAGCCTCACGGTGGTGGCGATCCTGGTGGAGGTTGGAGTTGGAAGGGAGGCCAGGCGGGAGAAGCATCAGATCTGAGTGGGAGAGAAGAGCCAAAAAAAAAAAATCAAGTGTGGGAGGACTATGATAATATCCCGTGACACTTCTAATCTAATGGTTAAATTAAGGTCTCCCACATAAGAGACATGAGGATGTCATGCACCGTAGAACCCACCATACTCTTAGTACCCTTATTTCTAAATGAATATTAATCTCACACCTAGAAATCTCACACTTAAAATACGAGAAATTTTCATAAGATTGAAAGAAAAAGCATTTATTTATTAAAGTAAACCTTGAACATTGGTTAAAAATCGAAAAATTGAATTTAACAAAAAAATAGAAAAATAGAAAACAAAAATTTATTAAAAAAGATGGTTTTGAATTTTTAATATATTAATTTTTTTTTTGGTTGGGTAGCTCAACTGGTTTGAGCTACTGATATAAAGAGTTGGAGGAGTATTAGATTCGGGATTCAAACCTTGACAAAGGAGGAAAAAAATAACATAATAACTAACTATTAATATTTTCCTATCAAAAAATACTTTTTCCAATAAAAAAATTTATTTCTATTCCTTAACCCTTAACCAATATCTATGTTATTTAAAAAGACTCTCTTGATCAAAAAATATTAATTAAAAAGACTCTTTGATAAATTGATGAGCTTACAGTCAATTAAAATTGAATTTTAAAAAATATCGGATGTTAATTCCATTTTTCCGTCCAATCTCGTGTTCCAAGGAGGTATGTAGATGGGGTGTTTCGTTCCCATCTCTGTCTCATATTCGTGTGGGTATTCATATTGCTGATTTTAAACAAATTTATCAATATTTACGGATATCTATAAATATCCATGGATATTCAAACACCTCACAAAGTTTTTTATTCACATATGAAATTCAGACTATTTCTGTCAATCAAATTTGATTTGAATTTCTTACTGTTACGAGAAATTCTTATGTACTTGAGAATTATTGTAGTAAATATACTAAACAATATAATCCTACATATCATTAAAATAAAATCTAAAATATTAAACACTAAAACTAATTTAAATATCAACTATTAAGAATATTACTTTAAGATTAATTAAGATTTTTATTGCAATTCATAAGCATTAATCCATGCCTCGACGGATATCCACGTGTATGAATACTACACTACCTGCCCCATCAACAATCGGGTATATAAAATATTCGTTTATTTTATTCGTGGATATTCATTAAGTTACCAATTTTCTATCCAATGTGGATATTATCAGTGAATATTCGTGGTTACAAGTAAAATTTACATCCTAATAATTTCAACCAAGGTTTTGAAAACCGGACCGGACCGGCCGGTCCGACCGGGAACCGGGACCATGGCCGGTCCGGTCAGTAGGAAAAACCGGTCATGCATTGAACCGGTACAAAAATCGAAAAATCGGTTCAAAACCGGTCATAACCGGTAGTGAACCGGCCTGAACCGGTTTTCTTTAAAAAAAATTAGTATAAAAGGATTTGGATCATCCTAGCCAAAACTCAATTCTTTTGTTTTCTAACATATGTGGGCTGGTTGTAGATTTTGGGTTGGTTTTCCCTATGAAGATGATTTTAACATATATCTTTATATTTATTTAGTTTAATTTCAAAATAATAAAAATTGTGCTTAATAATTTTAATTGTTATGTTGTTTTTTTGTTTAATATTGTTATAAATATTATATTAAAAATTAAAATAATATTATTTAATTATAACCGGTTCAACCTCGGTTGGACCATTGAACCTTGAATCGCTGCCTTCATCGATTCGATGACCGGTCCGGTTTTATAAACCTTGATTTCAACAACATTTCTTAAAGAAAATATATATTTTTTCAATCGCCCACATATTGCCCTCTCGAAAAAAATATTTGGTAGGTTTTGGTAATTTTGAGTTTATATTAAATAACTAATCATAGAAAATCTTTAATATGCGAGAATCATGTGACCCATTCTAAATAAATAGTTAGCACTTGCTCATTGCGTAAAAAAGTCAAATCATTTGTTCTCTATTGTCTTTTACTTCATGAAATAAAAATTAGAAAAATGCTTATAGAAGTGTTCTTATGACATTAACATATTAAAATAAAAAGTTTGCATAAAAAAAATATATTTAATATACTAAAAAATAGAGTCTCGCTGATAAGTGACCTATGGATATTGGTTAATGAATATATAAAAGAAAAGTTTGGATTAGAAAACTAAGTGTAACACCTTTCAAGATGTTAAATATAACATTTTTTATATAATTTTTTTTCTTGGTTCATTAAACACTGTCCTAAGGACACTCGTTAGTATTCTCCATAAAAACATTATACTTAATTTTTCAAATATAAATTTTTTGGCAAATGTTAACGATTGTTCTAATGGTATTGTTTAAGGAATCTAAAAGAGTAGTTATGATGAGAAATTGTGTAATCAATACATTGGGAAGGAGAGATATATTTTATTTTTCAATTAGTAATTATCTTATTTGGATTCCTTAAACAATATTTTGAGGATACCCGTTTACAAAACCCAAATCCTTTTCGTTGATTTCTTAATCAATATACTTTCGGAGTATCCATTAAGAGTGTGTTTGGGAAAACTGGAAAAAAAAAAAGATTATGCTGATAATAAATTTTTGTATAATCAATTATCGTGATAATCGATTATAATCAGAATCTGTTTTTGTTTGGGTCTATTTGCTGAAAAGTGATTCTAAAATAATCTATTTCGTTTGGGTAGTGAAAAAAATTTTACTTTTATATAATAAATTACGAAAAATGATATGAAATTATTTGTTTATAATATTTGATGGAAAAGGAAATAATATTTGATTTTTTTAATATTATAATTTTTTTTATGATATGGGCTAAAACCCATTAATGCCATTCTTGAAATAATAATAAAAAAATGGGTTAAAACTTAAAAGCCTTAAAAAAAAAAAAGGGTTAAAAGCCTTAAAATAATTGAAAGAAAGGTCCATAGAGGAAGATGAGACCACCCACCACGCACGGGAAGAGAAAGGCCCGGGTCATTATGGGAAAACGGAAAGCCTCATGCAAAATAATCTTAATACCCAAACATCACAATTATTTTTCAAAACAGCTTAAATAAAAAAAACAGCCGAAAGTAAGAAATTTAAGCGTTCCAAACACCCTCTAAGAAGAACCCCATCAAAGTAATCTCACTGTTGAATGAAAAAGAAATTTTAGTCAAACATCGTTTGATTTTACCATTTCAACCATGCTTTGTTAAGGCTTTAGAGCACTACTTGAATTGAATGAATGGACGTTTTATGAGTTCTCTAAATCAGTAAAGCGCCAGTGGATGGCGAGTCCACGCGCAGACACAAGTGTTTGGGTTTTGGAGTGTAAACTTGGCAAGCTCTCCTTGCTATCTATTGTTATGTTAGTGCGTAAAATAGGAGAAACTTAGCATCAAAGAAAATGAGAATTTTCTCCACGCCCTACTTTTTCTAGCCCACCTTCTACCACATTGCTCTCTGGTCCCCTAGATTTTGGAAGCAATCTTGCAATCATTTATATATTTGGGGCTTCTAAATGCATTTCTCTTTCCTAAATGGAGAAAGAAAAAGAAACACATTGAGGTTCTTTATAGGCGGCCATGCGGCCGGATTCCAGCCTTTTTTTTTTCCTTTCTTGTTTTTGATAAACTCATGAACCTTTCTCCTAAAATTTATCTATACTGTATTCGCACGGATGAACTTTTGATTTTTGTCTTCATATTTTTTGAAACTAAAAACATCTTCAATGCTGTAATTTATTGAAGTTTCTTATTTTATTTTGGCTTAATTGTAGTTTTGGTCTCCTCCCTGTTATAAGTCATGTACAATTTTTGTCCTTAAAGATTTTTCGTGCACAATTGGTCCCTCTATTTTTTCAACGTTGCTAATTTGGTCCTTCTATACAATATCTGTCAATTTTTTTTATTTTTTTTTCAATTATCAATATAGAAGAATCACTCTTCTAAGCACACACAATCACTGGTTGAGGTTTCTCCTCCCTTGCGTCTCCGATTCAACATGATCTAGTGGTTCCTCTCTAGTATATATCGGTTTTGTCCCTCCTTTACAGGACATATTTTGGTTCCACCACATGATCCTTTACCACAAGAGCTCAAAAAGACGTTTTATGAGCTTATAGCAGTGGTTCTATGTGCTTAGGGGAGTGGTTCCTCCATGTTGATCATTGAAAAAATTGACAGACATTGGCAGAAGGAACAAATCCGCAACATTGAAAAAATTGAGGGACCAAATACGCACCAAAAAACTTCAGGGACCAAAATCACACATGATCAATAGTTGAGGGACCAAAACTACAATTAAGCCTGTTATTTTTTAGGATCATACTAACAAGTGTCTTTAAGGAACTCATAAAAAATAAGTTTGCATTAAAAAAACTAAGTATTCTACTTCTTTAAAGGTTTAATTACACTTTTCGTTCCTCAACTCATTTAAATGTGTGATTTTGGTCTTTCAAAAATTTTAATTGCACATTTCATCCCTCATCTTTTTCAATTGTGCGATTTTGGTCTCTAAAAAATTTTAATTGCACATTTCGTCCTCTAATTTGTAAAATTGTGCAAAATCAGTCCTTACTACATGTTGACTGGTCATGGACGAAATGATTGTTTTTGGACAATTCAACAAATTAGAGGACTAAATGTGCAATTAATTTTTTTTAGGGATTAAAATCGCACAACTGAAAAAGTTGAGGGACGAAATGTGCAATTAAAATGTTGGATGGACCAAAAGAGCACAATTGAAAAAGGTTGAGGGGCGAAAAATACAATTAAGCCTTCTTTAAATATCTCTCTCCAAATGGATCATCACTACTAGAAAATTGTTATTTTCGGACGGATTTTCGAACGGATTTTAGACGGAATTTGAACACTTTTCTCATGGATTTTGGACGGACAATTAATTTCAGATGGAATACCCCCCGTCCGAAAAAGTCACGTTGCAAATTGAAAATTATGTCCGAAATTCCGTCCGAAATTAGTTCCAGACAGATTTCGGACAGACACAAAAATCTGAATTTTGGTTATATTGGCTTAATTAGGATTTAATTTGCATTTAATTCAATATTGCTATTCATACAAATTCTGGACGGATTTCAGACGAATGTTATGATATTATTTTGGACAGATTTCCCATGGATTAGATAGTCATATTTAAATAATATTTTTTGATAAATAAATCATGTTTGTTAATAAAAAAGGGGCTGATGAGTCACCGGCAAGTGTACTTAGGGTAGTCGCAAGTAATAAAATAAACACGGTAAGAATTTACCGAGGTCGAACTCGAGGATTGGGCTACCAATTCGACTAATCCGTGGGAAATCCGATGCGTTTGGTCAAGTAATGAAGGTGGTTGAGAGAGAGAGAGATTAGGATCAAAAATTCAATTAACAAATCTAATAAAATAATTAACTAAAAATCTGAAATTAAAATGTCCAAGGTCACAAATCCACCTACCCAATATGCATTCCCAAGTGATGATGAATTCCTCCCTAAGTTCAATTACAATGTCAACCGGGACCCCCAAATTCTCCTAAATCCACTGTCGTGCTCATTAGGACATATTTGAAGATTGGATTAATTACTTACTAGGTCTCATAATCATAATCATCAAATTCTGTTAATTCGTGTTCCCTATAAGGTTGCACTAATCTCCTACCCACTGTCGTGCAATATTCAATTAGTGATCCCAATTCAAGTTCTAAAACGCGAATTGCCTCTCAGCCTCAACACGTTTAACTAGTCAATCACGCTAGCATATGATCAACGCAATCAAATCAGAATTGGAAAACATAAATTGAGACAAAGGAGAAAGACATACATCACATCGAATCTACACCGCCATGGGTGGCTTCATTGTTCCCTTAGACGAGGGGATTAGTTCCTCATGATCATAGACAAACAATCGGACATAACCTCCATAGTGAAATAAGAAAAGAAAAAGAGGAGACGCAGCTCCAAAGAGAAAATAAATCTTCCTAAACGCTACTCTACAGTGGAAAAACTACTAGGATTCGGATCTGCCCAGAAGCTCCCTGATAAGCCTCTGGCTCATCTAGTTTTATGACTAGTATGACCGTGGTTTTGTGCCGATTATATCTCGTTTTCACCCAAATTAGGCCTGATTGTCCTCAAGCAAGGTTTTGAGTCCCTTAAGTAGTTTTAGGGTTATTTAGTCAGTTTTCGAGTCAAATAAAGCACTTATGGCTATTTCATGTTTTCAGGTTGACTTAGAGTCCAAGGAATGAAGGAAACAATGGAAATTGCAATCTAGAAACACTCGCCACGCGAGCAGATACTCGCCCCGCGAGAGTGAGGACCAGCCAGTGCCAGAAAAGTCATGTTCTCTGCCTCGCCCCGCGAGCTATTGCTCGCCTCGCGAGCCTGAAGTCAGCAAGCATTACGGTCATCCCGTGACACCCATCACGGGCGTGAAGAGAAACCCCTGAAGACAGAGACCGTCACGGCCTGGCCGTGATGAAGGTCACGGCCATGACAGATAAGCACCCGAAGACAGAGACCATCACGGTCTGGCTGTGATAGGCATCACGGCTGTGACAACCCGGGTTTTGAAGACTCGCCTCGCGAGAATCACGCTCGCCTCGCGAGAATACAAATTCAAGAAGGCGCCATTTTAATATTCGCCTCGCGAGAGGCCACTCGCCTCGCGAGAATGCGCAGTTTCTGAAAGTTATAAATAGCTGTTTAGGGCAGAACAGAATCATCTTTTGCTAATCCTTGTTTTCGAATTTTCCCTGTTTGTTTTACGTTTTTGATGGAGAACTAGTCTCCTTGATCAATCTGCTGTAATCGGTTCGCACTGCCGCTTGAGGTTATGTAATTCCTGATTTAATTGCTACTCTCTTTCAATATCTATTATATATTCTCTGTTTGCTTAATTCAGTTTGTATCGAATGGGTATTGATTTGTTTCGATGATTGTGTGTTCCTAAACTTAATCGCGTTTGCTTAATTCGCGTGCGTTCAATTCGTGTTTGCTTAATTCACGAAGGGCTTCATCCGTTTGCTTAATTCGGAATTAGGAACATATGTCTCGTAGCGTCGGTTTCGCTTGTTAATTGATGTTACAATCGAAAAGGGTTTAGGATCCGCTTAGGGCTTGGATTTATATGAACCGATGATAGTGGGAAGCCGAAAGCAGTAGGTTGATCGCTTAGCTTAATTGGTGATTGTTTAGTTTACATTAGTTTTCTGCTTTGTTTTCTTTTTTTTTAACTTGAATTCCAAAACCCCCCGTTCTGACTTTTTCTGTTAACAACAACCCAAGAGTCCTTGTGAGACGATACTCGAGTTGTCGCACTTTCCCTAACTACATATTTTTGTAAACCTCTCTTCATTTGACGCGTGCGCGACAGCGCGTCAAATTGGCGCCGTTGCCGGGGACTCTTGTTGTTATTAACAAAAAAATTAAAAAAAAAAAAAAAAAAAAACATTTCATTGCTGAATTAGTTATGGCTGCTTTGTCTGGTTATGAATCTTAGTACTGCCATGGATAATTACATGCAAGGTTATATGCCTTATGTTGATTATGAGCCACCACCATGCATATATTATCCTAACTTTGCTGAAGGCTATGAGTCTAGTAGTGGTTTTGGCTTGATTGGAGTAAATGAAGTCCAACCCAGCCTGGACGAGTTAGCTTCTCTGATGCAACAACATATGACAGAATTTCAAGCAAATCTTCAACGAATGACAGAACAAAGTCTTGAAAACCATCGGAGAGGAGAAGCTGAGTCTCAGAAGTTGTCCATTCTAATTGATCAAATTGTCGCCAACTCTGCTGCACTGCTAACTCCACACCCCCTTGAAGAACATACAGATTCACAAGTTATTCTTGACAATACCTCTGAGGATGATTTTGATAATACTTCTGTTGATGAACTGTGTGTTGAATCCCCTGATTCTAATGCATGTCTTGATTGTGCGACCTTATCGCTTTGTGTATAGAATGTTATGCAGGTTTATTCTTTTCAGGAAACGTAGAGAATGAGTATCAGGAGGATCAGGAGGACATCTGCTTCACCATGCTTAAGGATGATGAAGAACCTTTGGAAATAGTTGATTCAATTAAATCAAATGCATGTGTTGAGAGTGATGGGGTGGATGAATTGAGTGCTGAATTTCCGGACATATCTGGACCTTTACTGATTCAGTTTATTGTAATATATGTATTGACTCTACTAACACTAACATTTGTGTGGTGTGTGCTGAAATTTCTGCATGTATAGCAGGTGATAAATTTGTTGGTGCAGTGAATGAAGAAAATGCAGAAGCTGAAGCAGCACCGGAGACACCAGTGTCCTATTTGCCACCTCCCCCAGAGGAGCCACCAGTGATGGAGTTTGAGCCTTTGGATTTTGCACCATGGCCAGTCCAAGAGGTTGAGCGCCACTTTTATTGGGGAGACTTTGTAGATAAATAGGTCAACTGTGACCCGAGAGGTAGTGAGAAGTTCACCGCACTCGACGAGGTCATCATGATTGTCAAGCGCTCACCTCCGTATCAAGGCTGCGAGTTAGGGAAGCATGGAACAAACTACAGACCTTTGGCTACCACGTGGGCCTTATGCTACAGACAGTGGGATCCTGGTGGAACCGCCTCAATGAGTTTTCTTAACCCTTTCTCCTTTTAAATTTTCTTTTCCTTGCTTTATTTCTGTGTTGTTTTCAATAAAGCTCCTGAATAATTTGAGAAGCTCCGGAGTTGTGTGTGAGTCTTGTGTCGGCAAGCTTGGTAGGTTCTGTTGATTTAGCACAGATTGATGGCATGATTTATGTTGATGATTCCCCCTAAGTTTTTGAAATTTGGAAATTGATCCCCACTTGAAAAATTGAAAAAAAAAAAAAAAAAACTGAACTTTGAGATATTTTGTTGTGATGGCATGATTGATGATAAGTTTGGGGTGATAGGGTGCACACACTAGGGATAGAATCTCGGTCAAACAATTTGCATGAATGTCCGGGTGAGGATTTGAGCCTCCAACATGTTTTTGATTGTGTGAATCACTTTCGAGTTGCACTTTCCCGAATTTGCTTGAATCTCTTCATGGTTTGCATGTCTATGTGTTTGCATCAAATGATTTAGGCAATTTTCTTTGAATTAACTACTTGACCTAAATTGAACCAGTCCCTAATGCATGTTCCCTAGTTAGCCCCTTTGAGCCTAATTAGCCTATTGTTTCATGTTGACCTTATGTTATGAGCCTAAATCTAAAAAAAAAAAACCATGTTAACCCGATCTTAGGATTAGGAGAGCATGGAAGCTTAGCAAGAGAATGGTTGCAAGAAACTAAGTTTGGGGTGGCTACAGTGATATGATGTGTTGTTGGGGATTGAGAAAAAGAGAAAAAAATAAAGGTTGGAGCCAAATTGCTAAAAAAAAAAATAAAAAAAAAATTAAATCTCTCTAAAAAAAAAAAAGCAAAATGTCAAGAAGGGTATTAGAAGAAATGGGCTGTAGCCACCTAAGGCAAAAAGAAGAATAAGAATAGGAACTTGAGTAAGGAATTCAATGTGTAAACAGCTTCATGCTCTCTTAGTTCCTAGGGACTTCAGCCAGTACCTTTGTATATCCTTCCCTTAGCCAGGCCCCATTACAACCTTGAAAGTCCTTTTGATGTTGCATGCATGTTTTCCGTGGGAACCATTTTGAGGTGAAAATCAAATTCATGGGAAGTGCTCTTAAAAGTGAAACTGAGTGAAATGTTGTCAGCCTAGACAAACTGAGAGATTGAGTGAACACTAAACCCCTTTGTGAGGAAGGCGATTGTTTGAATTTGGTGATCTCCCTCTTGTGTGTAACTTAGATCCCCTGTTTAGATTAATTATTGTTTGAATGATGAAATTCTCAGATGTTCAGAATAAATGATTGTGGGGATTACATTGTTGAAAAGGGGGGAACATTGAAGGAAAATTGTTTTGATGAATTGCTTGAAATTTGTGCGGAATTGGTTGAAATCCTTCTAGCTTGCCAAGTCTTGAGTCGTTTTGAGTTTTAGTTTGCTTGGGGACAAGCAAAGTTCAAGTTTGGGGTATTTTGATAAGCCTCTGGCTCATCTAGTTTTATGACTAGTATGACCGTGGTTTTGTGCCGATTATATCTCGTTTTCACCCAAATTAGGCCGGATTGTCCTCAGGCACGGTTTTGAGTCCCTTAAGTAGTTTTAGGGTTATTTAGTCAGTTTTCGAGTCAAATAAAGCACTTATGGCTATTTCATGTTTTCGAGTTGACTTAGAGTCCAAGGAATGAAGGAAACAATGGAAATTGCAATCTGGAAACACTCGCCACGCGAGCAGGATACTCGCCCCGCGAGAGTGAGGACCAGCCAAGTGCGGAAAAGTCATGTTCTCTGCCTCGCCCCGCGAGCTATTGCTCGCCTCGCGAGCCTGAAGTCAGCAAGCATTACGGTCATCCCGTGACACCCATCACGGGCGTGAAGAGAAACCCCTGAAGACAGAGACCGTCACGGCCTGGCCGTGATGAAGGTCACGGCCATGACAGATAAGCACCCGAAGACAGAGACCATCACGGCCCTGGGCTGTGATAGGCATCACGGCTGTGACAACCCAGGTTTTGAAGACTCGCCTCGCGAGAATCACGCTCGCCTCGCGAGAATACAAATTCAAGAAGGCGCCATTTTAATATTCGCCTCGCGAGAGGCCACTCGCCTCGCGAGAATGCGCAGTTTCTGAAAGTTATAAATAGCTGTTTAGGGCAGAACAGAATCATCTTTTGCTAATCCTTGTTTTCGAATTTTCTCTGTTTGTTTTACGTTTTTGATGGAGAACTAGTCTCCTTGATCAATCTGCTGTAATCGGTTCGCACTGCCGCTTGAGGTTATGTAATTCCTGATTTAATTGCTACTCTCTTTCAATATCTATTCTATATTCTCTGTTTGCTTAATTCAGTTTGTATCGAATGGGTATTGATTTGTTTCGATGATTGTGTGTTCCTAAACTTAATCGCGTTTGCTTAATTCGCGTGCGTTCAATTCGTGTTTGCTTAATTCACGAAGGGCTTCATCCGTTTGCTTAATTCGGAATTAGGAACATATGTCTCGTAGCCTCGGTTTCGCTTGTTAATTGATGTTACAATCGAAAAGGGTTTAGGATCCGCTTAGGGCTTGGATTTATATGAACCGATGATAGTGGGAAGCCGAAAGCAGTAGGTTGATCGCTTAGCTTAATTGGTGATTGTTTAGTTTACATTAGTTTTCTGCTTTGTTTTCTTTTTTTTTAACTTGAATTCCAAAACCCCCCGTTCTGACTTTTTCTGTTAACAACAACCCAAGAGTCCTTGTGAGACGATACTCGAGTTGTCGCACTTTCCCTAACTACATATTTTTGTAAACCGCTCTTCATTTGACGCGTGCGCGACAGCGCGTCACTCCCGGATCTTAAAAACTCCTTCTTCTGATCTGAAACAGCCTATAAATAGGGATTCTGGTTCTCGCCCGCTCGCGGGGCGAACACTCTTTCGCGAGGCGAACATTAGTTTTGGCGCGCTTTCAATTTGGACTTTCGCGAGGCGAGCGTACGTTTGCGGGGCGAATTCCTGTTTTGGCTCCATCCTGAGTTTGAATGATCGCGAGGCGAACTATGATTGGCGAGGCGATCCAGAAAGGATCACTTCTCTGGCACAGTCAGGACTTCAGGTTCGCGAGGCGAGCAGGTTACTCGTGAGGCGAGACAGAATGTATGACTGTTGCTGCTTCAGCTGGTCTTCAGGTTCGCGAGGCGAGAATCCTTTCGCGAGGCGAGTCTCTCCAGAATGGAAATTTCCACTGTTTCTTGACTTTCCTTGACTCTCGGAGCTTCACTTCTAACCTGAAATAATAAAAAGAAACAAAAAACGTAATTCTATTCAAAATAGACTAAAAACTACTAAAAATGCCTAGAACGAGTCAAAGTCCACTTAGGAACAAAACAAGGCCAAATTTGGGTGAAAACGAGATTGAACTCGAATAATTTGCACAAAAACCACAGTCCATCTAGTTATAAAACTAGATAAGCCAGAGGCTTATCAAAACACCCCAAACTTAAACCTTGCTTGTCCCCAAGCAAGCTAAAACTCAAAAACGACTCAAGACTTGGCAAGCTTAAAGGAATCAATCGATTTCGCACAAATTTCATGCACTCAAAACAGTTTTTCTCCAATGATTTCCCCCCTATATTAACGTAATCCCCACATTCATTTACTTTAAACAATTGAGAACTTCATCATTCATGCAATCATTAATCTAAGTTGAGGATCAGGGTCACACACAAAAGGAAGATCACTAATTTCAAACAATTGCCTTCCTCACAAAGGTATGTAAAATTTCACTCATTCGCTCAAATTCGCCCAGGCTAACAACTTTTCACTCAATTTCACATATCAAGAGCACTTCCCATGAATTTGGTTTTCATCTCAAAAATAGTTCCCACGAAAACATGCATGCAACATCAGAAGGTCTTATAAAGGTTGTAATGGGGCCTGGCTGAGGGTAGGATATTCAAGGATACTAGGCTTAAGTCCCTAGGAACTAAGAGAGCATGAGCATTAAACATATTTTCCACTCAAATTCCTTTTTACATTTTTCTTTTTGCCTCGGGTGCCTACAGCCTTTTCCTTGCTATTTTTCTGTTTTGCCCCTTTTCTTTTGGCAAATTTTTTTTTTTTATCAACCTTTTTTTTTCTTTTTCTCACCCCCAATATGACACATCACCTTGTAGTCACCCCAAACTTAGTTCTTCACAACCATTCTCTTGCTACGCTTCCATGCTCTCCTAATCCTAAGATTGGGTTAACATGGTTTTTTCATATTTTGGCTTGTAATATAGGGTCATCAAGAAACAATAGGTCAATTAGGCTCAATGTGGCTAACTAGGGAACATGCATTAGGGATGGTTCTTTTTAGGCCAAGTAGTTATTCAAAGAAAATTGCCTAAATCATTTGATGCAACACATAAACATGCAAACCATGAAGAGATTCAAGCAAATTCGGGAAAGTGCAACTTAAAAGTGATTCACACAATCAAAAACAAAGTTGGAGGCTCAAATCCTCACCTGGACATTTTGCAAATTGTTTGACCGAGATACAATTCCTAGTGTGTGCACCCCCTCACCCCAAACTTATCATAAATCAAGTAATCACAATAAAATTCTCAAAGTTCAATTTTCAATTTTTCACACGGGGATCAATTTTCTATTTTCAGAACCTAGGGGGAAATCATCAATGGTCAAAATAATTCATGCAATCAATCTATGCTCAATTTAATTAAAATCCAACAAGCTTGCCGACACACATTCATACACATACTCTTGATCTTCTCAAATTATTCAAGAGTGACAACAAAAACAAAAACAACAACAACAACAACAAGAACAAAACAAAAATGAGGAGAGGAGACGGTGCTCCCTGATCAAGTTTCCATGGTTTCCTCCTCATCCAATTGGTATCACGGGCTCCCTTCTGTTGCATAGCATCCTGGAAGAACTCCTGCAAATTAAAACCTTAAGTGCAGATTCGCGAGGCGAGAGACCACTCGCGAGGCGAATCTGGAAAATTGTTATTCACACTTTCCAGAATAGCGAGGCGAGTAGCTCGCGAGGCGAATCTGGAATTCCAACAGATGCTGATGCCCAGAATCGCGAGGCGAAAAAATTCCTTGCGGCGCGAGACAGAAACGTGAGTAAGCCTCTGAGATTCAGGGCTTTCTGTCTCATGGGGCCATTGTGGATTCGCGTGGCGAACCTCCTTTTTTTTTATTTATAATATAAATGAAAATGACAGAAACTAAAACCAAAGGATACCTATCTCGGGTTGCCTCCCAAGTAGCGCTTGTTTAACGTCCCGAGCTTGACTTATTAAGAAGCATCCACCTGGATCCCATAGCCTGTGGTACAAGGGCCAAGAGATGCTCGTCATGTGAGACCTTCCACCCGGATCCCATGGTTTGTGAAGTGGCCCTTGCGAAGCAATATGACTCTATCCATGATTTCACCTGGCACGAGTGTGAAAACTTCTTTGACCTCCGCAATGATGAACTCACTTCCTCTCGGGTCAAATTGTGTTTTCACGAGGAAGTGTGCCGGGACAAGTGGGAGGGTCTAACTTACCAATGTTCACACATGCATGTAAGTCAACATAGTTATCCAATGCAGTAATTTCAGGTTGCTTGGCAAGCATGGTGAAATCCTCTACCACTTTATCTGCATTTTGATCTCTACCCCCTTGCTTCGGTGCCTTGTCACTTGTCAACTCCTCTTCCTCCGGTTGCTCTTCCTCAACATGTGGTTGTTCCGGGGCCATGTCACTTGTCAATTCCTCTTCCTTAGGTTGCTCTTCCTCAACATGTGGTAGCTCTTCCTCAACTTCCTGAGAACTAGTTGAATCCCAGTCAGATCTCAACACCCCACTACTTCTAGTTGTTATGGCTTCGCATTGGTCCTTAGGGTTGTTCTCTGTATCACCTGGGAAAGTGCCTGGGAGACGCTCTTCTAGTCGCTTTGCGAGCTGACCTAACTTCTCTACTGCCGCATTCGCCTTCTCAAATGATGTGGCCATCTTATCAATTGCCGCATTTGTTCTCTCAAGAGCCAACTCCCAAGGTTGTTGTTGTTGGGCCATCTTATCAATTGCCGCAATTGTCCTCTCAAGAGCCAACTCCCAAGGTCGTCTTCCACCATCCTGTTGAGGTTGTGGTTGCCAAGCTAGACCATCGCCAGCATTACTCCAAGCGAAACCCGGATGGTCTTCCCTCATATAACCCCAATACTGATTCTGACTCTGATAGTTGTCCTGGGGCACGCTGTCATAGAAATTATGGCATGAGTCCACATATTCTTGAGAGAAGTAGAAAGGACAGCTCCAAGTGTCATGGTCTCCATTACAATATTCGCAACCCGGAAGCATTCCCTCGTGTACCTCGCATACAAAACAAGGCAAGACCAAGTGGAATCAAAGAAGTAGAGAGAGATAATAATAAAAATAAAAATAAAAATAAAAATAAAAGTAACTTAACCAAATAATCAAACTTCCCTAAAAATTAGGAAAATTGGTTGTGTCAATCCCCGGCAACGGCGCCAAAAACTTGATGAGTCACCGGCAAGTGTACCGGGTCGTCGCAAGTAATAAAATAAACACGGTAAGAATTTACCGAGGTCGAACTCAGGGATTGGGCTACCAATTCGACTAATCCGTGGGAAATCCGATGCGTTTGGTCAAGTAACAGAAGGTGGTTGAGAGAGAGAGAGATTAGGATCAAAAATTCAATTAACAAATCTAATAAAATAATTAACTAAAAATCTGAAATTAAAATGTCCAAGGTCACAAATCCACCTACCCAATATGCATTCTCAAGTGATGATGAATTCCTCCCTAAGTTCATTTACAATGTCAACCGGGACCCCCAAATTCTCCTAAATCCACTATCGTGCTCATTAGGACATATTCGAAGATTGGATTAATTACTTACTAGGTCTCATAATCCTAATCATCAAATTCTGTTAATTCGTGTTCCCTATAAGGTTGCACTAATCTCCTACCCACTGTCGTGCAATATTCAATCAGTGATCCCAATTCAAGTTCTAAAACGCGAATCGCCTCTCAGCCTCAACATGTTTAACTAGTCAATCACGCTAGCATATGATCAACGCAATCAAATCAGAATTGGAAAACATAAATTGAGACAAAGGAGAAAGACATACATCACATCGAATCTACACCGCCATGGGTGGCTTCATTGTTCCCTCAGACGAGGGGATTAGTTCCTCATGCTCATAGACAAACAATCGGACATGACCTCCATAGTGAAATAAGAAAAGAAAAAGAGGAGACGCAGCTCCAAAGAGAAAATAAATCTTCCTAAACGCTACTCTACAGTGGAAAAACTACTAGGATTCGGATCTGCCCAGAAGCTCCCGGATCTTAAAAACTCATTCTTCTGATCTGCAACAGCCTATAAATAGGGATTCTGGTCCTCGCCCGCTCGCGGGACGAACTATCTTTCGCCAGGCGAACATTAGTTTTGGCGCGCTTTCAATTTGGACTTTCGCGAGGCGAGCGTACGTTCGCGGGGCGAATTCCTGTTTTGGCTCCATCCTGAGTTTGAATGATCGCGAGGCGAACTATGATTGGCGAGGCGATCCAGAAAGGATGACTTCTCTGGCACAGTCAGGCCTTCAGGTTCGCGAGGCGAGAAGGTTACTCGCGAGGCGAGACAGAATGTATGACTGTTGCTGCTTCAGCTGGTCTTCAGGTTCGCGAGGCGAGAATCCTTTCGCGAGGCGAGTCTCTCCAAAATGGAAATTTCCACTGTTTCTTGACTTTCCTTGACTCTTGGAGCTTCACTTCTAACCTGAAATAATAAAAAGAAACAAAAAGCGTAATTCTATTCAAAATAGACTAAAAACTACTAAAAATGCCTAGAACGAGTCAAAGTCCACTTAGGAACAAAACAAGGCCAAATTTGGGTGAAAACGAGATTGAACTCGAATAATTTGCACAAAAACCACAGTCCATCTAGCTATAAAACTAGATAAGCCAGAGGCTTATCAGGGGCCAAACTTAAATAATTATGCATACCAAATTAGGTACCTGGACTTGGAATCTAATATAATATAATAAAAATAATTATTATTAAGATACCACTCTAGACAAGTATCAAGCTTCAAATAAACAAAAACACAAAGTATCTTGGAATACAAGAATGATATATTAAAATTCAAAGCATTAAAATATCATTACAAACATCAAAGATATAAATTTATTCATCATTGTTACTTTGATCACTAAATTCTTCATCTTCATCTAGCACATCATCCATCATCTCCTCCTCATCATCATATCATCGTCGTTGTCATCTAATCATCGTCATCATTGATTAATTCGTGGCCATCATCATAAACGAGAAGGATGTTACTATAATCAAATAAAAGATAATGAGTCCTTCCGAGAAAGCATTCATCACACTGTAGTGGAGAGCCTAATTAAATGATATTATATATGATAGCAGTAGCACTGTAACCTGAGAAATGAGGGTTCACAAGTTGATGGTAGAAAGCTGAATCTCAAAAATCATTTACACCAGAAACAAACCTGTGTCTTTGTTGCAAACACTCGAAGAGTTTCTAGGGGTATTTGAAGGGAATTGTACAAATCTTTTGGCTGACACGAGATTCCAAATTTCAACCTTCAATGAAGATAGAGCTGGTGAACATCAGGGTCCATAATTTGGTCATGACAAGAAAGAAATATATATTTACAAAGATAAAGATGACACACACACACACACACACACACACACATATATATATATATACATATACACATACATTTAGAAAGGTATACCAACCTCAGAAGAGTTCTCCCCTGATAAAGCCACATACTGTAGCCCATCATGATGGATATTTTCTATCAATACATTAATACAGTGGCTTCATCTGTTTTACTTCTAAAATATAAAGGTCTTAGAGTAATATAGAGTAAAAGCATTTGAAGAACAGAGAAACTGTAAGATGACAAATTTGGTCCATTATGCCAGCACCTCCAAAGACAGGAGGAAACATGTATCGCAAAGACAATACAGAGGAAAACTCCATAAAATGAGAAAGAAATCATCATGGACCATTGCACACAGAAGCAAATGAAAATAAAAAACAGATAATAGATGGGTTGAAGGATATACTGATATAGAACCGAATCCGAAAAGCAGAAAGTTTGTGAACCTTAGAAACCCCTTTGAAAAATACCTAAGAAGATCATCTGACTAATAGAGTTTCCATGTTAAATATACTTTCATGATTAAAAAAATACTTCTGCCACATCATCATGTCAAAAAACACCGGGATTTAGTAAATGCAGCACCGGGATAGTCTTCCCAACAAATAAAAAATAAAAATGTAAAGAAGAATAAGAAAATGAGGGAGAAATAACATTGCGCACCTTACTCCCGTTGAAGCATCCTGTTAACAACTTGGTTGGGCTTTGTGTGCTTTGGGATAAATCTTAATGCATTTGAAGTTTTTGACATTAAGAATCAAAGTTTGTAAACACAAACATGTAAACCTCCAAATCAGTATCAACAAATACACATAAGTAGCAAAAGATACCATAATGATAACTTGGACATATCCAAATTCACTAAGGCACCATTTGCCAATGGAATAGTCAGCTCTCCATTTAATGGCTCTAGGGCATCTGGAGCATATGATCCACCAATCAAAGATGACTAAGAAAGTAAAAAACAAAGTCATTTTCACATAAATCATGATAATTAATGAATATAGTCAATAACCACCTTCAATGTACTCAATTGCGACTTCTTTATTCTACAGTGATGGATGCACTACCATATATTCAAATTAAAAAAGAAATTTGATTTCTATAAAAATATTCATCTTGTACCTAAGTAAGTGGTGTTTGTTTAACATATTGAAATTAACTTATGCACTGTTTAAGGGGAACCTACTTAATCATGTAGAGAGTTTATGTAACTCTTCAAAAAATAAATCTCAAAGCTATCATGGATAGTGACAATGAAGGAAACAAAAAGAGAAAACAAAATTCGTTCTCCAATAATGGCCATATTCTCCAGTAAACAAAGGCATACACTGCTTTCAGGGGTTATTAGGCAGCAACAATGGAATTGGATGTTTGTGGTAGATGAAGAGTGAACAATTAAAAGCTTTCATACTCTAGTGCATTTGTAAGCAAGCCCATTGAAGGTAAGAGTAAGCCAAGAATAGGAAAAGTGAAAGAAAAGCCAAGAGATCAAATCATGAGTTTCAAAGAAGAGTTTGAGAGTTTTTCCCTCCTTTACCTATCCTCTTATTTCCTTCAAAATCAGCGCTTACTCCTCTTTAACAGTACATCAGTGCTTCACACCTAACTATTTAAGTTTTGAAATAGCAATCGTACTTGCATTCTTCACATCCAACATTAAGTACCATCATGAAAGGAATAAAAGAAAAACCAAGAATGACCTTTTTGTGAAACGTTAAAAAACATATACAATAGTAAACACTTAAAAAACATTAAATAAAGCATTATCACTCACTTCAACTTCAATAGATGTTACTCTACACACCCTTCGTAGGTTTAATTTGTTAAGCTCATTTGCTATGCAGTTTATCATTGCTAAGAAGAATGGTGTGCACCACACCAATCAAGCATACAAGTCACATATCAAATACATTTCCAAACAAAGAAATTCAATTCAAGCAAAGGAAATTTGCAGATTAACCCTTAACAGAGGCAAGAAATAAGATTTAGGTAAAATCTGGGGTTAGGGTTTCAAAGTTGATTTGGGGATTTTCTTGAATCTAGAAGAAACTAGGGGTAAACACTTACCCAACAAGGAGAGGAACAGATGGTGGCGACTGGGGTGGTGAGCAGTGGCAGTGGCGACTCCGGTGTGGTGGCAGTGGCGGTGAGGTGAGTTCTGCAACCACCATGACTAAACAAAGGACATGAAACTCATAGAAAGAAAGATGGGTGGTCGAACCAGCATGGATGGAGACGCCATCGCGGCGGCGACAGGGGCTCACCGCGACGGCGGCGCAGCACGGCGAGGATGAAGATGAACATGCGGTGTGGGGCGAAACTGGGTCACGTGGCTCCTCTTCCGCATCAAGCAGCGGCGGCCGACGAGCTGGACGACGGTCCTAAGGTGGCACGCGGTTTCTGGCAGCAAGAGGGAGGTGTGAGTTGATGGAGGAAGAGGAAGGAGAAGAAGAGAGTTTTTCAGAAATGGGAAGTGAGGGTGGGTGAGGGAGAGTCTTCGTGATTTAGAAGAGAGAATAAGGGTGTGCATAGTAAAATAGGGGGTGTGACTAGTAAATTAATAAAATCAACTCTTTGAAAAAAATAACAAATCCGTGTGAAATCCATCCAAAATTTTCGGACAGATTTCAGACGGATGTAAGATAAATCAAGAAAAATATAAAAAAGAACAAATCCGTGTGAAATCCGTCCAAAATTTTCAGACAGATTTCAGACGGATGTAAGATAAATCAAGAAAAATATAAAAAAATAACAAATCCGTGTGAAATCCGTCCGAAATTTTCGGACAGATTTCAGATGAATGTAAGATAAATCAAGAAAAATATAAAAAAATAACAAATCCGTGTGAAATCCATTCGAAATTTTCGGACAGATTTCAGACGAATGTAAGAATAATCAAGAAAAATATAAAAAATAACAAATCCGTATGAAATCCGTCCGAAATTTTCATAAAATTTCAGACGGAAACATTTCCGTCCGAAAATTCCGTCTGAAAATTCAAGTTTAATTTCTAGTAGTGCATCCATTTATTTTGAGAAATGGATAGGATCCCAACTCCTATTATACTACCTCATCACATTTTATTATATACTTCATTAAGCAGCTCTCCAGTCCAAAAGTAGAGTTTTAAAAAGTTTACCAAATAGATCCCACAAGTTTTGCATATATTCATATGTATCATTATTTCAATTCTCGAAGGAAGGTAGTCATTGTAATTTTCAATTTTCTCTCTCTTCATTTTTTATTGAAAATTCTTACATAAGAATCAGTTGTTTGTAAAAGCAACTCTTATAAGTAACTTATGTCTACCTAAGCTAACTTCAATGATGCAACTGTGTAAGGAATGATTGCTTAGCTTTATATAACCCTTAAACAACTCCCATTGAAGATGGTCTAATTATCATTAACCAAAAAAATTTGCTGCTATATATATAATTATGAATTATTTCTATGGAAGCTCTAACTAAAAAAAGTGGGTCTTCTAGCATGCTAGAGAACCATTTTCCCCTCTCGTAAGACTTTTTGACCAAATTAAGGTAAATTTTAAAATATTTTACCAAATTGATATAATTTTTTGATACATTTTATAAAAATGGGGTGATTTTTTGTCACGTGACAATTGTCTCCAATTTTTAATGACGATAGTCTAAATGACACTCTTTCGACTAACATTATTATTGTTATTTTAAAAAAAGTAAAATGGTTCCACGTGACCGTGCCAATTGGATGGTGCCATGTCAGGTGACGCCTTTACCCCAATCAAGCAATCAAATATGTTTTCAGAAAACAAAGAAAAAGTGGGGAATTGTATAGTGCCAATTAGCGCTTCCAAGTACAATGTGGTACTGCACACCTAGCACCGTTGAGCCCAACGCTTTAGTATATGTTGGTTAAGATTATCATTGATGCTAAGGGAGAAAAAACGAGTCCCGAGGCATCCAAATTCAATTTTTCCTAAAGCTCAACAAGGGAGCTTTCTCCCAACGCAGTTTGAATGCCAGTTGATGTTGAAAGTAATTTTAAACAAACAGACCCTTATTAATAATAATAATAATAATAATAATAATAATAATAATAATAATAATAATAATATTGTCAAACATGTTTATTGTGGACCCATGAGTTTACAAGTCTTGCTAATGAATCTAGAGAAGTCATAACAGTCTGTGAGGTTAAGTTGGACATGATTATGATTATATTAATAGAATCAAAACCATCTTCCTCATCAGTGTCAGGGTTTCTTGACATTTTTTGACATATTATTTGATGGGCTCATAGAACAAGGATTCGTCCCAACAAAATGTTGGGTGTACAAAAATATTGTCGGGGTTATAATCTTAATTCATAGATTTCAATACAATAATTGATTTCAAAATCAATCAACCTAATTGCTTAAAATTTTGCTGGATGCTCAATCATGAATATTATTGTTGCTTCATGTCCATATACTACAAATATTAAAATGATTTCGTCGACCGATCAACAACTTCCAATTATAGAAGACAAAACAATGAAAACAAACATTCCTAAAAGGACATGAATGTATGATACGTTCAAAGTGTAAAATAAAAAATAAAAGGAAGGTAGAATGATACATATGAAGTCCAATAATTGAATGTAATCAGTTGCTAGAGTCAGATTGTGACAAAATATCTTCTACAAGAAGCTCGCGGACGTAAAATGATAAAATAAGTTGTCATTCAAACGGCGCTTAATTTTAGTAAATACGTGGATAAAAGTTCAGCCACATATACTCATTTTAAGAACTATTATATATCTGAGCTGTCTTCTTTACTTTTCAAATGGAATTTTTTTACTTCATTATATATAGAAGGGGAAATTTTTCGAAGTCAATCAATTCTCAATTATTTGGCTGCAAACAAATTAAATTTTAAACAACTACTGATTATTAATTTTTCTAGAAACATCAAAACTTATAAACAAATAATAATATTAACATAATAACATTTACCTACCAAAAAAAAAAAGTTTGAGTTTCTCTTTTAAATAACAGAATTTTCCTCATTCTGCTAGAGGAGTAAAGCAGAAAAAAGAAGTTAGAAACCTCCTATAAACAAATGTCTTTTTCAATGAACCCCAACTGTTAGAGACTATGTTTTGATACAGAGTATACAAGCAAGATATTAGCATCCAAGAAAACATGTAATTCAGCTTTAAACAAAGCTGGTAGAAAAAAGGGTGTAAAGCATACCACTGAATTAAGAAGTCATGGGTACTTTGATTTTCGTCATGTGGAATTTTAGTATGGGTCAACTGGTGAAACTTTAACTCCATCTCTCATGCTTTTCCATGGTGCTAAAGTGAGAGCTAGTAGTATCACGATTAAAACAATTTATTCAAGCAACCCTTAATTATATATAAAATTTATTAAAGCGAATTAGCTGCAGGTAGCCTGATGCATGCATGCAGGATTATTACTAATTCGGTTTCCCAACACATTGTAAGAAAATCACATAGAACTTTAAAACCAGAAAAATATGAATTTTATATATGTTCGAGTCATTGTTGGTAGACAGCTAAAAAGTAGAATACTATATATATATAGTATATACTATATAGAGTATATTTTTATTATTTGATACACCTAAAGTATAAGCGAACTTCAATTTCCATTTTTCTTTATTAGAATTTGATTTGTGTATAACAACTTTTTTCCTCATAAAATACATCCAATTCATTTCTTTTAATTAAATATAAACTTGAGTATTTGCTATCAATATAGGCCTACCAACCTTTTTATTATCAAAGGCTTACAAGTTTTTTTTTTTATAAGTTAGAGGCTTACAAGCTTATTTTATAAATGAAGACTTATGACCTATTTATAACTCGAGACATATTTAAAATTTTGTTAAAAAATAAGGTTTTATATAAGCCTTCAGTTCAGGTTAGACTTTGAAGTATGATAGATAATGTCTTAAAATTTTGCATATATCAAACTAATAGATAAGGTTCAAGTCTTGAGACTGGAACACATAACGTATTACACCACCGGTAATAATATAATAGCATGTAAATTGATTACACGTGAAGCGTGTCAAAAATATAACGCAAAGGTGATCAGTTCTAAAAGCAACACATGTCTCCCAATTCATCTCAGATTTCCTTAATTTTTAAGTTTCAATAAACACTTCACGCAAAGTCTTGGCTTTACGAGCTGCCACCTTCCATTGTGATTGAGAAAGTAATTAAAACGAAAAGGTCAATTTGAGTGTTCCATCTTTGCCCGCAAGATACAACAAATTAAATTAAACAACAATCCAGGTATCCACCTCACTTGGAAATTATTATTCGCTGAAATCGACATTTTGAATTTGTTGTAGTTAATTATTAAGATCATGAACAACAATTATTAAGTTAACAGACTCTAATTTGATCCACCCCATTCAGATTAGTGTGTATTTTGACCAACTGATCATATTTTCTTTTGTTTCTTAATGACTATTTTTTATCAAAATATATATCCCAAGGTTTACAAAAAAAGTAATTGACGATATAACTAGTGTTCAAAATGTAAAATAAAAAATTTCCTGCTACATAACTTGCTTAAGAATTT
This sequence comes from Sophora flavescens, assembly GCA_030762895.1. Taxonomy (NCBI): domain Eukaryota; kingdom Viridiplantae; phylum Streptophyta; class Magnoliopsida; order Fabales; family Fabaceae; genus Sophora; species Sophora flavescens. Next base: position 182,675,556 of record CM061066.1, read on the forward strand.
CTATTTGGAGTCTAATGTTTCGCTAGAGACGACCAATGCTTGATCAATTCGATTAGCCAAAGGCATACATTCCAAATCCAAAATCAAGCCAATCTAAACAAGTAAAATCGTTAATTCAATACATATAAAACATAAAAAAAATATAGAAGATATATGATATATAATTTCCCCCTTTGAACTGCTTCGGGCTAATTTATCCCTACTAAATAAAAACATTCATGTTAAACCATTTTTATGTTACAATTCTATTTTTAATTATATCATCATGTGTATGTATAAGGAATATGGTAAAAGGTGCGATCATACCAGGACTAATATACCCGATCCTATCATCCATCCATATGGTAATAAGTGCTTCGACGAGAATAGTACTAGGATGGGTGATCTATTAGGAAGTCTCCATGTTGCACCCCTCGCCTCCAATATTTTTACCCAACGGATGTGGCTCCGTTGGTTACGCAGATCGACCAAGTTTATGGGGGAGGAGTTAGGTTTGAATCTCTCATAACACATCTTGGAGGAGAGGCGAAAAATCTTAAGCACTCGAATGTAAATTAGTCATATAGTGGGTCCAAAGAATTTAAGTTTGTGAGATACTCCATCATCCTACTAAGGAGTCAAAAGTCCTAAGTTAAAAAAATATATATATGGTAATGGGAACCTCAAAAGCATTGTCTGTTAAAAATATCGAAGTGATCACCTGTACGGGGTCTTCTCCCCGTGGAGGCATGAACGCTTGTTCTCATAGTAATCACTTATATGTTTGGAAACATTTTTTTTCTTTTGGAAATAATTGATCATTTTTGAAAGATTTTTTTGAATTAAAAAAGTACTATAAGATGTTTTAAATACAAAATAATTAAGCAGTGGTGGTATATAAGAAAACTTGAAAAAGTCATTAATAAAATTAAATTAAAAAATAAAACAGGAAAGCAAAAGAGAGAAAAAAGAAGGAGCAGAAGTTGAGAAAGGCAGCAATATTTTGGAGAGGGGCCACATGTTAGTGGAATCATATGAGGACAACGAAGTGGGAGTAGTGGTGTTGCTGTAAAAGCCAATTTTACTTTAAACCAAACCGGGGGCACCAATCAAAAGCCATGGGTCTATATCTTTCAAAATTTTGGCACAAACACATATATATAGTGCAATAATTTGTGACCAAATTATTTATACATTTGGAGCGTGCGCATATATATGGCAGCTGGCAAAATTTATTTAAAATATATAATATAATATTAAATCGCCATGGGAAGTCTAAAAGCAAGAAACTTGAAATATGCATGAAGATATAATTGAAAAAAAAAGTTCAAGAATGATGAATAACAATATTAGGATAAGTAAAAGAGAAAAAAAGCTCGATTACAAGCTATAGTTCTGCAAGCCTTGGAAAAGTAATTGTATTAATTCTAATTCCCAATCAAATATTCAGTATATTCTTTGAGTACAAGGAGGTGTACGAAGTGTACCTTCAGAAAGATTCCATTGTATAATTAATGGTTCCCCAGTTTGTTAGTTAATTCGTATATTCTTTCATATTTTATCATTTCAGTTAATAATGAAAGATAAACACTAGTTATGCTTAAACCCTTTACACACTTTAATTTTCAGATTCTTAGAGTATTAAGTTTGCATAGCTTCAGTTGTTCTCCTTTTCAGAAAGATACTGTGTAGACCAACAAGCACATTTATCAGTACGTACCCTCATAAACATTTATAGGCCCCCTCCAGACTCATTGACAGAAAAATCAAAAATGGGAAGGAAAAAATAATTAATAGCAGGAAGTTTTAATCCTCTCACGTAACAATTAACATGGCTATCATACTGGAAAGATACAGATGTAAATTTCATTAGTAAAGACTCATCATGTTAGTTATAAATTTTACTACTAACCATCATTTTCCTTAAAAAAAGTGTCTTTTTCTTTTTCAAACGATTATCTTCTATTAGTAACATATTGGGGATAGAGAATCCAAATCAAATACCTTTATATGGTATGTAACACAAAATTAAAGAGGAATCCAACGGAGAGTTGATTAATTGCACTCTTTAATTAAGTTCTTTTATTGTTTATAAGCAACAATTAACTTGGGATTATATCATGAAAATATCCAAAAATAATAATGATTAACGTTGATACTTGATAATCAACATTATTAATTACAAAGGAGGAATTAACATTAACTCAACAACAACAAGGTATAAGCTGCTAAAGGCTCAATCAATCCTGCTTCCTCAACTCCTTATAAAACCTCTTTATGAACTCTTCCGCCGCCTTGTCCACCTGGTTGTCCTTGTCGTCGGCGGCGTCTCGCAGCGGGAACGGCGAGTCCGTCACCCTCAACTGCCTCACCATAGGACTCTTTCCAAACCCTGGAAGCGCAGGGGATGCCTCCACCATAGCCTGCTCATTGGTGTTCAGCATTTCAAGCACTGCCTTCACTGCATTCACCGTCACCACGTCATCATCGGCTGTGGGCGGTGCGTGAGCACAGGCGAAGAAGTTGTTGTGGTGGCGGTTGTGGCGCTTGCTGCCGCCGATGGGGAAGAAGTAGTTTGGTGTGTTGCTGCAACTGAACTCGTACTCCCTCTGAGCGGAGAATTGTTGGTGTGAGTCATGGGGACGGCGACTAGAGGCGGAGCCACCGTGGTGGTGGTGGTGGTGGAACATAAGGTTGGCAATGGCCTTGCCGGCGAGCTTGCTTCGGCGTTTGAGGATCATGTTGAGATCCATCATTAGTTTACCTTTTGAGATGCCTTTTCTTAACATGAAGAATACGACACGTACCATGCTCCATACTTTTTTGGTTATTACTGGTAGATTGCTTTCCATTTGTAATGGTTTTTTTTTCCTTTTGAGTTGTTTTGTTTTTCTTTGGAATTATTAGAGAGAGAGAGAGATGAAGAGATGGATTGGATTGAAGAGAAAGAGGAAGGGTGAAGGGCTTATATAGCAAGGGAAGGAGAGGACGAGGAAAGAAAAATGTGGAAGTAATGTATTGAATCCACTCTCCACAATTAGAATGACCCGTGGGTGCGTACATATTTTGTGTTACTTTATGTCTTTTTATTTTATCTTTTGTTTTTTGAACCGAACATTATTGGTGGAGCTGCCTTAGAGGTCAATTAGGACAGATTACAATAAAAAGAGAACAAGTGTCATTAGAATATTGTTTAAGAAAAATTTATATAAAAATGATGTATTTAACATCTTAAAAAATATAATACTTAATTTTTCAATATAAATTTTTTTTTTATAAATTCCTTAATCAATGTCCTTGGACACTCGTTAGCAAAACTAAGAGGAAAAATAGCCTTTATTTACATAACTCTTTTGAATAAATATTTTATAACGCATGATACATTATTTTTTATAAACAAAAGAATATATAAATGGGAGTACATTATCTCTGTGGTAAAAGTATAACAAGTGAAGTTGTCAACAAAAAAAAAAAAAGTAATTCAAATAACATTATTGTCATACAAGGTTAAGTTGAACCTAAGTTAACCTTGGAGTGTTTATAAAAGTGTTTAGACACGTTTAAGCCGACCCAAAATTTAGGTTGATATCTTAATTGTGTTAGTTTAAAAAAAAAAAAAACTAGGTTTATTAGCTATGACTTAATAGTTCCGTCAACAACAAAAAAAAAAAAAAAAAGCTATGACTAATAGTGAAGTATAATATATATTTGAATAATATGTATAATTAAATTATATAATTTTTGGAGCTTGAAGACTAAAATTAATAAATATTTTATAATATTGTAAAACGTTATAAAATTTAAAATATCATATGACATTCAGCTGTGGGCTGAGCCCAATGATTTTAAAACTGAATCTAATTGAACCAATGAAGACACTGGTTCAATAATATATTAAGTAATATAAGCATACCATTTTAAGTTTTTATATTCTTTTTAAAATAAAAAAAACTTTTTTTAGTTTATATTAATAAATTTATAAGAATAATTCTGGTATTTGCTCCCAAAAATGTCCAAAAAAAAAAAACAATTTCAAGGACCTATCAGTCCAAAATTCCTTCATATGTTTTTGGTCCAACTATCAGAAACAAATAAAAAACAAGACTTTGGGCTGGTTTAGGCCCAATTGTGCTAAAAAAAAATCTGTGTTAGACCCAAACACATTTATGCAACAACAAAAGAAAGCAACCCTAGTTTTCTTTCTATTCAGAGCCGTTGTCGCCCCATCACCTCTCACCTTCAATTATGCAACTCCTCCATCTTTGTCACTTGATGTGCTCCAGCATTTTTTATAGGCAAATGTTGTATTGTTAGTGTTTTTTTTTTTTTTGACCAAGTATTGTTAGTGTTGAAGTTAGTTGGTATTTGTTTTAAATTGTTTTTCTTTTCTGTTAATAAACCCTATTAACTAGGAATCTGACTATTATGCTATCATGGTTGTTATGCTATCCTATTAATTAGGAATCATGGCTGTAAGTTTTATCTAGTTTGTTGAAATATTCCTTCTTTATAGGTTTGGTTTGATATTTTTCCTGAGCCCACGTTTGTGTGGCAGTTGTGGTGTAAGGCTAGTTAAAAGCCAATTATTATATTTCAATGAAATAACAGAGGTTTTTCCCTCAAGTTACAGTGTTTATTTCTAATACTTAACAATTGGCATCAGAGCCTCGAAAGGCGCCTGATTACTTGAAGCAGCAGTCTTCTCTTAACATTGGCAATGGCATCTGAAGGGAGCAATAGCGGTTTTGTGCAACCAGCAATCCCAAGGCTTGATGGTCATTATGATCATTGGAGCATGTTGGTGGAGAATTTTCTGAGATCAAAGGAGTATTGGGGTCTTATTGAGGAAGGAATCCCAGAAACAAGACAAGGAATTGTTTTGACTGAGGCACAGTCAAAGGCAATATCAGACTTGAAGTTGAAGGATCTGAAGGCAAAGAATTACTTATATTGAAATATTATGGTCTCTTAGTCCTAAGCCCAACTCCACTAGTTGTATTTAGTTATTGTTCAGTGTAGTTTGTAATTAGCTGTTGTATTTGTTGTGGCTTGGGCTAAGTGATTGGGCTTATCTGTTAGCTATGTTCTGTTAGGTTTCTGTTAAGTTTTAGTTTTCTGTTTTCCTTTTAGTTTCAGTGGTTCTTGGCTTGTGCTGCCATGTATATATTCCTTGATCCCTGTAACCTTGAGGATTCAAGAAAAGTTCATCTTTAATTCAATTGAGTTCTTCTTTCAGTTTCATCTTCTTGCTACTGTTTCAATATGGTATCACAGAGCGACGATTCTAGTGACGAAAGCAAGCCATCGGAGAAGAAGAATCATACCTCCGGGAATGGCAAAAATCAGACAAATCCACCTCCAAATCCCGCTTATTTTCTAAGCTACTCAGACAATCCCGGAATTCCCTTGGTTGCATCAACTCTCAATGGGGACAACTATCGCACTTGGGCAAGATCCATGAAGGCAGCCCTAAGAGCAAAAACAAAATTAGGTTTCGTTGATGGCTCTGTTAAGAAACCAGAAGAATATTCAGCCGATTTTCACAGTTGGGAAAAGGCTGATTCCATGGTTCTGGCTTGGATTCTCAATTCTGTGGATCCTAAGCTTCATGCTGGTACATCACATGCCACCACCGCGAAGGAAATTTGGGAAGATCTTGAAGAGAGATTTGCGCAAACAAACGCACCTAGGGTTCATCAGCTATGGAGAACTCTCTGCTTGCTGCAACAAGAATCAGGAACAGCTATTAAGGACTTCTACACACAGTTCAAGGGATATCTCGATGAGCTCAGTGAGCTCCAACCCTTGCCCGAATGCACTTGTGGTGCGTCTAAAGCACTCATGATGCGAGAAGAAGAGAATAGGGTTCATTTGTTCCTGGGTAGCCTTGACAGTGATCAGTTTGCACATGTTAAGGCAACCATATTAAACACTGAGCCTCTGCCATCTCTTAGGACTGTTTTCAACCATGTGTTGAGAGAGGAATCAAGATTCACAGCTGAGAAGGAAAGAGCTCAAAAGAATGATGGAGGAGCAGCCTTCTATTCCAATAATAATGACGAGAGAGGAAAAGATGGTCCAAGACTCAAATGTGATCACTGTGGCAAAACTGGCCATGTAAAATCCAAGTGCTTCGAAATTGTAGGATACCCACCAAATTGGGACACAAGAAGAGGTCAAAGGAATCTTAGCAGAGGAGGAGGACATAGGACTGCAAACTTTGCATCTACAAATGAAGATCATCAAGAAAACTTGAGCACCAAAGAAACAGGACATGCCTTGCATGGAACTTGTGTGCCTCAAGACTCTATGACTGGTAAAATGGGCACGATTAGAGGGCATTTTTGGGTTTTACACAGTGGTGCTTCACACCACATGACCCACTTGCTTCCTCTTTTAGAGGAAGTGAGGAAAATTGAAAAGCCTTTTAACATAATTGTGCCCACTGGACAATCTATTTTGGTTGAAAGAATAGGGAATATTCAATTGAATGATAACATAAAACTTACAAATGTTCTATATATTCCAAGCTTTAACTGCAATTTAATTTCTGTTCATAAATTGATTAAAGATTTGAACTGTTTGATCACTTATGATCTTAATTGTTGCCACATACAGGACCAAACTTCGAAGAAGAGGATTGGATCAGGTGAATTGCTTGGTGGAGTCTATGTGATCAAGATAACAGAAAAAGGGATTTCCTTGGCAGCAACAAAAGAAGATCAAACCATCTTGTGGCATGCAAGAATGGGTCATCCCTCAAATAAATGTTTGCAGTATCTTTCTCATTCCATTAAATGTAATTTCAATTTTAATAATATAGGTTGCTGTGATATATGCCATAGGGCAAAACAGTGTAGACTTAGTTTTAATTCCAGTTCAAATAAAGCTGAGGAACCCTTTGACTTGATACACTGTGATCTATGGGGTAAATACCACACACCTACACATAATGGTTCTCATTTTTTTCTTACAATTGTGGATGATTATAGCAGAGGGACGTGGGTATATTTGATGAAAGAGAAGAGTGAAACTGCTAACATTCTCATAAACTTCCATAAAATGGTAAAAGTTCAGTTTGGCAGGGACATCAAGAAAGTTAGAAGTGACAATGGGACTGAGTTTGTCAACTCTACCATTAAGAATTTCTTCCAAAAAGAAGGGATTGCCCATGAAACATCTTGTGTGGCAACACCACAACAAAATGGTAGGGTAGAAAGAAAACATAGGCACATTTTAAATGTGGCTAGAGCTCTTAGATTTCAAGTAAACTTGCCTTTAAAATTTTTGGGGGAATGTGTGTTCACTGCCACACACCTCATCAATAGAACCCCTACAGTGGCCAATAAGGGCCTTACACCCTATGAGATGCTGTATGGTAAAAGACCTTCTTATGAACACTTAAAAATCCTAGGATGTCTCTGCTACATTAAGAATGTTGCAAAGGGTAAGGACAAGTTTGAGTCAAGGGCTGAGAAATGTATTTTCATTGGCTATCCAATAGGACAAAAGGCTTGGAAGGTTTAAAATTTAAAAACAAAAGAGATTTTGACTTCAAGAGATGTAATTTTTTTATGAAGACAATTTTCCCCTTGTTGAAAATGGTAACACTATTACAGTTAGTGAAGATTCTCAAAACAGAAGTGAACCATTTCCCCTTTTGCTGCACTACCCTGAAGAGACAGAGTCTCTCAGTGGAGAAGATCAAACTGAGTTGAGAACAAACTCAGTTAATAGGTTCAATAAGGAACAAGAACAGGACAATGCAGCTCTAAACCTTGAAAACAATGCTCACAGTGAGGGGGAGAATAATAATCATTCCCAACGAGAACTTCCTGTTGAACCTAGGATTAGGAGACCACCAGCCTATCTAAATGATTATTACTGCCACTCTGTTGTGGAAAATCCTACTAGGAAGTCTTTTGATCCTAAACCCAATCCTCACACAGCCTATCCTATTTCTAAGTTTGTAGATTACAACCAATTTTCTGAAAAACATCTTGCTTACTTAGCTGCCATAGCAGAGCATGAAGAGCCTAAAACCTTTAACCAAGCTAGTAAGCATGAGGCATGGAAAGAGGCTATGAAACAAGAAATTCTAGCTTTAGAAGAAAATAAAACTTGGGATCTTGTCAACCTCCCTAAAGGAAAGAAACCTATAGGGTGTAAATGGGTCTATAAACTCAAATACAAGGCTAATGGTGAAATAGAAAAGCATAAGGCCAGACTTATGGCCAAAGGGTATACACAAGTTGAAGGGGAAGATTTTAATGAAACATTTGCCCCTGTGGCAAAAATGACAACAGTTAGGTGTCTTTTTTGTATTCTTTGTTGCCGAGGTTGGGAACTCCATCAAATGGATGTGAGTAATGCCTTCTTGCATGGAGATTTGCATGAAGATGTCTATATGGATCCTCCACAGGGTTACACCCTTCCTAAAGAAGGCATGGTCTGTAGGTTAAGAAAGTCCCTTTATGGGTTAAAACAAGCCTCTAGAAATTGGTACTTCAAGCTATCTCAGTCACTAATTGACTATGGCTTTGCTGAAACTCAAGCTGATCACAGCTTGTTCACTTATACTGATCACAACACTTTTGTTGCTGTCTTGATTTATGTTGATGATTTAGTTATTGCTAGCAACAATAATGATGCTTGTATTAATGTCAAAAGACACTTAAGTGAATGGTTCCATATGAAGGATCTTGGAGACCTAAAATATTTCTTGGGCCTAGAACTGGCTAGAGTTAAAACAGGGCTGTTTCTTTGCCAAAGAAAATATGCTCTTGATGTCCTTAATGAGTGCGGAATGCTTGGCTCAAAGCCTGTAGATTTTCCTCTTGAGCAAAACCATCAATTAGCCTTGGACCAAAGTCCTTTGCTTCCTGATCCTTCCCAATACAGAAGGCTGGTTGGGAGACTTATTTACTTGACAATTACACGACCTGACCTTACCTATTCTGTTCATATTTTAAGTCAGCAAATGCAGGCACCCAGAGAAGGACACTGGAATGCAGCTATTAGAGTACTGAAGTACTTAAAATCAAGTCCTGGAAAAGGAATCATTCTGCCTAAAGACAACACTTTGCAACTCACAGCTTACAGTGACTTTGATTGGGCATCCTGTCCCTTAACTCGAAAATCAACTACTGGATATCTCATGAAACTTGGGACAGCCCCAATTTCTTGGAAGACAAAGAAGCAGAACACTGTGTCCAAGTCATCTAGTGAAGCTGAATATAGGGCAATGTCTCATGCCACTAGTGAGATACTCTTGCTACACAACCTCCTTCGAAGTCTACAAGTTCAAATCACAACTCCGACCATTCTCCACTGTGATAACCAGGCAGCAATTCACTTAGCTGCAAACCCAGTGTATCATGAAAGAAGCAAACACATTGAAGTCGACTGTCACTTCATTAGGCAGCACCTGCAGGAAGGGATAATCCAAACTGTTTTCACACCTTCCAGGCAGCAACAGGCAGACATTTTCACCAAGACCTTGGGAGCTAAAAGTTTCCAAGAACTTAGCAGCAAGATAGGTGTTCATGAGCCCTTCACACCCCATCTTGAGGGGGAGTATTGAAATATTATGGTCTCTTAGTCCTAAGCTCAACTCCACTAGTTGTATTTAGTTATTGTTCAGTGTAGTTTGTAATTAGCTGTTGTATTTGTTGTGGCTTGGGCTAAGTGATTGGGCTTATCTGTTAGCTCTGTTCTGTTAGGTTTCTGTTTTCCTTTTAGTTTCAGTGGTTCTTGGCTTGTGCTGCCATGTATATATTCCTTGATCCCTGTAACCTTGAGGATTCAAGAAAAGTTCATCTTTAATTCAATTGAGTTCTTCTTTCAGTTTCATCTTCTTGCTCCTGTTTCAATAACTTATTTCAAGCAATTGATCAAACTGTTCTTGAAGAAAGATACTGCTAAAGACATATGGGACTCCCTAAAGAAGAAGTATCAAGGCACCTATAGAGTCAAACGTGCTCAGTTGCAAGCTCTTCGTAAAGAGTTAGAAATTCTGCACGTGAAAACTGGAGAATCTGTTGATGAGTATTTTGCAAGGACACTGACTCTTGCAAATCGGATGAGGATGCATGGGGAGAAGCTAGAAGATGTGACAGTTGTAGAGAAGATCCTACGCTCTATGACTTCTAAGTTTGACTATGTGGTATGTTCAATAGAAGAATCTAATTACATTGACACTATGTCAGGAGATGAGTTGCAAAGTTCATTGTTGGTGCATGAACAACGCATGTCAAATCACATTGAGGAAGAGCAGGCTCTCAAAGTGAGTTATACTGGAAATTTCTTTGGAAGAGGTAGAGGTCGTGGAAGCTTCAGAGGAAGAGGAAGGGAACGTGGTCGTGGCACTAGAGGAGGAAGCTTTGACAAGGCATCCATTGAATGCTACAGTTGCCATAAAATTGGCCACTTTCAATGGGAATATCCTGATAAAACAGAAGGCAAGGCAAACTTTGTTGAGACAGAAGAAGAAGAAGAAGTGTTGTTGATGGCTTACATGGAGAACAAGCTAGCTAAAATGGAGAGATATGTTACCTTGATTCTGGATACAGCAATCACATGACAGGTAACAAAAACCTTTTCTGTGATTTAAATGAAAATTTTAGAGAAAATGTCAAGCTTGGAAATGACTCTAGCTTGAGTGTTATGGGAAAAGGAAGTGTTAAAGTGAAGATGAACAAGAAAATACAGAATATAGGTGGTGTGTTTTATGTACCAGAACTTAAAAGCAATCTGATCAGCCTAGGACAATTGCAAGAAACTGGTTGTGCAATTGTGATCCAGAAGGGAAGCTGTCAAATTCATGATCCAAAAGAGGGATTAGTTGCTGTTGATAAGATGTCTGAAAATCGGATGTCTCAACTCAAAAAAGAAACTTCTGAAGATAAAGACTGTCTCAAATCATCTATTCAAGATTCCTCGTGGTTGTGGCACTATAGGTTTGGACACTTAAACTTCAATGGACTCAAAACTTTGCAGCAGAAAAAGATGGTGAAAGGGCTTCCTCGGATTGATCACTACAAGAAAACATGGATTTACCGACGGACTTTTTTCGGACGGAAATATTGATCATTACCGACGGAAAAAACCGTCAGAAATCCGGAATTGCAAAAAACATGGACTTCTCCGACGAAAATGCAGTCGGAAATGTTAGCGACGGGCATTCCGTCAGTAAAGTGGCGTGAAAATGTGGAGGGGAATATTACCGACGGAATCGATGGAATTTTCCATCGGAATGGCATCTCGAAAAAGGGTTTACCGACGGAAATTTCTGCCGGTAATTTACCGACGAAATATTCCGTCGGAAAGGTGTCTCGAAATTTGGGCAGGAAAGAGGGTACTGACAGAAATTTCCGTCGGTAATTTACCAATGGAATATTCCGTCAGAAATGCATCTCGAAATTTGGGCGGGAAAGAGGATACCGATGGAAATTTCCATCGGTAGTGCACGGGGTCAGATCTGGGACATTTTCCGATGGATTGGTCCGTCGAAAACAAGGATCCCGCCATCAGTAATTTGAAGTCCGTCGGTAACCTCTTTTATGTATGGTAATCTGGTCCCCCACACAATTTCATTCCATTTTCGTCATCCCGAGTCTCTTCTCCCTCTCCTCGCCGGCGACCACCCACCACTCCGTGATATGATCGATGATTGATCAGTAAATATTTGAGGATCTTTCTTTGAACTAATTGCTTTAAATTCAAGATCAAACACGAACAAAAACAATTGAATGAAACTTGAATCTCAAGTGAGAATCAAGAGAAACAAAAAGGAGTAGAAGAGCACAATTGTATATGAATCGAAATTGCAAGAACAAGAATTAACGTGCAGAAAATTAAAGTGCAAGAATTGAAGAACACAAAGTAGAAAATGGAAGAGGTAGAGAAGAAGAAAAAGGCGCCACAATCAATGCTTCGTTGAAGATTGAATTGATAAGCCAAAGGAGGATGCACCACTTTAATAAGGATATTCAAGATAAGAATCAAAGGTTCAATTCAAGAACCAAGAAGTGGAGAACTCTCAACTATCTCTAGAAATCTCAAGTATGTGAAAACTCAAATGTATTCAAAACTTGAAAAATGATTTACATGAAGCCTATTTATAGGCTCATCCTACTTAAGGTGTAAGCTAGACTAACTTGAAGTGCAAGTTACTCTAACTTAATATGCAAGCTAGTCTTACTTGAGGTGTAAGATACTCTAAGTCCTAATGGGCTTGGAACACTCTTAAGCCCAATTACAAGCCTAACTAAATCAAAACCCAAACAGAATTTCGTGCTAAACTTGTAGCCCAATTTAAGTCATGATAGATGCCGAATCAGGTCTTAAGTCTAAAATAAGATTTGTAGATAATCTTCTAAGCTTTCCAACGCATCCAAGATCACTTCAATCGGACATCTACAACTCAAGAAACAACCAAAATTGTGAAGTAGGTTTGATTTGGATTTGCTTCAAAGTTGACTTGCCCCATTGGCCCATTAAGGTTGTGCTTCCTTGGATCACATCACTCCGTCTCCCCTCCGGCCAGCCGCCCGAGCCACCATTCCTCCTCCCTTCCTCTTCTTCTTCCTTTCTCCCTCTCTTTCCTTTCTATTTTCCTTCTTTCTTCTTCACCATCGCTCTCATCCTAGCCGCCAGAGGCCGCCACGCGACCATCGCCAGAGACCGTCGCCCGACCGCCACCAGAAATCGTAGCATGTACCGCCTCCAGCGCCGCCTCCTGCGCCGCCGCACACCACCATGTTCAGGTAAGCCACCTTCTCCTCCAACTCTCTTCTCCCTGTTTGTGCATTATAGCTAGTAACTCAATCTTTGTCTTCTCTAGAGAACCACCACCTATTTGGAGCATCAGCCACCATTGCGGTTGTTTCAGGTGAGTTTCCAATTTTATTTTTTAATTTTTTAAATTTTTTTGTTTATTAATTAAATGTTGAGTGGATGGTTGTTAATTAGGATGTTGTAAATTGTTAGGACAATGATAAAATGTGTTGGACCATTATGTTGGATCAATTTTTTTTTTAAGTGTGTTTGACAGTTTTGTTGGAGTGTAATTAGGTGTATTGTATTGTTATGTTGTAAATTGTTAAGTATGTTGGGCTGTTATGTTGGATCAATTTAGTAAATTGTTATCTATTTGTGGTTTGGAGTGTAATTAAATGTTGGTTTTGTTTTGTTTCTGTTATTTTTAGTTAGAATTTGATTGTGGTTAGAAATATGTGTCATTCAATGCTTCTTTATGATAGTGTAAAATTCACCTTTAGCTTTTTTGTGGTTACAACCTTTAGCTTTTGATGTCATATAAATTAACAAAATTACTTTACTAAAGCAATAAAATGTTTTATTAATTAAATTAAATTGAAAAAATAAATGATTTAATAAAAAGTTAGACAAATGATTATGGGCTGATATATGTTTATGCTGATTGCTTAATTATGTGTTATATAGTTTGTTGTTGTTGTCAAATTTACGCAAATTATCCGTGTTACTTAAAGTTTTATTTTATCTTAAAGTACATAATTAATACGTAATTGAGAAAAACCGTAGCTTCTCGTTCAAGGTTCAATATTATTGAGCATGTGTACTCGTGGTCATGGTATCGCTCATGTTATTGAATCTTGAATTGTCCAATTGGGACAGTTTGAGAAAAAACTTTTTCTCCACTAATATAATAATCACTCGTTGATTCTCATCTGTCATATAGTTGATGAAATTTTGGGTCGAAGCAATTCCTTTTGTTCTCCGGGTCCATGCTTGATTGTGGTATCTTACCGCGGTCAAGTTGTGTACTTGGAGACTAATGGAAAATACTGTCAAAATTTCGCCAGCTATAAGACATGAGAAGCGATGGGTAACTAGTATAATACAGTGGTGAAAAAAAAATTCCTCGAATGGGATAGGGCCACACCTTTGAAGGAAAGGGAGCGATTCGAGGTTATAGTAGTATCATGTTTAAAAACACGTCAGTTTATCTGGATATGCAGAATGATGGAATATTATCTCCCGAGCCGTAGTTGGGTGTATGATAGGAACGAGTCTGGGAGATGACTTCTAAAACAATCATTTGTAGTGGGAGTTGAGGAGTTTATATCGAAAGCCAAACAACATTGTGATTATGCATAAGAGGTGGGGATTCGATGTACGTGCATAAAGTGCAATTGTATGACAATTTTGAGTGATGATGACGTGAAGTTAAACCAATATCGACGTGGATTCAAGCCTAATTATTGGATATGGATTGATCATGGTGAGGAGTTGCCGGATATTAATATGAATGATGTCGATGGTGACGACCTTCACATGGGTGCATCCGGCTTGGCTTACATGACGACTTTGTCGAACAACTCCATTCAATGCATATGATGGTGGACGATTGTCTTGGGCAACATGAGAACTTCGAGTCGGATGAGTCTGATGACATGGAAGAGCCTCCTAATGAATCGACGCAAAGATTCTACAATCTATTATTAGAGACAAATAAGCCTTTGTTTGAAGGAGTGCCAGATTCAAAATTATCAATTTGTGTTAGGCTTCTAGCTTGCAAGTCCAATTGGAATGTGTCCAAGCAGTGTTTGGAGTTTTTTTGTAAAATGCTTGAAGATGTGACACCCTTCAAAGACTTGTTGCCAAAAAGTTATTATGATGCGAAGCGGTTGGTGTCGAAACTAGGGTTGGGGGCTAAAAGAATAGACTATTGTCGGAGCGGGTGCATGCTATATTATGACAATGCTTCAGGTACAAATGTCAGCATGTTGGAAAAATGTAAATTTTGTCAGACACCCAGGTACCACGTTCAAAGCAGTGACCGTAGTAAGAACAAACCAATTCCTGCGAAGTCAATGTTCTATCTGCCAATAATTCCAAGGTTGCAGAGACTGTTTGCATCAACGCAAACTGCGGGATAGATGAGGTGGCATAATGAAAATAGGAGAAATACAGGCCTTATACGTCACCCTTCTGATATTGATGCTTGGAAGCACTTCGATCGGGTACATCCTGATTTTACAGTAGATCCTCGCAATGTAAGACTTGGGTTGTGTTCATATGGTTTTACCCCGTACATCCAGGCATCAGCCTCGCCGTATTCATGTTGGCCAATGATTGTTACACCGTACAATCTTCCTCCCGAGATGTGCATGTCAAAACCGTACAGGTTTCTGACTTGTCTCATTCTGGGACCATCTAATCTGAAGGCCGGGATAGATGTATATTTACAGTCTCTGATCGATGATCTGAAGAAGTTGTGGGATGGTGTGTTGACGTATGACGTCTCAAAGAAGCGAAACTTTATGATGAGGGTGTCGCTGATGTGGACTATCAATGATTTTCCTGCATATGGCATGCTCTCTGATTGGGGGACACATGCTAAATTGGTGTGCCCGTATTGCATGGAACATGGAAAGGCTTTTACCCTGAATTATGGTGTCAAAAGTTCCTGGTTTGATTCTCATCGCCGGTTCTTAGATCCTAACCATCCCTTCCGAAGGAATACCCAGGCTTTCAAAAAGAATCAGACATATGAGGAAGGTCCACCGCCTTTGTTGACTCCTGAACAAATATGGGGACGGCTTAGGGATCTTCCTAAAGGCACTAAACCGGTGTGTCAAAGTTATCGGGGTATATGCCACTGGACAAACAAAGCATCTTTTGGGAACTACAGTATTGGAAGGATAATCTATTAAGACATAACCTTGATGTGATGCATATCGAGAAGAATTTCTTTGACAATATCTTTAACACGGTTATGAATGTGTCTTGCAAGACGAAAGACAATGAGAAGGTAAGGATGGACAAGCTCTGTACTGTAGAAGAAAAGATCTGGAGCTGAAGCCGCAACCTAATGGAAAAATGGTCAAACCAAAAGCTTGTTACACTCTAATCGCCGATGAAGCAAAGTCAATTTGTCAATGGTTAAAAGACCTTAGGACACCTGATGGTTATTCCTCTAATTTGGCACGATGTGCTGATGTAAGAACGGGGAGGCTTCATGGGATGAAAAGTCATGATTGTCATGTATTGATGGAGTGTTTGATCCCTATTGATTTCGACTCGTTGCCATCGGTCATTTCGAACCCGCTTACAGAAATCAGTCATTTCTTCAAAGATTTATGCTCTGCATCTTTAAGCGCGGATGGTCTGAAGAAGATGGAAGAAAATATTCCAATAATTCTTTGCAAGATGGAGATGGTATTCCCCCCAGGATTTTTTTGACTCAATGGAACATCTCCCTGTGCATCTTGTATACGAAGTGAGGCTTGGTGGACCAGTACAATATAGGTGGATGTATCCATTTAAAAGGTAATATTTTTATATTTTCACATTTAAATAATAAACATCCCTTGAATAATGACTTGTCACTAATAGTTTTTATTAATTAGATTCATGGGTGACTCTAAACGATCAGTGAAAAATATGCGTCCTACTTACACTGTGGAACAACATATTTCTGTTCCCACTTTTTCAACAACTTCATGTTGGCACCGCGAAATAATAGGAACAAGGTAGATGCTGATGGTGGAGGGTATCCTTATATGCTATCCGTATTTAATCTTCCTGACCGTCATGCTGGCAAAGAGCTTATTTACTGGTTAAGTGATGAGGAGTATGAGTCGGCCCATGTTCATGTCTTGACAAATTGTACAGAGGTGAAACCATACCATGAGTAAGTTTGAAAGAGTAATTTTTTAAATAATGTATCATATGGTATATCATATTCTATTTTTAACACATTGTACGGATTTTATTAATTTGTCAGTGTGTTCCTGCAATTTAATCAAATTAGTGATCAAGATGCTTCTGCTCGTACACACGTGGAGTTTCCTGAATGGTTCAAGCAACAAGTAAGGGTCGTATAACTTAGCAAACAATATATTAAGCTTAATTTCTAATTGAAAAGTAGTTATTTAATATGACTTATAAATTTGTAGGTGTATCAACAACTATTAAGTGTGCTAAATCAACACTTGAGAGATTTGTTGTACGAGCCCTATAGCAGTGTTAGATCATGGCATACATACTTTGTTAATGGGTACAAATTCCATACAGATGAATGGAACGTTGGAAAAAAGACCATTAATAGCGGGGTTGTCGTACAGGGTGAAGGTACTAGTGATTTTTATGGAGTCATAAAACACATATACGAGTTACAATACAATACTACTACTTATCCTAAAAAAGTAGTATTATTTTATTGTAATTGGTTTGATCCATCGAAGACAGGCACAAAGGTGGATCCCAAGTATGGCACTGTGGACATTCGCATGGATAAAACATATCAATAATTTGATCTGTTAATCATTGCTCACAATGCCAAACAAGTTTACTACATCCCTTATCCAGCAATGCGAATGGACAAACGAGGTTGGTGTGTTGCTGTCACTACCAAATCTAGGGGTCGCATAGAAATCGATAATGCAGAGGATGATATACCCTTCCAGGCGGATGAATCGTCACATGTCAATGAAGTAATTGAGGTCGAGTGTATTACTGGCATATTGGGATCTGCTAATGATGGGGAAGAAGTGACCATTGCTAATCCGTCGGTATCGATGAATGCATCATCAGATGAAGAAATCCAAAGTGATGACTCAATGCAAGAAGAAGAAGAGCCAGACTTACAATCAGATGATGATATCGAGTATGAATAGGAATTTAACTGTTAAGTTATAGTATCATGTATTTTGTATATTTGTTTATGCATTTAAATGTAAGACTTTTGTAATTTTGTTGCATTTTAAAAATTTGCTTATTAGATTAATCTTTTAAATGTCGATTGATTTATTGTTTTTACATTGACTTATAATTGTGATAAAAATATATATATGTCGGCATCAGGAGGAGAGCCACCCCGCCCCCCACTACCTAGCGGTGATAAGGGGAAGGAGAAGGCTAAGCGAGGACGATACACCACTAAGTCTCAGGTGCTTGCCTGCCTCGCTGCTGGTTCCTCTCCACCCACCGCACCCACTCCAGTGGCACCTACAGGAGCCTCCCCCGATCGTTCTACACCTTCTCCCACTCATTCAACACCCTCTCCAACCCATACTACACCATCCCCTACCCATACCACACCATCCTCGACCCACACTACCCCATCCTCCACACATATTCCACCCACTCTCTTTGTCCCACAAGGCTCACTGGTCGACTACTCGCCGCCCCCTACTGGATTTACACCACACCCACACCCACCACCACCATCATCAGCTGCATATGCCACACAACCAGTAGGATTATCATTTATGCCGACTCCTGGTGTGCCGGCACAGCCTGACCCTACCATTCCATCCTCATCATCCGTGGCCGCATATGATCACGGTACAGACATTCCATCCACATCGTCCGGCCAACACTCGGTCGTGCAGAGAACTTGCCTGAGTGGGCCAATATTCCCAGACCTGAGGATCGACCATGGGTCACACCTGTTTCTGGATCGTAAGATGTTTTTTAACTTTGACTATTTTATATTTATCCAATAATTGTATATTTGTTGATTGTCATATTGTTGAATTAATCAAATTTTAAAATTTTCAAGTTCATCCCATCAAAAGTGGGATCGAAGAACTTTACCTACGCCCTCAAGGCGCAATATCGACGCTTCTGGCCATCATGGGGGAGGATACCGAAGGATCACCCGGATCGTATCTTCAAACGATTTGGGGTAACTTGTTTATTTTTTCCTGTAGTTTATATTTTTATTTTTCACGCATTTTATATATTTTTAATTTTTTGTATAATGGTATTGATATTTCTTCTTTGTTAACAGACCCTTGTGCGCTGGTTACCGGAGCATGTTGCACAGATACGCGTCATATTTGACGACAGAGCGTCTAATTGATTGAGGGACGTGCTCGAGAAGGCTAGGGAAAGTTGGGTGCGCCCAGATTACATCGGCCCCAAAATTTGGCCCCAGCTTTGTGCGTACTGGGACACTCCAGAGTACAAGGCGAAGTGTGAGCAAGCAAAGAGAAATCGGGCTTCCGAGAAGGGTGGGAGCATGCACACCGGTGGCTCGATCAGTCATATGCAGCATGCCATTAACATGGTATGTACATATAAATAATAGTACATTTATATTTTTATTAAAAATTTATTTTATAATTAATTGATTATATTTCTTTGTCGGTTGCAGGTAGGACAGCTTGCCCACTCAGTTGATGTCCCTACTGTGTTTGAGCAAACACATATTCGCACAGACACCGGCGAGTTTATTGATGAGAGGTCGAGGCAGATAGTGGTGAGCTAATTAAAGTATCTTTTTACATTTAATGTATCTTTTCATTATTATAATATAATTTTTGTAATGTATTGACGCGAGCAGACTACAATGCCAGGTTCAGTCAGGTAGCGTCTGAGGTTGCCTCCTGTTCTGGTGCCTTGGATTCTTCCCAGCTAGAGCCCGTCGAGGTCGACCGACCCCAGACCCGGGTCTGAATGGAAGTGGCGTGCGGGAAGAAGAAGGTTCACATTTACGGTACCGCGACTATGGCTCGTTCCATCACTCGAGCCTCAACGCCGAGCTTGACTATTCGGGAGCCTACATCCTCCGGCTCACAGGACACGGAGGAGGTGCGACAGCTGAGGTAGGAGGTGCAGGAGCAGAGGCAAACTGCAGAGCGAATGCAGCAGCATGCAAAGGTCATGCAGCAGAATGCAGAGCGCATGCAGCAGCAGATGGAGACTTGGTCTACGGTGATGACCTCTCTGCTCGATTTGCTTCCACCGGAGGGGCACAACGCTCTATAGGGGGTCATCCATGCCTGCCAGTCCTCCACTACTTATATCGTGCCACTGTTATTATGATGATGATTATAGGATAGTTTTATATTTACTTGTGTTTTCTAAACAGACGGATATTTTATGTATAGAATATTTATGTTATTTTAAATTTAATTGTCTTTTTAATTATTTGTAATTTCTTTTTTGATCTAATATAATAATATAATAAATTAATTATAATAAAATAAAAAATGTAATATTTTAAATAAAAAATAATTACTAATTTATATTTAAAATAAAAAAATTTAATAATTATTAATTTTAAAAAAATTAAATACCGACAGAATTCTCCACGTTACCGACGGAAAAATCCGTCGATAAAGGATACTTGTTACCGACGGATTTTTCTGTCAGAAACTGTTTCCTACGAGCAGGATACTGATGGATTTTGGTCCGTCGGAAACGTTCATTACTGACAGATTCTTTGCTTTTCCGGCGGGTTTTTGTCGTCGGTAATCCCGCATTTTTTTGTAGTGGATGCTCCATCTCATGTATGTGAAGAATGTGTGATTTCAAAGCAGCATAGAAAATCGTTTCCTCAAAAGAGTACCTTGAGAGCTAGTCAAGTTCTACAACTAGTGCACTCAAACATCTGTGGTCCTGTTAATCCAACCTCTAATAGCAATAAAAGGTACTTCATAACTTTCACTGATGACTTTAGTAGAAAGACATGGGTGTACTTCTTGAAAGAAAAAACTGAAGCTATTGAAGTGTTTAACAGATTCAAAGCAAGAGTTGAGAAGGAGACGGGAAAGAGTATTCAATGCCTTCGAGCAGATCGTGGGGGGAGAATACACATCTAATAAGTTTGTAGATATGTGTGAAAGCAATGGAATCAAGAGGCAGTTGACTGCAGCATACACACCACATCAAAATGGTGTGTCGGAGAGGAGAAATAGAACCATTATGAATATGGTGAGAAGCTGTGAGAAGCTGTGAGAGATTTTCAAATTAAAATGCACCTTATTAAAGGCTGCGGGTTAACGGTTAAATAAATATAACGATGCAAGCTTATTGTAACATCCTAAAATTTTAATATAATTACTTTAATACTAAGATTAAGCTAGTATGAAATTTAGTGTAGAAAATTGTTAGTATAATAGTTTATTTGAATGGTTTGACAATTATAAAGGAAATACAAGGTTTGGATTAATAATAATAATAATAATAATAATAATAATAATAATAATAATAATAATAGTAATAATAATAAATAAATAACAGGTAAATAAGAAAGGAAAAAAAGAATAATATGTATATATGCTAACGTGAAATCACGTTAGAATATTGATGCTTCACTTGATAGTTAAGTGCAGTGGGTCCACTTTATAAAAGTTAGGGGGAAAAAAAAAGATAACCTAAAAATCTATGGGTTTTATGTAGTGCGCAGCCAATATATATTAGTCACTTTGCAGATTACAAAGTAAGGGGTATTACTCTATTATAGCGCCAAACCAAAAAAAAAAGAAAGTGGGTTTGCTTTACGCGGTGGTGCAAGATAGAGAAATAAGAGCCTGACGGTGACGACAAATTCTAAAACAAAATAGGATTTTCTCATTGGGAATAATTGGGGCCTTTTGAAGGTCTTTTAAGAGGTGAGTAAAAATAACTTTTCTCACACTTTCATGGCACAATTAATTTGATGCTTCTACATGTAATTTTGTCTTTTTGAAATAGTAAAATATTTTAGGGTTCTTGTTTCTAGATTTGAGATTCTTAAAATATCTTCCCCTTTCATAATTGATTACTTATAAAAGAACATTTTTTTTAATTCGTGGCTATGCTGTAAGTGCTTCTATTTAAGCTACCTTGTAACTCCCGGTATTTAGTCAAATAGGTGAACTAGACCCTTTTAGCTTATCTAATCTACTTTTTTATATATTTATAAAACTGAAAGTGCCATTTGAACATACTTAGCCTGCCATTTTTTTTTATGTTCATGCTAGCCTCTCTCATCTATTTTGCTGCAGTGGCGTCACATATCAAACACCATGTGTTCCTTGGATTTTTATTATAATTTTTATTCCAATTCTGATAGCAGATAATTTCTATTTATACTTATATGAATATATGTTTAAGACTACTGGTATTATAATAAACATAAGCTACATTAAATACTAATGTGTTATGGTAATTGTGTTTTGAAATCTGTTATGGTGATTGATGCATGGAGTTTGAGGAAATATTTGGTAGTCATCCGGGATGACATATTGCATGGTATATATGATTTGGTCATCACCTTCTGGGAAGGGATGATGGTTGTACATTCTATTCCAGGAATAAGATGAGAGATATCACCATCTGGGATGGGATATCAAACTATTAAAATATTCACATCTGGGATGGAATATTAGATACCTTCATCTGGGATGGAGAGGGCAGTGGGACGTCATTGCATGGATATGAGCTCATACACCTTAGTGGATCTGGGATTCACACCGGTTCTGGGAACCAAAGAGTCAAGTCAAGTGATTCTTGGAATCACCGAGTCATGTTCATGGAGATGCATTGCATAAAGTTTGCTTGGTGGATGAGATTAAATGCAATGAGATGTGACCGTTGTTGAGTTTATGAGTTTGTGGTTTAAATGTTTGATATTAATGTTATTTATATATTATTATTTTGGAGGATTATTATATTCATTATTTTAAAAAATTAGAGGATACCATGGTTGATTTTCCGGTTGCCGCGCTGGTTGAGAACAATACTATTTGCGAATCCTTTCATTAAATGATTTTTATTAACTGGGATTATATCTCATTAAAAGTGTTGTTTTCAGAGCACGAGTACGACGTCACTGAAATTGAAGAGGCGTGAAGACTAAGTGGATTCTATTAGTTATTATTTCTAGTTGGTTAGTATTTTCTTAAATAAGGAGATGTATGTGGCTAGACATGTTTATTTATTTATCATTGGGTTTATTAGTGAACGCCCGGTTTTGAGGCTTTTGGTTTTATTTGGATGTAAGGATTTATTATTATATTATCACTTTGGATACTTTATCACTATTTTAATTAATATAAGGTATTTTCATACCTGATTAAGTTGCGAAATTTTTATGAGATGTATGTTTTTAACTTTAAATTCTTTAAAAGATTTTCATTGATTTTGTTTTAGGTTACTAATGTAACGAAGGGTGTTACACTTATTACAAGTTTGATATATGGTTCAGTGGTTACAACGTTTCCTTCTAACCATGCTTGCGCAAGTTCGAATCTGCTCTGCAGTGACTTGTGTGCAAGGGGACACAGCCGCTAGCCACCAGGCCAACAATTATGATGTGTCATTTCAGGATCGTTAATTCTACTTAAGTGTTTGATGGGCTCCGGCAAGCGTACCGGATCGAAGCAAGTAATAATTAAAGCGGCAAGTAAATTACCGAGTATCGAACTCAGGGATTGGGAAACCAAGTACCACTTCACAAATTAAACAAGTATTTTTAGATTGAGAAATAGGTTTGAAAATATTTCAAGAAAATAAAAGAAACAATAAAAGAAATAAAATATTTTTCGGGTTTTTAAATATGAAAAGAGATTTTCAGGAATTGGGTTACCAACAAGATTGTTCATGTTACCAAATTGACTACCCCTTGTTAATTATCAAAATTACTTTGAAGGCGAATTTATCCTCAATAAGTTAATGCTCCCTCTCGGGTTACAAAAACCGTGCCCAATTAAACCAACCCCTACTCTCGTGGTAATTGGATTTAGATTGAACCCTTTAAGCTTTGTGACAATTCGTGAACCCTCGAAGGACCGCTTCTAACTCTCGTGACTTAAGTCCTAAGTTTGATTCCTATAAATCCAATACCTAAGTTCACCGCTAGGTTCCTCCTTAGAGTATCTATGACATGCAAATAAGTGCACACCAGATTCACAAGTAATTCATGCAATAGAAACCAAATCGAAAGCGAAATCGAAATTAACAAAGGGAAAACAACAATTCATAACACGAAACAAATATTGGGAATAGCCCCAATCCCTAGAAATAAAACTACTACTCAAGCATTGCCATGTTAAGAGCAAGCTTGATTAACAAAAACATGAAAGAAAACCTAAGAGAGGAGAAGAAGAAGAAGACAAATCCTAATTTTGCCTAAGGTAGCAGCCCATAAAAGTCCCCTATTTTCGAGCCTAAGTGCTCCATTTATAGATTAGGGTAACTTGAATCCCAAGCAATCACAATTTCAGATCAAATCAGTTTCTAAAGATCCATATATCACGCGTCACGGCCGTGATCACTAGTGCAATAAGTGCTTTTTATGTCAGTTAAAATTGATTTTTTACGTCAGAATACTGACTGACGTAAATACAGCTGACGTTAATAGTTAATATTTTAACGTCAGTTTAGAACTGACGTTAAATATAAAACTATTAACGTCAGTTATTTAACACAACTGATGTTAATTTTTTAAAAATTAACGTCAGTTTTTTAAACAACTGGCGTTAAACATAAAACTATTAACGTCAGTTCTTTAAGACAACGGGCGTTAATTTTGTTAAAACTAACGTCCGTTGTTATAAAGAACTGACGTTAAAGTTTTAATTTTAACGTCAGTTGTTTATTACAACTGACGTTAATAGTGTACTGTATATTTTATAAAATACTATTAACGTTAGTTGTTTGATACAACCGACGTTAATATTTTTTTTTTAAAATTCAGTTTTAAAATATCACTCCCCTCAGCTATCCCTGCATTCAGTAAATATCCCGGTAAAACAGAATATCAACACATTACAGAATTGCAAAGGAAAAATGGAACAATTGGGGGACTTAAAACCAAAACCCATATATATATAAATAAATTTTAGTTCCAATGTCTAAAAAACAAAACTACCAATCTAAGGATATATATATACATGTTATTAATTAGTTTCTAAAGTCTAACAAAAAAACTATTTGTCTAAGTATTGCGGAGGTATCTTGTCAATTCCTTTTTCAGCCGCATACTTGAAGAAGAATTCAGCGAAGCGCATCCTCAAGTCTCTTAACTCAACTTCTTGAATACGCGATTGGTCGCTAAATGCCTACACACGTTCAAATAATAACAATAACATCAATGCAAGTCATCTTCAAAACTATAATATATAATTTAACAAGTTGTTTAAATATTACCTTAATCCATCCATCCGTAATAGATGCGGAGACTATGTTCAGCATATGAAGCATCACAAAATAGCCGCACGACCACCCGTCAATTTGAAATCGAGACTACCAACAAAATTAATTTCAACGTCAGTTGAATATACATATAAATTAGTAATTATAATATAAATTATTTGATAAATAAACTACCAAACCTTGAGGGTGTTCCATACAGGATTTGCTTTAGCCTTAGAAGTCCTACTTCTCCCGTTGGCGCAACTTATGCTACTCGCCTTCAGCGCGCTATCATAAACAAATAATCATGTCGATCAATTAACAAATTCATATATTATGTGTGTAATAAACTAAAAACAACTGATATTAAAACTTAAATTAAATTTAAGATTAGTTACTTACTTATTTACAGCTTCCACCACCTTCGGTGGCGGATCATGGTGGAAAGAGCAGAAGAATATGACAGTATGCCTAGACGGGTGAAGTACCAACAACTGCCAATGGTCATTCATACAGTAGGGAGCCAGATATAATTCTTTCCGATTTTCTCCCAACAAGTTCCCTATGTATTTACTCCATGCATCGCCAGCAAAGAATTGGGGCAGAAGGACTGACGGATCTAAGAAGTCGTAAACTGATGCAACGCCCTTATCAAGCTGAAGACGATGGAGATACCTAAGATATGAAAAGGTGTACATGTTAATTACATAATATATATATTGAAATTAAAATAAATTATTAAATGGAAAAATACCAAAAATAAATAAGTTATAAAATTAAAATTAACTTACGTGCACCCGAGACTCAAAACATTGCTGGCCATCCAGACGTTATTTCTGCAGGCGTTCCCGAGATCGTCACCACAGAAGGTAAATATCATCCGTTGATCTGGGCGTGCCACCCATCCATCGTGCTCCGATGGACATTCAAAAATCTCAAACACATAATCCTCACCAAGTGAGAACAAATGAGTGATAGGTGACAGCGACACCGACGTCGACTTGGCCTTCAGTTTAGGAAAAATAAAATAGATAAGTTGTTGATAATTAAAAAAAACACAAGTAATTATTTGACTAATTTGGACATTAATAATGAATAAATACCTTTGTTAACATTTCGAGCTCACGTCGTTTGGAGTCCAACTCAAGCTCACGCCTTTTCATTTCCAACTCATGCTCATGGCGCTGGACTTCCAAACTCCCTCCGCCTCCCTAGCCGCCTCTTCATCGTCGTCCTCCACATGTGCCCTTATTAAAACTCTCTTTTGTGCTCACATGTGAAGGGTTGGCATGCCTGCGGTTCCCTGGGATGTACACGACGGAGACTAAGCGGGAAATGCGCAAGCGCCGCTTGAATTCATATGGGTTGGATATTAAGCCTTGCATCATATGTGTTGTAATAGCTGGGTTGGACATGAGGCGCTGAGTAATGTCAGCCAAAATTGATGCTTCATTGACCACCCGCTTTCGTGAAGCAGACTTGCCATAATATTCTTTGATGGTCACGTTCCCAGGAACACCGAGAACCCGACCAGGATGGTCTTTCTTGCCTAGAGCAGTCATCAAGACGTCCTGCCGTCCAGAAGGGACGAATGCGCCCTTGGAGGATTGTGCTTTAAGATCCATCTACAATGAAAAAAAATGAAAAAACGTGCAAGTGAAAAGTGTTGCAAATATCAATTGAAATCAAGTTAATTATTTACTTACAATCTTATCTGCCACTTCGCGAGTGGCATCAACTTTAAAAGATCCCGTCTTTGTCATGCGGCCGGCTAACCAGACATCCTCGCGGTTGATGTCCGACGGAGGACTTGATGGTGTGCCCTCAGGCACCTCTCCTCTTTCAATCCTAGCAGAGTGCTCTTCCTGCTTCGCCCTCAGCCTATCCGCCATCATCTGCTCGATCCGAGTCTGGTACCCACCTTGAGACATGGTGTGGCGGTGGATGTTCTTTGCCTGATTCTGCCGACCCTTATTTGCCTTAGCCTATTCAAACAAAAACACATAATTAAATACAGTTAAATGATCTATAATAAGCATACAAAATTAACTTAATCAAACCAACCTGAAATTCTCCATCCTGTCGACTCCTGGCAAACATATCCCAAGTATCATGATCAATCCAGGGATAATCCGAGAACATTTTATCAAGCCGCTTCTTCCCAGATACATAGTACCTGGTAAGATCATGCTTGAACCCATTCCAACGCTTTGATGCCATTTTCATACATTTATGACGATGATCCTCGTCATTTGGCATAGCCCAAGCTACCTACACATTAAATACATAACAACTGGATGGATTATAACTCGGATAATTATCTAATAATTGAATAGCCTCTGGCTTATCTAGTTTTATGACTATATGAACTAGGGCTTATGTGCCAATCAGTCGAGTTCACTCTCGTTTTCGCCCAAATTTTGCCTTGTTTTGTTCCTAAGTTGGACTTTGACTCGTTTTGCGTCTTTTGTGTAGTTTTTAGCTTAATTTGGATAGAATTATGCTTTTGGTTGCTTTTGGTGTTTTCAGGTCAATAAGTGAAGCTCCGGGAGTCAAGGAAAGTCAAGAAGTAGTGGAAAAAGTACTTCTGGAGATACTCGCCTCGCGAGTGGATGCTCGCCTCGCGAGCCTGAACATCAACTGAAGCAGCAACAGTCATCACTCTGGTTCGCCACGCGAGACTCATCTCGCCCCGCGAGAGTCTGAAGACCTGCAAGACAGAGACCATCACGGCATAGCTGTGATGAAGGTCACAGCCTAGAATTGAAGTCTCGCCCCGCGAAAATAATCTCGCCCCGCGAGAGTTTGAAGACCTGGAAGACAGAGACCATCACGGCGTAGCCGTGATGAAGGCCACGGCTGTGACAGATTGAAGTTGGAAGACTCGCCCCGCTAATACACTCTCGCCTCGCGAGAATCCAAAATTCAAAGCGCGCCAAAACTAAAATTCGCGTCGCGAGAGTAAGCTCGCCCCGCGAGCGGGCGAGAAACAGAATCCTTATTTAAAGGCTGTTTCAGATCAGAATTAGAAGAGGTTGTTTTCCACTTGTTTAGATTAGTAGTTATGAATCCTTGTTTTCTCTTTGGAGCTGCGTCTCCTCTTTTCTTTTTATTTTACGATGGTGGTTAAGTCCGATTGCTTGTCTATGAGCATGAGGAACTAATCCCCTCGTCCGAGGGATCAATGAAGCCGCCCATGGCGGTATAGCGTTCATGTGATGTATGTTTTTCTCCCCTTCTCTTAATGAATGTTTTCCAATTCTGATTTGATTGCGTTGATCATATGTTTTGCGTGATTGACTAGTTAAACGTGTTTGAGGCCGAACGGCGATTCGCGTTTTAGAACTTGGATTGGAATCACTAATCGAATAATGAGCACGACAGTGGATTTAGGAGATTAGTGCAACCTTATAGGGAACAAGAATTAATCAAATTCGAGATTAGGATTATGAGACCTAGTAAGTAATTAATCCAATCGTCGAATACGTCCTATTGAGCACGACAGTGGATATAGGAGAATTTGGGGGTCCCGGTTGACATCATAATTGAACCTAGGGAGGAATACATCATCACTTGGGAACTATACATGATTGGGTAGGTGGATTTGAGACCTTGGATATTTTAATTTCTGATTTTTAGTTAATTAGTTTATTAGATTCGTTAATTGAATTTTTGATATTAATCTCCCTCTCTCAACCACCTTCTGTAACTTGACCAACGTATCGGATTTCCCGCGGATTAGACGAATTGGTAGCCCAATCCCTGAGTTCGACCTCGGTAATTACTTACCGTGTTTCTTTTATTACTTGCGACGACCCGGTGCACTTGCCGGCGTCACAACAATAATGTAAATCAAACGAATGTAAAGGTAAAATACCGTGATAGCCTCCCAAATCTGATCCTTAACGTTCTGTGGAACGTCATTCCAGTGGTTGTAGTTGATGCTTACGTGCTGCTTCGCTTGTAGAAACACCCACTTATTAAATTCTTTAGAACGGGGTCCCTGGGCATTTAGATTGGCATCTAAGGACACCTCAAGCTTCTGTCCGCTTTGCCTGTCCTTCTCTAGTTTCTTCAACGAGGTGGCTCCTCTACCCCATTTCCTATGAGCCTGTGATGTCTGTATGGACAAAAAAAATGATAAAATAGAGGGTTGTAACATTATAAACTTACATTAAAAAGAAGGACTAAAGATAGTATATAACATGTAAACTTACACTAGAATCAGGCGTAGGCGTGATCGGGTCCTGCGAAACCCCCACAGTGTCCTCCCGTGCATGTGGGCTATCCGACTGATCCATATGTATGCCTGTTCAGAAACAATATATATGTATTAACATAGGTTATAACTCAAAATAAATACAGAAGTATAAATAAAAATAACTAGATAGGTCCTGTAGATATACAAAACTTCTATATATCCAATATAAGGACAATACGGGAGATTGAAAACTATAGTTTTTGAAGATTGCCAAGCACTGGTCACGGCCTGGCCGTGATGTCCATCATGGTCGTAACGTGCCAACTGAACCAGACCCTCATAGGAAGAACCGATCACGGCCTAGACGTGATGAGCATCACGGCCTAGACGTGATGAGCATCACGGCCGTGACAGATCAACCAGCAGAGCAACATGCACTCAAAACCAAAAATAGAGACATTCCAAACAACTCAAACTCACGGTTTAAAGTTACAACTACTGAGACTACAGTTTCAATATACACTCAAAACCAAAAATAGAGACATTCCAAACAACTCAAACTCACGGTTTAAAGTTACAACTACTGAGACTACAGTTTCAATATACACTCAAAACCAAAAATAGAGACATTCCAAACAACTCAAACTCACAGTTTCAAGTTTCAACTACTGAGACTACAGTTTCAACCAGCAGAGCAACATGCATGCACTCAAAACCAAAAATAAAAAAATGTGCCCTAAAGACTCACCAGAAATTGGCGCTCGCGTGGTGGTGGGGGGGAAGCTCGAGTGGTGGACAACGTTCAATGTGGTTACTGAGAGCAGAGGGACAAGGAGAGTTAGTGCGCGGGAAGGGGAAAGAGAGATGTCAAGTTATTGCAAAGAATGAGCGGGAAAGACAGAGTTAGGGGTTAAGAGTGTACCTCACGGTGGTGGCGAAGAAGCCCTCGAGATGGTTGCGGTGGAGATGAGCTCGCAATTAGGGCAGAGTGAGAGTGAGAGCGAGAGTGAGGGTTGAGAGTGAGGGTTGAGCGAGATGAAAAGAGACGTACAGAGAAATGCAGAAGGCGCGCGGGTGTAAACTTTATAATTAAAATAAAACAACATTTTACGTCAGTTGTTAGTAAAACCTGACGTTAAAGGTCATATATTTAACGTCAGTTGTCTTAAGAAACTGACGTTAAAAACACTCACACTTCTTACGTCAGTTGTTAGTAAAAACTGACGTTAAAGGTCATATATTTAACGTCAGTTGTATTAAGAAACTGACGTTAAAAACACTCACACTTCTTACATCAGTTGTATCACACAACGGACGTTAAAAGTTTATTAGTTTCTGCAAAAACATTCATTCCTTTGACTACTGTGCTACTTACCCATTCACCTTGTACCTAATCCTCTTAATGAGCATTAAGTTTATAGATAAGTTTTCAAGAAAATCATAATAGCTTAGTAACTTCATCCACTGCTCCTATAAATAGCTTCCTTCCATCCTTTTAATTTTTTGTGCTTCACAATATGGCTCTGCCATGGAGATTAACTTCATCACTCTTTCTTCCTAAGCCTAGACTCAAAGATCTTTGTCTTAATGGTCAAACAACTTCTGAGTTTGTGTAAATCACATTACATGGATGGTAAGGTTGGGTGAATCACGTAATGTGATTCTCTCATTTTATTTCATCCCCGTCATCCCTTTCACTTTGCTTTGGAAGCAAGTGACTGTGGATTCAAGACGATGCATCAAGGAATTCCAGTGAAGAAGAAAGATGCAAAGATCCATTTCACTTTGCTTTCGCTGCTAGTGACTGAGGATTTACTTTGCATCATGGAATTCAAGTGAGGGAGGTAATGCATCCATTGGAGTTTTGATGGCAGGACTGAGAAGAAAATGATGTTGATGCAGAAACTTTTTTATATGTTAGGGCTATGTTGCAGAATTTTTTTATCTTTTACTCATGTAATTTTAACTTATGAATCGCTTCAATGACATACGATTTGATTATACATATAACTTGTTTTATGTTAAGTGTTTATTTATTTTAATTTGCACAAGAATTTGTTTACTAATTCAAGCTAATTAATAAAAATTAAAAATAAATTTGTTTAAAAAAAAGGTTTAGAAATAAACTGCAGTACTATATGGAGTGATCTGCGTTAAGAGGGACAACAGGGACATGACAACCAATGAAATGAGTTTCATAATTATTTAATTACATTATTTCCAATATTCATTCTGCACGTTTATAATATATAGGATTATTTACGTCAGCTATTTATTTAACTGAAGTAAAAATCACACTTTTAACGTCAGTTGTATAAAAAACTGATGTTAACGATAAATATTTTTATTTTAAAAACACATTTAACGTCAGTTTTTTTAAACAACTGACGTTAAAAGTGTATAGATATCTGCAAAAACATTCATTCATTTGACTACTGCGCTACTTACCCATGCACCTTGTAACTTAATCCTCTTAATGAGCATTAAGTTTATAGATAAGTTTTGAAGAAAATCAGAATAGCTTAGTAACTGAAGGATTATTTACGTTTATAATATATAGGATTATTTACTTCAGCTATTTATTTAACTGAAGTAAAAATCACACTTTTAACGTCAGTTGTATAAAAAACTGACGTTAACAATAAATATTTTTTATTTTAAAAACACTTTTAACGTCAGTTTTTTCAAACAACTGACGTTAAAAGTGTATAGATATCTACAAAAACATTCATTCCTTTGACTACTGTGCTACTTACCCATGCACCTTGTAACTTAATCCTCTTAATGAGCATTAAGTTTATAGATAAGTTTTCAACAAAATCAGAATAGCTTAGTAACTTCATCCCCTGCTCCTATAAATAGCTTCCTTCCATCCTTTTAATTTTCTGCTTCACAATATGGCTCTGCCGTGGAGATTAACTTCATCACTCTTTCTTCTTATTCCTAGACTCAAAGGTTTTTGTCTTAATGGTCAAACAACTTCTGAGTTTGAGTAAATCACATTACATGGGTGATAAGTTTGAGTAAACCACATTATGTGAGTTGCTCACCTTATCATCCTTCTGGAGAATCAGCTGCTGGAGGGTAAATCAGGTGCTCGGGCGTCACAGTTCCAAAACCTCAGCTTTGGCAGTAAGTGACCGTCATGGAAGTCTCTGGAACCACTGCCTTTGCTTGAAACATATCTAGTGCACCTGTTTTTGCCTCTCTTGAGCTCTCTCATGCCCCCCAGTTTTCTGAGGTCTTCGGAGTATAGTTTTCCCTTTGGCATATTTCATAAAACTCTCTGATGGGATGTAGCTTTAATGTTTAGGATTTTAAACCCTTTCAATGTAACTTTTTATAGGATTTTAAACCCTTTCAATGTAACTTTTTGTAGGATTTTAAACCCTTTCAATCTTCTGTATCAGTCTGTATTACACTTCATGAATGAGATCCGGTTTGGGTTATTGATTCAACTTATACTTCGCACATATATTTTAGTTTTCAAAACAGAAACACAAAACATCAAAGCAATTGTGAAACTGAAACTTTGAGGAAGGCAATGCGAAAGGGTACGTATAATAGATAAAAAAATTATTAAAATAACCTTTAACGTCTGTTGATGTAAGGACTAACGTTAAAAATGAAATGACTCACTTTTAAAGTCAGTTCTATAAAGAACTGGCGTTAAAACGTTCACTGTTAACGTCAATTGTTTATTGAACTGACGTTAAAAGTGAGTCACTTCACTTTTAACGTCAGTTCTTAAAACAACTGACGTTAAAATTGAATTAATGAAGTCTGATATTTACAAAACTGCCACCGCTCCCTTTTTAACGTCTAGATTTTGGTTAACTGACGTAAACCTTTACCGTCTAATGTATATTTTCCACTAGTGGATGGTCATCACGGCCAGGCCGTGACGGATTCTGACTTGGAAGTTGCTTTACTGGTTGGTCTGTCACGGCCGTGATCAGTTCTGCCTGTGAGGGTCTGGTTCAGTTGGCATGTCACGTCCATGATGGACATCACGACCTGGCCGTGAGCAGTTCTGACTTTAGCCTTCTTTCTTTTTAGCTCTACTCGATCATGGACATGATGTTCATCACGGTCAGACCGTGATGGGCTCTGTTTGGCTTATTTTCCTTACTTTTCAAGCTCCGTCTTAATGCAAGCTCCATCATCGTCGATCATGAGCATTTTAATCTTCATATCCAAATCAATATCTCCAAATTAATTGCCAAATCTTATCATATCCTTTGTTGTTGTGATAGGCAATTATTATCCAAATCCAATTTGATTTGTATCCAATCTTTTATCTCAATGCCAATTGAATTATCTTTTAATCATAATAATTCAAATCCAAATTGATTTGGATTCAAATCCGTCATGTGGGCCCTTGCAATTTACTTGGCAATCTTCAATTTAATTTCAATCATTCTTCTTTGTCCTCTCCCAAAAATAAGAATAAGAAAATATCAGAAAATTAATAAAAATCTAATTAAATGCACATATTGACTCTAAAATAACCAAAATAGGAAAACAAAGTCTAATTTGGGATAAATCAAGCATTTAACAAAATTTAATTGATGAAATCCGCTCTAAAATAATAGATAAAATATCATAAGCCGGCGGATTATCAAACACCCCAAACTTAAACTTTGCTTGTCCTCAAGTAAACTAAAGCTCAAAAAGACTCAAAACTTGGCAAGCTCAATGGACTCAATCAAACTTCACATAATCTTCATGCAATTTTACCAAAACAATTTCAGTCAATGTTTCCCCCTATTTCATTATAATAATCCCCACATTCATTTACTTCAAACAAAGAGAATTCCATCATTCATGAAATTATTAATCTAAGCAAAGGGTTCGAGTTACACCCAAAAGGGAGATCACCAATTTCAAACATTTGCCTTCCTCACAAGGACATTTAATAATTCACTCATTCGCTCAATTTGTCTAGGAGATCAATAATTTCACTCAATTTCACATTTCAAGAGCACTTTCCATGAATTTGATTTTCATCTCAAAAATAGTTCCCACGAAAACATGTATGCATCATCAAAAGGTCTTTCATAGGTTGTAATAGGGTCTGGCTAAAGGTAGGATATTCAAAGGTACTAGGCTTAAGTCCCTAGGAACTAAGAGAGCATGAAACTTTTTACACTTTTATTTTCACTCTAATTCCTTTTTCCATTTTTCTTTTTGACGCTTTGGGTGGCTACAACCTATTTCCTTTGACACCCTTTTATTTTGCCCTTTTTTGGCATTTTTTTATTTCTCTTCTTTTTCTTTTTCCCTTTGCCTTTGCCTTTGCCTTTGCCTTCAACCTATATTTTTTTCTTTTTATCAATCCAAAACAACATATCATATCCTTGTAGCCACCCCAAACTTAGTTTCCTTCAACCCTTGTCTTGCTAAGCATCCATGCTCTCCTAAATCCTAAGATTGGGTTAACATGGTTTTTCCGGATTTTTGGTTTATAGCATAAGGTCATCAAAAAAAACAATAGGCTATTAGGCTCAATGTGGCTAACTAGGGAACATGCATTAGGGATGGTTCTTTTTAGGCCAAGTAGCTATTTCAAAGAAAATTGCCTAAATCATTTGATGCAAACATATAAACATGCAAATCATGAAGAGATTCAAGCAAATCCGAGAAAGTGTAACTTAAAAGTGATCCACACAATTCAAAAACATTGTTGGAGGCTCAAATTCCTCACCTGGACATTTTTTACAAATTGTTTGACCGAGATACAATCCCTAATGTGTGCATCTCTTCACCCCAAACTTATTATAAATTATGCAATCACAATAAAATTTCTCAAACTTCAATTTTCAATTTTTCACATGGGGATCAATTTTCAATTTTCAAATCATTAGGGGAAATCATCAAAAAATCAATATTTATCATGCAATCCATTTATGCTAAATTTAATAAAATCCATTCAAGCTCACCGACAGAAAACTCACACACATATGGCTCAAGTAAAGAAAAGCAAAAAATTAAAAAGAGAAGGGTTTAGAAAAACTTATTGAAGATGCTTCCACCCGGATCCCATAGCTTGTTGCAAAAAGACCAGGAGATGCCCAAGATGTGAGACCTTCCTCCCGGATCCCATGGCTTATGGAGTGGAGATGGAAGAAGCAAGTGTGATGAGATTCCATTGACTTCTTTAAGTGATATGATGAGCTCACTTCCTCCTGGGTCAAATGGTAAGTCACCTACTCCAAGAATGGCCTTTATGTAATTAGTTTCTCCATGAAGTACTAGAACCATAACTTCTTGAGGCAGTCTTAGAGCCTTTGCCGCTGTTGATGAAAACTCCCAATTCTCAGGCAATGACTTGAACTCCAAAGTTGGTATTTTTACTAAGTAATGTGATAGACAAATTGAAGGCACCAACTTTTTTATATCCAAACATGCATGCAAACCAACATACTTATCCAACTCAGAATTTTTAGGCTCCTCAATAGGAATGGTGAGAGAAGTATTTTCCACATGATTAGTCTCTTTTGTCCCTTGCAAAGGAACAATAGGATATATTTCCTCCTTACACTCCTCTTCATGATCCTCTCCTCTTGAATCATCATCCACCACCACTTCGTCTTCATTCACGTCCATGCTAGCAAATAGATTCTCTTCAATTTGAATTCCATGTTGCTTTTCTGCTAGCAATTTAGAGAATTCACTAGCTTGTTCTTCTAACTTTTGAAAGTTGTTACTTAGCATCTTCATTACCAGTTGAGAACGTTTCTTACGCATTTTATGCCTTTGAATCATGCCACTAAATTCCTCCTTGCAATGCTCTATGCTCTGGATCAAATGTTGAGCATCTATATCCCAAAGTGATTCCAGCACATCGGGTTCCAGCTTAATGTCTGGTGGTGGTTCTAAGGATGACAAATAGGATCTTCATTCCTCTTTGGAGTATATCTTCACGAGCTTATCAGTGATACCATCAAACATGATCCAATCAAGTTGATATTCCCAAGTTGGATAGTAACGATAGTCCATGTGTTTCATCAACCTTGCACAAACAAAACTCAAAAGAAAAGGCCAGATATATACAAAAAATAAATAAATAAAAAGTCTAAAGTAGTTGCCTCCTTTGTTACTAATGATATTGGTATTGCCAATCCCTGGCAACGGTGCCAAAAACTTGATGGGCTCCAGCAAGCGTACCGGATCGAAGCAAGTAATAATTAAAACGGCAAGTAAATTACCGAGTATCGAACTCGGGGATTGGGAAACCAAGTACCACTTCACAAATTAAACAACTATTTTTAGATTGAGAAATAGGTTTGAAAATATTTCAAGAAAATAAAAGAAACAATAAAAGAAATTAAATATTTTTCTGGTTTTTAAATATGAAAAGAGATTTCCAGGAATTGGGTTACCAACAAGATTGTTCATGTTACCAAATTGACTACCCCTTGTTAATTATCAAAATTGCTTTGAAGGCGAATTTATCCTCAATAAGTTAATGCTCCCTCTCGGGTTACAAAAATCGTGCCCAATTAAACCAACCCCTACTCTCGTGGTAATTGAATTTAGATTGAACACTTTAAGCTTTGTGACAATTCGTGAACCCTCGAAGGACCGCTTCTAACTCTCGTGATTTAAGTCCTAAGTTTGATTCCTATAGATCCAATACCTAGTTCACCGCTAGGTTCCTCCTTAGAGTATCTATGACATGCAAATAAGTGCGCACCAGATTCACAAGTAATTCATGCGATAGAAACCAAATCGAAAGCGAAATCGAAATTAACAAAAGGAAAACAACAATTCATAACACGAAACAAATCTTGGGCATAACCCCAATCCCTAGAAATAAAACTACTACTCAAGCATTGCCATGTTAAGAGCAAGCTTGATTAACAAAAACATGAAAGAAAACCTAAGAGAGGAGAAGAAGAAGAGAAATCCTAATTTTGCCTAAGGTAGCAGCCCATAAAAGTCCCATATTTTCGAGCCTAAGTGCTCTATTTATAGATTAGGGTAACTTGAATCCCAAGCAATCATAATTTCAAAACATATCAGTTTCTAAAGATTCATATATCACACGTCACGACCGTGATGGTCATCACGGCCAGGCCGTGACGGATTCTGACTCGGAAGTTACTTTGCTGGTTGGTCTGTCACAACCGTGATCACCATCACGGCTAGGCCGTGATCAGTTCTGCCTGTGAGGGTCTGATTCAGTTGGCATGTCACGGCCGTGATGGACATCACTTCCTAGCCGTGAGCAGTTCTGACTTCAGCCTTCTTTCTTTTTAGCTCTACTCGATCATGGCCGTGATGATCATCACGGTCGGGCCGTGATGGGCTCTGTTTGGCATATTCTCCTTACTTTTCAAGCTCTGTCTTCATGCAAGCTCCATCATGGTCGATCATGAGCATTTAAATCTTCATATCCAAATCAATATCTCCAAATTAATTGCCAGATCTTATCATATCCTTTGTTGTGGTGATATACAATTATTATCCAAATCCAATTTGATTTGGATCCAATATTTTATCTCAATGCTAATTGAATTATCTTTTAATCATAATAATTCAAATCCAAATTGATTTGGATTCAAATCCGTCATGTGGGCCCTTGCAATTTACTTGGCAATTTTCAATTTAATTTCAATCCTTCTTCTTTGTCCTCTCCTAAAAATAAGAATAAGAAAATATCAAAAAATTAATAAAAATCTAATTAAATGCATACAATGACTCTAAATTAACCAAAATAGGAAAACAAAGTCTAATTTGGGCTAAATCAAGCATTTAACAAAATTTAATTAATGAAATCCGCTCTAAAATAATTGATAAAATATCATAAGCCAGCGGATTATCAGTGTTGTATTTGACGGTTGGTTAAACTCTTGAAGGGTTGTTTTCCTTCACCAAGAGGCATGATTTGGTCTATAAATAGAATCATATGCATGCAGTAAAGACATACGAAAATCTCATAATTTCCCAAACCATTCTTCACTCCAAATCAC
This sequence comes from Sophora flavescens, assembly GCA_030762895.1. Lineage (NCBI taxonomy): Eukaryota > Viridiplantae > Streptophyta > Magnoliopsida > Fabales > Fabaceae > Sophora > Sophora flavescens. The sequence continues at coordinate 182,713,608 of CM061066.1, forward strand.
CTTCTTTTCTCCCTTGTGCGCAGAGAGAGTTAGGAAGACTATTGTTCTGTAAACTGCCATTGACAATACACTTGGTTTAGGGTATGCAAACCAAACCAAGGTTACTCCATTGTATCCTGAAGGGGACTCACCAGTTTTACCTGTTGCATCCAATCTACGAGGAGAGATTGGTGGGGGCGAATCGAACCTAAAGCCTAGTGTTTCTACACGCCTTGGAGATTGCCCATTACCATTGTCTTCTTCTTCTTTGTTGCAGATCCATACCCCATTATCTAACAATCTTTAGGTTCAATTTTCGATCTATAACAATGGTTGCAACATCGAAGGATATGATATTAGACATTGACAAAGTGGAGAGGTTCAAGGGTGAAAACTCCATTCGTTGGGAGAAAGTGGTGCACAATTATCTTACAAGCAAAAGGAGAGATGGGTACTCATGCTTCCTCAAAACATTTTTATTTGTGACCACAGTACAGGGGTCTGTCAGAATTCAGGAACAATAATCCACCAGCTTTTCGAGGTACCACCGATCCTATTGAGGAAGAGGAATGGTTGATGAAACTAGAGAAGATCTTCTGGGTCATGAGGTGCTCTAATGCTCAGAAGGTGGATTTTGCCACCTATATGCTAGAGTCGGATGCAGAGCACTGGAGGAACTGTGCTTGGGGCGGGTTGCTTGCTTCGGGCACCCCTATCACATGGGACCGATTCAAGGAGGTTTTTATGGAGAAATACTTTCCGCACAGCGTCCGGATATAGAAGGAGATGGAGTTTCTACAGTTTCGTCAGGGGAGTATGACAGTGGCTGAATATGTGGCCAAGTTTGAGAGCCTTGCAAGGTTCTTTACTCAGGTGAGGGATAATCCTGACGGTCAATGGAAAGCAATTAAGTTTGACCAGGGTTTGAGGCCAGAGCTACGGAGCCTTATTGGGCTCCTAGAAATTCGGGACTACCCCACTCTTGTGAACAAGTGTAGGGTAGCAGAGCATAATATGCAAGTTGTGCTGGCTGAGAGGAAAAAGGAGAAAATTCTTAGTGATGGCAAGAGATTTCAGGGAAAGGATGGGAAATTTCAGAAGCATTTGCGACCAGTCTCCTCCATCAACAAAGGGAAGCAAGTGCATGGAGCCCAGACTGACAAGGGCACCGGGTGTCATAGGTGTGGGTTGAATCATGGAGATCGCACATGTCCAGCGGCACAGACCACTTGCTACAAGTGTGGTAAAGTGGGACACTATGCCAGAAACTGCAAGAGTGGAGGACTAGTCCAACCTAGACCACTGAGCCAAGGGAGAGTCTTTACGCTCCAAGGGGAAAAGGTGAAGGAGTCAGATGGCCTGATACAAGGTAATGGTTTAATTAAAGAAAGAAAAACCAATTTATTATTTGATTCAGGAGCAACTCATTCATTTATATCTTTAGATTGTGTGAAAAATCTATCTTTGTCTGTTTCTAAGTTGTCATATGATTTGAGTGTTGCTACTCCTGCAAATGATAAACTTGTTACCTCTATTGCTTGCTTGAATTGACCTTTAGTGTACCAAGATGTGTCTTATTTTGTTGATCTTATATGCTTGCCCATGTCCGGGTTAGATGTCATTCTTGGTATGGATTGGTTGTCTGCAAATCATGCTGTCATAAATTGCTCTGATAAAACTATCTCCATTCCTATACAACAAATGTCTAATGATTTTCCCGTACCTAGTTCTATTGTTTTTGCTATTGCTTGTCATAAGTGTTTAGTTGAGGGAGCTCAAGGATATATACTCTTATTCTCTGCTAAGATAGAGGCTGACAGTGATGTGACGACTATACCTGTGGTGTGTGAGTTCCAGGATGTTTTCCCTAAGGATGTCTCTAGCTTGCCTCCGAATAGGGAAGTTGAGTTTAACATAAATCTAGTGCCAGGGAGTGGACCAGTATCGGTAGCGCCTTATAGAACGACACCTTTAGAGTTGAGCGAGCTTAAGAAACAGTTAGAGGAAATGCTAAGGAAGGGGTTTATTAGGCCTAGTGTGTCACCTTGGGGAGCACCTGTCCTACTGGTGAAAAAGAAGGATGGGAGCATGAGGCTATATGTTGACTATATGCAGTTGAACAAAGTGACCATCAAGAATAAATACCCTTTGCCTAGGATAGATGACCTCTTAGACCAGTTGAGGGAAGCGTCAGTGTTTTCCAAAATAGATCTAAGATCGGGATACCATCAAATTAGAGTCAAGAATGAGGACATTCCTAAGACAACCTTTAGGACAAGGTATGGGTACTATGAGTATGTAGTGATGCCCTTTGGTGTGACCAATGCTCCAGCCGTTTTTACCCTTTTTATGTACTACATGAATCGGATCTTTAGGCCATTCTTGGATAGCTTTGTGGTGGTGTTCATAGATGATATTTTGATATACTCTAGGACACCAGAGGATCATGAGGAGCATTTGAGGTTAGTGTTGCAGATTCTGAGGGAAGAGCAACTGTATGAAAAGCCAGAAAAGTGTGAATTTTGGCTTGATGAGGTGAAGTTTTTAGGACATACCATATCTAGGAGTGGTGTAGCGGTTGACTCTAGTAAGGTTGATGCAGTGCTTGGATGGGAGCAACCTAATTTAGTGACGGAAGTGAGGAGTTTCCTAGGACTGGCAGGTTACTATAGGAAGTTCATAGAGAGGTTCTCTAGACTAGCTTTACCTCTTACCAAGTTGACTAGGAAAGGAAAATCTTTTGAGTGGGATAAGGAATGTGAAGAGAATTTTGAGGAGCTTAAGAGAAGATTGGTGTCATCACTGGTCTTAACCATTCCAGATCCTTCAGTGAGTTTTGTGGTATATTGTGACGCTTCTAAGAATGGTTTAGGTTGTGTGTTGATGCAGGAAGGCAAGGCAGTGGCTTATGCATCTAGGCAGCTTAGGACACATGAGGTGAATTATCCTACTCATGACCTTGAGTTAGCTGCAGTAGTCTTTGCTCTTAAGATTTGGAGGCACTATTTGTATGGTGCAAAGTTTGAGGTTTTTAGTGATCATAAGAGCCTTAAGTATTTGTTTGACCAAAAATAATTGATTATGAGGCAAAGGAGGTGGATGGAATTCCTTAAGGACTATGATTTTGAGTTGAAGTACCATCCAGGGAAAGCCAATGTGGTGGCTGATGCACTCAGTAGGAAAACCTTGCATGTGTCTAGTTTGATGGTCCAAGAGATGAATATGTTAGAGGGGTTCAGCGACATGAATCTAAATATATCTCTTAGTGCTCTAAGCTTGAAGTTGAATAGGCTGGAAATTTGTAGTGACCTTAGAGAAATGATTAGGCGAGAGCAGCTTTTATACCAGGAGTTACAATCTCTTTTAGATCAAGAGTTATGTGTTGTCTACTGATGGTCTAGTGTTGTTTAAGAATAAGATCGTTGTTCCTAAGGAGGGGAGCCTTAGAGAGAAAGTTTTAGAGGAAGCGCATAAGGGAAAGTTCACCATACATCCAGGGATAACCAAGATGTATCAAAATCTAAAGAAGATGTATTGGTGGCCAAGAATGAAACGGGATGTGGCTAGCTTTGTAGCCAAGTGTTTAGTATGTCAAAAGGTTAAGATAGAACATCAGAGACCTTCGGGTTTGTTGCAGCCTTTAGAAATTCCTCAATGTAAATGGGAGAGGATTTCTATGGATTTTGTGATGGGGTTACCTAGGATTCGTTTGGGTTTAGATGCCATATGGGTAATTGTGGATAGGTTGACCAAGTCTGCCCACTTCTTGCCAATTAAGACAACCTATAGTTTGAATAAGTTAGCAAACTTATACATTAAGGAGATAGTGAAGCTTCATGGCATACCTACCTCTATAGTGTCAGATAGGGACCCATGGTTTACCTCTAGATTTTGGAGAGCTTTCCAACAGGCTTTTGGTTCTAAGTTGAGTTTTAGCACAGCCTATCATCCCCAAACGGATGGTCAGTCGGAGAGGACCATTCAGACCCTTAAGGACATGCTTAGAGCATGCGACATGCTTAGAGCATGTGTATTAGATGAAGGTGGGGGTTCGGATAAATTTTTACCTCTTATAGAGTTTGCTTATAACAACAATTATCACGCTAGCATAGGCATGGCACCCTTATGTTGGTGTGAAGTGGGTGAAAAGACCCTGCTAGTACCAGAGTTAGTCTAGGAGACCACAGAGAGGATTAAAGTCATTAGGGAAAGGATGCGCACTGCACAGAGTAGGCAAAAGAGTTATGCCGACAAGAGAAGGAAGCCTTTAGAATTTCAGGAAGAGAAACCTGTATTATTGAGAGTCACTCCTAAGACCGGGGTTGGGAGGTCAATGAAAGTCAAAAAGCTCAACCCTCGTTTCATGGGTCCGTTTCAAATCCTAAAAAGAGTCGGGTCTGTTGCTTACCAATTGGCTCTTCCACCACAGTTGTCGAATCTCCATGACGTCTTCCATGTGTCTCAACTCCGGAAGTACGTACCAGATGTTTCACACGTGATAGCTCCTGAGTCAATACAATTGAAGGATAATTTAATTTTTAAGCCCAGACCTATTCAGATCATTGACAAGGGCACAAAAACTCTGAGGCACAAGATGATCCCATTGGTGAAAGTGATTTGGGAAGGGTTGACTCTAGAGGAAGCTACTTGGGAACTCAAGGAAGATGTTAGACAACATCATCCAGATCTTTTTAGTACAGGTACATGACTTAGTGTTGCATTACTTTTAACCTTGTGTAGTTTGAGTAACGAAATTCTTTAAGGAGGGGAGAAAATGTAACATCCTAAAATTTTAATATAATTACTTTAATACTAAGATTAAGCTAGTATGAGATTTAGTGTAGAAAATTGTTAGTATAATAATTTATTTGAATGGTTTGACAATTATAAAGGAAATACAAGGTTTGGATTAATAATAATAATAATAATAATAATAATAATAATAATAATAATAATAATAATAATAAATAACAGGTAAATAAGAAAGAAAGAAAAAAATAATAATACGTATATATGTTAACGTGAAATCACGTTAGAATATTGATGCTTCACTTGATAGTTAAGTGCAGTGGGTCCACTTTATAAAAGTTAGGAGAAAAAAAAAAAGATAACCTAAAAACCTATGGGTTTCATGTAGTGCGCAACCAATATATATTAGTCACTTTGAAGATTACAAAGTAAGGGGTATTACTCTGTAGTAGCGCCGAACCAAAAACAAAAATAAAGTGGGTTTACTTTACGCGGTGGTGCAAGACAGAGAAATAAGAGCCTGACGGTGACGACGAATTCTAAAACAAAATAGGATTTTCTCCTAGGGAATAATTGGGGCCTTTTGAAAGTCTTTTAAGAGGTGAGTAAAAATAACTTTTCTCACACTTTCATGGTACAATTAATTTTGATGCTTCTACATGTAATTTTGTCTTTTTGAAATAGTAAAATATTTTAGGATTCTTGTTTCTTGATTTGAGAAAATAAAGTTGGTTTACTTTACGCGGTGGCGCAAGACAGAGAAATAAGAGCCTGACGGTGACGACGAATTCTAAAACAAAATAGGATTTTCTCATAGGGAATAATTGGGGCCTTTTGAAAGTCTTTTAAGAGGTGAGTAAAAATAAATTTTCTCACACTTTCATGGTACAATTAATTTGATGCTTCTACATGTAATTTTGTCTTTTTGAAATAGTAAAATATTTTAGGGTACTTGTTTCTTGATTTGAGACTCTTAAAATATCTTCCCCTTTAATAATTGATTACTTATAAAAGAACATTTTTTTTTAATTGGTGGTAATGTTGTAAGTGCTTCTGTTTAAGCTACCTTGTAACTCCCAATATTTCGTCAAATCGGTGAACTAGACCCTTTTAGCTTATCTAATCTACTTTTTTATATATTTATAAAACTGAAAGTGCCATTTGAACATACTTAGCCTGCCATTTTTTTTATGTTCACACTAGCCTCTCTCATCTATTTGGCTGCAGTGGCGTCACATATCAAACACCATGTGTTCCTTGGATTTTTATTATAATTTTTATTCCAATTCTGATAGCAGATAATTTCTATTTATACTTATATGAATATATGTTTAAGACTACTGGTATTATAATAAACATAAGCTACATTAAATACTAATGTGTTATGGTAATTGTGTTTTGAAATCTGTTATGGTGATTGATGCATGGAGTTTGAGGAAATATTTGGTAGTCATCCGGGATGACATATTGCATGGTACATATGAGTTGGCCATCACCTTCTGGGAAGGGATGACGGTTGTACATTCTATTCCAGGAATAGGATGAGAGATATCGTCATCTGGGATGGGATATCAAATTATTAAAATATTCACATCTGGGATGGAATATTAGATACCTCCATCTGGGATGGAGAGGGCAGTGGGACGCCATTGCATGGATATGAGCTCATAGACCTTAGTGGATCTGGGATTCACACCGGTTCTGGGAACCAAAGAGTCAAGTCAAGTGATTCTAGGAATCACCAAGTCATGTTCATGGAGATGCATTGCATATAGTTTGCTTGGTGGATGAGATTAAATGCAATGAGATGTGACCGTTGTTGAGTTTATGAGTTTGTGGTTTAAATGTTTGATATTAATGTTATTTATATATTATTATTTTGGAGGTTTATTATATTCATTATTTTAAAAAATTAGCGGGTACCATGGTTGATTTTTCGATTGTCGCGCCGGCTGAGAACAACATTATTTACAAACCTTTTCATTAAATGATTTTTATTCACTGGGATTATATCTCATTAAAAGTATTGTTTTCAGAGCACGGATACAACGTCACTGAAACTGAAGAGGCGTGAAGACTAAGTGGATTCTATTAGTTATTATTTCTAGTTGGTTAGTATTTTCTTAAATAAGGAGTCGTATGTGGCTAGACATGTTTATTTATTTATCGTTGGGTTTATTAGTGAACGCCCGGTTTTGAGGATTTTGGTTTTATTTGGATGTAAGGATTTATTATTATATTATTACTTTGGATACTTTATCACTATTTTAATTAATATGAGGTATTTTCAGACCCGATTAAGTTACGAAATTTTTATGACATGTACGTTTTTAACTTTAAATTCTTTAAAGGATTTTTATTGATTTTGTTTTGGGTTACTAATGTAACAAAGGGTGTTACACTTATCACAAGTTTGATATATGGTTCAGTGGTTACAACATTTCCTTCTAACCATGCTTGCGCAAGGGGACACAGCCGCTGGCCACTAGGCCAACAGTTATGATGTGTCATTTCAAGATCATTAATTCTACTTAAGTATTGTATTTGACCGTTGGTTAAACTCTTGAAGGGTTGTTTTCCTTCACCAAGAGGCATGATTTGGTCTATAAATAGAATCATATGCATGCAGTAAAGACATACGAAAATCTGAGAATTTCCCAAACCATTCTTCACTCCAAATCACCTTCTTTTCTCCCTTGTGCGCAGAGAGAGTTAGGAAGACTATTGTTCTGTAAACTGCCATTGACGATACACTTGGTTTAGGGTATGCAAACCAAACCAAGGTTACTCCATTGTATCCTGAAGGGGATTCGTCGGTTTTAACTGTTGCATCTAATCTTCGATGAGAGATTGGTGGGGGTGAATCGAATCTAAAGCCTAGTGTTTCTACATGCCTTGGAGATTGCGCATTACCATTGTCTTCTTCTTCTTTGTTGCAGATCCATACCCCATTATCTAACAATCTTTAAGTTCGCTTTTCGATCTATAACAATGGTTGCAACATCGAAGGATATGATATTCGACATTGACAAAGTGGAGAGGTTCAAGGGTGAAAACTCCATTCGTTGGGAGAAAGTGGTGCACAATTATCTTACAAGTAAAAGGAGAGATGGGTACTCATGCTTCCTCAAAACATTTTTATTTGTGACCATGGTGAAAGGTACACAATTACTTTTCATGGCTATGTTATACTTGGTATTCTAAATACACGTGCGTACAATTTTAAAGGCATTCTTTGTTTATGTTAAAATTAACATGTGTTATCAAAGCCTTAGATGCATGATTTATAATAAAATGAAGTATATGACTTTCGATGAACATGAATATGTTTGGTTTATTATGCATGCAAGTATTTTGCTCTATTTTTATAGAATGGTCTCATAGATGAATGAATATATCAAATGCATGCATTAGTGAAATGTTTCGTGCTATAACGAATCATTTTAGAAGATTGGCAATCTTATATAATGAGTGCATTATTATGTGAATATAAATTGAGAATTGTTTCTTGATTTTGTAGAAATTAGAAATGTTTTGGATATGTGTTTTTTTAGTGTTCTAAGTTATTAAAATGGACATGGATGTTCATGAAGAAATGTTATAAAAAAAAAAGGAAATGATTGGATCATTGTTATGTTTGTTTTCTATAATGAAAACCATCTAGATTTTATGCTAGAACATGTTTAGACATGAATCCAAAACATATAAACAAGAAAATAATCTTATATTAGGATTGAATGACCAAGAAAATGGAATGGGTCGTGTGAACCCGGTTTCCTACAAAACGGGTTTAGTTAACCTGGTTAGTGAAAGGAGGTGACCCAATAGTTGCACCTCATTGCAAGGTTGCGTCTATGTTAATTTTAAATATAATTAATGGTCGAGTTATTTCATAAATCGTTGTGTTACTTTTGGGGCAAGCACATTGACCATTAGGCAAATGGTTTCGTTAAGATTTAATTGTCATTTAGTGTTATTTATCTCTGGTAGGTTTTGAATGCTGCACACATTTAATATTAATATTATGACTAAGTTATTGGTCAACAAAGTAAAGGAAAATAAATGTTAGATTATAACAGTACTTTCAATTACCCAAAAATTTTGATGTTTATATATATCATTATATAGTGTGGATAAATTGAAGTTGTCTGTTATAAGACGTTTATTAAATGCTTTTGGTGTTATCAGAATAGGATAATTCTATAACCCTAGTTACTTTGAGTCTACTAGAATAATTGATTAAACAATTGAACATTATTCCCCACAACAAAACAGTATAGATGAAAGAAAATGTAGGATATAAGAAGAAATGGCAAAAGTCATGATATCCTATGATGGCCTAGCAAAATGATATTGGGGAGAAGCCATGTTCAAGGCTTGTTAGAGAGTAAATAGATTTCCAAACAAAGGAATAGAATAACCCCATGTGAGCTCTGGAAAATAGAAAACCCATTGTCAAAATTTGGAAAGTTTGAGGTTGTAGGGCAATAGTGAAAGTTCTTGAACCAAAAAAAAAAAACTTATGTGAAAGGGGATTTGAATGTGTGTTCCCGGGCCAAGCTAAGATTAGCAAAGCATATAGATTCATAGTTATGGAATCTAGTGACTCATCCTATTAATAAAATAATTGAATTTAGGGAAGAATCTTTCAAGAAGATAAGTTTAACTCAATTCCAAGTCACAAGGATAATATTCATAGTAATGCACATGATCCAAAAAGCAATGTATCTAATAAAGATACTTTGGTGGGTTTAGAACTTAAGAGAAGTCAGAGAGCTAGGAAAGAGAAAACTTATGGACCAGACTTTTCATGTTCCTTGTTGAAGGAACAAGAGAGTCCATAGACAGTTATGGACCAATCTATTATTATACAAAAAGTAATCCATAGATATTTGAAGAGGCAATAAAGTCTCAGGTTGTCGCTTTCTGGGAGGAAGCTATACAAGAAGAAACGGACTCAGTAAATAGGGAATAAAATGTGAAAAACAAGTAGACCTCCCACCTGGTTCCAAACCAATAGGTTGAAAATGGATTTTCAAAGGAAAACCAAGGTTGACGGAACCATGTATAAGTTTAAGGCAAGATTAGTTGCTAAGGAATTTACACAAAATGAGGGTATTGACTATTTTGATACATATGCACCTGTGGCAACATGAAGGTTTTGTGTTTAATAGTGAAAAAAAGAAAGTGTGTAAATTGAAGAAGTCATTGTATGGACTAAAACAAGTTCCTAAGCAATGACATGAAAAGTTTGATCAAGTTGTGCTAGCTAATGGATATAAAATAAATAAATCTAACAAAGGTATTTATAATAAATTCCATGGAGGAGAATGGGACATGATTTGCCTATATGTTGATGATATATTAATATTTGGTACTGATCTAGATTAGCTACAAGAAACCGAGAGGTTATTATCTAGAAATTTTGACATGAAAGGCTTAGGGGTAGCTGATGTGATTCTAGAAATTAGAATAATAAGAGATGGTGAGAATGTAGGTTTACCCCAATCTCACTATGTAGAAAAAGTATTAAAGAAATTTAATCATTTTGATTGTCAACCTATCACTACTCCCTATGATCATAACATTAATTTAGTACCAAACAAAGGTAGTCTAGTAGCACAACTTGAATTCTCAAAAGTAATTGGATGTCTAATGTATGACATGACATGTACCCGGTCAAACATTGCATATGTTATAGGAGACTAAGTAGATATACAAGTAATCCAAGAAAAGACCATTGGCATGTTGTCCAAGAGTATTGAAATACTTGTGGGGGACAAGAACTATAGTTTAAACTATAATGGGTATCCTTCGGTATTAGAAGGTTACACGGATTCCAGTTGGGTGACTTATACAAGAAGATCATGCTTTAACAAGCAGATGAGTTTTGACAATTGGTGGGTTGCTATTTCTTGGGGTTTCAAGAAATAAGTCGGCATTGCCGGTTCCACCATGACTGTAGAATTCATAGCATTAATAGCATTTAACATTGAGATTAAATGGCTTAGAAACATGTTGTATGAGATACCAATTTTAATGACGTCAGTATCCATACAATGGGATAGTCAGTCAACACTATCAAGGGCGTATAGCCAGGTTTATAATGGAAAGTCCAGGAACATTGGACTAAAACATAGTTATGTCAATGAACTAATTGAAAATGGAGTAATATCCAGGGTCTTTATAAAACGGAAAAAAATCTTGCATCCTTTGACGAAAGGACTGACAAGTAATATGATGTGGAAAAAGATCATTAGGGAAGGGAATCAAGCCAATATCTACATGATCACTAATGGTGGAAACCCAACTCACACTTGAGTAGCATCAAGTTTTGAGTTCAATGTGGTCAAAGTACACTATGAGAATGATTACAAGTACTTGACGAATAGATACATCCCAAGGTTTAAAAGTACTTGGATACCATAAGGACAAAAGGAAAAGGGTGAGCTTTTGCTCTTAATGGACCTATAGCATATGTGTGCTGAGGTACCCAACTTATGGGGGTGCTTTTGGTAAAGTCCATTTATATGAGAGTGAAGTGGGGCCGCTTCTTAGAGTTGGGCTTGACTCTGTAAGCTCTCATGAAAAGGATACACGACACAAGGCCTTACTAAATGTGTCACACTACCACGTCGTTCAATGGTACTAAGCAAAGGTTCAAATCCCCAAGATACCTTTGTCTGAAAGCATGCGATTTCTGGAATAATGGGATTTGGGTTTATTTTGAAAATGGTGGGGATTGTGAGAGATTTTCAAATTAAAATGCACCTTATTAAAGGCTGCGGGTTAACGGTTAAATAGATATAACGATGCAAGCTTATCACAAGTTTGATATATGGTTCAGTGGTTACAATGTTTCCTTCTAACCATGCTTCTGCAAGTTCGAATCTGCTCTGCGGTGATTTTTAGTTTTTATGACTGTTATTCAACGGACAGAAAAATTAAATGAAAAATGTTGTTGTGTTGATTCGAACCTGGGACTTGTGCACAAAGGGACACAGTCGCTGGCCACTAGGCCAACAATTATGATGTGTCATTTTAAGATCGTTAATTCTACTTAAGTGTTGTATTTGACCGTTGGTTAAACTCTTGAAGGGTTGTTTTCCTTCACCAAGAGGCATGATTTGGTCTATAAATAGAATCATATGCATGCAGTAAAGACATACGAAAATCTCAGAATTTCCCAAACCATTCTTCACTCCAAATCACCTTCTTTTCTCCCTTGTGTGCAGAGAGAGTTAGGAATATTATTGTTCTGTAAACTGCCATTGACGATACACTTGGTTTAGGGTGTGCAAACCAAACCAAGGTTACTCCATTGCATCCTGAAGGGGATTCGCCGGTTTTACCTGTTGCATCCAATCTACGATGAGAGATTGGTGGGGGCGAATCGAACCTAAAGCCTAGTGTTTCTACATGCGTTGGAGATTGCGCATTACCATTATCTTCTTCTTCTTTGTTGCAGATCCATACCCCATTATCTAACAGAAGCCTGGTAGCAAACAAGAATGTGCCAAAGACTTTCTGGCCCGAGGCAGTTAATTGGAGTGTGCATGTTCTCAATCGAAGTCCAACATTTTTTGTGAAGGATATGACACCAGAAGAAGCTTGGTCTGGTTACAAATCAACTGTTGATCACTTCAGAATATTTGGCTGTGTGGCTTACGTGCTTATTCTTGATCCAAAGAGAAAGAAACTTGATGCTAAGGGAGAGAAATGTGTACTACCTGGTGTGGGTGAAGAATCCAAGGCTTAGCATCTTTACAATCCTATAACAAAGAAGGAGAATGAAAAAGGAGAAGTTGACAAGTTCAAGGCTTGTTTAGTAGCTAAAGGATACAATCAAGAGTATGGAGTTGATTATTCTGAAGTGTTTGCACCGGTAGCAAGGCATGACACAATAAGAATGGTTATCTCATTAGCTACCATGAATGAGTGGACCATTTTTCAACTTGATGTCAAATCTGTGTTTTTACATGGAGAGCTTGGAGAACCAGTTTTTGTGGAACAACCACCTGGCTATGTAAAGAAGGGAAGGAAGCATATGGTTTATAAGCTTAAAAGAGCTCTATATGGATTGAAACAAGCTCCACAAGTTTGGTACAGTCAGATTGACACCTACTTCAGCAAGGCTGGTTTTCACAGGTGTCCTTGTGAGCATACACTCTACATCAAAACTGGATAAAAAGGTACCCTTTTGATTGTGTGTTTATATGTGGATGATTTCATATTTACTGGAAATGATAAAGGCTTGTTTAGAGAGTTTAAACAGTCTATGATGAAATAATTTGAGATAAATACTTTCTTGGCATAAAAGTGACTCAATCTGCAGGTGGCACCTTTATTTGTCAAAAGAAATATGCTCAAGAGGTCTTGGAAAGGATCAAAATGGATGATTGTAATCCAGTTCAAGTTCCTATAGTTCCTGGAACTAAACTTACTCGAGATGTTGAAGGAGTGAAGATTGACAACACCTATTATAAGCAAATGGTTGGAAGTCAGATGTATATGAGCCACTCGACCAGATTTAATGTATGTTGTCAGCCTTATTAGCAGGTTTATAGAAACACCAACTGAACTCCATCAACAAGCAGTAAAAAAGATACTTCGCTACTTGAAAGGTACCATTAACTATGGTTTGTTCTATAAGAAGAGTGAAAGAAAGGAGTTAGTTGGTTTTAGTGACAGTGATTATACAGGGGATTTGGATGATCATAAAAGCACATCCGGGTATGTCTTTCTCTTAAGTCGAGCTTCAGTTTCATGGTATTCAAGGAAGCAACATGTTGTCACTTTATCCACAAATGAAGCAGAGTTTATAGTTGCTGCATCATGTGTTTGTCAAGGTGTTTGGCTAAGAAGAATTTTGGAAGAGGTGAAATATACACAGCAAGGGCCAATTGTGTTATTTTGTGACAATAGCTCAACTATTAAGTTGTCAAAAAATACAATCTTGTATGGAAGGAGCTGTTGGGTGGGTTCCCTCCTAAATGGGACCCACTAGATAAAAAGTAAAAACAAAGAAAAAAAAAGGAATGGTTGTTAATGGGCTAAGCCCATGTGGCATTAAAAAAAACTTGAAAGTTCAAATAAAAAGGAAATAAAGGGTTTCATAGAGGAGCCTGATGTGAAAGAAAGAAATCGAGAAACAGAGGCTGCACAGCGACGGCGAGAAGAAAAGAGAAGAAGAAAGAGGGTTCAGGTGGTGGAAGGTAGTACAGCAAACTTCTTCCGTTTTTGCTGAAATTTCAGTATGTCATTCCTACCAATGAGCTCGTCAGTTTGATATATTTTATTGGTTGTTTTGTCTTCTCTTTGAGCTGAGTTGTTATACCCATTGTTGTGGGTTTCTCTCTTGTTGCTTGCTTGTATCCACCTTTTGGGTGATGTATTGTTGATTTGGTGTTTCCTAGTATTTCTAGGAAGACTTGGTGTACCCATTATTATTTATAGTGGAAGTTTTTGCTGGACTTGGTCCCGTGGTTTTTATCCCTACACTGGGGAGTTTTCCACGTTAAAAATTGTGGTGTCATTGCTGTTTATTTTTCTGCCATTGATATTATCCTGTGGAAGAATATTTTTTGTTGTGCCTATTCATTTGCACAGGTGAAGGGAAAAATATTTGCTTCATTAGAGATTGTTATCTCTGGCTTTTTCTCAACAAAGTGGTATCCAGAGCTTAGGTTGTTTTGTACTGTGCATTTAAATGGAGGAAAATCAAGGGCCAAATATGATTAAGCTGAACTCTACAAATTATACACTTTGGAAGACCCTCATGGAAGATATGTTATACAACAAAGACTTGTATGATTCCATTGAGGGGGACACTGCCCGACCCAAGGATAAAAATGAAAGTGATTGGAAGAAGATGAATAGAAAGGCAGTTGCTTTGATTAGGCAGTGGCTGGATTTGAGTGTATATCCTCATGTAGACACAAATAGATGCCCAGAAAATGTGGAAGAAGTTGGTCGAGCTGTATGAGCGGAAGAATGTGCAAAATAAAGCATTTCTGATCCAGAAGCTGGTGAATATGAAATACAAAGAAGGGGATTCAATGGCAGAGCATATGAGTATTTTTCAGAATACTGTGAATCAGTTGACAGCAGCAGATATTAAATTAGATGATGAGTTGCAAGCCTTGTTATTGCTTAGTTCCTTGCCCGACACTTGGGAAGTTCTGGTTGTGACATTGACTAACTCAGCTCCTAATGGGAAGTTGACAATGTCAATGGTAAAAGAGAGCATGTTGAATGAAGAAGCTAGAAGAAAGGAACATGGTTTGAATGGTACCTCCACTCAGTCAGAAGCACTAGTTGCAGAGTCACGGGGGAGAAGTCAAACCAGACATTTCCATAAGCATGAAAAATCTGACAGACGTAGCCAGTCAAGAAGCAAGTCCAGGACTAGAAAAGAAGTGAAATGTTAACATTGTGGCAAGGTGGGACACCTCAAAAGACAATGCAGGTCCTAAAGAGAGAAGTCAAGAGAAAGAGATGAAGACAAAGAGAAGAAAAATGATAAAGACACAACTGCAGTTGCATCTGATAGTGATGTTTGCATTGTCTGTGATGATAATTCTATAAATCTAGCATGCCATGATTCTAGTTGGATTGTTGATTCTGGAGCCTCATACCATGTCAATCCTAGGCGTGATTTCTTCTCATCTTATACTGCTGGTGATTTTGGCATAGTTAAAATGGGAAATGAAGGGGTATGTAAAATTGTTGGTATGGGAGATGTTTGGATTGAAACCAGCATTGGGTGCAAGCTGCAATTGAAGAATGTCAGACATGTTCCAGATATCCATCTCAACTTGATTTCTGTTAAAGCCTTGGACATTGAGGGTTATCATACTTACTTTGGTGGTGGCATATGCAAGCTCACCAAAGAGTCACTAGTGGTGGCAAAAGAAGAAAGCCTCACTACTCTCTACAGGATGCCTGGAAAGTTAAGCAAGGAGGAAGTGAATGCAGTTGAAGATGCTTCTTCTGATTTGTGGCATATGCGCCTTGGTCACTTGAGTGAGAAAGGACTCAACATCCTTGCCAGAAAAAATTCCCTTCCTATGAAAGGTACACCTTTAAATACAAGCTCTCATTATTTTGTTGGAAAACAACATAGAATTTCATTTCGTAGTTCTGGTCCTCATAGGAGGCCAAATGTTCATGATTTAGTTCATACTGATGTTTGCACTATGGATTGTAAGTCTCTTGGTGGTGCTTCATACTTTGTTACTTTTATTGATGATCACTCTAGAAAAGTGTGGGCTTTTACTTTGAAATCTAAAGACCAGGTACCTGGTGTCTTCAATCACTTTCATGCAAGTGTTGAAAGAGAAAAAGGAAGCAAGTTGAAATGTGTCCGAGCAGATAATGGTGGTGAATACAGGGGTCTGTTTGAAGAATATTGCAAAGAACATGGAATCAGGCTTGAGAAGACAGT
This sequence comes from Sophora flavescens, assembly GCA_030762895.1. Classification (NCBI taxonomy): domain Eukaryota; kingdom Viridiplantae; phylum Streptophyta; class Magnoliopsida; order Fabales; family Fabaceae; genus Sophora; species Sophora flavescens. The sequence continues at coordinate 182,729,782 of CM061066.1, forward strand.
TCCAAAGACGCCTCAACATAATGGAGTTGCAGAGAGAATGAACCGTACCATTAATGACAGAATCGGGTGTATGCTCTCTCATGCAAAATTACCCAAATCCTTTTGGGGTGAAGCAATGAGAACTGCAATGGATTTGATCAACCTTTCTCCTTCTGTGCCACTAGATGGTGATGTTCCAAACAGAGTATGGACAGGGAAAGATGCTCAACATCCTTGCCAGAAAAAATTCTCTTCCTATGAAAGGTACACCTTTAAATACAAGCTCTCATTATTTTGTTGGAAAACAACATAGAATTTCATTTCATAGTTCTGGTCCTCATAGGAGGCCAAATGTTCATGATTTAGTTCATACTGATGTTTGCACTATGGATTGTAAGTCTCTTGGTGGTGCTTCATACTTTGTTACTTTTATTGATGATCACTCTAGAAAAGTGTGGGCTTTTACTTTGAAATCTAAAGACCAGGTACCTGGTGTCTTCAATCACTTTCATGCAAGTGTTGAAAGAGAAAAAGGAAGCAAGTTGAAATGTGTCCGAGCAGATAATGGTGGTGAATACAGGGGTCTGTTTGAAGAATATTGCAAAGAACATGGAATCAGGCTTGAGAAGACAGTTCCAAAGACGCCTCAACATAATGGAGTTGCAGAGAGAATGAACCGTACCATTAATGACAGAATCGGGTGTATGCTCTCTCATGCAAAATTACCCAAATCCTTTTGGGGTGAAGCAATGAGAACTGCAATGGATTTGATCAACCTTTCTCCTTCTGTGCCACTAGATGGTGATGTTCCAAACAGAGTATGGACAGGGAAAGATGTCTCTTATAGTCATTTGAGAGTGTTTGGCTGTAGGACTTTTGTTCACATTCCAAGAGATGAGAGGTCCAAGCTCGATGGAAAATCCAAACAATGTGTCTTCTTGGGTTATGGTCATGAAGAGTTTGGTTATAGACTCTGGGATCCAGCTGACAGAAAAATTATCAGAAGCCGGGATGTGATATTTCTTGAAGACCAAACCATTGAAGATTTTGAGAAAGCTGAGAAACAGAAACCGGTTGCCAAAAGCTATATTGATGTTGTGCCTAAACCCCCTACTGGAACTCTTGTTGAAGGGGGAGATATACAGGTAGATTATGGTAATGCAAATGACGACCCTGTACCTCACCATGATGAACTAGTTGAAGAGGTTCCATTTGAGCCACCAGTTGAGCCTCAGTTGAGAAGATCTACTAGAGAGCGTCAGGCTTCCCAAAGATACACTCCACATGAGTATGTGATGATCACTGATGGTGGAGAGCCAGAAAGTTATGAAGAGGCTATTGTAAATGTGCACAAGGAAGAGTGGTTGAAGGCCATGCAAGAAGAAATGAATTCCTTGCATGAGAATCACACATTTGAATTGGTGAAGTTGCCTAAGAGTAGGAAAGCACTCGAGAACAAGTGGGTGTTCAAGATGAAATCAGAAGAGAATAGCTCCCACATAAGTTACAAAGCAAGATTGGTTGTGAAAGGCTTCAATCAGAGGAAAGGTATTGACTTTGAAGAAATTTTCTCACCTGTGGTGAAGATGTCCTCTATTCGAGTTGTGCTTGGATTAGCAGCTAGCTTGAACCTAGAGGTTGAACAACTTGATGTGAAGACAGCATTCCTTCATGGTGATTTGGAGGAGGAAATTTATATGGAGTAACCTGAAGGCTTCAAGGTCAAAGGAAAAGAGCAGCTTGTGTGCAAGTTGAAGAAAAGCTTGTATGGACTCAAGCAAGCACCAAGGCAATGGTACAAGAAATTTTATTCTTTCATGGAGAAACATGGTTATAGTAAAACCACTTCAGATCATTGTGTGTGTGTGAAGAAATTCCTTGATGATGATTTTATTATCCTCTTGCTATATGTGGATGACATGTTGATTGTTGGTCATGACACAAAGAATATTGATTGTCTGAAGAAAGATTTGAGCAAGGCCTTTGCTATGAAGGATTTGGGTCCTGCAAAGCAAATCCTTGGCATGAGAATTACTCGTGATAGGTAGAATGGTAAATTGTGGTTGTCTCAACATAAGTATATTGAGAAGGTATTAGAGAGGTTTAACATGAGCAATTCCAAACCTGTTAGTACTCCACTTGCAAGTCATTTCAAGTTGAGCTCTTAACAATGCCCTACAAGTGATAAAGACAAAGAAGAGATGAAGAAGGTTCCTTATGCATCCGCGGTTGGTAGTTTGATGTATGCTATGGTATGCACAAGGCCGGATATTGCCCATGCTGTTGGAGTTGTTAGTCGTTTTCTCTCTAATCCTGGTAGAGACCACTGGCAAGCAGTGAAGTGGATTTTCAGGTATCTCAGAGGCACTTCTAGAGTATGTTTATGCTTTGGGGGTGGTCAACCTGTGTTAGACGGCTACACAGATTCAGATATGGCCGGTGATGTTGATTCTAGAAAATCTACTTCTAGATATTTGATGACTTTTGCAGGGGGAGCGGTATCTTGGCAATCAAGATTACAAAAATGTGTTGCTTTGTCTACCACTGAGGCTGAGTATATTGCCATTAATGAAGCTTCTAAAGAACTTTTGTGGATGCAGAAATTCCTACAAGAGTTGGGCCTCAAGCAAGAGAAGTTTATGTTATTTTGTGACAGTCAGAGTGTTATCCATCTCAGCAAGAATCCAACTTTTCATTCCAGGTCAAAGCACATTGAGGTGCGGTATCATTGGATACGAGATGCGCTAGAGATGAAGACATTTTCACTTGAAAAGATCCATACTGATGAAAATGGTTCAGATATGATGACAAAGACTTTGCCTATGACAAAGTTGATTTGTTGCAGAAAGATAGCAGGCATGGTTGAGCAATATCTTCCCACTTAGTCGGGAAGGGGGAGATTTGTTGGGTGGGTTCCCTCCTAAATGGGACCCACTAGATAAAAAGTAAAAACAAAGAAAAGAAAAAAAAGGAATGGTTGTTAATGGGCCAAGCCCATGTGGCATTAAAAAAAACTTGAAAGTTCAAATAAAAAGGAAAGAAAGGGTTTCATAGAGGAGCCTGATGTGAAAGAAAGAAATCAAGAAACAGAGGTTGCACAGCGACGACGAGAAGAAAAGAGAAGAAGAAAGAGGGTTCAGGCAGTGGAAGGTGGTACAGCAAACTTCTTCCGTTTTTGCTGAAATTTCAGTATGTCATTCCTACCAATGAGCTCGTCAGTTTGATATATTTTATTGGTTGTTTTGTCTTCTCTTTGAGCTGAGTTGTTATACCCTTTGTTGTGGGGTTTCTCTCTTATTGCTTGCTTGTATCCACCTTTTGGGTGATGTATTGCTGATTTGGTGTTTCCTAGTATTTCTAGGAAGACTTGGTGTACCCATTATTATTTATAGTGGAAGTTTTTGCTGGACTTGGTCCCGTGGTTTTTATCCCTACACTGGGGAGTTTTCCACGTTAAAAATTGTGGTGTCATTGCTGTTTATTTTTCTGCCATTGATATTATCCAGTGGAAGAATATTTTTTGTTGTGCTTATTTATTTGCACAGGTGAAGGGAAAAATATTTGCTTCATTAGATATTGTTATCTCTGGCTTTTTCCCAACAGGAGCAAACACATTGATGTGAGGTTTCATTTTCTTCGTGATCTCACTAAAGAAGGAGTTGTGGAACTAAGCTATTGCAGAAGTGATTAGCAAATTGCAGACATTTTAACAAAACCACTGAAGGCTGACTCTTTCATGAAGTTGAGGGCGTTACTTGGCATGTGTTCCATTGAAGAAATAATATGATTGCTTATGAGCATTCACTTTAAGGGAGAGTGTTGAAGTTAGTTGGTATTTGTTTTAAATTGTTTTTCTTTTCTGTTAATAAATCCTATTAACTAGGAATCTGATTGTTATGCTATCATGGCTGTTATGCTATCCTATTAATTAGGAATCATGGCAGTTAGTTTTATCTAGTATGTTAAAATATTTCTTCTTTATATGTTTGCTTTGATATTTTTCCTGAACCCACGTTTGTGTGGCAGGTGTGGTGTAAGGCTATTTAAAAGCAAATTATTACTTTTCAAGGGTTGGCTAAGGTACATTGATCAGCCTCTGGCTCATCTAGTTTCCAGCTAGAAAAGGGGTAGATTTTGTGCTTAATTGGGCGAGTCAACCTCGCTAATCTCCCAAATTAGCCTTGTTTTGTTCCTAAGTTAGGATTTGATTCGTTTTATGCATTTTTAGTAGTTTCTAGTTTATTTTGAGTAGAATTACGCTTTTCGTTTTCTTTTATTGTTTCGGGTTAAAAGTGAAGCTCCTAGAGTCAAGGAAAATGAAGAAAACAGTGGAAAAGCAATTTTGGAAGTTTCGCCTCGCGAAACAGGATCTCGCCACGCGAGACTGAAGACCAGCCTGAACAGCAACAGTCACCCTTTCTGTCTCGCCTCGCGAATCACTATCTCGCCTCGCGAGCCTGAAGGCCTGACTGTGCCAGAAATGTCACCCTCTCTGTCTCGCCTCGCGAGCATTCAAATTAGGATGGAGCCAAAACTGAATTTCGCCTCGTGAAGAGCTTACTCGCCTCGCGAGCGGGTGCAGAATCTGAAAATTATAAATTGCTGTTTTAGGGTAGATTGAAGAACCATTTGTCAACCACTTATTTTTAGATCGTTTTTGAGATTCTCTGGAGCTGCGCCTCCCTATTTTCTTTTCTTATTATTGTACAATCATGATGAACTCCAATTGTTTGTGTCTTGTTACAAGCATGAGGACCTAATCCCCTTGTCTAAGGGATCAATGAAACCACCCATGACGGTGTAGTTCAATGTGATGTATGTTTCTCTCCTTTATCTCAATTCATGTTTTCCAATTATGAATTTATTGCGTTGATCATATGCATGCGTGATTGACTAGTTAACGTGATGAGGCTTAATAGGCAATTCGCGTTTAGAACTTGAATTGGGATCATTGATTGAATATTGCACGAGAGTGAGTAGGAGATCAGTGCAACCTTATAGGGAACAACATTTAATAGAGTTTGATGATTGGGTTATCAGACCTAGTAAGTAATTAACTCAATTGTTGAATACTTCCTATTGAGCACGAGAGTGTCATTAGGAGAATTTGGGGGTCCTGGTTGACATTGTAATTGAACTTAGGGAGGGAATCATCATCACTTGGGTACTATGCATGATTGGGTAGGTGGATTTGTGACCTTAGATGTTTAATTTCAGATTTTAATACTATATCTCTATTTGATTTGTCGATTTGAATTGCAATCCTATTTTCTCTCTCTTCTCAACCACCTGCTTTTACTTGATCAAACGTATCGAATTTCTCGCGAATTGGTAGTATTGGTAGTCCAATCCCTATGTCCGACCTCGGTAATTACTTACCGTGTTTTATCACTTACGACGACCCGGTACACTTGCCGGTGACTCAACATACATCACACATATTTTACACCATCCACTACACCATCCATATGTGGTAAATTTTGAACCAATCAAATTGTCACATGGGTTTGATCAAAATTTCAAACTTTCTAGTTGTATTTCTACTGTAATCAAATATATGAATACAATATATTATAGTATAGTATATGTACTCTTTGTATTCACAAATTTAACTCATATTAAATAATATTTTTTGATTAAAAAAACTGATTATCTTGCAAAATAATATTTTAATATGAATTAAAATAATGTTCGTTGTCAATAATATTTTGCAATATAATCAGTTTTTTTAATAAAAAAATATTATTTTAATATGAGTTAAATTTGAAAATACAAAAAGCACATATATTATACTACAATATATTATATTCATATAGTTTGACTACAGTATAATACAACTAAAAAGTTTGAAATTTTGACAAACCTGTGTGACAATTTGATTGACCCAAAAGTTGCCACATGGGTGGTGTAAAATGTGGGTGGTGCACCATAGCCCAACCCTATCTTTCAATGAAATAACAGAGGTTTTTCCCTCAAGTTACAGTGTTTAGTTCCAATACTTAACAGTTAGTAATTGTTTGTTATGTTAGTGAGGGGAGTTGAACCCATTACCTCCACCTTATCACTCCAAACTCTATCTCTCTCCCTCAAACCACCAAGCCACCTTATAACTCCTTGCTCCATCCTGTAACTCGTTCTCCTTCGTCCCATCTCTATAACTTATCAGTCTCCGTCCCCATCTCTTTAAATTTGTCCCCTCTCAAGTCGTGTGTTTTCAACTCGTTCTCCATCGTCTTTGTACCGTCAGAGGTTGAAAGTAGTTAGAGGCCATCAGACAAAGCAAACGAATTCAAGAAGAATGCAAACAAAAACAAAAACACAAACACAAACACAAGTAGGATTAAATGACGATGTTTTGCCACTTTCTTTTAAATAAAAAAGGTGATTTGAGCAAATCGACCGAATCAGTGAATCGCTAATTTTCATTGATATCCTTGATTTCATCATTGAGACCAATTTGATGCATGAGTGTTTTATGATTACTCCCAAAATTTGTTTAATTGGTTTTTTATGAAAAAACATAAGCTAAAAAGAAGTTGAAATTCAAATTATTATTATTTTTAAAGTTATATTTTCTAACTATTTAAAAAATTCTTTTGCAAAAGATGAAATAGAAGGTAAAAGCTTGTTGTTTACAAAATATTTATTATAAAAGCTATATGAAAAAATAGTTTATTATTTAGATAAAAGCTATAAAACAAAAATCACTTTTTTAACATCACTTTTTTAAAATCACCTTTTTAAGACTAAATAAACAGATCCTAAATCATTTTAGGGCATAATTAAACCAAACCACATAAGAGCTTCCATCTTTTTCTTTACGTTGTAGTGTGCAAAGATTAGAGGTGGTAATTCAGGCAACCTGACTTGGTCGTGCGAAGGAGTAGTATGGGGCTGGTTGGCCCAATCTAAATTTGGTTTGGGTCACTATTTTGCTGGCCCATTCTAGCCTTTGGGCTGAGGGACAATTTGGCCGTACAATTTTTACTGTTTAGTGTTTTTCTTGTTCGAGTGCATTAATAATTTCATATATGCATTAAAAACCTCTAGCCAACACACTTTTAATTCATCCTTCCAGACTTCTTAGAAGTAATTTGGGTATTAACTCATATAGTTGAATTTTGAAACTTGCTTTCCTTTTCATTTTTAATAATAAATTTCATTATTTTAAACACGAAAATAGCATGTGATTTGCTTGAATATATCAAAATACCCAGTGTAATATGTGACATGATAACTTCCTTTTTTCCTTTCGTTGTGGGCGGCGCAGCGGTATATATGAAAACATACACTACATATTTATATAAGAAGTATAAACATAATTTTAGCAAAAATCTTGAGACGTACATATATCATTTTTTTATTTCATCGTTCTTCTCCAAGTTTATAAACTATCTGATGAGTTTTTCTTTCCTCAACAACCTTCTAAGCCACAGTTTATATAACCAAATGGGAGATAATTTCTCTTGGGTTTGGAACATTGAAATGAGAGACAAAGCTCGCTAATTAAAGCAGGATGATCACAATGGGTTGTCAGCGGTACGAGGAGTGGTGGGTCGCAGACTGATGACTAGTGGGTCGTGGTGTGAAGGGGTGGTGAGCATGGGGATCCGTGTCTTTTTTGGTGGTTCTCTATTAGGTTGTAGAAACAATAGTTCGTTATGGTGTTGAGTGAGTCCTATTTTGAGTCTAAGAACTGAAAGTCTGTTACAAAATCTGTTTTAGCTTCTTCTTTTGCTTTAGCAGTTGGTTATCTTTTAGGTGGTTAGGATCTGTTGTAATTTTTGGCTCTTATAAGAGCAGCTGTTATGAATCAATACACATATTCTTCTCTTGTTATTCATTCTGTCTCAACATTTGGTATCTAGAGCTCTGATCAAGGGCCTTTGATAAACAAGAAGAATATAACAAGATTGAAGATCTTTCTTTCAAGATTGTGAGTAGAGAAGATCGTGAGTTCTCTCAAGATCTGAAATCGAAGGAGATTCGTAGGAGTTCTTTCAAGAACTAAAAGGGGGGTTCCTGTCAAAGATCTGAAATCAGGAAGCAGAGATCTCTGTCGAAGAGCATCCATGTCGAAAGAAATCGAAGGAAGTTTTGTGCAACCTGCTATTCCACGTTTTGATGGTCACTATGACCATTGGAGCATGTTGATGGAAAACTTTCTGAGGTCCAAGGAGTATTGGACCCTGATCGAAACAGGTTACACAGAACCAGCCGAAAGGGTTGTGTTGAATGAGGCTCAGCAGAAACGACTTGATGATTTGAAGTTGAAAGATCTGAAAACCAAGAATTATCTCTTCCAAGCAATTGATAGAGCAATCTTGGAGACGATTTTACAGAAGAACACTTCGAAGCAGATCTGGGATTCCATGAAGAGGAAGTACTAAGGCAATGCAAGGGTGAAAATATCAATGCTTCAAGCTTTGAGGAAGGATTTCGAAACTCTGGAAATGAAATCAGGTGAAACCATTACTGATTACTTTTCTAGAGTTATGAGTGTTGCAAATAAGATGAGAATCCATGGTGAACACCGATTGATGTGGTCATTGTTGAGAAGATTCTTAGATCCCTATCTGAGAAATTTAATTACATAGTTTGTTCAATAGAGGAATCTAAAGATACTGAGAATCTCTCTATTGATGAACTTCAAAGCTCATTGGTGGTTCATGAGCAGAAATTTCACAAGATCCATGGAGAGGAACATGCCTTAAAGGTAGTTGCAGAAGACAGAACTGATGTTGGAGGCAGAGGCAGAGGAGGTTTCAGAGGAAGGGGAAGAGGCAGAGGTAGACAGAGTCGAGCCACAATAGAGTGCTTCAAATGTCGAAAACTTGGACATTACAGGAATGAGTGTCCTGAATGGGAAAAAGAAGCCAACTATGCAGAGGAAACAGATGAAGAATTGCTCCTGTTAATGGCACAAGAAGAAGCCACAATCAAGAAAAGGGAGGATGCATGGTTCTTGGATTACGGATGCTCAAATCATATGTGTGGAAACAAAGGGTGGTTCAATGAAATTGATGAAGAATTCCAAGAATCTGTTAAACTTGGAAACAACTCCAAGATGAAGGTTGTTGGAAAAGGGCACTTTATCAAGTTGAAAATCAGTGGAATTATGCTTATGATTGAAGATGTATATCTTGTGCCAGATCTCAAAAATAATCTCTTGAGCATAGGACAGTTGCAAGAAAAGGGTCTCACTGTGATGTTTCAAGCAGGAAGGTGCAAGGTTTACCATCCAGAAAAGGGGTTGATCATTGAGACCAGTATGACATCTAACAGGATGTTTGTACTGATTGCTCAAAACTTTCAACAAAAGGAGTCTTGTTTTCATTCAATGGCTGAAAATCTAACATATCTGTGGCACTGCAGATATGGTCATTTGAGTGACAAGGGGCTCAAGCTGCTGCAGAACAAAGAAATGGTTAGAGGTCTTCCATCATTGTCCATTGCAACTAGAGTGTGTGCTGTTTGTATGAAAGGAAAACAGCACAGAGATGCATTGCCAAAGAAAAGTCAATGGAGAGCTTCACAGAAACTAGAATTGATTCATGCTGATATATGCGGCCCAATTTCTCCAGCATCCAATAGCAATAAGAGGTATTACTTATGCTTTATAGATGATTACTCTAGAAAGGCATGGATTTCTTAGTAGACAAATCTGAAGCTTTTCAGCAGTTCAAATGCTTTAAAAAACTTGTGGAGAAAGAAGCTGGGTTGGAAATTAAGTGTTTGAGAACGGATAGGGGAGGAGAATTCACATCGAATGAGTTCAATGTTTTCTGTCAAGAATCTGGCATTAAAATACAGCTGACTACTGCATATACTCCTCAACAGAATGGAGTGGTGGAAAGGAAGAATAGGACTATAATGAACATGGTGAGATCTTTGTTGTGTGGAAAAGGAGTTCCTAAGATTTTTTGCCTTGAGGCAGCCAATTGGGCAGTATATGTTTTAAACAGATCTCCAACCTTGGCTCTGAAATATCAAACTCCAGAGCAGGTATGGAGTGGTAGAAGGCCGAATGTGGCTCATTTCAGAGTGTTTGGATGTGTAGCATATGCGCATGTTCCAGATGCTAGGAGAACTAAACTTGAGAATAAAAGTTGCAAATGTGTGCTGCTTGGAATCAGTGATGAGTCTAAAGGTTATAGATTGTATGATCCAATTGCAAAAAGGATTATCATCAGCAGGGATGTGAGATTTGAAGAAGAGGCAGAGTGGGAATGGAATAAGAGCCATAAGGAAGATCTAGCCATGGATTTGGAATGGGATGAGAATGAAACTTCAGTAGCTCAGGATATTGAAGGACAAATTCAAGGCAGTGGTGATTCAACTGAAAATAATGAAGAAACAGATTCGGAACCAATACGAAGCGAAATCGAAATCAGAATCAAGTTGAGCATGGTGATCAAGCCAGAAACAGAAATGAGCCATGATGGATGAATTATTATGTCAGTTGAGAAGGATTATGAGAAGAAGAGGAATTGGCAATCTTAACCAGAATTGAAAATTCTGATCCGGGAGATATATGAAGTAAGCTGTGAAGAGTGAAAAATGGAGAAAAGCTATGGATGCAGAAATTAACTCCATAGTGAAGAATAATACTTGGGAGTTAATCGACTTACTACTGGAGCTAAGAGGATAGGAGTCAAATGGATTTACAAAACTAAACTAAATGAGGATGGACAAGTTGATAAATACAAAGCTAGGCTTGTAGCAAGGGGATACTCTCAAAAGCAAGGAATTAATTATAATGAAGTTTTTGCTCCTGTTAGTAGGATGGATACTGTGAGGATGGTAATTGCAATTGCTGCTCAAAGAGGGTGGATTTTGTATCAATTAGATGTAAAGTCAGCTTTCCTATATGGCACTTTAACTGAAGATGTATATGTAGAACAACCAAAGGGCTATGTAAAGAAAGGAAGTGAGCACAAAGTCTACAAGCTGCATAAAGCTTTGTATGGGTTAAAACAAGCTCCAAGAGCTTGGTTTAGCCGTATAGAAGCTTATTTTATTCGAGAAGGCTTTCAAAGAAGTAAGAATGATGAGACTTTGTTTCTAAAAACAAACAAGGATGGAAGGATTCTTATTGTTAGCATATATGTTGATGATCTTATATATACTGGCAATGATGAAGAAGTGATGAATAATTTCAAAACCTCTATGAAGAAGGAATTTGACATGAATGATCTAGGGAAAATGAGATACTTTCTGGGTATTGAAGTGCTTCAAGAAGATCAAGGGATATACTTGAGTCAAAGAAAGTATGCAATAGAGATCCTTGACAGATTTGGTATGGCAGAATCAAATGCAGTAAAAGTTCCTATGGTGCCAGGATGCAAATTGTCAAGAGATGAGAATGGGGAAAAGGTAAATGAGACTAAGTACAAGCAGTTGGTAGGAAGTTTGATCTATATCACAGCAACCAGACCTGACTTGATGTATTCTGTGAGCATCATCAGCAGATATATGAGCAGGCCAACACAGATGCACCTACTTGCAGCAAAGAGAGTGCTGAGGTACTTAAGAGGCACAACTGATCTTGGAATTCTGTACAAAAGGGGAGGAAACAAAGATCTTTTAGCATATTCCGATAGTGATTATGCTGGGGATTTGGAGGATAGAAGAAGTACATCAGGATATGTGTTTCTAATGAGTGAAGGTGCTGTGGCATGGTCCTCCAAGAAGCAACCGATCGTGACCATGTCAACAATCAAGGCGAGTTTGTAGCATTCTTTGGAGCCGCAACACGGCAAGAGTATGGATGAAGAAAATCCTGGAGGAACTTAATCATCTTCAAGATAGGTGTATCACTATCTTGTGTGACAATAGTTCAGCCATTAAACTTTCTAAGAATTCTGTTCTTCATGGCAGAAGTAAGCACATTGATGTGCGCTTTCATTTCCTTAGAGATATGTCTAAAGCTGGAGCCATTAATTTGATTCATTGTGGTACTAAGAATCAACTTGCTGACTTGTTTACTAAGCCTTTGAAGCCGGACTCGTTTCTGAAGTTTTGAAAGCAGCTTGGAGTGTGTGTTATGCCATAAATAAACTGTTTGTGTTCTGTTTAATGCACAAATAGTTTAAGGGAGGGAATGTTGAGTGAGTCCTATTTTGAGTCTAAGAACTGAAAGTCTGTTACAAAATATGTTTTAGCTTCTTCTTTTGCTTTAGCAGTTGGTTATCTTTAGGTGGTTAGGATCTGTTGTAATTTTTGGCTCTTATAAGAGCAGCTGTTATGAATCAATACACATATTCTTCTCTTGTTATTCATTCTGTCTCAACATATGGTCCACATAAAAGGTGGTGAGGATTCACGAGAAAGAGAGAGAAAGAAGAAGAAAAATGTTGGACCACTGTATATAAAAATCCAAAATTATATTTACATAGAATACAACATCATCCGTGGATGTTGTATTTGGAATGTGAAAAAAATATTTTCTCATATATACAAATGTTGTCATCATCGATTATTATTTTCTCTTCGGACGAGTTCTCTAACTTGCATTTCTTTCATTCATTTCGTTATTTAGTTCATCTCTCATGTATATTTGTATTTATCAATTTTTAAATGTTATTATCTGATTATCAGGATGGAACTTTTGACGAAGAAAGAGAAACTGATGAGCATGGACCCTAGACACAAATGCCAACTGAGATCCAAGAGTAGGTGTGTAAGTGTTTGAGATTGCCATATCAACTTTGATTTGGAAGCTTTTGCGGGTCTTGGCAATCAAGTACCATCTAACAAAGCCTACATTTGGGTCCCAGATATACCCTAGTTCATCATCAACGATGACAACCATCCCAAGTTAAATCTTTTAAGCTCCAAGGTTGCTAAAACCTTCAAGGTTTTATCGATCTTGAGACGTATAAATATAATTTTAGCATAATTGAACAGGGTTTGTTTAGCATAAACCCGGTTTAATATAATTTTAGCATAACGGGAGACGTTCTGATCCCTCCTTGGCGTACGAGTCCTAAACCGGGTTTGTTTTGGTTGGCTCAATGGGCCTGACCCAAATTGACACCTCTAGTACGTGACATTATAACTTGCTTTTTTTTTATTTATTTATAACTACTTGCTTTTTTTTTCTTTCGTTGTGGGCGGCCAGCAGTATATATGAAAACATAAACTACATATTTATATAAGAAGTTTAAACATAATTTTAGCAAAAATCTTGAAACGTACGTATATCATTATTATTTTATTTTTTTATCGTTTCATCGTTGTTCTTCTCCAAGTTTATAAACCATTTGATGAGTTTTTCTTTCCTCAACAACCTTGTAAGCCACAGTTTATATAACCAAATGGGAGAAAAATTCTCTTGGGTTTGGAACATTGAAATGAGAGACAAAGCTCGCTAATTGAAGCATTGGATCAATACATCAAATAAATATTATTTCACTATAACATTGGAAATATCTAGAATTAACCCATATATATTGAATAAAATAACAAAAAGTCACTGACCAAAAACTAAGAACAACCCTCTCAAGAGAAAGAAATGCAAACAAGTACTCAGAGGGACCAACTTCCAAAAACTAGGATGGGGAGAGAGACCTGAAAAAAAACTTTCAGAAGGTAACTTTGGGCTTCCTCCCAATAGTCAAAGGCCACTTGCATCCCCCAAAGAAGACTTTAGGAATAGTCAGTAGAGAAAAATTAAATTAATTATGGAAACAGGTAAATAAAGATACAAAACCATGTCCCTTCACATAGGAATCAAATATAGAAAAACCTTCCACTAATTGTGTTAACTAATATGAACTTAATTACTAGATGATGATTAATTAAGATTATTTGGCAATTGTGAGATCATTCATCTCTCTTGTAATTGCTGCAATGCAACTTGAACTCCTAGCGAGCCCTCCATTCTTTTGTCCACCTTTCTCCCTAGGGTTAAACGACCTTGCTCTTCTTCCTTCCATGTTACTCTTTTTCAGCATCTCTTTCATAGCCTCAGCTTGGAACAAAACCGGGAAGGCCCTTCCATATTTGTTAAACCTAACGCATGCACTCATATGTGTGCTTAGAGCCTCATCTTTTTTCCCTCCATTTTTCTCCAACTCTTCCTTCACTGCCTCAGAACACAAACCACACACGAACTTCCCTAAGAACTTGTCACGTACACGTTCGATGTACTCGGGTGTGCATTCCTCGGACATGCCACAGCACTCACACTTTGCATCTTCGACCTCAGTTATTGGTGGAAGTACTGTACTCAAATCAACAACACCTTCTTTGGTTAGTTCAAATGAGATGTCTGAGATTGTTCGTTGAAGATTGTGATCAGATGAGAGCCTTGGTTGCTTTGACATGTTGTTGTTCCTAGCTAAAGATTCTCCATGGGGTGCCATATATATTGCTAAATGAGCTTTGAGAAATATTGAACAGTATTATCTTAATGTTTGAACAAACTAGGAAGGAACTATACTATTTATATCAGTTCTAATTATTTATGAGAATCTGACATTGTAAACTTGTGTGGGCCTTAGAAACTCGAATGTCAGTTTCAGTGATCGTGAACTTGCTAGACTTTTCGAGAAAGATTTAATGCGCGAGAATGCAATGACTCGTGTAACTTTTTTGAAATTTGAAATGCTTTGTAGTTATGGATGTACATGAAAAATGTGAAAAAATGCTGCAAGGTTCACCTGCATGCATTTCTTTCTATGGCTGATAAAGTGCATGCAAGGCAACGACCTGTGCCTTTATTTTTCCTCCTCTACATACGAAGGAAAAGAATATATAAAATAAACCATGAAGAACAAAAATTAAAAAACTTCGAATTGCATATATCCTTCCATCTGCATAATCACGCTTTTCTTTTTCACGGTCCTTCAGTTTTTTTTATTGTTTTTTCCATTCATTTCCCTTATTTTAGCTACTTTCTTAATTCAGAACAAATCTTGAGTTTTTTTTTTTGAACCCGGATATTTCCCGTCGGGAGCAGAGACTAATTTCTCGAGGTACTGAAATCCATTTCTTCCATATACATGAACCAGGAATCAAGCCCCTGACTACATGCTTAATGGATTCGGTTATCTATCAATTGTGACACACCATATTGGTAGAACAAATCTTGAGTTTAAGTGTGACATAATCAAAAGTAAATTGTTAAAAGAAAAAAATGAAAATTGAAAACTTCATATTCTTGAATGATGTTTGGGTACATAGAATAATGCTATTGACACTCTAAATTGACTATTCATATCCTTTATGGAACTACCATAATTTTAGTTTATTTTACAAAACTACCTTTCGTTAATAAAGATTGTGAATAGATAATTAGGAGTAGTCATGGGTGTAAATGAGTTAAGTCAAGTCACACCTGTCACCTAGCTAAAAACATATTGCTCAAATTTGACTGATTTATTTAATGAGACAACTTTAAAGATTAAGTTTGCATTGATTAAATATGTAAACCTTGAATTTGGCGTATTTAACTCTTTTGCAGCTTTATTATTTTCTTTTTCTTTACCAAATTTCTCCTTGAACTATTTTTAAGTTTATACATTGATTCAATATGTAACAAACAACTTTATTAATGGAAAAAAATATTACAATACCCTCCCCGTTGATATACATCCATGCAATAATTAAGAAAGTTTCGCCATTAATTAAAAAGTCTTCCTTTTAGCAATTGATAAATATGTGGTCCATTACAAGCTGAACCATAGAGCTTATGGGGCACTCACATGCTAGCATGGTAAAACCATATATACTTGCCTCTTCTTTTGCTTTTGTGGTAAAGCTTAGCTGCAAGAAGGAAAGAGATAAGCGATGTCACACGAGCTTTCCTCCACAAATAGGAACTTTTCATTTCACGAGGAGCTTAAAAAGGAGAAAGGAAAGCCATTGAAGTTAGTTTCAAGGAAGATATTAATTAATTAAGGTTAAAATAATATTTTGGTCCCTATACGTGATACGAATTCTCAATTTGGTCCCTATACATAAAAAATTATTAAAATGGTCACTATACATACAAAAAGTCTTCATTTGGTTCCTGCCGTACAAAATTTTAGGGACTGATTTGATAATTTTTTGCTAGTATAGGGACCAAACGGGTAACGTATATGGACCAAATGGAGACTTTCTGTATGTATAGGGACCAAATCGAGAATTCATGTCATGTATAGGGACCAAAATATTACTTTAACCATTAATTAAATAAAGTTGCAGTCTCTATCAGATAGGATCTCGTTATAAAAGATACTAAATAGGGATACAGGTCTGAAAACAAAGACGACAGGTGTATGCAAGAATAGTTCTAAGTCCCCTGCTTAATTATCTTAATAATGTCTATATAATCTCTGTATTTCTTCCCAATCAATTTTTAATAATTGTTTTACTTTTTCATTTATTAATTTTGTTCTAATTAATTAGAAAATTACTTAAGCATTTATTGAGAAAATATAGCATCACTTTACACATAAAGTTATATACAATTTGTTGTACATAATTCAATCATTGACAAAGCTATAAATTTATGAATAGTCAACCTATTAAATCATTAGTTTTAATTTAACCTAATTTACAAAAAAAACAAGTTAAATTAATTTGTGTGTTAAAAAAAATTATTTTGTACAAGTGTTACGTCATTTAGAGCTTTTTTTTCATCGAATTTGTTATAAAAAGAGCTACAATAAGAGTATAAAACATAGAATAATAGACAAGAGGGAAGAATAAAGTTATTTCATTATCCTCTTCAAATGGACAACTTTACAATACTGGTGAATCATATTTATAAGACAAAGTCTTATAACCTATTAACCTGTTGAAAGCCTAACCATAATGACACATTTACAATATAATATTATGGATAATAACTTATGATAAAAACTTTGACTCAGTGAGGTTACAAAACTTAATGGACATCCATATTTTATATATTTTTTATAATACGATTATAGTTATAACTCTAAATTTCAACTACCCGTCCATGGAGCTTAATTTTCAACGGACAAACATATTGTTTCTTGCCTTTGAAGCTAGCCGCCATAAAAGCATTAGATTGATTTGTTAGTGAATGGCAGGGACACAAGGTATTCCTCAAAAGTTATGTTATTTGAATACAATTTTGGATATTGTATATAACATTGTATATATTTATCTATTTCACTCACTCACTTTTTATCTTCTTTTCTCAAAAATACTCAAAAAACAAAAAAAACATCTTATGATATCCCTATTTTGTATACAAAGATCACTCCTCTTCCTCTAAGGAAAAATACTTGAGTGCAACTCCTTAGATATTTATGATATTATCTTCCAGCGAAAAGAAATACATATGTAACAACCAAACATCCAATTGCCATTGAAAAACATTAAACAGAGAAAACAGCACCCAAGATTTGTCCTTCCTCTAAATCACTCTCTAATGAATTAATAGCTTAAAAATGTTCCATTCCTCTCATTGATAAAAGTAGCGAATATCCCGTTACTTAAACTAAAATCTTGCACATTTTGATCAAAGCAATTTGTTCCATGTAAAAACTTGAAATCCTATAGAAATTGTTTTAATTTCTTGAGAAGGCATCTTAATTCATAATTGAAAATTGTTTGTAACCCAAAATGAAGATAAAACTGCATCAAGGCATCAGGAATTCTCCCCACATCACGACGTGCAGAACACAAGAAAGCACCAAATATAGACGGACAAGGAAATAAGCAACGTAGGCTAACACATAAGTAGTCTTTACATGCAATCCAAGTCTTAGCAGCAAAATACCAACCAACAAAACGTAAGTCTTAAAAAGCGCTGCTTCTTTAACACCTCGGTTCCTATTCTCTAAACATAATGTCAAACAAAAGACCAATTCATAAACATAAAGCAAATACAATGAGCATTCTCTTCTTCATTCAGCACCTTCCAAGCCACAACTCTTTCATATGAGATAGGTCGCCCCATGCTTGAAAGACAAATACCACCTTGAAGGCATGCAAAACCCTATCAAAATAAAATGAAACAGAAATCAATACAACAGCACAATAAAGCTTGAAAATACTTCAACTTCTATTTTCAGCATACCCCTATTCCAGGGGGAAAGAAGAATGATAAGAGGAAGGAACAAGTCCAACCAATGTCATAGGGCATAATATGAGACTGCAGCATAATTTCACAAGAAAGAAGAATGTGTATGCCCCACGTCTACAAACAATGCCATTCAATAAAAAGACTAGTGGAAGTGGAGTCATGCTAATTTACATCAATAACAAATTAGTAGACCTGTTGAATAATTTGGGGAAATTCTGAGCCGATAATCTTTCGGCCATGATCATCAAATATTTTCTCTAAAGTTATATCTTGTAACGCAACTAAGGTAGTCTCCAGCATGTCAAGTCCTGCTTGGTTTGCAAAAGTGAACACCGGCAATGCCTGCAAAAACTGACTTTAATGAATATACTTTCAAACTAGTAGACGCATACAATAAATGGAAGTATCGATAGTTGACTTGCAACTCTGATAGATATAACTCCCTTGAAGGTACCAAAAAGAAAACGAGTCTATACTTCAGGAAAAAGAGAACAAGTACTAGGTAATTCAGTATAACTCAGAAAATGTTGAACTTTCTCTGAGCTCTTTCATAAGAAATACCGGGAAATCATGGTCCAACTAAATATTTTCATTATTGTTTTACATTAAAGAAACTGAGTTGCACTCAGTGCAGAGAAGGTACATGACGTAGAATACATACATGTACTGTGAAATTGAAATAAATTTCAAGCATACCTTCAGAGTGCAGCACAGTATTGCATCTGAGTGATGCCACAAGGAATTGAGTAAAGATTCATTCCCCTCATTATTAGATTTAAGTAGCTCGACACCCAAGTAGCATCTGCAAAATTAAGACAGTCAAACATCTCATCAGTGTGATTAAAGGACCAGAAGGAGCCAGAAATTTCACTAAATGCTTCTAATCTGTATGCAATAGATTAGAAACAATGATTCAAGGTTTAGTAAGATTGAATCAGGGATTTATTTGAATGACTGTCAACCAGTTAGAACTATCACAATATATCAAGATTTTGAAGCCACGAGTCTATTTCCAGAACTCAGTATCAGTGTGATAGGAACAAACTGTTGTTACTACTGAAATTAGGGAAAATCCCTTACAGAATGTATACCCAGAGTATTCGAGAGACCCTGGACTCTCCAAATGCCTAAAGGCCCCAACTATTCCCAAAAAACAAGATATCCCTCTCTCCCAATCCATCCTCTTATTTATAGGCAACATGCCTTATCTCCCTTAACTAACTCCCTAACTCACCTACTAACCAATTAACTAATTAACTAACTACTTAGCTAACAATATCTGACAATACTCCCCCCCTAAACTTTCACCTTGTCCTCAAGGTGAAGGACTTGTCTAGCTGAGAGAATTTCCCCACCAGGATCCCAATTCTTGCGTAACACTATAGATGCCATCTTCACCATTAATCCGCTGCTGTTACTGTAACCAGGGACTGTACAATAGTGTAAAATAGCTTGTCGTTGGGCTTGGCCCAATATATCAAAAAATGAGCTCCAAGGACAGATTTTTATTTCTGCTCTTCTTTCATACTGACCCAAATTAGACTGACAATTTTGGGCCTGGCCTATTAGGTCATAAGATTGGCCCACCTTCTGGATTGCAACTCCTGCCCTAACTCCTCCTGGTCCCTCTTTCCCTTCCTTAGCCGCAAGCAGCCATTCGACCACAGTACGAGGACCCAGATGGTTCCGAGGACGCGATCGGACCTCCGTTCCTCAAAGATCCTTGCCCCCATCCACGCGGCGGGTGAGCCGAAAAGACAAACAACAGCTCCAGGAGAGATATAATATAGGTAGAAGGGATGGGAGGATAGTCGGGGATGGTAGAGACTACCCAACCAAGTCAATCCTCATATTTCATTCTATCTCAGTTAGTTCCTTCTAAATCATCAATAATACTATATCATTCATAACTCCATAACCCTATCACGGTGCTATTGGCTCGATGTTGCGACGCTCGCGTGATCTCCGCCCTGGTCGTAACCGCGAGTGCGCGATGGACCTTCGCGTGAGCATCCCGGTCCGATGGTGCAGGCGGCGGCCTGACCGGTCGTTTATCCTCATCGGTCGCTTCTCTCTTCTGGTTGACATCGCTACGGTGCGGGGTTTGCCAAGCGGCCACCATTTGTTCTCCTTGCGCTGCCACTGGCACCGTCGGCCACCTTAGGGTGATCTTGATCTGGTGGTTCTCGCGGTGGCCCGGGCTTGACCATTTTCCCCAAAATCCTTCTATGTCCGATCCTCGTGAGGTGCTTCTGCCCCTGTTCCGCGATCGGGCCTCGATCGTTCTCTCTCTTCCCTCTCATTCCGTCACTCATACCTGACCAAGATTGGGGTTGCAGTGACGTTGGCCCCTTGTTCTCGATCCTCATCTCTTCGTCATCAAGAATTTGTTGGTACTATGGTGGCTTCTCACTATCGATATCACACTCTTCTTGGCGATCCTCCTTCTTCCTAGTTATCGCAACCATATCTGAGTTCTGGAATTTATGGTTCTTGGCTGCATCACCTTCTTCCTTCTCTTTCTCTCTTGACTCCACGACCTCTTGTTTCACCGACTCACCCTCCCCTTCTGCGTTTCCATCTTTCGGCTCTAACCTTCGACCTCTCCCTTTTTTGCTTCTCCTTCATCTCTGTGTTTTTGATCCTTGGATCCCAAATCTTCAGCTTCGTCTTCCTCCGTGGCATCCACCTTCATCACTTCATTGCTTCCAATTCTTGATTCTCCTTCTGGTTTCAAGATGCCTGGCTCTCCCCATTCTTGCTCCTCTTCTTTATCAGTTTCTGACCTCAGCTCTGTTGGTTCTTGGCTCTCCTCTTGGACCTAGGTATCTGAATCAGTTTCTGGTTGAAACCGCTTGAGAATCACCTCCCTAAAATCCTCCCAAGTGGCCTTAGGATTGACCCAAACCCATAATCGGTACCATGTGAGAGCACTACCACTCATCCACTGTGGAACCATTGGTATCTGATCTTCTTCTTTGCATACTCCCCCTGCATCAAAATATTTTTCCACTTTGATCAGCCACCCATTAGCATCTTCTCCTTCAAAGATTGGTATTGCTAGTCGTAACTCCTTCAGTTCTCTTCTCCAATCTGCAAGTTCTTTTATCATTTTATCATAAACGTCAAGAAGTGGATCCATCATTCCTGTTGAACTCTGAACAGCCTTTGAATTCATTTGCGCAGACCCCACAGCTCCAATTTCTGTTTTCTCTGTTTCTTTTTCCTTCCCTTGTTCGGTTTCTTTCTCACCCCCAAGATTCTGATTCTTGCTTCTTGGATATTTCCCTAACAGAGTTTCGGGTTTCCACCATTTGTTTCCTCTTCGACTCGACTTCTCTCCTCCCACCGTACGACCATCGTCCCTGGTATTGTTACCACCAGAGTTATGATGGTGGTGACCCTCATTACGCGATTTCCGATCAAGAATTTCTAGAATCTTGTTGAAAGACCTCTGATTTTCCGCCATACCCTCTTCACGAATCTGCCACAATTCATCCCAGCTTCTCCTCCAGTCATCAGACCCACGTTCCAGCGTTTCAGTCTTTGCCTCCATTCTTCGCGTTTGGACCATGTACCATGCCCAGAAAAGAGCTTTGATAAAAGTTGATAGGAACAAACTGTTGTTACTACTGAAATTAGGGAAAATCCCTTACAGAATGTATACCCAGAGTATTCGAGAGACCCTGGACTCTCCAAATGCCTAAAGGCCCCAACTATTCCCAAAAAACAAGATATCCCTCTCTCCCAATCCATCCTCTTATTTATAGGCAACATGCCTTATCTCCCTTAACTAACTCCCTAACTCACCTACTAACCAATTAACTAATTAACTAACTACTTAGCTAACAATATCTGACACAGTGCTAGAAAGGTCTGCAGAAGATTCCTTTTCCTAATAAGTGGATAAGTAGTAGGTGGGACTGTTGGAAGATAAGAGCTGACTATTAGAGAAAAAGAAATTTCACCAACTGCAGGTATCCAACTTATCTAATCATTCATTAACTTTAAGAGCTGCTATTTATTTATCAAATGATATAACATTAAATTAATTTCTGTTAGACTCAGGATGCAAGGGAGATAGCAAGGTGGATAGTGAGAATGCTCACAAAGAGGGGATGCAATATAACAAAATGCTGATGTGCAGTGAGAGAGAAAGGGGGCAGCTAGATGAGGGGAAAGAGAGCAATCGGTAATTTAGGCGGGTGCCTAAAAGAGGAGGTATCAGAGAATCTTGAGTAAGGTTTCGGAGCCTTTGGCCTAGGGAAGAACTGTTCACCATCTCTAGCGAACTACTTGTATTTCTCTCTCTATTTTCTGGTTTACTGTTGCTTATTTCCCAGGTTGCCTAGAGGATTTTCTTCCGTTGTAAGAGGTTAGTTAATTTCTATCTGGTAGATCATCCTTAATACAACTTCAAGAACAATGGTTTCACATGCCCAGAGGAAATAAGCATCTAATACGAACATCATGAAGGATGCCAGCCAGTATCACAAAATTCATGGCTAAATACTTTGCACCAGCCCCGGTCCCAGTAACACCAATGAAAATTGCCAAAAGAAAGAGTTTACACACCTATAGCTGTTGCAGATCCAACGAGTAAGTGTTTGTGCTTCAGGAGTACCCAATGGTGTCCTAAGCCCAGCTTGTGAACTCAAATTTGAAGGAGAAAGTGCTAATGCCACCCTTTGAACTGATGATATAATGCTGCGAACATATTGTCGTGCCATGGAAGCTACATGCTCTTGCATATGACTTTCAAATGCAAACTCAAATGCTATTGTCATCACAGATCTCATACAGCCAGAATTTCCAGAATAATCAGTTGATGCTCTGTTTCCAGTGGGGCCAATGTCAAGGGCAGATGCAAGATCAAGGGTGCGATTTGGGTTGGAAGCTTCCTACAAAGTTTTAGATTGCAATAATTGAAAGAACCTCGTCGAGAGCTAAATAATTAACACAAACAAAATATACTTCTTCAACCATGACTGAGGCTAACCTTTCCAGAATCAAGAGGAATGATGCGAAATCCAGAAGGCAGAAGGGGGGCATCGTCAGCAAAGGATACATCAATTGGAGCAAATATAAGTTCAGCAGAGGTGCCAACAGCATTCTCATCCATTCCAGTGCAGAGCTATCAAAACAAATGACATGAACTATAAGAAAGCAAACCACAAGCATGATTATGATAGAATGGTGATTGCTAAGAACAAAAAACTGCCAGTGCTGGTGACTTCAGGAATTCAAAAGATACAGAACTAAACTACCAGGGTATCTGTCTAACAAACAAAATTCAAGAGACTAGGGGTTATAATAAATTTTCCTCATCATAGACCAGAGAAAGAAGAATCATGCCTATGTTGTGCTTTGTGACAAAGCTAAACATAGCCGGTCCCAAGCCCGGATAAAAGGAGAGGGTTGTGTTAGGCCATCGACAGCCAACGTAAAACTTAGTCGAATCTCTATGACATGGATCAACGACGTAATAATGTTAAACATGATTCATGATAGAACATTATGGCGCCGTATGATTCATATAGCCGACCCCACTTAGTGGGATAAGGCTTGGTTTTTGTTGTTGTATAGACCAGAGAAAGAAGAAAGTCAGCATAGTGTCATTCATGATTTCATTTGCTTTATAATGTAAGGAAAATAACAAGCATCATATCAACAGGATCGGGTGAGGAGACATGATATTAAATTTAAGGGAAATTACACTAACCTCCTTTGAGGTTTGGCTCAATTATACACGACACCCCTTGTTTCAAGAGTTACACTCACCTACTCTCAAGGGAGGCCAGTGAAATTTTAATATCACCATTATGGGGAGATAAGTGTAATGATAGACATAAACTTCAGAGGTCGGTGTAATTTTTGAAACTCGGGGTGTGGCATGAATAATTAAACCAAATATTCAGGGAGGTCAGTGTAATTTCCCCTAGATTTTAAGTTAAAGAAATCTCAAGTGTCAAACATTAACATAACAAGTGAATACACTAGTTTGCATTGAATTCTGGTATGCATTCGAGTTTCGAACATTGCAAACCTAGAAAAAAATTCAAGGTCGCAACGTAAGCATGCTATATTTTAGTGGGAATATTATAGGATGACTAAATACTTTAATAATTCAAATTCAAATTATATAAATGGAAAAGCTTAAAGAGAGAAATGTGAACCCTAGGTGATGAGTAGTACATCAAACAGCCATAAAGTTTGTTTCTACATATTAGTGCCACATCAAGCAAACAAGCATGTATCTTTTTATTTTATACAAAGCAAACAAGTATATGAATAAAGTACCATCCCTGAAAGGGTGAAGCATAGAGCAAGTACCATAAGGAGAAGAACCTTACTTGCAAAAGAAACACTTCTCTTGGCATAATTGTGTCTTCAGGAGAATGAGCAATTCCTTCTAATTTAATCACTTCCAAAAACTACCATGGATAAGTAAAAAGTTAGAACATAAACTGACATAAAATTCTTAGTAGTTTTATTGCATCTTTAGCACCAATAAAGCACCTCCTCATGCTCGATTGTGTGGGCTAGAGGAAGAATAACTTGACCCCCATAATTTCCAACACGGGATCCAGATAAGCTGCAGGGACCAACTTTAACAGCAGCAGCTGAGTAAGCATCCATGTTGTTGTCTGCCCATTCTGATCTATGTTCCCGCAGGAACCTAAGTAGAATGGCTGGAGGCACGTTCTGAACATAGAAATGGCACGTCACAGTAGGAAAAATATAAGGCCAATGTTAAAACTCAAAATGAATAATGTCACTAGGCCATTGGTTTCTTAAGGACAACAGCAGGACAGAAAATAATAATAATAATAATAGTAATTAAAAAATTAGATGGCATGTTCATCAAATGCAGAATAGAAAGGTTGATGACTGATCAAACAAATCCTTATATGTCCCATTGAGTAGGAGCAACATTTTGTCAACTAGGCAATTGGAAGTAGTATATTATGATCATTTGATTCTATGATTCTATCCAATTAAACATGAGAACTCAACTGTTCATACAAAAAACAAGTATATTCAGCAAACATTCCAAACTAGATGTTTACAATATATCTTTGTTTTTAAAAAAATAATAATCTAACAGACATATCTTGTTATAGGTATTTGATATTTTATTTTCTAATTTTAAGGGAACTCCGTGAAATTTCCAAGCATCCTGACCTGTAAAAGCATTGAAGCTTTGGCACACAAGACTGAATTACTGACAGATGGAAATCCGTTGCCAAAGGAAAGATTCAGACCCATTAACTTGTCAGGTGATGAATTCACTAGAATTGTAACATCATCAACACCATCATTGCCAATCATTGACCATCCTTCATCAGTAAACCCATTAAGTGCTTCATTGAAACCCCTGCCAGGAAATAGATGTGAGATTCCGAATTTAGATGCAAAGAAGTTCAACAAAATCATACCCCAGTAGAATATACTGACCGGCTCAGTCTTTGGCCAAGAGCTCGAAGAGCTGCCGGTCGTCTGCCCCACCCAGTGACATTAGACTGGGAAACTTCATGTGAAATCTGCCTGAGCTGACGTAGGGCCTAGATGAAAAGGAGAAAGATGTTAAAAAGCCACAAACTTTGGCAAACCCCATAATCTATATTCTTGCTACTCTTAGGATGATAGATATTTCCCGATTGTAAAAAATTAAAATTAAAATTAAATAGGATCAGAAATAACACATTATTGTACTATTGACCATAATCAGTAATCAGTAATGATATACAAAAACAATCATACCGCCATTGTTGTCTTCTGAGCCAACACTGTTGATGATTCATACAGTGGACGCAGTACTTCAGGAACGCTCCATGGCTAACAATAATACAAAACATGCTGGCGTTATTTTAAATTATGTGAAAATGTAATGCAACAAAATTATATTAATTTACCTCCAAATCCATATGATCAACAATGTGGATGATGGAACCACCTCCTTCACAAGGTCTTATCAGGTACCCACTAGACAGCATCTCTGCTCTAACAAAATGCTGCACCGGAGGCATGCTTGGACCATTTTGTGTATTTTTAAGAGACCTCTCACAGATCTAAAGAAGGGAACGCATTGTAAGAATGATTTAGACATACTTGGGTCTTCGGGAGTAGGAGGACAATGCAATATGAAAATAGGGCTAGTCATTGCACATGAGAGATCAGTTGTTAACCAAAATGTCTAGTCAAAGAAAAATCTTAAGATTTCTTTAGAGTCACTAACCACTAGGCTTCCATCTTCTAAAACAGATGTGTAGCGCAGCAACCAGAAGTCCCGTGCAGGAGCCAACGTGGTTGGTGCATATAGCTGATCATCAAAGTAAAAAATGCAAAAAAGATTTAGTGACAATCTGTTAATTTAAAGGTTACAGAGAGACATCGTTCATACACATTGAATTTAACTTTACCTGCATATAAAGCAGCTCTATGGTTCCACCATTTGCGGTGGGCAGCACATTCAGAACATCAACAGCTCGGCAATCGCGAAGCCACGAAGGCCGATCTTTGAGGATTTCTGCAACCTGGAAAGAGTATGGTTGATTATCAAATTCATAAAGAGAAGCACAGCAACTAGTACAAAGACAATAAAAGATGAGCACTTACCCTTGTGGGTTCTAGACCCACTAGGCCACACGCTCTTGCTGCCACACCAGTGCAACCATGAGAAATAGCAACGATTCCAATAGAATCCGGACCAGGCTATGCACATTAGCAAGAGTTAATGAACAAATGATATTTTAAAAATATTAGTTCAAACATGGACACTTCAAATGAATAGCATATTAGAAACCCTACCTAATTTACAAAATACAAGTTGGGGTGTGATGTTATTCGAAAACGAAAATTTTGCCAAATATTTAATTTAACCATTCTATTTATGCCTCATTCCAAAGAAAGAATTTAAGAATAAAACAATTAATTGATCAACCAATACAAAGAGTTATTGGGGTACCTTCATTCCAGGCATTTGGACCCACTCAACAGCAGTCCCAGTAGCCTTCGAAAGAAACTCTGCTAAAGTCTCTTCTGCAATGGACAAAAGCCTGGGAAAAAATAACACGTGATTCTATAAGGCCAAACTTACACAACCAAGTTGTCACTGACAATAATGACAGAAAGGGACCCAACAATCACATTCCCACTAACCCTGCAGGACTTGCATCCCTTGGGGGATGCTGGGCTGTCAAACTGCGTTGACCACTAGTCACAGCTGATTCACAGCTTGTGTCTTTGGTTGCAAGCGTAGGCTGCAGACAAAGCAACATTATAATAACTTAGTCGTAATGCGTTCAGTATTTAATAAATCGACGGTAGAACAATTAAGCCCCTCAATTGCAAAAAACAGAGAAATAAAATTTTAAGACTGTAAATTAGGAAACTTTTGGATTGGAACCATTAATTACAAAACTTTCAAACAAACTCAGATGAAAGAGTAGAAACACGAGAACAACAGCAAAATTCTTACATTCTGGGTATGTTGACGAAAGTAACCATTTTCATACACCAATTGAGACACCTGCTTCTGCAACCTATCATTCTCCTCCATTAGAAGCTTATTCATTGCTGTCAGCTTCCTATTTACAGCTTGCAGCCGCGAGGCCTCTTTTCTCTGCTTCTCTCTACATCTGAATTCACCAGCAAACACACAAAAAAGATAAATAGAATGAACACATGAGCTTGTGTTTTGATTTAGCAGTTCCCTCTTCAAACACACTTTCATGGAAGAGGAAATACCCAAATTCCTTTTTCGGAAAGAAGGGATGAACCCCCAAATAGAAATGAAAAATCCCAAATTGGTCAGTGAGAATCTTGGTCAAAATAGTAGTTTTCTCAACAAATTTTAAGATTCTTAGGTGAGTTGAGATTTTTCATTTCTTAGACTAAATTGAAGGTGCATTTTTACTTTCTCGTAAACAGCATTTCAATGAAGAGTAAAATGTAAAAGTTGGTCGTGGGGTGAAATGTAAATGGTACCTTCTGTTCTGGAACCAAACTTTGATTTGCTTGGGCTCAATGTTGGAGAGGATGGGGCACTCACGGATGAGCTGCTGGCGGCGAATGGAACTTGGTTTGGGGCAATCATGATAAAGCCTCTCAAGAGCTTCAACCTGCTCAGGTGTGTATCGCACATACTTCCCGTTATTATCAAATCCTCCATGACCTAATTGTTGTTTACCATCCTTGCAGGACATAGCTTTTTTTTCCCTTTCTTTCCTCGCCCACAAAACATTCAAATATTTCTAGATCAGAGCTTTGGAACCAACCTCATGCTAACAAACACCAACGATCTGATTCCCCCTAACAAATTCTTAGGAGAGAAGACAATAATTTCTGAAGGAAAAGCAAAAAAACTAGAAACAGCAGATTCGATTCGGCCGAAGAGTGAAGACTGAAGACTGAAGACCTCAGAACAGAGTAGAGTCCCTCACCAAAACGACACCGTTCCACCGATCTTCATCCTCACCTTTGCTAATCTATTCGAATTCTCGCTGATCTCTGAACCATCCTTTTCAAGCTATCACAGAACGAGGTGGAGACGAATAAACGCCATTGCTCCAGCACTGTGAAATTCCTCTGTGATTGATAATGCTGCTGCTTCTGCTTTTTTTTGCTTTGAGAAATAAACAGAGAGGAATGTAAACCCTGGCTGTAGCTGCTAGGTGAAAGAGAAAAGGCGGTGGGAAAGGTTGTTTGTTGAGCTCAGGCTTTTGCTTTTTGGTAGTGTTGTGTGCTGTTGTTGGTTTCTCAATTTCTCATTCTTACCCCTGATTCGCTCTGTTTCATGTCATTCTTTTCATTCGTGCTTTCACTTTCGTTTCAAATGGAGCACCCTCTCTTAGAAGTAATCTTTTGAATGATATCGATTTTTAATTTCATCGCTGTAGTTAAAAAGTTATTAATTTGGTTTTTATATATGATATTGATTTTCAATTTGGTCCTCATCGTTAATTAATTCCTATATAAGAGGACCAAATTATAAATTGTTGTTAAATATAGGGACCAATTCAAAAAAAAATTTGAAATCGGTCCCTACATATGACAATTATTTTCAATTTGGTCCCTATATGTGATAACAATTTGTAATTTGGTCCTCTTATATAGGGACCAATTAACGGTGAGGACCAAATTGAAAACCAGTGTCACGTATAGGGACCAAATTGATAACTTTTTACATATATGGACCAAATTGAAAATCAGTGTCACGTATAAGAAACAAAAAGATTACTTTAACCTTTTATTAATTTCAAAATATTATAAAAATAAAAATAATATTTATATTTATTATCTATCTATATTCATTAAAATCAATTCTCTATTAGGGAGGACAATATTATTATTATTATTATAATCATGATATAGGTACGAAGTATTCATTATTGTTAGTGGTGATTTATCTTCGTTGGGGAATCTGTCGGACACACAAGGTGAGTTCTCCCCTCCCAACCAGGTTTTCTCTATTCACAAGAATCAGGATTCGAACCACCTAATCATTTGTTTAAGATGCTCAAATCTCTTATCACTTAAATCAATCACATATTGGTGTGAGGTCAATATTATTATATGTACATCCGGATAAAATACGCTGGGGCACTAGGGGTATGTTTGGATAAACAACTTAATTAAGAGTTTATCACATAAGACCTCATCGCATGAGAGCTTATGTCATAAGCACTTAAAGAAAGAAAAAGAAAGAAAGGGGCATGAGAGGATTCGAATAGTGAAAAACACGGAGATGGTGTTTAGTGCATAAGCTCTTATGATAATTCCATAAGCTTCTCCCAGTGACTTATGAAAATAAGTCAAAAACTCATTATGGGATAACATAAGTTATTTTTATAAGCTCTGCCAAATACACTGTATAAGAGCTTATGTCATCAGATAAATCAAAATGAACTTAAATAAGTTATTCTAAATGTTACCTAGGTGATACTTTAAATAAATAGGTTTTTCCTTTACCTGTTATTAGGACGAGGCAAGTGTTTTTTTTAATATACATATAAGCAGGATTTAAATTGAAATAAACAATTATACAATATTGGGCTATCTCTGATGGTCATAAAAACTGGGTGCATGACTGTTAAGAATCATTGCTTGTTAAGCAACCTACTGTTGGAGATGATGTTACAATGGGTGTTTGTAGAAGTATCGATCCTTATTTAATTATGTGGGCTATTGCTGAAATTTTTAAATAAAAAATTTGATCAGCAACCAAAAACAAGGACGTGGGATTATTGATGGGATCTATTTAAGAATTTTTTGAAGTTACTGAATTAGAGAGATAAATTATTTAAGTTGTAAAAAATAAAATAAGTGATGTATTAAGGTGATATCCATTTAAAAACCTCAAAAAATACAAACATAGGATATTGGAATGGAGACCTTAGAGGAAAAATTACCTCTTACATCATCATGAAGAAGTAAGCCTAACATAGGCCAAGGATTCTCAACTAAACTTAAAGAGTAATCTCCTAAATGACTTTTAATAGCTAAATGGTCAGCACACAAATTTTCTGATCTAAGAACATGGTGAGATTTAACATTCCAATCATTTCTCCTTGCAAGAGTTTTAATTTCTCCAACCAAGAATTGAAGAGCATAGTTGGAAGAAACTCCTTTATTAACCAGTTCTATTGCTGTTAAAGAATCAGCTTCAACAATGATATTGCTCAGCTTCATAGACCTGGCAAGTTGCAAACCCGAAAGCACACCCCAAAGCTCTGCCCAAATCATGTTACTAGAAGTGATTTTACAATGAAATCCTCTAACCAAGTCGAATTCAGTCCTCCACTAACTGAACTTCCAATTATAGGAAAGTGAGACCAACGGGGCAAGTGTTGAGGTGCCTGATTTCATGGGTATTGTATCCATTAGTAAAATTCATTTGTTCCCATTATATACTAAGTTAAATGTATTAATTATCTTGTTATATTTGTATCATCAAACTTCAAGCTAGTTATCTTAATGACAATGTCAAACTAGACATTGTGATTACTAACTTCATTTGGTTGCATACCAGCATGTTATTTCCTCAAATTTACTAGAGTCAATAATAATATTTTACACTAGACCTTAACCGTAAATTTATTAAAATCAAATTTTTTAGATATCTTTCCGGTCTATTTAGAAAGATAACTAACTAAATAATTCTAGGGAGGAAAACTCCCCAAATATCATCTTCAAGAATAAACTTCTACTTCAATCTATTATCTATAATTAATTTTTGCCCTGTTAATTGCATTCTTAATATTTGATTTCATAGTATGTCATTTAGCTGAATAAATGCATGTGGTCATACGTTATTTGAAATTTCTCGATTTTAATTAAATTACTAATAAGTTTTTCAACACCTGATTATTATTTTTTTTTCAAATTTATTCGACAGCCAATATTTTGAAATTTTATATTATACAGTAAATTTATCATATTTTTTCAAAAGCAAACAGTTTATTATTATTTAAATTAAACTAATTATATATTATATCACATCATTTTCTTTTTTAATAGGTTAAAGTAATCTTTTGGTCCCTATACGTTACAGTGGTTTTCAATTTGGTCCCTATACATAAAAAGTTATCAATTTGGTCCCTATACGTGACACTGGTTTTCAATTTGGTCCTCACCGCTAATTGATCCCTATATAAAAGGGACAAAATTGTAAATTATTATCACAAATAGGGACCAAATTGAAAATAATTGTCATATGTAGGGACCGATTTCAAAAAAAAATTGTTGAATTGGTCCCTACATGTGACAATAATTTGCAATTTGGTCCTCTTATATAGGGACCAATTAGCGGTGAGGACCAAATTGAAAATCAGTGGCACGTATAGGGACCAAATTGATAACTTTTTACATATAGGGACCAGATTGAAAATCAATGTCACATATAAGGACCAAAAGATTACTTTAATCTTTTTAATATCATTTCTACATCGTATGATAGGCTAGTTGTAATAATAATAATAATAATAATAATAATAATAATAATAATAATAATAATAATAATAATAATTTGCAGTAGGCAATATAATAATATAAGGACTACACTGCCCTTTTTCCCGCGAGGCGGCTGCCCTTCTGACACTTCTGCTTCCGAACGCCCCAAATCCTATGAGGCCCGCTGCTCCCGATATCATTATCTGCATAATGTCATAGTTACCCTCCTTGTTTGAGCTTCACTAGTTTGTTTACTTGCTTGCTTGTTTGTTACTTCTTTAATTTTGATTTTTTTTTTAATTTTATACTTCAACTTCAATATTTCCTGTTGTTAAATGTGTCAAGGCTGTGTTTAGAAGCCGTTTATAAAATTAAATTTAAATGTAAATTAATAATTAATTTATGTTTGATTATTTTATTTTATAAGTAAAAGTAACTTTAATAAAATGAATGCAAAACAATTTTTAGAAATGTAGTTACTAAATTATCATTCGGTTTAATTTTATTATTTGTCTTAACATTAATATTTTAAGGTTTAATTATATTTTTAATTTCCTATTTTAGTGTTTAGGCGATTCGCCCCACCCATAAAATTTTTTTTTTTGCTTTATTTTAGTTCACACATTTAAAAATATACAATTTTGGTTCATTGGTTAAGTTAACTTTCAATAATTTGTTATTACAAATCAGCATTCATTTTTTACATTACTTGTTAGAACGTATAAATTAGGTCAGAATATCATAAGCCACATTGGATACACCGATAATTATTGGATATTAGCATAACAGATGGATAAAAATTGCATATTTTAAATGTATTGACTAAAATCGAACAAAAAAAAATGAGAGACAAAAATCGCCCAAATAATAAAATAGGAGGAAAAAAATACAATTAAGCCAACTTTTAAGAATAATATATTAATAATAGTACTTAAAAATCCAAACTATATTTTGACAAATAAAAACATAAAAAAAAATCACTTCTCCTATTAAAGTTCTGAGTTCAAACCCAACTATAACCACCGTAGTTTTGGGCACGTCAAATATATTAAAAAATCAAAAATAAATTTGAAATCTCGAGTCCATTTTAAAGCTTTCAAATGATATCAACACGTAGTTGATTCAAGTGATAAAGGATTTGAACATCTTAAACAAGTTATCGGAGAATTGAATCTTACCTCCTGTGTATTGAGAAAATCTGATTGAGAGATTGAGAGGTGAGAACACATTTTATGTATCCAACAGGTTCCTCGACGCACATCAGTCACCTCAATACTAAGGTGATGGATACTTCGTAGTATATTCTACCGGGCAATAAATTCTGAATTTTATATTTCTGTGTTGAAGAATGTTAGCGAGTTGATCTCATAAAATATTAAATATCGAATAAGATAACAGCTTATTCTATTTATATCCTGTCATCTTATTTTATTCATTATTATCTTATCTTATTCTCACCACAAAACAAACGGCTTTTTGACCAAACCGGGTCCTTTTAAAAACTATTTACCAGTTTATGATTATTCTGAAACTATTTACCAATGGGGGTCCTTTTGGACACGTGGCATATTATATTTTTTTCCACTCTGACGGGTCAAAGGCACCAGTCAGAATGACGCCTTCAAAGGCGCCATCCGCAGTGGTGCCTACCACTTTTTTTTATAAAAAAAAAAGACAAAACATGCCCAGCAAAGGAGCCATCCGCAATGGTGCCTCCCCCTGCAGTGCACCACATGGTGCTGCAGGGGCACCCCCCCCCCCCCCCCAAAACGAAGAGCAGCTCCCTCCCCCCTCAGTTCTTCATCTATAAATAGTCATTAGTAGGAAATTTTATTTACTACTTGTGATATTATTTATTACTTGTTATTAAGGTATTTTTTTATTGCCTCTTGTTGCTTTAAATAGATAATTTATCACTAATATCATCGTAATTCCCTATACATACAATATAATTTTTTTTTTGTGGCGGTGTTCCTTTAAAATTGCAGGTGACTTTATTTTAATTCTTATAAGGTAAATTTTTTTTTACTACTGTAATAATTGATGAATATTTATTGGTGTAAATTGTTATTGCTATTATTTTTTTATGCCTCCTGTGATATTATTTGCTACTTGTTATTATTGGTATTTTTTATTGTCTCTTGTTGTTTCAAATAGATACTTTATCATTAATGTCATCGTTACTCCCTATACTTATAGTATAATTTTTTTTTGTAGCGGTGTTCCTTTAAAATTACAGGTGACTTTATTTTAATTCTTATAAGGTAAATTTTTTTTTACTACTATAATAATTGATGAATATTTATTGATGTAAATTGTTATTGAATATTAATTTTTTTTATGCCTCCTGTGATATTATTTGCTACTCATTATTACTGGTCTTTTTTTATTGCCTCTTGTAATGTTATTTGATACTTTCTTTTAATTATTAAGTTTATTTTTTTTATTATAATATAACAGTAATATTAAGTTCACCATAATAGCCGCAAGCTCTTGATTAAGTTCACCAAACGTGAACTCGGGTTGACCCTCGGGAGTACTTAAGTAGTACAATCGCTTCATCCCATCAGCCTACAGCAAGGTTAATAACTATTCACAATAATTTATCAAAATAGAATTCAACCAAAAAAACAATATGCTGGGAAACCAAAACATTACCGAATATCCTCTGAGTGCACCTTCCCTGCCAACCCTGAAATAGACAACTATAAGCACGAGAATGGGCGTTGAATTGTGTTTATCAGAATTTAAGCAAAGCTGAAATCTTTTCGCAAACAGAAAGCTAGCTTTGGACGAGTGGAAGAATACAGGATGGACGGGTGACTATTGCACACACACCACTTGACAGATGCAAGAAAAACTAAAGCAATTAAAGAGTTTAAGGGAAGAGAGATTGATACGGTGATTTATCCTGGTTCACTCTTCAAATCAAAGAGCTACGTCCAGTCCTTGACAGCACCAACATTTATCCACTATAACTGATAAGGTTACAGACTCAAGTATTATTTGCACACCTAGCCTCTTCAGGCTCAAGACAAGTATTATTTGCACACCTAGCCTCTTTAGGCTCAAGACAAGTATTGTTTTCACACCTAGCCTCTTCAGGCTCTAGACAAGTATTGTTTTCACACCTAGCCTCTTCAGGCTCACTTAGGTTTGCTTGAGAGATTTGGTTTATAATAAATACAATTTCTCACAGGCAGATCTTTCACTAACACTCAGAGAGTGTTTAAATGTAAGGCTCAGGAAAGTCTGCGTAATAACTTCAAAATGATTGAAGAATAAAGAATAAAAGAATGAAGAAATAAATGCTCAGAGTAATGGAGTTTTTAATGCAATATGTATTCTCTTTCTTCATCTTCAATGGCTTCTGTATTTATGGTCTTCAAGCATTTAGGATCCGTTAGAGACATCCTCTCAGATGTTGGCTTCAAGCAGAACTTCATTAATTGCAATAGAGTCGTTCTGAGTAGTTATTAATGCAATAGAGTCGTTCTGGGCAGCCATTAATGCAATAGAGTCATTGGTTGTATTCTAACATGAAGGATCATGGCTTTATTCATCGTGCTACAGCCATATCAAAGTTGAGCAGAGAGCTTTTTGTACTTTGTTGAGTACACTTCCCTTTTTGTGTAAGGACCAGAGGTACTAGGGAATAAAGCACGTTGGAAGCATTCTTTAACTGGTCTTTGGTTCTGATTATCCAAGGTTGCTTGAGAGAGTAGCTTCTGACTTTTCTTGATAATCGTGAAACTGAGTAGGAGAGAAGGCTTCAAGTCTCTTTCTGGTACTTGAACCAAGATTCTGATAATCCTTAAAGAATTCACGATCATAAGATAAGTGCTTCCATCTTGAAAATAATCACGTCTATCTAGTCATTTGAGTTTTCATTCGGGCTAGTAGACGAGCTCAATATTAAGGACTCGACAAGTCCAAAGACTAGTGGACGAGCGCTTCTGTCACCTTTAGTGGACGAGCACTTCTGTTACCTTTAGTGGACGAGAGCTTCTGTCACCTTTAGTGGACGAGCACTTCTGTTACCTTTAGTGGACGAGAGCTTCTGTCACCTTTAGTGGACGAGAGCCTCTGTTAGTCTGGTGGACGAGAGTCTCAGTTACTCTAGTGGATGGAAACATTCTGACCTTAATGGACGAGCACCATTTTCCACGTCATTGGACACGCATTGCTGATACTTTATTGGACGAGCTCAAAGTGATTCCTTAATGGACGAGCTCCATCCGATTCCTTAATGGAAGAGCTCCATCTACCACGTCATTGGACGGACCTTTCTGATACCTCACTGGACGGTCTTTTCTGATATTTTGATGGACGCGTTATTCTGATACTTTGATGGACACGCTCCAAGTGCCACGTCATTGGACGGATAATTTTGATACCTCACTGGACGGGTTTTTCTGATACTTTGAGTAGACGCTGCCTTCTGATACTTTTAGTGGACGCGGCCTTCTGATATTTTTATTGGACGCAGGTTTCTTTCTCTTGTGTTTTGGACGTGCGCTTCAAACACTACAGTGTTGGACGTCTGCTTGTTACACTTTGTTGGACGTTTGCTTGTTTCACTTTGTTGGACGTCTGATTCTATTTTTTTTAATCCGCACACTCAATAGATAGGTTAGCAACCAATATGAAGGTTAATTAAATCATTAACCAATGTTTATTTTTCATCAAAACTTATGGAAATGCATATCAAACATTTTAGAGACTTAACAATCTCCCCCTTTTTGATGATGACAAACATTGAGATGATTTAATGAACCTCATAAAATATCAACAAAGAAAATAGCATATATAGACAGGTTGAAATTTTCTTAAGTGAACAGGTCTTATCATATTCATTCTCCCATTCTATTTCTCCCACCATTCTCCCTATTCATTTCTCCCTTTCGTTGAAATTTTCTTAAGTGAACAGGTCATATCATATTCATTCTCCCATTCTATTTCTCCCACCATTCTCCCTATTCATTTCTCCCTTTCTCCCCCTTTTGTCAACATCAAAAAGGGTTATCAAGTTTTATTTATGTGTTTTATCAAAAAGGGTTAGACATGCTCCACTTAAACTATTGTATCATTACTACCCATGAACTAATGCTTAGTTGAAAGAACATGTACATAGGAGTAATGACAGATTTATCACAGACAGCTTAACATTCAGACATGTCATTCAACAATGCATTGCATGTTTAGATTTTCTCTAATAAACAAAAACCTTTCTTCTGCGAGGGGTTTAGTGAAAATATCAGCCATTGATTTTCAGTTTTAACAAACTTAATATCAAATATGCCTTTTTGAACATAATCCCTAATGAAATGATGTTTGATTTCAATATGCTTAGCCTTAGAATGCTGAATTGGATTTTTAGTTAAGCATATAGCACTGGAATTATCACACCATACAGATATGTTATGTTCATAAATAGAGTAATCCTCAAGTTGATGTTTTACCCATAAGAGTTTAGAGCCGCAACTAGCAGTAGAGATGTATTCTGCTTCAGCAGTAGACAAGGCAATGGTTGTCTGCCTCTTGCTTGACCATGAGACTAAACTTGCTCCAATGAAGTGACAACCTCCACTGGTGCTTTTTCTTTCTATTCTGTCTCCGGTAAAATCAGCATCACAATATCCCACTAATCTGTATTCTTTTGATCTCTGTAGACAGTTTGATCTACCTTTTTACCTTCATCATCTTTGCTTAGTTTTGCATTGGGTTGCATAGGGGTTTTCATGAGCTTTGCATTTTCCATTTTGTATTTCTTGAGTATCTCCTTGGTATATTTTTGTTGATGAATGTAAATTTCATCACTTGTCTGCTTGATTTGTAATCTAAGGAAGAACTTCAATTCTCCCACCATGATCATCTCAAATTCAGCTTGCATTAGATTTGAAAATTCCTTGCACAGCTTTTCATTAGTTGCTCCAAAAATAATATCATCAACGTATATTTGAACTATAATAAAGTTCTTTTTAGAGCATTTTTTGAACAGAGTAGTGTCTACTTGTCCTCTAGTAAAACTATTATGCATGAGAAAAGAACTGAGTCTATCATACCATGCTCTAGGTGCTTGTTTCAAACCATATAATGCCTTTTTAAGTTTGAAAACGTGATCTGGTTTATCAGTATCCTCAAAACCAGGGGGTTGTTTAACATACACTTCTTCTTCAATTATACCATTTAGAAAAGCACTTTTTACATCCATTTGAAATAGGGTAATTTGGTGTTGTGCAGCATATGACATTAAAATGCGTATGGCTTCTATTCTAGCTATAGGTGCAAAGGTTTCGGTTTAATCAATACCTTCTTGTTAGTTATAGCCTTGAGCTACTAACCTTGCTTTATTTCTGACAACTTTACCATCTTCATCTAATTTGTTTCTGAAGACCCATCTTGTTCCAATAACTGACTTGTTTTTATGCTTAGAGACAAGAGTCCAGACATCATTTCTGGTGAACTGGTTAAGTTCTTCTTGCATAGCAAGAATCCAACTTTCATCCTCAAGAGCTTCTTCAATGCGTTTAGGCTCCAAATCTGAAATAAAGGCCACATTGCTTGATTCTCTTAATGTAGATCTGGTTCTTACTCCTTCAGAATGATTTCCAATAATAAGATCCTTAGGATGATGAGTGTTGAACTTCCAATCCCTTTTGAGATCATCATGAAGATCTTGACTTGTATGCTGACTTGTCTGTTCCACTTGTCTTTCAGCCTCAGGCACAGGTTCTGTTTTGGTTAGATCTGGTTGTTGACTTTCTGTCTTGTTTATATCAAGACCTGCAAGATCATCTTCTAGATCTGATAGTTCTTTATCAGTCTTTAAACCATCCTTGAATTTAACATGAACAGATTCTTCAATAATGCAAGTTCTTGAATTGTAAACTCTAAAAGCCTTGGACTTTTCAGAATAACCTACGAAAATACCTTTATCTACCTTAGAATCAAATTTTCCAAGATTATCTTTGGTATTCAGAATAAAACATTCACATCCAAAAGCATGAAAAATAAGATATGTTGGGACTTTTTCCTTTCCACAATTCATAAGGAGTCCTTTTTAGAAAAGGCCTAATATGTATTATGTTTTGTACATAGCAAGCAATGTTTACAGCTTCTGCCTAGAAGTACTTAGGGAGATTATTTTCATTGAGCATAGATCTAGCCATCTCTTGCAGAGATCTGTTCTTTCTCTCAACCACTCCATTTTGCTGTGGAGTTCTAGGTGCAGAGAAATTGTGAGAGATTCCATTCTCCTCACAGAACTGTCTAAACTGCTCATTTTCAAATTCTCCCCCATGATCACTTCTAAGGGTAGAAATACAGAAACCCTGCTCATTTTGTACTCTTTTGCAGAATACTGAGAAAACCTTAAAAGACTCATCCTTGTGTGTTAGGAAAAGTACCCATGTGTATCTAGAATAGTCATCAACTATGACAAATCCATATTTTATTCCAGCCAGGCTGGCAACACTAACTGGTCCAAACAGATCCATGTGTAACAACTGAAGAGGTCTAGAGGTTGATACTTGGTTTTTAGATTTGAAACTTGATTTTATCTGTTTACCTCTCTGACATGCATCACAAAAGACATCTTTCTTAAAGCTAATATCAGGCAATCCTCTCACGAGATTATTCCTTTTTAATTCAGAAAATAGTTTCATACTAGCATGTCCTAGTTTCTTATGCCATAACCATCTTTCATCCTCTTTAGACATCAAACATGTTACACTTTGATCTGAGAGATCAGACAGTTCAATCTTATAAAGATTTTGTTGCCTTTTAGCTGAAAAGAAGGTTTTGCCACTACAGTCTTTAACTATGCATACATCCTTGGTAAAGGAAACATCAAAACCACTATCACATAATTGATTTATGCTAAGCAAATTGTGTCTTAATCCTTTAACCATAAGAACATTAGATATAGAGGGAAGAGGGGGTTTACCACCAATAGTACCAATACCTATAACTTTCCCTTTCTGATTTCCTCCGAAGGCAACGTGTCCTCCTTTCTTAAGTTGGAGGTCTAGGAACATAGACCTTTCTCGTGTCATATGTCGCGAGCAGACACTGTTCAGGTACCAGCAGTGGTGTTTTCTTTGTCCCGTCGAGGACATCTGCAACAAAAATTATTTGATCTTTAGGTACCCATATTTTTCTGGGTCCTTTTCTGTTAGTTCTAGGAGTCTGTAAAGATTTCCTTCTCTTCTTATGGATACACTTAGACATAACATGCCCAGTTTTTCCACAGAAGTTACAAATAGGTGTTGATTTGGTTACATTTGACTTAACAGATACTTTAGAAGCTTTAGTTGATACTTTATGATTTGTCTGATGGACATATCCAATACCTTCTTTGTTAAGAGAGTGCTTTTGAATGCCAAGTAGCTTAGTCAGATTGTCTCCACCATTAACAAATTTGGCAAGATCAGAAGTGAGCTCTTCCACTTTCTGTTGAAGTTTTTCAACTTCTTCAGATGGTGATGTTTCACTTGAGATCTTAGCTTCATTAGACTTTTCAGTCTTCAGCTCACTGTTCTCTTTAGCCAGCTTCTCGCACTCTTGAGATTTCTGTTTATGCTCACTGGTGAGCTTTACATACTTTCTCTTGAGGGATTTGAAGGCTTTAGATAAGCAGTTGGATTCCTCCAAC
Source organism: Sophora flavescens (assembly GCA_030762895.1). Classification (NCBI taxonomy): domain Eukaryota; kingdom Viridiplantae; phylum Streptophyta; class Magnoliopsida; order Fabales; family Fabaceae; genus Sophora; species Sophora flavescens. Next base: position 182,770,419 of record CM061066.1, read on the forward strand.
AACTCCTCATAAGCATCAAGTAATTCCTCATAGTCAGGATGTACCTCATCATCAGAGTCTGATTCAGTGTTGGCCATCAAACAGAGATTGCCTTCTTCCTCAGTTTCTTCATCAGAAGATGTTGACTACAAATCCTCCCAAGTAGCCATCATTCCTTTCTTTTTCTTCTTGAAGAATTTCTTAAAAGGGGTCTTATTGAGTTGAGGACATTCAGCCTTGAAGTGACCGGGATTTTTGCACTCGTAGCAAACAATTGGACTTTTGTCTGTTGAGGTGGATTCTTTGAAGTTCTTGTCCTTGTTGGACCTTCTAAATGGCCTATCCCTCCTGAACTTCTTTTTATGTAGGAGAAACTTTATCTTCCTGGTCAGGAGAGACAACTCTTCATCACTCTCAGAATCCTCGATTTCTGATAGGTCAGCATCACTGGATGACTCATCTGCCTTCAGAGCCTTGGAACCTTTTAATGACTTTTGATCAGCTTTCAGAGCAATTGACTTGCCCTTCTTTGGTGCAGCTTCATCTCCAAGTTCTTGCTCATGCACAGTGAGTGTTCCAAGAAGTTCATCCATAGTCAAGGTAGTGAGATCCTTGGCTTGGGAGATAGTAGTGACCAAAGGTCTCCACTTTTAGGTAGACTTCTCAGAATCTTACCAACCTTCTCAGCATTGGTATAGACTTTTCCAAGAGATTTTAAACTGTTGATGATAGTTTGAAATCTTCCTATCATCTGAGCAACAGATTCTCCTTCCTCCATGATGAATAGTTCATACTTTCTAACAAGTATGGCAATCTTTGACTCTTTGACCTTTGTTGTTCCTTCATGTGTGACAGCTAAGGTGTCCCATATTTCTTTTGCAGAGTCACAGGCACATACCTTCTCAAACTCCTCTGGACTGAGAGCACGAATGATGTTGTATCTGGCTTTGTGGTTCAGCTCCCATTTTGATTTTTTTGCAGCAGTCCACTGAGCTTTTGGTTTGTCAGTGTTATCATCATTCTTGGGAATGAATGGACCATCTGTGATGACAACCCAAAGATCATAGTTTGTGGATAGAATAAACCACTGAAATCTATCTTTCCAGTAGTTGTAATTTTCTCCATTGAAGTAAGGATGTCTGGTTAGGGAGGCTCCTTTAGTCTGATGACTTCCACTTGTACTGGCTCCAGTCGTCATGTCTATTCTTCAGGACCTTTTACCTCTACACTGTTAGATGCTCAACCCAGAGGCTGAGCTCTGATACCAACTGAAATAGACAACTATAAACACGAGAAGGGGGGTTGAATTGTGTTTATCAGAATTTAAGCAAAGCTGAAATCTTTTCGCAAACAGAAAGCTAGCTTTGGATGAGTGGAAGAATACAGGATGGACGGGTGACTATTGCACACACACCACTTGACAGATGCAAGAAAAACTAAAGCAATTAAAGAGTTTAAGGGAATAGAGATTGACACGGTGATTTATCCTGGTTCACTCTTCAAATCAAAGAGCTACGTCCAGTCCTTGGCAGCACCAAGATTTATCCACTATAACTGATAAGGTTACAGACTCAAATATTATTTGCACACCTAGCCTCTTCAGGCTCAAGACTAGTATTATTTGCACACCTAGCCTCTTCAACCTCAAGACAGGTATTGTTTTCACACCTAGCCTCTTCAAGCTCAAGACAAGTATTGTTTTCACACCTAGCCTCTTCAGGCTCACTTAGGTTTGTTTGAGAGTTTTGGTTTGTAATAAATACAATTTCTCACAGGCAGATCTTTCACTAACACTCAGAGAGTGGTTTAAATGTAAGGCTTAGGAAAGTCTGCGTAATAACTTCAAAATGATTGAAGAATAAAGAATAAAAGAATGAAGAAATAAATGCTCAGAGTAACGGCGTTTTTAACGCAATGTGTATTCTCTTTCTTCATCTTCAATGGCTTCTGTATTTATGATCTTCAAGCATTTAGGATCCGTTAGAGACATCCTCTCAGATGTTGGCTTCAAGCAGAACTTCATTAATTGCAATAGAGTCGTTCTGAGTAGTCATTAATGCAATAGAGTGGTTCTGGGCAGCCATTAATGCAATAGAGTCGTTGGTTGTATTCTAACATGAAGGATCATGGCTTTATTCATCGTGCTACAACCATATCAAAGTAGAGCAGATAGCTTTTTGTACTTTGCTGAGTACACTTCCCTTTTTGTGTAAGGACCAGAGGTACTAGGGAATTAAGCACGTTGGAAGCATTCTTTAACTGGTCTTTGGTTCTGATTATCCAAGGTTGCTTGAGAGAGTAGCTTCTGACTTTTCTTGATAATCGTGAAACTGAGTAGGAGAGAAGGCTTCAAGTCTCTTTCTGGTTCTTGAACCAAGATTCTGATAATCCTTAAAGAATTCGCGATCATAAGATAAGTGCTTCCATCTTGAAAATAATCACGTCTATCTAGTCATTTGAGTTTTCATTCGGGCTAGTAGACGAGCTTCATATTAAGGACTCAGGAAGTCCAAAGACTACTGGATGAACGATTCTGTCACCTATAGTGGACGAGCACTTCTGTTACCTTTAGTGGACGAGAGCTTCTGTCACCTTTAGTGGACGAGCACTTCTGTTACCTTTAGTGGAAGAGAGCTTCTGTCACCTTTAGTGGACGAGAGCCTCTGTTAGTCTGGTGGACGAGAGTCTCAGTTACTCTGGTGGATGGAAACATTCTGACCTTAATGGACGAGCACCATTTTCCACGTCATTGGACGCGCATTGCTGTTACTTTATTGGACGAGCTCAAAGTGATTCCTTAATGGACGAGCTCCATCAGATTCCTTAATGGAAGAGCTCCATCTGCCACGTCATTGGACGGACCTTTCTGATACCTCACTGGACGGTCTTTTCTGATATTTTGATGGACGCGCTATTCTGATACTTTGATGGACACGCTCCAAGTGCCACGTCATTGGACGGATAATTTTGATACCTCACTGGACGGGTTTTTCTGATACTTTGAGTAGACGCTGCCTTCTGATACTTTTAGTGGACGCGGCCTTCTGATATTTTTATTGGACGCGGGTTTCTTTGTCTTGTGTTTTGGACGTGCGCTTCAAACACTACAGTGTTGGACGTCTGCTTGTTACACTTTGTTGGACGTCTGCTTGTTTCAATTTGTTGGACGTCTGATTCTATTTTTTTTAATATTCACACTCAATAGATAGGTTAGCAACCAATATGAAGGTTAATTAAATCATTAACCAATGTTTATTTTTCATCAAAACTTAGGGAAATGCATATCAAACATTTTAGAGACTTAACAAACCCATCGTCGTGTCCTACGCAAGTACCACCGCATATACTCTGATTGCTTATTTAGGAGACCAATATGTGGTTGATTATGACAAATCACCTTCATGTGTCTATCATTCCAGAAACTAATGTCATCATCCAACATGAGTGGCGAATTCTCAGATTGTTTGCCCCTAAGTGACAGATCATGGCGATTTTCTGGTTGGGCTGGTACATTGGGTATATGTTGCTGCAGGCCGAATTGAAGCATCACGCGATCTGGTTGAACCCACTCGACAATGTTGAAGCATATCAAAGGAAGAACAACCCTCCATAAGTACATGGCTTCTAGACAGACCATGGGTAGTGTTGACATCATCATGTCGTCGTAGGGACACCAGATTATCGACCAACATGGAACAAATTAATGCAATTACATTCATAAGATAGAAACAACATAAATAATACAAAACATTCACAAAACATTCCTAATTTTTATTTAAATTGAAAATTTATACTTACATCGTGATGCTTCATTTTGTCAAATCGGTCACGATAATACGTCAGGTGGTACATCTGCCTGTTATAAGTAACCTTTGAATGCCACCTATCATTGTTTTAAAAAAGGATTATCAGATCAAGTATAAGCTGCAAACAACGAGGGCATTACAAATTTTACATGCTACTTACCGTGTACCGTATGGTGTACCAAAATCTCGCTGGTCAATCACGAGCTACGGAGCAATGGAAGGCATCCTTTCCCATGCCCATATTTGAACCAACGGCATGAACCGACAAATCTCCTTTTCATAATTCGTAGACTTGTACAACTCTCGATACAATTAACCCAATACAGCCGAACCCCAGCTATACTGACCTGTTACTTCAAAATTCTCCAATAGTGGAAGATATCTCAGTGATACATGTGAACCGGAGTGATCCGGGAGCAATAGGTTCCCTATCAACCTGAGTATATACGCTCGTGTATATACAACCATCCACCATTGATTATCCTCCCATTGAGAGAAGTGCCCAAAATGATCTTCCAGCCACTTTAACTTTATTATTGATCATTTAATGTCAGAATCGCTAGGAACTCTGTCTAGCATTTACCGACATATTGCTTTTCCAATGTTTATGAGTTGCACCAATAACAGCGAGACCGTTAATGCGTAGTCCACAGAGAATAGCAACGTCCTGCAGTGTGATGGTGCATTCTCCCCACGGCATGTGAAATGTATGTGTCTCGGGTCTCCATCGCTCAACAAGTGCAGTAATCAAATTATGATCAAGCTGGGTTATATTTACTTGGGCTACCCCTAAGAAACCGGCTATTTGAAGATTAGCTTTGACAGACTCTGCGAGATCCATAACAGCATGATTAAATAACAGTCCACGTCGAGCTCTAAGAACTCGATCGGGTGATCCATCCTATACATGTTGGGAAACATGTTTTTCTTGCAGGTTCAATAGTGAATCATCCACCGGGCCGGGGTTTACTAATCGTGCCCCTGATTGTGAGCTAGATGATGCCATATCTATCACCTGACATTAAAAAAAATGTTACAGTTATATAGATTATATAATAAAATCTATTGAGTTGTATAATTAAGAAAAATTATAGTATCAATTAAGCCCCAATAAATACTGACATTCATGATAAATTTAATTAAAGTAACTATTTAAAACAACAAGAGACAATAAAAAAATACCAGTAATAATGAGTAGCAAATAATATCACAGGAGGCATAAAAAAAATAATAGCAATAACAATTTACACCAATAAATATTCATCAATTATTACAGTAGTAAAAAAAATTTACCTTCTAAGAATTAAAATAAAGCCATGTGCAATTTTAAAGGAACACCGCTACAAAAAAAATTATACTATAAGTATAGGGATTAACGATGACATTAATGATAAAGTATCTATTTAAAACAATAAGAGGCAATAAAAAAAATACAAGTAATAACAAGTAGCAAATAATATCACAGGAGACATAAAAAAAATAGCAATAATAATTTACACCAATAAATATTCATCAATTATTACAGTAATAAAAAAAATTCCTTTTAAGAATTAAAATAAAGTTGCATGCAATTTTAAAGGAACACCGCTACAAAAAAAATTATAGTATAAGTATAGGGAGTAACGATGACATTAATGATAAAGTATATATTTAAAACAACAAGAGACAATAAAAAAACCGTAATAACAAGTACCAAATAATATCACATGAGGCATAAAAAAAATAATAGCAATAACAATTTACACCAATAAATATTCATCTTATTACAGTAGTAAAAAAAATTACCTTGTAAGAATTAAAATAAAGTCACCTGCAATTTTAAAGCAACACCGCTACAAAAAAATGATACTATAAGTATAAGGAGTAACGATGACATTAATGATAAAGTATCTATTTAAAATAACAAGAGGCAATAAAAAAACCCGTAATAACGAGTAGCAAATAATATCACAGGAGGCATAAAAAAATAATAGTAATAATAATTTACACAAATAAATATTCATCAATTATTATAGTAGTAAAAAAAATTTACCTTATAAGAATTAAAATAAAGTCACCTGCAATTTTAAAGGAACACCACTGCAAAAAAAATTATACTGTAAGTATAGGGAGTAACGATGATATTGATGATAAAGTATCTGTTTAAAACAACAAGAGGCAATAAAAAAATACCTTAATAACAAGTAACAAGTAATATCACAAGTATTAAATAAAATTTTCTACTAAAGACTATTTATAGAGGAGGAAATGAGAGGGGAGTGAGCTACTCTTCGTTTGGTGGTGGTGGTGGGGTTACTTATGTGAAGGCATTCTCTGTGTGTGTGTGTTTTGTGGGGGGCAGGCGTAGCGTGGCGCCACAAGAGGGCAGGTTTTTTTTTTTTTGTTAAGTGGTAGGCACTACTGCGGATGACGTCTTTGAAGGTGCCAGTCTAACTGGCGCCTTTGATCCGTCAGAATGAAAAAAAAATAAAATACATCATGTGTCTAAAAGGGCCATTAATAAATAGTTTCAAAATAATCCTAAACTGTTAAATAATTTCTAAAAGAAACCAATTTTGTCAAGAAACCTAAAACAAACCCGTAACTGATATTCTCAGGAGAGATTTGATCATCTAGAAGGATGGGGAAATGAGTAGAAAAAAGGGCAACAGAGTAAAAAGGAGGAAGAAGGAAGGCGTTGACAGAAGATAATGCGAGGATAGGATGTCATCAGAGTCTTAAATTACACAAAAGCATGGGAGAAGGAGGTTTGTGTAGAAAATAGAGTGGGACACAGCGGACACCATCATGACTTTTCTGCATGCGTCTTCATTTTAAATATTTTCCTATAATAATATTTATATTTATTCTCGAAAAATTAATTAAATTTTATTTAACAAATAACAATTAGAGGAGAGAGAAGCTGATGATGAGGTTGATGGCAGATCGGCAGTGTCATGTATTATATGCTGCTGAGCTGTGGCACGACATACATACATACTATTATACCAAATAAATACGATGTCGCTGCATGACATGAGTCATGACTTTGACTGATACGACATATGTCATTTGACGGGATGGGAGATGGGATAGGTTGGTACGTGTCTACAGTGACATCAAAGCACCATATTATCGTGGGATCTTGTCGGCTACACACATTGCGCTTATATATTTTTGAGTTATGACGCAAAAAATTGATATCACAAGGAACTAGTCTTGAGTAAATTGTGAACTAGTTTTGAGTATTATAAGCTATTGAAAACTAGGATATTCTGACAATTTTAATGTTAAAATATTATAATTATATATTTTTCGTTTTTTCTATTTGTTTTGAATGTATCCTCCATATATTCACGTCAAAATAAATAAATATATATCTAGCATTCTTATTTTCGCTATTTCCTAATATCGATAATAAATATATAAATATATATATTTTTATTCGAGACTCAGAATGATTTTGGATAAACCACTATCATTTCTATATCATGCGTTATATTATAGGGTTACGATGAAATCTTGGGTTGAAAATTCATACGGAACCCGATCTGCATTTTCACTGACAGTAAAAGTTTACTGCTCAGAAAACCAAATTTTAATTCGTGAACGAGATGAAAAATGTTTTTATCGTATTTACTACGATACTGGAAGTTTGGAAAAATTTAGCGTAAAAATTAAAATATTATATTTACTGCGGGCGAATACGTCGAGATATCTCTAGGAAAAACCTGCGTCAGATGAACCAGGGAGTCAAAGAATGGGGCTGAGGTGACGGATTTGACCGATGTGACAGGCATTTATGATGATCCTATCCGCGTCATAATGGCCATAATGGCGCATTTAAGACAAAGGAATATTTTGCCCGGAAATGATGATTTTACCCTTGGCTCTTCATGAATTTTTCAAGTCATGCCGTTGTAATTTTTGACCAAATTGCCCCTAAAAACTCACGGCTCCTACATTTTCATACACTTAGACAATTTCATTCTTTCATTTATGACATCTTTCTCTTCAAAACTCATACTTTTCTCTTAAGAACTTCAAGAACAACCATAAGTGTTTATATTTGTCAGATTTTGCCTAACGATTCTGACCATTTTCTATTCTGAATCTCGAAAAACTTTCTACATGAAAGTTGTTCCTCTTTCTATCTTCTTTCCAACGACATAAAGAACATCAAAAACGGATAAGTATATTGAGAGATATGTCCAAATTACCAAAACTGCTCTATACTTTTCAAGAACACAAAAGTTTGATTTTGTGAAGCAAGTCCTTGGATTTTCACTTGTTTTTGATCTTCAAGAGGTGAATCCTATTCTCCTTCCCTAATCATGTCTATGTTCTTCAATAAGTGTCATGATTCAAAGTCTATTTCATCTATGTTCATCACTTTTAAGTTTCTAGATCTAGAACTTTGAAGATTCATAACAAATTCTAGAAAAATCTTATGATGTTGAAACCACTTCCTATGTTTTTTTAATCATGTATACTGTATGTATCTAAGAGCATGTAATGATCAAAAATTTTCTTCTCTTGAAACCCATCTTGGCCGAATCCTAGAGGAAAGGATGGATGGAGTTTTTGTTCTTGCTTTTGATGTATGATCATGTCTCTCATCATGCATACTTGTATACTTGTTGAATCCTAGTTGGTTCATTAAACTAAAAACCCTAACCCTATGTCCTTGTGTTGACCGAATCTATCATCTAGAGGATTAGGGTAGTTTTGATTCTTTGCTTTGTTGTTTAGCCTTAATCCATTTCCTTAAGTATATTAGGATCATTAATCCTTGACTTAAGCAAATTTGGAGATTTTGAGACACAAAACCCTAAGAGGTCGTGACCCATTAGAGAGGATTAGGTGTTTGTTTTGCTTGTTTTGATTGGTTGTTTGGATGTGTTGTTAAAGGATAATTGTTCTACGGCATATGAGGGTTTCCAACAATCGACAAAGTTCTTTTAATTTTACCGTGGAGCTTCAAGAGGTAAGGGGAGCTTACCTGAGGGATTTTCTCAATAACTATTTGCTTTTAGTGTGGCTTATATGATTTATATGTGGTTGTGGTTATTTATTCATGATGTTTACTTTGTGTTGTTTATCTGTGTATCGGTGATTGATCTGCTTTTAATTTATTTAATTATCTGCAGTAGTATATTATATTGCTATGATGCATGATCTGCCTGGTGATATAAGTTTGATGATGTTGTTGAATGTTGTTTGAGAGGCTTGACAGTGGTCAGTGCACAACCGATTAATCAGATAAAAGATTAAATAAGCTGTGAAAATTATATTCAATGTTTTATGGAAAATGTTGGAATATAATAGCGGTGGAAATATTATTTTAGAAAAATAATGAGTTTTTGAGAAATACAATTATTTTAATGATTTATTAGTGTAAAAGTAATTTACGAGTCACGGTGAGAGCGTAACCGTGAAATTTTTTTAGTACTGCTAATTTTTACGTAAGAAATTACGTAATATTATAAAAAGTTATTTTGTGAAATTAATATTTGTAAATATCTTATTTATTTATAATAATAATAATAATAATAATAATAATAAAATATTATAAAAACAAACATTAAAAAAAAAAGAAGTCAAAGTTTGACTTTAAAACTCTTTCTTGGAAAATGATAAACGACGACAAGTTTCGAAATTATTTACGGTGAAAGTTTAAAAACAGCAGTACTTATTTTGAGAAGAAATTTAATATGAATTGATTTAATTTTTAGAGTTGAAGTTTCAGTAAAAGAGTTTTTGATGATTTGACGTTTTACAAATGAATTACAAGTAGAAATGATTTTCTGTAAATGAGTTTACTCAATGACGTATTTCCGATAACTTGGATAAGTTGCGGAGATATTATTTTGGAATTGTTTTTCACAGACAAAAACAATGATATGGAACTTAATAACCGAGACGTCGGGGTATTAAGGTTCGTTGTGTTGTAGACTGGGTATCTACTTAAAGAAGTTAAAACGTTTTGAGATGTTTTCTATTACCACGAACCTAAGACTGATTGCAAGGTCTAGGGGCTTCGTGATTGAGCACTCGGACTTTGAGGTCCTGTGTTGTTAATAAAAGCTGTAAAGATGTTTAAAACGATGTTGGGTCGTAAGCTTTTGAGAGCTTCGATGTTTAAAACGATGTTGGGTCGTAAGCTTTTGAAAGCTTTGATGCCTAAAACAATGATGCTTTTGATAGCTTCGATGCCTAAAACGATGACGCTTTTGAGAGTTTCAATGTTTAAAACGGTGAAGCTTTTGAGAGCTTCGATGTTTAAAACGATGTTGAGTCATAAGCTTTTGAGAGCTTTGACAAATAAAAATATAACACAAAGAAAAGTGTTGAGAATAAAATGTTTTTCTTGCATGCATTTGGCAGACGTGTCATGATCAAACGAGTGATTACCTTGCGGCGTCAGGGTAGATCATACCAACGATGTTCTTATTGTGCCGAGTGGACAATGAGGTCCCATCTACGTTGTGACACCTGTGCCACGATGTTGGACAGTGTGTGATGGGTTTTATACGAGTGATTACCTTGCGATGTCAGGGTAGATCATACCAACGATGTTCTTATTGTGTCGGGTGGACAATGAGGCCCCATCTACGTTGTGATACCTGTGCCACGATGTTGGACAATGTGTGATGGGTTTTGGCTGTGTGCCTGTGGCTGTGTGCCGGTAACTATCGAGTATGATCAACTCATCACGAGGTTGGAGATATCTCATGAGATTAGGTGTGAATGTTTAGATGACGTATTGAAGTGTTCATGCATAGTTTTCCAACGTTGATGTTTGGGGTGTGAAACCAATTAATAAACGATATGCTATAATATGAATGCTTATGTTATTATAAACATGTATATGGTGATAAATCCATATATTGGTGACTCACCCTTACAATCAAATCAGAGTCGTACAAGGGGTATAATCCCTACAAGAAGAAGAAGGTTGTCTAGCTCGAGGCATGTTGTGCTGCTCCTATTAGCAGTAGCGTCTGTTAGTTACGACCAGCTTAGGTTCTATTATGTTTTGAGAATAAAGCTGATTATGAGTTAGGTGATAAAACATATGAGGCAGTATAGTTGTATGACTTATATACATTATGTATTTAAATGTGATTTGATTACGTTGTTGTTGTTATAAGGTTAAAAATAAAAAGAAAAATTTATCACCATATTTTGAAAAGATAAATGTTGAGAAAACATTATTTTTCGAAAGCAACCAGTAAATTAAGTTTTATTTCCGCAAACGGGTAACCATGTGATGACCCGAGTTAGGGTGTTACAATATATATATATATATATATATATATATATATATATATATATATATATACGGTGGATCATCTCAAGAATAGATATTAGAAAAAACAGTTGAAAAGTAGTAAAATCAGAGTATAAGATGAAAGTATGATATCAAAATATTTCTTTATTTTAAAAGACTTACAATTTCATCAGAGAATTTTGAATATTTAAAGAGACTTACAAACACTTGTTCTTCTATGTAAACTTGTACGATTCTTCAAAACACTACAAGATTACAAAGAAAGAGAATTAGTAACTTAGAGCGAGGTTCAAAGTCTGCCTATTTCTGTCTTGAAGTCTTCAATTTATAGAGGCATGGAGTCTTTGAAGAGGAGCGGACTTGAAAATTTTGAAATCCGAAAAGCAGGAACTGTAGAACTTTTTACTTCTGAGGCCTGCTTTTACTGTTGATAATTGATTTATGTCTGCCATGAAGATTCGTCGGCACAACACGACAAACGCCTTTTCTTTTTCTTTAATTCTGAGTAGACATTTGAGTGGGGCTGTCGGCCATCCACTTATCTCCAAAAGAGAGATGCGACAAAAACAGAATTATTGATCAAAGAATCCTATATCTGGATCATTTTTTCCAGATAAGGATTATATTCAAATTCTTCATTAACTGGTTCTTCAACTTCTTCTTCATTATCGGAACCAACAGATAATAGTGCTTCCAACAGTAATTTTTTGAGTTCTGCTGGGGAGGAAGCATTAACATTAATTGAATAAGGCGATAATGGTTGAGATGAACCAATCACTTCTTTTCCTTTTGCATTTGGAGAGGGAGAACTTGGAGAGAGGGACGAAGGAAGCCTCCTTTTTTGCAGTCCGAATTTCTTCCAAGTTTCAAATTTATCTAACACGATTTTTTCACTAAATTTTCTCCACCAGGAGACAGTATTTACAGAACAAATAAATTTTGGTAAAGGTTCTAGCAAATGAATATGATACTCATAGCTTAATTTTAGCAACCATGCAATACCAAATTGAGCACAGAAATGTAATAATTTTGCAAAGATGGGAACCTTTGGAGTAAGGGTTTTATATTCAAGGTATATTTGATAAAAGGAATTTGGGAGGATTTCAGCGGACAATCCGTACTCCTAAAACCATTCCATAAACCAGTTTGGAAATCTTGTTTGATAACTGATAATATTGAAATACCAAGAATGCCGGGGATTTGGTTGGAATAGAAAATAATCCCAAGCTTTTTTGGTAATCCCAATAATTATATACTGGTGGGTCAAATACCCGTGAGAATCTTTTGGGTCTTAGTGGGCTTTGGCCCCAATCGGAAAGAGTAAGGACTTTTAGTATTTTGCATTGGGAATATGCAATTATACCAGGGGCATTTTCATTTTCATTTTGAGTTATTTCGATTGAATTGGTATCTGTTAAAACATATTGATAAAAAGACAAAGGTTTATCCGTGCCATAGACAGGGATCCAACCAAAGTCTTTTGGTATTAACTGTTTTAATAGATCCCAAGGTTCATGAGCATTGGGATCGCCCATTTCTTGTTCTATCAGCGCATGCCTTGTACAACATGACTTGGATTTGCAAGTGAGGGGTTCTCTTTGAATTTCTGGTTTATTTGGGTCAACTAAAAGGGAGAATTTATTGTTGGTTTGTATTTGAGTATTTGAGGGGTTGGATTTTGGAAGGCCTTTTTGGGCAATTTGGGCCGCCGAAGGGGCAAATGAATCAACTGTTAATTGTTTGGATTTTGAAGAGGGGGAGACCCCTCCACGAACAGACCCTCCTCGGGCCTTGGATGCCATTATGAATTTTTCTCCTGCAAAAATTCCCTGGTTAGATAATCAGGGATAAAATTATTTTCTCCTTTTAAATACTCAATTTCAAAATCAAAACAACTTAAAAGACCTTGCCATCTGGCAAAAATATGTTTGGAAACCAAATTTTAGACATCTTTTTCCAAAGCATATTTAGCTGCTTTGCAATCTATTTGAAGTAAAAACTTTTTGTTGAATAAATCATCTTGAAATTTTGTAATGCATAATACTATAGATAAAATTTCTTTTTTAATAGTACTGTATTTTTCTTGCGATGAGATCCAAAGACCAGAGTGATATCTGACAATTTGCTCAACTTTTGACTCTGGAAGGATCTGGAGTAGGATATACCACCATACCCTTTATCTGAAGCAACTGTTTGAACTATTAGACTTGCTTCGGGATGAGGAATACCTAGACACGAAAGAGACTTAACATCTTTCTTTATTTCTGATACTAAATTGGACAGTTCAGGAGACCATGGTTTAGGATTTTTGGTTTTCCTAAGCCTAGAATAAAGGGGTTTACATTTTATCCTAATATTTGGAATGAATTCAGAGACATAATTCAAACAGCCTAAAAATCTTTGCAATTACTTTTTATCTATTAATTCATTTGAAAAATTGTCAGCAAAAGCAATACTTCTACTGATTGGAGTTATTGTTCCTTGAAATATTTCGTGTCCTAAAAATATCATTTTTGTTTGACATAATTTTGTTTTCTTAGCTGATAAAGTCATACCATTTCTTTTTATAGTTTCTTTAAAAATATTTAAGTGTTTAAAGTGTTGTTCTAATGATTTGGAAAAAATTAAGATATCATCAATATAAATAAGAGTGAATTCATAATGAGGATTTAAAATATCATTCATAATGTGTTGAAATTCTGAGGGAGCATTTTTCAATCCTAGAGGCATTACATTTCATTCGTAATGACCTAGAGGAACAGTGAAAGCGGTTTTATACTTATCTTCTTCTTTTAGTCTAATTTGATAGTAACCTGATTTTAAATCAAACTTTGAAAAGATAACCCCATCATATAATCGTTTTATAAGATCTTTTTTATTTGGAACATGGTATCTAATCCATCTTAAGGCTTTGTTTAAGGGTTTATAATTTATTACCATTCTATGTTCTCCTCTTTCAATTTCTGATTGGTTATTTACATAAAAAGTCGTGCAACTCCAAGGAGATTTACTCAGCCTAATTAATTTTTTTTATCTAAAAGACCTTGTATATCCTTTTTACAAAATTCTAAAGTTTCACTATTCATTTGAATAGGTCGAGCTTTAGTGGGTATTTTACTTTCATCAAAACCTTCTACATATGGTAAAGATACCGTATGAACTTTTCTATCCCAGAAAGCATTGGGGATAATTGAACAGACTTCATCTTCAAATTCTTTTTGTAATTTAATTATTTTTTCTTTTACCAACAGATCTTGCAATTGTTTTTCAATTTTTGCATATAAAATTTCTTTTTGAAGAAATCCTATTTGATTTTCTTTTCTCTGTACAATTGACAACAAAGTTGTTTCTTCTAGGTTATCCTTTATATTATTTAGTTCTTTTTCTTTTATTGGATTAATAAATTCAAAAAGAATTTCTTGATTATTTTTTACAGTTTTTATTCCTTCTTCACAAATGTGCATTGGATAGAGTTGTGTTAAAAAAGGTGTTCATAAAATTATTTGTTCAGAATTATCCTTAACAAGGAGGAATGAGTCTTTAAAACAAATTCCATTATTACAGATACTTGCTTGATCTAATTTATAATTAATTTGTAGTTTTTGGTTATTCGCAGTGTATAATTTTTGGATTGTTTTCTGATAATATTGAGTAGGGATTAAACCTTCCCGAATACAGTTAAGGTCTGCTCCTGAATCAATTAAGGCAATAAATGGCTGATGGAAAGAATTTTTTATTTTTAAATTAACTTTTACATGCCATTTTTGCTGCATTGTTTTTAATCTCATGAAAAAATTTGCTTCTTCACTATACCAAGCATCTTCATCAAAATGGTGTGTAGAAGAGGAGGTAGAAATAGTTCCTTTTCCCTTCCCGGAGGATTTTGAAAAATTTTGCTGCAAAATTTTATATTTATTTTTTAGATCACTAATTTCAGTTTTTATATTCCTTATTTCTTTATATAAAAAGGAAAGACTTAAAGGTTCTTGATTAAATGAGGATTCTGGAATGTTTTGGGGATTTAAAATATATTTTAAATTATATCCCTTAAATTCTTTTGTTTCAACTTCTTGAGTCTCTAACTCTTTATATTTTTCTAACATAGCTAATTTAACTTGTGGGTCTTCAATTTGACCTACCAGATCAAGCAGGACGCGTGTTTCTTTTGAAATAACATTGATTGTAAATTTGCAATCACAATTATCTCCTAAGCATCCACAACTTAAACAGCCAACATCAGAATCAGAAGATGTTTTTTGATTCTGATATGTTATCTCTTGATTATCCTCAGAGGATGAATCAATGGAAGATTCAGTTTCATAGAGCAATATTTTAGAGATTTGCTCTTTGATTTCTTCATCCATTTTTAACTCTTTAATTTTTTGTTTTACCTTGCAATCCCTCGCCACGTGCTCTACACGACCACATTTATAACAAGTTATATTTTTCTTAAAATTTTTATCAAAATTTTTATTATAAGACTTATTTTGGGGTTTTCTTCTATTAAACGTTTTAATAGGTTTTTCCTTTAGTGTTTTCTTATTATACCTATTATAATTTCTAAACATTTGAGGTTTTATTCTTCTTTGTTTCGAGGGAGGAGTTAATTTTTCATATCCAAATTGTTCACAAAAATTACTCAATTCTTTATTATTCGTTCTACTTTCAATTTTAGCTTGTCGATGCATTTTAATATCTATGCAAAATTGTAGTCCAGTTTTATTTATGATTGAAATTATTCTCCCATATGTTAATTCTTCTAATGGTGTACCAGGGTATTCTAATTTAATTTGAGCTCTTATCATCCCGTGATACTACCATTAGGAACCAGTTGCCAAAGTTGTCTTCTATAGGAAAATAAATATGCAATTAGTGCCAAATTACACATGATGCAATCAGGCCCCAAACTAAAGTACTTTAATTATATTTTTTATGCCAATATTCATTTGTCTCTAACCAGTCTAAGGTGTTCAAATCGACCCATCCAATCATCTAAATAAAACTTTAACAGCTCATCAGTAGTCTTGCCTAGTGAGACATCATCCTATGTATAAATACAAAAATGATGAGTTGCGCACGTTGTTAACAACATAATAATGCTGAAAAAATCACATGAAAGGTAATGTATTATAGTGTGCTACCGCAAAAGTAGGAGGAAGACACCACAGTGATGGTTTTACAGAGTTGAATTGTGCACAGGTTACTTTAATGGCCATCATCAACACTACCTGTATGATGCAAGTATCACCGATACTATAGAAAAAGGTTTTAGTAGCACTTTTTTTTTTGTCTTTAGTAGTGCTTCAAAGCGCTATCTATTTACCCGCTATTGAAGGTAGGAGAGATTCAACAACACTTAAAAAAACGCTACTGAAAGTAGGAATAGGTAGCGCTTCCTTGAGAAAAAATTGTCTAAAGTTGGTAATAAGACACTTTAGGCAACGTTTTTCAAGAAAGCGCTACTGAAAGTATGAATAAGTAATGCTTCCTTGAGAAAACACTGTCTAAACAATCTATTACATACTTTAGACAGCGCTTTCTCAAGAAAGCACTGTCTATTTGTCACTTTAGGCAACATTTTTTCAAGAAAGCGCTACTGAAAGTAGGAATAGGTAACACTTCCTTAAAAAAACAGTCTAAAGACAATCTATTATATACCTTAGACAGCACTTTCTCAAGAAAGCACTGTCTATTTGTCACATTAGTTACTTGGAATTCAATGATTTCTTCTCATGTCAGCCATGGGAAGAGCAAAGAAGCCATTGAGCTCTATGGTAACATGCTTGTGGAGGGTGTTCTACCACCAGTCTTCCACAAAGCAAAAGCTATGGCTAATTTTTCACTGTGATAATATAAGGAACTCATCTTCTTCTCTTCGTCCAAATCCTGCAACACAAATCTGGTATCAGGATTGTAACCAAGAGTTTTCACCTTCTCTATTAATTCATGCAACATTTCAAAAATCTCATGAGCTCCTGGGTGAGACAAATCTCCAGCCATAAAAGTATGAATCTCTATCAACATCAACCCAACTCATCGCAGAATTTTTCTTCAATTTCAAACCTCTTATTGTGCTTTTCATCTCAATCACATGGTTCCATTTTCCAGCTGAAGCATAAAGATTTGTTAATAGGATATGAGTTCCCCCATCCTCAGGAGCAAGCTCAAGGACTTTTCTCATAATTTTTTCTGCCATCTGTACCTCTCCATGAATCCTACATGCATTTATTTGACAGCCTTCTTCAACTAACCCTGAATTGTTGCATGCCAAGAGAATGCTGATAAATGTCACCATTTGGCTCTAGTCCCAACTTTTTCATTCTTTCAAATAGCTGAAGTGCTTCACATCCGAAACCATTTTGGGCATAAGCATAGATCATAGAATTGATGGATACTACATCTAACTCAGTTAATACATCAAAAACAGACGTTGCCTTGTCTATATTTCCACATTTTCCATACAAATTAATGAGTGCTGCACCAACATACTTATTTCCATCTCCTCCTATTTTCACGTTTATGGCATGGATTTGTTCCCCTACTTCAAGCATTGCAAGGCTTGAACATGCCTGAAGAATACTAGACAATGTGAAAGGATTTGGACTTATTGTACAACGAATCATTTCCCTGAATATTGACACAGCAACCTCCTCTCTCCCGTTTTGCACAAGTCCCACTATAAAAGATGTCCAAGTTACCTGACTTGCATAAGCAAGCTGATTAAAAACCTTTATGGAATCCTCAACCATGCTGCATCTTGAATACATCGTAAGGAGCGAGGTCTGTGAAGCAACAACAGATTCCAGACCAGATTTAACAACAAGACCATGAATTAACTGACCATTTACTAAATCCCCTAAATTACCACAACTAATTAAGATGCTGGCAAGAGTATACTCATTAGGCTTGATTCCCCTATCAACCATGTCCTCAAAAACCTCTAAAGCTACCCCATCAAGGCCATGTTGGGCATAATCCACGTCTATTTACTTACCTATGATAGCATTTTTTTGAGAAAACGCTATCTATTCTCTTACTTATAATAACGCTTCCTCAAAAAGACGCTATCTATTCCTATCAATCTACATTTAATAGCGTTTCCTTAAAGGAGCGCTGTCTTAGAATAAGGAATAGATAGCACTCTGTTAAAGAAGCACTATTAAAAACCTTCCGCCTATTTTTTAGTAGCGTTTTTCATTGAAGTGCTACTGAGAGTGCGCTACTAAAACCCTTTTATGTAGTAGTGCACGTTGTAGGATAAATATAAGGGTATCTATATGGGGAGGTTATAACAACTTAAAGTTAATATTATATTTGATTATTACCTCCTTGTTTATTTTTTTCCCTGGGCATAAGCAGTCAAAGTCTCCACGAGTACCCACATTGTTCCCAACCCTGAATGCCACTTCACTGTACAAAACCCTTCACATTATGATATCTTTTACACATCTTCATAAACACTTAAATATTTTATATATAATTTTTAGTGCATACTTATACCTTGGTTCGAGCCTCGCCTGAAAGACGTGGAGACATATTTTGACCTTTTATTGGGTACATACACATCGGGTTGCTCATGATGGTGCGGTTTCTAACTTGGAAGAAAGAGAGATTGTACCTTTGCTAAAACTTGTCCAGTGGCCTTATTGATGTTCTTACCCTTTGCCTCCCTAGTAAGAGGTGATGTTTTTTTGCTGGAGTTGATGTTGGCATCATGCATGATAGGGGATTTTTTTGCTTTCCCTTTGGCATCTGCCTTTTGTTTCTTGGCAATCCTCCCCAGGGGAGATGGGGTGAACGACAACTTTCGGACCAACTTAGCTTCAACATCACTAGTTTGTATATCTGTGCGAGATGTTACAAACAGTGAAATGTATAAAAAAAACTTAACAATAAATCCAGACAAAAGTAATGTTATGGGATGCTACCTCAACTTCAATACCACGCCTATAATTGCTACTGAAGGGTTGTCGGGGACTCAGATGCTCCGACCCAGAATCGGAGACTTTGATATTTATCAACTTTTTTTTTTGCCCACCACGGACAAAGGTGCCCTTCTTCACAGGATTTTTTTGTTTGCTAGCATTGTCATCTTCATCATCGGATATATAAATGGTTGAAATTTCTTTCAGATGTCGATTACACTCTTTCCTAGAAGTTTAGCATTCAGCTGCTATGTTCGTGAACTTTCCATGTGTAAGGTGCTTCATTGGTCTAGAGGTAACAAACCCGATAACTGTGCGTAGCAGAGTGTTGTTTTGCCTGTCCATGGTATCCAACCTAGTGCTCATGCGCTGAAATTTATGTGAGTAGGATTAGAAAAGAGCAAGCAACAGCCATATAAAAGATTAACAAAGAAAAAAAAAAACACATGATACCACATGAGCATCGAATACCAATAATTTGGTGTGGTAGTATTTAGACAAAACATTCATTAAAACATCACCTCGATGGCATCCATTAAGTGCTTTAGTGTTAGCTCGTCAACCTTTCTGCTATGATCTTCCTTTAATTTGTTGATGGGCTCTGATGGGCCGTATGAACCTGCTAGCAGGAAATCCACACATAAGACTATTGGAGGTATCAAGTAAATTTTATGTTTACACCGACAATGCTCACGTTCTCTTTGGGCCCCTCTTGTCCAAAACATCAGTGGTTTCATTCCTACACATACATCAAATGTTACCGAAGCAAAGTGACCGCTGAATGCACCCAACGTAATTTATCAAAACATACATATTTACATATATATAAATATTATTTATATATTTAGATATTTAATTTGTGCAACCCCCGTTACCTGAGAGTTGCTGGATCTTTAGTTTCAGCATCGATGCCCACATGAACCTGCTCATGGGTGAGCTCTTGCTGCTGCTCCATTGAGTATGTTCAAATGAGTCAAGACAAGAGTGTTTGGTGATTCAAGGCTACTAGGTGAACTGTTTTAGAGACCCCAAACATATCGTAGCGTACATGGCTAAACTGGTGATTGAAGTGTGGTTAAATCACAATCACTGGTACATGCCGCCAGACGAAAAGATAAGCGCGTCGATGGATGGTGAATGATAATTGCACTATTTTCATTAATATAATATTTTCTCACCTTAATTTTGGGCGAGCCAATCCCAAGTAAAAAGGACCGTTCACTAAATAAATAAACCATTATAAATAAGTGGACATATTCGAAAAATATTGTAATATTAAAACATTACCTTGATTAATGTACGCTAAAGCATTACCTTGATTCATGTACAATATAGCATTTCCTTTATTAAAACATTACATTGTTTATTGTGAAATATAGCATTTCCTTTACTAAAGTTCCATTTTTTTTTAATAGGCCTCGTTTGCTCGATGATAGTTTACTCCCAATCTTTTTACTAGATGTGTCACCTCTACGGTCTTTTTTTTTTTAAAGTTAGTATCCATTTGATTTAAGTCACCATTTTATCGGAATTTACTCAGTTAAGTGACTCTATAACAAGTAAACGGGGGGTATATTACATACGCATGTTACTGTAACAAAGTCAACAAGATAGACCACAATATTACATGCATGCAACATCACGACTATATGCATCACAAAACCCTAATAAACATAACTAAGAAATGACCAAAACGAAAATTGCAGAAGGAAAAAAGTACGACAACCATACGTCCTAAAAAAATGAACCGAAAATGTAGCTTTCAAATACTGGATCAGCATGTTTTCACCAAATGAATCATAATGAACAATGACTTACTCATCTGCTGACTGGATTCGCCACCTCCTCACCACGTCCCTTTTGTATGCAATAGCTTCTCCACTCCGCGACAGCTTGATCATAACAGTGATATGACTTGTGCAGCTGACCTTTGAATCCATTCACTTGTACATCGGCATGTGGCCATGAATGGTACATCCCAGGTTTGCGACCCTAAAAAAAAAACCATACCTTGGTGTCTTTGTTGTTAGCCATCGACGATTGTAAGGGCGTGTAGACTCACTTAGATGAAGGGTTTGGGGAGACACTTCGTATTTCAGACCTTCAGCATGCCCTATTTATTGACCACATCCTACACAGTCTCATATACATACATTTAATGGGTTGGATATGAGCGTAATTGTTGGCCAATGACAACCATACCCGACGGGTTGATTTAGGTTTTAAATAAAAATGATAATTTTTTCGATAAATCAAAATCCTTTGAAATAGAATCAGCAGCGGATATAATTTTTTTTTCAAATTTAAACTTTATTATAAAACAAAAGTAAAAGAGATAGGATAACAAGATTGACACGGCGATATATCCTAGTTCGGTGACAGACTATCCACGTGGTTTACGTCCAGTCCCCAAAGCAATACCACCGAGGGTTTTCACTCAATCCCTAGCTTTTAAACATGAACAAAACCTTTACACTAACGAGAACTCCTCACATACCAGAGACATACAATCCCCCAGTGATAGAGTTTCAAATCCCTAGCTTTTAAAACAGGCGTAGCTAGAACCGTTACAGTGGAATCACACCCACTAATCCCTTACAAGAGATGTACCATCTCTTGCAAGAATGGTAACCAAAGATGTTTGAGTCAATCAGACTCTTACCAACAGTATACACTCTTAATAGTGCTGATATAACAAATTGAAACACAATACAAGAACACCTATATAGTGTAAAGCTCTCTCAAGAATATATGGTCAACTATGTAAGAATAAGTGAGAGTGATAGGGAATGATTTTGACAGAGTTTCAATACAGTTAGAAAAATGAGAATTTACACTTTGTTATCAGCCCAAGGAAATTAGGTCAAGCCCATTTTAAAACTCATTTTTATCGCACAGTAATCGATTATTTAAATGTCATAATTGATTATTTTAACTCATTTTAAAAGGCGTATATTCAACCAGCCAGGGTATAATCGATTAGGATAATCGATTACTTGTTCTCTATGTAAAATCCATTGGACTGTTAAAAGGCATAATCGATTATACTAATTGATTATCTTTTCTCTGTCTTGCATTTCAAAAGGCCATAATTGATTTTCCAGACATCATAATCGATTATATAATTTCAAATTCAAACTTAACGGCCAGAGATAATTAATACTTATTTAAACACATTAATAGTAATTTAAGTTGATTTATAAAACGTGAACATAATAGCATAATCGATTACCATAATCGATTATTGCATTTCAAATTCAAATTTCGAAAACATAACAGATCTATAATTAATGACTCATTTAAAGCGTATTAAAGAGCTTGCTAATTGATTATTCCTCTAATTAAATTTGAATTTGAAAAACTTAAAGGCTTAAATTGATAGCTCATTTTAGTTCCTTTAAAAGTCATTTAAGTCTTAATTAGAAAGTTCATTTATATGTGTGTGTTTGAGAGCTTTACTTAGTATTTAAATCCTTTTTTAGAACAAGCAATATAAGTAAGAAAAATTCCCTTAACCCATCTTGACTGCTAACATGTCCTTTTGTCGCTTTTTACAGTTAGGTCCTTTTCACGTATTTTGCAATTAGGTCCTTTAGTTGAATTTGCATTTTGATCGATTTAAAATTTTCCTTTTACTCATCATCAATACAAAAATATCTGTGAAGACATATATTCACACTAACAAGATTGGTGATGGTCATATGATTCGCCACCCAACCTTATTAATTGAATATAATGTTCAACCAACCACATCCAACACTTGTAGTTGGGGTTTGAGAGGACATATACAATACGCGTTGACTGACTTCAATTTGCAACTTAAATTTAAGGTAACACATATATGTAAAAAAATAGGCTACATGCACGGGACAAATATCATTTACAACTTTGTTAAATATTCGCATCACTACATGGCGGTTTAACAAAAAGCAAATGAAATATTTATAGAAAATAAACTACGTGAATAAATAAGGTACTCGATTTAATAAAATTACCAAAATAAAATTAGATATATTATTTAATACATTTGTATATAATTTCTTGGTTTTCTATGTGCGCAGTCTGGTACTTACACAACATCACATCAGCCACCAAAAGTAAAAGCCGCAGTCCGAGAAACCTGTAAAACCGAACACGTGCGTCTACTGTCAGTCTATGGAAGGTCACACAAGAAACAGAAAAAGCTAAACGGACACGATTTTCGGAACACTTACCGAATGGACAGTACTGCATAGTGCGACATTATAGCTATATTATGTGTTACGGTAGCGGATCTTTTTTTTTAATTTAATTTTTTTTTATAAATAATTTTTTTATTAAGTATGTGTCAATATCTGGTGAATTGGGTATAAATATATGGTGAATTCAATTCATTATTTGATAAATGAGTTTTTTTAAGAAATAAATTTTTTGATTAAGTATGTGCAAATAAATGGTGAATCTGGTATAAATATCTAGTGAATTCAGTTCATTATCTGGTGAATAGGTTTTTTTGAGAAATAAATTGTGGTTAAGTATGTGTAAATATATGGTGAATCAGGTATAAATATATGATGAATTCAGTTCATTATCCGGTGAATGTGTTTTTTTTTAAAAATAAATTTTGTTGGTTAAGAATGTGTAAATATTTGGTGAATCGAGTACAAATATCTGGTGAGTTCAATTCATTATCTGGTGAATGAGTTTTTTTTAGGAATAATTTTTTTGGTTAAATATGTGCAAATATCTGATGAATCAGGTATAAATATCTGGGGAATTCAATTCATTATCTGGTGAATGGGTTTTTTTTTAGAAATAAATTTTGGTTAAGTATGTGCAAATATATGGTGAATCAGGTATAAATATCTGGTGAATTCAGTTCATTATTTGGTGAATGTGTTTTTTTTTATAAAATTTTTTTTTGGTTAAATATGTGTAAATATCTGGTGAATGAGTTTTTTTTATAAATAATTTTTTTGGTTAAGTATGTATAAATATCTGATGAATTCAATTCATTATCTGATGAATGAGTATTTTTAAAAATACATTTTTATTTTTTTTAAAAAAGTCAAAATTAAAAAAATAAATAAATTAGCACTACAATAGCGCTACAGTAACACTATTGTAGCATATGTCGTATTTGATTCGAACTTTTGTGTCGGTTTAGCACGGCTCCGCAAGGAAACTTATCATCACTGATCACTGTTGCCCCGATATGCCCAGACCATCACTATAATCCAAGCACACTCTACGAATGCTACATCAAGTATCACCACCAGTTTTGCGCATTTCATAATTTTCGCTATCAAAAAAAAATTTAAAGTACCCAAATATTGTGCGGCAATTTACGTGTCTTTTAGGTGCCAGCATTTTTTACAAGGTTAATGATATTTCACTTGAAGTCATGTGAGCTTAGCTAGTATAGCTTATCATTTTTCATATGATTTTTATTTATATTATATTAATTAAATTATTTTTTTATCTTTAATTAATAAATTTTTTTTAATAATTTAACATAATATATAAATAAGCATTAACTTAACTAATTAGATTTATATTTAACAGAAAAACTATAAATTATATTTTTACATTATTTAATACAAAAATTTTAACATGTACCATATCAATATATTAGTAATTTTATTTTTCCATGTTTTTATTATAAAACGTTAAAACTAAATTATGCATGACAGTAATGATTAATAAATTATTTTTGTAATTGATAAATAATTTAAATTAAATTTAAATGTTAAAACCGCTAATAATTTAAAAATAAATAATATATTTATATAACTTATGTTGAAAAATACAAACATATCATTTTATGTCACGTTAGTGCTAAGTCAATTATGTTGCCCATGGATCGTGATCGCATATGCGACTGTGGGCGAGGTCACCATGGATCATGATCACATGGATGGGTTCTACTTGACTAGTTCGAATATGAGGTCATCTGTTATTGTTAACTCTATTACGTACATCGTAGATCATGATCACATGGATGGGTTCTACTTGACAAGGTCGGAGCTGAGGTCACCATGGATCATGTTCGCATGGATATGTTCTACTTGACTAGGTTGAAGTTGAGGTCACCATGGATCATGATCACATGGATGGGTTCTACTTGACTAGGTCGAATTCTGAGGTCACCTGTTAGTGTTAACTCCATTACGTACATCATGGATCATGATCACATGGATGTGTTCTACTTGACTAGGTCGAAGCTAAGTTCACCATGGATCATGTTCACATGGATATGTTCTACTTGACTAGGTTGAAGCCGAGGTCATCATGGATCATGATCACATGGATGGGTTCTACTTGACTAGGTCGCATCTGAGGTCACCTGTTAGTGTTAACTCGATTACGTACATCATGGATCATGATCACATGGATTTGTTCTACTTGATTAGGTCGAAGCTGAGGTCACCGTGGATGATGTTCGCATGGATATTTTCTACTTGACTAGGTTGAAGCTGAGGTCACCTATTGGTGCTAAGTCGATTAGGTACAACATGGATCATGATCACATGGATAGGTTCTACTTGACTAGGGCGAAGCTGATCAGGTCACTTATTAGTGCTAAGTCGATTAGGCACAACATGTATCATAATCACATGGATGGGTTCTACTTGACTAGGTCGAAGTTAAGGTCGCCTTTTAGTGCTAAGTCGATTAGGTATAACATGGATCATGATCGCATGAAAAGGTTCTACTTGACTAGGTCGAAGCTGAGGTCACCTTTTAGTGCTAAGACGATTAGGTACAACATGGATCTGTTAAGTCTCTAAAATGTTTGTTGTGCATTTTCCTAAGTTTTGATGAGAACTAAACATTGGTTAATGATTTAATTAACCTCCATATTGGTTGCTAACCTGTCTATCTAGTGTGCAGATTAAAACTGTAAGAATCATCGTCTACTAAAGTAACAGAAGCGCTCGTTCACTAAAGTGATAGAAGTGTTCGTCCACTAAAGTGACGGAAGCGCCCGTCCACTAAAGTAACAGAAGCACTCGTCCACTGAAGTGATAGAAGTGCTCGTCCACCAAGGTGACAGAAGCGTTCATCCACACAAGCCTTTGGACTTGCTAAGTCCTTAACGAGAAGCTCCGTCCAATGACATGGCATATGGAGCTCGTCTACTAGTCCGTCCGAATGTAAAATCTTAAAAGGCTAGATGGACGCGGTTATTTTCAAGATGGACGCGCTTATTTTATGGACGCGAATTCTATAAGAATTATCAGAATCTTATTTCAAGAACCAAAATCAAGAAAACAGATTATGTTATCAGAACCAAAGACTAGTTAAAGAATGCTTCCAACATGCTCTATTCCCTAGTACCTCTGGTCCTTACACGAAAAGGGAATTGTACTCAGCAAAGTACAAAAAGCTCTCTGCACAACTTTGTTATGGCTGTATCACGATGCATAAAGCCATGATCCTTCATATTAGAGTACAACCAACGTTGTTATTGCATTAATGGCTGCCCAGAACGACTCTATTGCATTTAAGGAAGTTCTGCTTAAAGCCAACATCCGAGGGAATGTCGCTAACGGATCCTAAATGGTTGAAAACTATAAATACAGAAGTCATTGAAGATGAAGTATAGAGAATACACATAGCATTAAAAAGCCATTACTCTGTGCATTAATATCTTCATTCGTTCATTCCGTATTCTTCAATCATTTGAAGTTATTACGCAGACTTTCCTAAGCTTTACATTTAAACCACTCTCTAAGTGTTAGTGAAAGTTCTGTCTGTCTGAAGTTGTATTTATTACAAACCAAATCTCTCGAACAAACCTGAGTGGGCCTGAAGAGGCTAAGTGTGCAAAGAATACTTGTCTTGAGCCTGAAGATGCTAGGTGTGAAAAAAATATTTGTCTTGGAGCCTAAAGAGGCTAGGTATGCAAACAATAAGGACTGGATTAATCTCTTTACTTTGAAGAGTGAACGCTAAGTATTGTTTGCACACCTAGCCTCTTCAGGCTCCAAGACAAGTATTCTATGCACACCTAGCCTCTTTAGGCTCAAGACAAGTATTCTTTGCACACTTAGCCTCTTCAGGCTCACTAAGATTTGTTTGAGATATTTGGTTTGTAATAAATACAACTTCACACAGACAGAACTTTTTCACTAACCCTCAGAGAGTGGTTTAAATGTGAAGCTTAGGAAATTCTACGTAATAACTTCAAATGATTGAAGAATACAGAATGAAAGAATGAAGATATTAATGCGCAAAGTAATGACTCTTTAATGCTATGTGTATTCTCTATATGTATTCTTCAATGACTTCTGTATTTATAGTCTTCAAGCATTTAAGATCCGTTAGAGACATTCCCTCAGATGTTGGCTTCAAGTAGAACTTCATTAAATACAATAGAGTCGTTCTGGGCAGTCGTTACTGCAATAGGAACGTTGGTTTAACTCTAACACGAGGGATCATGGCTTTATGCATCGTGATATAGCCATATCAAATTGTGCAGAGAGATTTTGTACTTTCTTTGAGTACAATTCCCTTTTCGTGTAAGGACCAGAGATACTAGGAAATAAAGCAGATTGGAAGCATTCTTTAACTGGTCTTTGGTTATGATAACCGAGGTTGCTTGAGAGAGTAACTTCTGACTTTTCTTGATTCTGGTTCTTGAAATAAGATACTGAAGATTCTTATAGAATTCGCGTTCAAGAGATAACCACGTCCATCTTGAAAATAACCGCGTCCATCTAGACATTTAAAATTTTACATACGGGGGCTAGCAGACGAGCTCCATATGCCACGTCATTGGACAGATACTCCTTTAACTGGTTGAACGTAACCTAGTAGACGAGCTCCATATGCCACGTCATTGGACGAAGTTTCTCATTAAGGACTTAGCAAGTCCAAAGACTTGTGTGGACGAGCGCTTCTGATACCTTAGTGGACGAGCGCCTCTGTTACTTTAGTGGACGAGCGCTTCTGTCACTTTAGTAGACGAGCGCTTCTGTCACTTTTGTGGACGAGCGCTTGTATCACTTTATTGGACGCCCGCTTTTATCACTTATGTTGGACTTGCGCTTCAATTACTTCAGTGTTGGACATGCACTTCAATTACTTGTGTTAGACTTGCGCTTCAATTACTTGTGTTGGACGTGCGCTTCTATTATTTCAGTGTTGGATGGATGATTCTATTATTTCAGTGTTGGACGGATGATTCTATTATTTCAGTGTTGGACGGATGATTCTATTAGTTTTAATTTGCACATTAGATAGACAAGTTGGCAACCAATATGAAGGTTAATTAAATCATTAACCAATGTTTAGTTCTCATCAAAAATTAGGGAAATGCACATCAGACATTTTAGAGACTTAACAATCTCCCCCTTTTTTATGATGACAAGCATTGAGATGATTTAATAAACCTCAGAAAATATCAACAAAGAAAATATCATATAACATACAGGTTGAAATTTTCTTAGTCATACATAAGTTTGACTTGTTTTACTTTGAAATTATTATCAGAGCAATCTTACTTAAGATTTATCTGAGTAATTATAGCAACTATCATAACATACTCATGTCCATGTATTATTTAAGATTCATATCATATTCATTCTTCTATAACACATTTCTCATTTCTCCTATTCTTCCATTCTCCCTCTTTTGTCAACATCAAAAAGGGTTATCAAGTTTTATTTAAGAGATATGTTAAGGGCATGATAACATGTGAAGAAAATCATAGTAAGAGATATGTAGGAAGGATATGAGACATACTCCACTTAAACTATTGTATCATCACTCCCCCTAAACTAATGCTTAGTTAAAAGAACATGTATATAGGAGTAAAGACGGATTTAGCATAGATAGGTGATAAAGCACAGACAGGTTAACATTCAGACATGTCAGTCAACAATGCATGTTTAGATTATCGCTAATAGATAAAAATCTTTCTTCTGCTAGGGGTTTAGTGAAAATATCAGCCCACTGATTTTCAGTTTTAACAAACTTAATATCAAAGATGCCTTTCTGAACATAATCCCTAATAAAATGATATTTGATTTCAATATGCTTAGCCTTAGAATGCTGAATTGGATTTTTAGTTAAGCATATAGCACTGGAACTATCACACCATACAGATATGTTATGTTCATAAATAGAGTAATCCTCAAGTTGATGTTTTACCCATAAGAGTTGAGAGTAGCAACTAGCAGCAGAGATGTATTCTGCTTCAGCAGTAGACAGGGCAATGGTTGTCTGCCTCTTGCTTAACCATGAGACTAAACTTGCTCTAATGAAGTGACATCCTCCACTAGTGCTTTTTCTTTCTATTCCGTCTCCAGCAAAATCAGCATCACAATATCCCACTAATGTGTATTCTTTTGATCTTAAATACAGCAAACCAAGATTAGTAGTTCCAAGCAAATATCTAAATATTCTTTTAACGGTCTTAAGATGAGATTCTCTATGATCATATTGGAATCTAGCACACATACAGACACTAAATTGAATGTCAGATCTGCTTGAAATTAAGTACAGTAGAGAGCCAATCATACATCTGTAGACAGTTTGATCTACCTTTTTACCTTCATCATCTTTGATTAGTTTTGCATTGGGTTGCATATGGGTTTTCATGAGTTTTGCATTTTCCATTTTGTATTTCTTGAGTATCTCCTTGGTATATTTTTGTTGATGAATGTAAATTCCATCACTCGTCTGCTTGATTTGTAATCCAAGGAAGAACTTCAACTCTTCCATCATGTTTATCTCAAATTCAGCTTGCATTATATTTGAAAATTCCTTGCACGGCTTTTCATTAGTTGCTCCAAAAATAATATCATCAACATATATTTGAGCTGTAATAAAGTCCTTTTTAGAGCATTTCTTGAACAGAGTAGTGTCTAATTGCCCTCCAATAAAACCATTATGCATGAGAAAAGAACTGAGTCTATCATACGATGCTCTAGGTGCTTGTTTCAAACCATATAATGCATTTTTAAGTTTGAAAACGTGATCTGGTTTATCAGTATCCTCAAAACCAGGGGGTTGTTTAACATACACTTCTTCTTCAATTATACCATTTAGAAAAGCACTTTTTACATACATTTGAAACAGGATAATTTGGTGTTGTGCAGCATATGACAATAAAATGCGTATGGCTTCTATTCTAGCTACAGGTGCAAAGGTTTTAGTATAATCAATACCTTATTGTTGGTTATAGTCTTGAGCTACTAACCTTGCCTTATTTCTGACAACTTTATCATCTTCATCCAATTTGTTTTTGAAGACCCATCTTGTTCCAATAACTGACTTGTTTTTAGGCTTAGAGACAAGAGTCCATACATCATTTCTGGTGAACTGGTTAAGTTCTTCTTACATAGCAAGAATCAAGCCTTCATCCTCAAGAGCTTCTTTAATGTGTTTTGTCTCCAAATCTGAAATAAAGGTCACATTGCTTGATTCTCTAAATGTGGATCTGGTTCTTACTCCTTCAGGAGGATTTCCAATAATAAGATCCTTAGGGTGATGAGTGTTGAACTTCCAATCCCTTTTGAGATCATCATGAAGATCTTAACTTGTCTGCAGACTCGTTTGTTCCACTTGTCTGTCAGCCTCAGGCACAGGTTCTGTTTTGGTTAGATCGCGTTATTGACTTTCTGGCTTGTTTATATCAAGATCTGCAAGATCATCTTCTAGACCTGATAGTTCTTTATCAGTCTTTAATCCATCATTGAATTTAACACGAGCAGATTCTTCAATAATACAAGTTCTTGAATTGTAAACTCTAAAAGCCTTAGACATTTCAGAATAACCAACGAAAATACCTTTATCTACCTTAGAAACAAACTTTCCTAGATTATCTCTGGTGTTCAGAATAAAACATTCACATCCAAAAGCATGAAAATAAGATATATTAGGGCTTTTTCCTTTCTACAATTCATAAGGAGTCCATTTTAGAAAAGGCCTAATAAGTATTCTGTTTTGTATATAACAAGCAGTGTTTACAGCTTCTGCCTAGAAGTACTTAGGGAGATTATTTTCATTGAGCATAGATCTAGCCATCTCTTGCAGAGATCTGTTCTTTCTCTCAACCACTCCATTTTTTTGTGGAGTCCTAGGTGCAGAGAAATTGTGAGAGATTACATTCTCCTCACAGAACTGTCTAAACTGCTCATTTTCAAATTCTCCCCTATAATCACTTCTAAGGGCAGAAATATAAAAACCCTGCTCATTTTGTATTCTTTTGCAGAATACTAAGAAAGCCTTAAAAGACTCATCCTCGTGTGTTAGGAAGAGTACCCATGTGTATCTAGAATAGTCATCAACTATGACAAATCCATATTTTCTTCCAGCGAGGCTGGCAACACTAACTGGTCCAAACAGATCCATGTGTAACAACTGAAGAGGTCTAGAGGTTGATACTTGGTTTTTAGATTTGAAACTTGATTTTATCTGTTTACCTCTCTAACATGCATCACACAAGACATCTTTCTTAAAACTAACATCAGGCAATCCTCTCACGAGATTATTCCTTTTTAATTCAAAAATTAGTTTCATACTAGCATGTCCTAGGTTCTTATGCCATAGCCATCTCTCATCCTCTTTAGACATCAGACAGGTTACACTTTGATCTGAGAGATCAATCAGTTCAATCTTATAAAGATTTTGTTGCCTTTTAGCTGAAAAGAGGGTTTTGCCGCAACACTCTTTAACTATGCATACATCATTGGTAAAGGAATCATCAAAACCACTATCACATAATTGACTTATGCTAAGCAAATTGTGTCTTAATCCTTTAACCATAAGAATATTAGATGTAAAGGGAAGAGATGGCTTACCACCAATAGTACTAATTCCCATAACTTTCCCTTTCTGATTCCCTCCGAAGGCAACGTGTCCTCCTTTCTTAAGTTGGAGGTCTAGGAACATAGACCTTTCTCCTGTCATATGACGCGAGCAGCCACCGTTGTCAGTACCAGCAGTGGTGTTTTCTTTGTCCTGTTGATGACATCTGCAACAAAAATTATTTGATCTTTAGGTACCCATATTTTTCTGGGTCATTTTCTATTAGTTCTAGGAGTTTGTGAAGACTTCCTTCTCTTATGGATACACTTAGACATTGTAACACCCTACTTTTTATTTTCCGATTTTTATTTTTTTCAGTAAAAATATTTTCGCTGTATTAACCGGTATAAATGTATTTATTTATATTTTTATCCGAGTTCATGGAGACTGATTTTTATGAAATAAAAATCATATTCATACTCTATCTTAGGGTAGAAGCTTAGGATAAAAATTTGGGTTGAAAATTTAGACGGAAATCGGTCTATGTTTTCACTGACAGTATAATTTTACTGAGCAAAAAACCAAATTTTGGCTCGTGAAAAAAATGGTTTATATTTAAATCATATTTCCAACGAGTTTGGTTAGTTTGAAAATTTTCTGTCGAAAATGAAATATTACGCTTTTTACGGGCGTAAAACCCTAATCGGGGAACCGACGAAGTCGAGAAGGGAGGCGCAGAGACAAAACCGGACACCGGAGGAGCTGAGTCATGGGATGAGTCACCACCATGACTCACCAAGCATTTATGAGCATTAAATTCAAGTAATCATGACTTTTGGGTAAAAAGACCAAAATACCCCCAAGCTTTCGCGGGTATTAACCAAACGCATCTACGCACTTTTAACCACTCATTTTACATGGTTGTAAACATCCCACATCTCCTCAATTTCGTGCATCCATATATACTCAACCATACCTATTTCATTTTGCTTTCGTTTCATTATTTTCCTCTCAAAAACCGAAATCGGGTAAACCACGGAGCTGCGTACGGAATTTCCGGGAACCGCTAACGGATAAGATCGGTGACTCATTGGTGAGTCACTTTGTGTGACCCAAAATCAGCCTCACCTCCATCAAATGTGAACCACATATTTATTGACCATAGTTAAGCAAAGTAACCCTAGTTAAGTTAATTATTAACTATGGTTAAGCTTATATTAATTAAATAATCACAAAACCCATTAATCTAAAAGTTAAAAACCAAACAAGGCCTAAGATTTTCCCTATAAAAGCCCTTCAAAACCGTGGCCTCCCTCCCCTTTCACTCATCTTCTTCATCTTCTTCATTTCCTTCATTTCTTCACTTTTCTCCAAAAACACCATTGTTGATCTTCAAGAACTTCAAGTGATTTCCATTAACAAGATTGCCAAGATCATTATCAATTCTTCTTCTACTTTATTAACTTAGGTAACATGATCATCTCCTCTCTTTTTAAGCTCTTGTTTTTCATATTTCTTGAGTTTTCATTTCTTAGATCTAGAACTTCAATTAATTATAGAAAATTGTAGAAAAATCATAAAAATGTGAAACCAATTTCTATGATCTAGTTATGATCCCTCCTTTATTTATCCAAGAGCATGTGATCAAAATCATTTTCCTTCCCTATTAACCATTAATGGCCGAACCTAGGTAGAAAAATGGGTTTGGTGTTTTGTTGTTTGTTTTGAAAGTTAGTACTCGACTTAAGTTCTATAATACATGTATAGATTAAATCCAAGAGCTTAGGTCCAACAAAAATCCCTAGCTTAAATTCCTATACATGGCCAAAACCCTAACCCTATAGGGTAGAGAATTTTGTTCCAAACTTTAATCTTGTAATAATTAATCTTAATCTATGTTAGTTAAGACTCTAGTAACTAGGATCCAAAATATGGCATTAAGAAAATAACCCTAAACCTATTTTCTTAGTCTTGGCCGAACCTAGCCCTAAAGTGTCATAAATAGATTTGGTTTGATTAATTATAGTTATGTTGTTTGGTTCAAGGTGAAACTACTAAGCTGTGGTGTGATAGCAAGGAACGTCGAGTTCGGGATTTCGGTGCTAACTCGGGTGGGGGAAAGAATCATCCTATCGTCGGAATCGATAAGTAATATATTCTATGATAATTGTGTAGGGCGACCTAAACCCTACTAGTAGTCGAGTAATCGACAAGACCAAAATCCCATTGGAAACTTTTTCTGTAAAACCAATGGTGATTCGGGGATTGTAGGTTTATCGACATTAAGTTGATTTTAAGTATTTGAGGATGTTTGATTTTATGTTATCAAATTTACTGCGATACGCTAGTTGAGGTATTCCATCTGCATGTGACGTATTATTGCGGTGTTTGAATATTTATGATATTAAGGATGTTCAGTGTCTGTCACGGCCGTGATGGTTGTCATGGCCAGGCCGTGACAGGTTCTGTTTTGTAGAATTCTTGTCTTTGTTGTCTGTCATGGCCGTGATGGCTATCACGGCCTGGCCGTGATAGAGTCTGACTTTGTTATTTATTTGGTTTGATTACTATGCGTTGGTTGTGATAAATTGCTTTATATGATATTGAGATATTTGAATATTTCCTGATATTGTGTGATGCATGATCTGCCTGGTTTTTAATACTATGCCTAGTTGATTTTAAGTAAGGATATATGTTGTTCAGGAGATGATTGTTTGGGTGAGAGAATGAATTGACTTAGAGGTACCTAGCTTAATTAAGTTATCTAATGGATGAGATGTGACATAGAATGCGAGTTGAGGTTATGATGGGAGCTTGAGGTACAAGGTTGTTATTGATTTGAGATGGTGAGATTCATATAGAGGCTTTGATGCAAATACTTTTTCAGTCCATGACGCGTTGATCTGATTTATCCTATCAAAAGATAAAAGTGCACTATATTGAGATTCTAACCTATCAAAAGATAGAAGAGCACTAAACTGAATCCTATCCTATTAAAAGATAGAAGAGCACTATACCGGATCCTATCTTGTCGAAAGATAGAAGGGCACTATGCCGAGTCTTATCCTATCAAAAGATAGAAGTGTACTATGCTGAGTTCTTTGCATCAGACTGCCATGGACTACTAACGAATGTGAAAGGAATAGAGACAGTTATGATTGTATAAGTGTTTAGACTACATGAGCGGAGGGTAGAGGACAATATCATAATTTGAGGATGATTTGTTAGTTATGTGTGTTGCTTGTCTCTGACATTTATTGTATGATATACTATGACTCTTTTCCGCTTTTTGATGATAGAACTGTTTCTTATCCCCTGTATCTTTCTGTATGTTTTATTTTATATTCTATGGGATCGTACTTGAAGACCCCATGGCTGAGCTAAACGAAGAGAGGTTGGATGGAACTCCCTATGAACCGGAAGCCGGAGGTCGAGTCATGACCCATGGTGATTAGGGTCTAGTTAGTCTATGGCCAGTGCGTCTCGTGAGACGTTTTTTTTATATTTTCTGCTAAGTTTAATATTTTGTTTTAAGTATTCCTGTGAGGGATCCTAATGAGAGAATACCCTCAACAGTAGTTTGAAATGTGTGTAAAAGAATTATGTGTGTATTTATAACTATAGTGTGATGTTTAAGTTATATGTTTGTTAACTTAAATTATAATTTTTACGTATTTTCAACGATAAGCGCCCGATTAGGTAAGTAAATATTGAGGTTTTAATCTAATAACACAATGGGGCACAATGGGGTGTCTCAGACATAACATGTCCAGTTTTTCCACAGAAGTTACAGACAGGTGTAGACTTGGTTACAGTTGACTTAACAGATACTGTAGAAGCTTTAGTTGGTACTTTATGATGTGTCTGATGGACATATCCAATACCTTCTTTGTTAAGAGAGTGCCTCTGACAGCCAAATAGTTTAGTCAGATTATCTCTACTATTAACAAATTTGGCAAGATCAGAAGTGAGCTCTTCCACTTTCTATTGAAGTTTTTCAACTTCTTCAGATGGTGATGTTTTACTTGAGATCTTAGCTTCATTAGACTTTTCAGTCTTCAGCTCACTGTTCTATTTAGCCAGCTTCTCACACTCTTGTTATTTCTGTTTATGCTCATTGGTGAGCTTTACATACTCTCTCTTGAGGGATTTGAAGTCCTTAGATAAGCAGTTGGATTCCTCCATCAACTCCTCATAGGCATCAAGTAATTCCTCATAGTCAGGATGTACCTCATCGTCTGAGTCCGAGTCAGTGTTGGCCATCAAACAGAGATTGGCTTCATCCTCGATTTCTTCATTAGAAGACGTTGACTCCAGATCCTCCCAAGTAGGCATCATTCCTTTCTTATTCTTCTTGAAGAATTTCTTAAAAGAGGCCTTCTTTAATTTGTATTTAAATTTTGTTTTTGAATAATTTGATAAGACTAAGAGAAGAAAGATCACCAATTGATGGTTTTGCTAAGTATTTTCAGGTTATGAAGGTAGGAAGAGCAAAAAGACATGGAAAAATAAAGTAGAGGAGATCACGGCCTAGCCGTGACTAGGATCACGGCCGTGATGGTCTAGAAGCTGGAATCCAGAAGGCATCACGCCCAGGCCATGATAGTCATCACGGGCATGATGTGAAAAAGGAGGCAGTCAGTATTTATCACGGCCTAGCCGTGATAGCCATCACGGGCGTGATGCGAAGG
Source organism: Sophora flavescens (assembly GCA_030762895.1). Taxonomy (NCBI): domain Eukaryota; kingdom Viridiplantae; phylum Streptophyta; class Magnoliopsida; order Fabales; family Fabaceae; genus Sophora; species Sophora flavescens. The sequence goes on from CM061066.1 coordinate 182,806,831, forward strand.
AGTCTAACATAACAGAATTGATCACGGCCTAGCCATGATGAACGTCACGGACGTGACACGTCTTCCAGTAGCTCTTTGACTGGCATGTGAGCCAGTACCCTCCACCACCTCGGTGAGTTGTTCCATTTTTCTCCTCTCTCCGACTTGATTATTTACATTGGGGACAATGTAAGTTTTTAAGCTTGGGGTAGGGGTATTTTTACATTTTTTTGCATTTTTGCATTTTTCATGTGGCATTCATATAAGTGTAGTTTTGCATAATCACATGATTAGATTGCCCCTTGCTTAGAGTATGCATCCAATTGTGAGAACTTTGTGCCAGATGAATTGTGACAGTTAATTTTTGAACCCAATTTTCGTATTCTTGAGATAGGCTAAAAATAAAAATGCTTTAGATGATCTTCTGATAGTTGATAATTAGCATGTGGTTCTTTAGATTTGTGTTTCTCATTGATTTTAAACTACTAAATGTGAGATTTTTTGAGCCTAAAAGGGGTACTCACTAAATCTACCCCATTCTTTGTGATTGAGTGTTTTATTCCTCTTTGATTGTGTTCTCTAGAACTTGACTTGAAACCGTTTTGAAACTTAAAATTTTTTTAAAACATATTTGAAAATGATTGAGGCACTTGGTATTTTTCTGGCCTTCTGAGCTTTGACCGACTAAACGCTACCCCTTAGTTGCCTAATTTTGAGCCTAATCGAATAAAATGCTTTTCTTGGTACCTTGATTTATTTTGATGAATGATGCTTTGTATGACACCTTTTAAAGTATTGCAAAAAGGGCAAAAAGGTGGTTTGAAAAATAAATTGTGGGATGAAAAAGTTAGAAAAATATTTCTCTTAAGTTGGAAATCTCCCCTTCTCCAAATTGAAAAAAAAAATGGAGAAGGGGATGAGAAATAGAAAGTGAGAAATAAAAAGAATAAAAAAAATAAAAAAGAAAAACAAAGAAAGGAGGAAAAGTGAATTGAAGTCCAAAAAGGTATTTTAGAAGGTTGTCATGCTTTGCATTGTTTGATATTTTGTTTAGCCTTATTGAATTTTCCCTTTCTTGATTTCCCCACCTAACAATTAATCTCATGGCCCCATTAAAACCAAAATAAAAGACCTATTGATTCTTATGTGTTTTCATTAATAAAGTAGGGATTTGGTTAACAGTCAAGCTTATGGTAGGATACCTTCATTGAGGAAATTGAGTGAATTGTCATATGTCCTTAAACACTTTAGTGAGGTGAGAAGAGTGCCCGGATTAGTGAGGGGCATGAATCTAGAGAACCTAAGCTTCTAATTGGACTTGAAATTGATTGTACCTTGGTTACTTATTTGGATATGCCTGTTACTTGGATTTGTTACTCGGGTTCTTGGTTCACTGTCTATGCTCTGATTGTTTATCTTGTCTGGCCTTGGTTATTGCTTGAGGACAAGCAAAATCTTAAAAGCTTGGGGGTAGTTTGATCAGTGTGATCACACCTCATATTTCTATATCATATTGCATGCATTTTCATGTAGTTTAGGCATTTTTAATTTGATTTTTGTTAGTTTTTACCTTGGACGTGCACTTCAATTACTTGTGTTAGACGTGAGCTTCAATCACTTGTGTTGGACGTGCGCTTCTTTTATTTCAGTGTTGGACGGATGATTCTATTATTTCAGTGTTGGACGGATGATTCTAATAGTTTTAATCTGCACACTAGATAGACAGATTAGCAACCAATATGAAAGTTAATTAAATCATTAACCAATGTTAAGTTCTCATCAAAACTTAGGGAAATGCACATCAGACATTTTAGAGACTTAACAAGGATGAGTCTTTTAAGGCTTTCTCGGTATTCTGCAAAAGAATACAAAATGAGCAGGGTTTCTGTATTTCTACCCTTAGAAGTGATCATGGGGGAGAATTTGAAAATAAGCATTTTAGACAGTTCTGTGTGGAGAATGGAATCTCTCACAATTTCTCTACACCTAGGACTCCACAGCACAATGGAGTGGTTCAGAGAAAGAACAGATCTCTGCAAGAGATGGCTAGATCTATGCTCAATGAAAATAATCTCCCTAAGTACTTCTGGGCAGAAGCTGTAAACACTGCTTGTTATGTACAACACAGAATACTTATTAGGCCTTTTTTAAAAAGGACTCCTTATGAATTATGGAAAGGAAAAAGCCCCAACATATCTTATTTTCATGCTTTTGGATGTGAATGTTTTATTCTGAATACCAGAGATAATCTTTGAAAGTTTGATTCTAAGGTAGATAAAGGTATTTTCGTTGGTTATTCTGAAATGTCTAAGGCTTTTAGAGTTTACAACTCAAGAACTTGTATTATTGAAGAATTTGTTCATGTTTAATTCAATGATAAATTAAAGACAGATAAAGAACTATTAGATCTAGAAGATGATCTTGTAGGTCTTGATATAAACAAGCCAGAAAGTCAACAACCCGATCTAGCCAAAACAAAACCTGTGCTTGAGGTTGATAGACAAGTGGAGCAGACTAGTCAGCAGACGAGTCAGCAGACAAGTCAAGATCTCCATGATGATCTCAAAAGTGATTGGAAGTTCAACACTCATCATCCCAAGGATCTTATTGGTGTAAATTATTCTGAAGGAGTAAGAACCAGATCCACATTAAGAGAATAAAGTAATGTGGCCTTTATTTTAGATTTGGAGCCTAAACGCATTGAAGAAGCTCTTGAGGATGAAAGATGGATTCTTGCTATGCAAGAAGAACTTAACCAGTTCACCACAAATGATGTCTGTACTCTTGTCTCTAAGCCTAAAAACAAGTCGGTTATTGGAACAAGATGGGTCTTCAGAAACAAATTAGATAAAGATGGTAAAGTTGTCAGAAATAAGGCAAGGTTAGTAGCTCAAGGCTATAACCAACAATAAGGTATTGATTATACTGAAATCTTTGCACATGTAGCTAGAATAGAAGCCATACGCATTTTAATGTCATATGCTGCACAATAGCAAATTACCCTGTTTCAAATGGATGTAAAAAGTGCTTTTCTAAATGGTATAATTGAAGAAGAAGTGTATGGCAAACTACCCCCTGGTTTTGAGGATACTGATAAACCAGATCACGTTTTCAAACTTAAAAAAGCATTATATGGTTTGAAACAAGCACCTAGAGCATGGTATGATAGACTCAGTTCTTTTCTCATGCATAATGGTTTTACTAGAGGACAAGTAGACACTACTCTGTTCAAGAAATGCTCTAAAAAGGACTTTATTATAGTTCAAATATATATTGATGATATTATTTTTGGAGCAACTAATGAAAAGCTGTGCAAGGAATTTTAAAATCTAATGCAAGCTGAATTTGAGATGAGCATGATGGGAGAATTGAAGTTCTTCCTTGGATTACAAGTCAAGCAGACAAGTGATGCAATTTACATTCATCAACAAAAATATACCAAGGAGATACTCAAGAAATACACAATGGAAAATGCAAAGCTCATGAAAATCCCTATGCAACCCAATTCAAAACTCAGCAAAGATGATAAAGGTAAAAAGGTAGATCAAACTGTCTACAGAGGTATGATTGACTCTCTACGGTACTTAACTTCAAGCAGACCTGACATTCAATTTAATGTCTGTATGTGTGCTAAATTCCAATATGATCCTAGAGAATCTCATCTTAAGGATGTTAAAAGAATATTTAGATATTTGCTTGGAACTACTAATCTTGGTTTGTTGTATTTAAGATCAAAAGAATACAGATTAATTGGATATTGTGATGCTGATTTCGCTGGAGACAGAATAGAAAGAAAAAGCACCAGTGGAGGATGTCACTTCATTGGAGCAAGTTTAGTCTCATGGTCAAGCAAGAGGCAGACAATCATTGCCCTGTCTACTGCTGAAGCAGAATACTCCTCTGCTGCTATTTGCTGCTCTCAACTCTTATGGGTAAAACATCAACTTGAGAATTACTCTATTTATGAACATAACATATCTGTATGGTGTGATAATTCCAGTGTTATATGCTTAACTAAAAATCCAATTCAACATTCTAAGGCTAAGCATATTGAAATCAAACATCATTTTATTAGGGATTATGTTCATAAAGGCGTCTTTGATATTAAGTTTGTTACAACTGAAAATCAATGGGCTTATATTTTCACTAAACCCCTCGCAGAAGAAAGGTTTTTATTTATTAGAGATAATCTAAACTTGCATTGCATTGTTGAATGACATGTTTGAATGTTAACCTAACTGTGCTTTATCACCTGTCTATGCTTACCTGTCTAACTCTGCTGAGTCACTATGCTAGAACTCAACAATTTTGTTGAAATGGTTATTAATTAACTAATGTCATTCCCTTATCTGAAGCTAATCGTGTGCACGATGGTTTACATATCTCGAAAATATATCTTCATTATGTCTTAAGTGGGCGTTGCAGTTCCCCATACAAATCGTGCTTTTTTTGAATTAAAAATGTCATTATTTTTTCTCTCTCTCCTACCTTTATGACTATAAAAGACAATAGATCATAAAGGTTAAACCTTTACGCTTCAAATTCCAAAATCTCTTTGTCTTCTCATCTTTCAAACCCTCTTCTCTCACGAAACCCTAGAATCATTTCTCTCAAAAATTGGCATCATCCAAGCGTCTCACTACAAAAGAAATCGCTGAGAAATACAATCTCAAGGTTACTGAGTTAGAAAAGATCATTCCAGGAAAGACTGTTGATCTTCAACATATGAAGAAACTATGAATGGATGTCACTGAAAAGTTGGAGTACTCCAAGTAGACTCCATTCTTCGACATCAAGGAGCTTGTTCACCCTAAGCTCGTTCAAACGTTCTGGAGAAATGTTGTGGTTGTCACCAATCGACTCAACAAAATCAAAAGCTTGAAGGCTGAAATGGGGGATAGAACCCTTCTCTTCCCCATTAGCTCTCTGGAGCTTGTCATAAAATGTCCGAGAATCGGAGCTAGCTTCACACCCAACTGGGAAGATGAAGTGGGAGCCGACAATGTCAACATTGCCATCTATGATGTTCCCAAACCAGTGAACCCTAAGCCTATCAACATGGTGGTCAAGTGCAGAGTCCTGCACAAATTACGGTTGGAGTACGTGATGCCAAGGAAAGGCTCACGAGACAGTGTGACCAAGATGGACAGATTTGCTCTATACCACTTGATCCACAAAATCTAGGTTGACATCAATGACCTTATCTACAGATACCTTGAGACTCTGATCAAGAGAACCAACATGCAGACCTATCCTTATGGGATGTTGCTGACAAGGGTATTCAGGAACAAGTTGTTTGTTCCTAGTGATGTTCACTTTGTGGACATGGCACTGCCCATAGACAGGAAGATACTGTCTATGATGGACATCAAGGGAATCCCTCTTACTGATGAGGAGGAAGACATCAAGAAGAAGAAGCAGAAGAAGAAGAAGCCTGTTGTTGAGCAGAAGGAGGAAGAACGAGTGGTTTCCACTGAGGAATCAGAAGTCCCCATTTCTGAAAGATTGCTCAAACCGTCTGGAGAGGTGGCCAGACAAGACCAAATTCCAGAGCTGCAACTCTCAGTATCTGAAGATTCTGCTGAAACAGTTGAGCCCTTGAGGTTCAGGCTGAGGAGACCCTCTCTCAATAGGAAGACTAGCGAAGCTGAGGAATTAGTGGATGTTCCTGCTCATCCCAGCAAGAAAAGGAAGCTGGTGAAGACCTTTGCCAAGGTCAGACAAGTTGAGTCTGAGCCTAATAAAGAGGAAGCATCTGCTCAGGGGGAGCAGACAGAGCAAGTCTTGGAATAACCAAAGAAGATTTTTATTTTGGGAATTATTCCCAAAAAGATAAGATCTGGTTGCCCAGTACCTGCAAAAGCTAACACTGCAAAAGACCTGTCTGGAGGAGTTCAGATTGTTGTACCCAAGGAGAACCAAGTGTCTCATTCTCACAAGAAGTTGAAGATATCTGAAGAGCAGACATCTACTTCATTCACTTCCCCTTCTCATCAAGGTATCATCAACCCATCCGTCTCTTCTCCATCTGCCCTTTTTGTTCAACCACTTTCTGTTGCATTTCCTATTTCTTCACCTGTCTCCTCCTTTCAAACTCAAAAATCTTCTTTCACTATTGTACCTGATGACTGTCAGTACACAGTTGTTCACGGGGACTCTGCTCCCAAAGAACAAACTGGCATATCATCGAGACTCTTTGTGTCTAATCTGCAATCTCTTTTATTTGCAAGTATCTCACATGTCTCTTTCATCGCCTCTCCTCCACCTCATATTCTTAACCCCTGTAGAGAACTTTTCTTCTACCCACCTCATATTGACTCTTTATTACCGATCCCTCCCTCTGTTTTTGCTCAAACACCTCTTCCCCCACCTATTCAAATAACAATCATCGGATTGTCTCTGTCCGAGAGACTCTCCTGTGTGTTTCCTTCAACTGATACTGACTGTGTCAGAATCAGTCTTATCTTCAAATTCATCTTTCTTCCTTTCTATGCCCTTCAAGCTCTCCATGAACTTTTCTTCCCTTCCATCACCTCTCCCCTATCTCTACCAAAGGCACCCCCAGTTTTAGCCTTACCCCGGCACTCTTCTCTATCCGTTTCTTCTCAAAAAGTGGTCTTACAAGACTTTCATTTGCTTCAAAGACAAGTAGAAGACTTAAGAAGACAGCTGGATGATGAAAGGCGAGCTAGGCTGCTCTTAGAGCAAAGAGTTGCTGCTTTATTTTTGCTAATTAGTCAATCTAGGTAGTTTTTAGGTATATAGTATACCTTGTACTTGTAAACGTCCATGATGAATAAAATAAATTTCTCCTTTATTTCTTTAATGCTTTCATAGTATATTCCTTTTTTATGTTGACAAAAGGGGGAGAAATGAGAAATGTGATAGAAATGTGTTATAGAGGAATGGGAGAATGAATATAATATGAATCTTAAATAATACATGGACATGAGTATGTTCTGACAGTTACTATAATTGCTCAGATAAATATTAAGTAAGATTGCTCTGATAATAATTTCAAAGTAAAACAAGTCAAACTTATGTGTGACTAAGTTAAACGGATTACATAATTAATCTTAATGTCTGATCAAGCATCTGCATGACCTGTTCGCTTAAGAAAATTTCAACCTATCTGATATATGCTATTTTCTTTGTTGATATTTTCCTAGGTTCATTAAATAATCTCAATGTTTGTCATCATCAAAAAGGGGGGAGATTGTTAAGTCTCTAAAAGGTCTGATATGCATTTCCCTAAGTTTTGATGAGAACTAAACATTGGTTAATGATTTAATTAACCTTCATATTGGTTGCTAACCTGTCTGTCTAGTGTGCATATTAAAACTGTAAGAATCCTTGTCTACTAAAGTAACAGAAGCGCTCGTTCACTAAAGTGATAGAAGCGCTCATCCACTAAAGTGACAGAAGCGCTCATTCACTAAAGTATCAGAAGCGCTCGTCCACTGAAGTGATAGAAGTACTGGTCCACTAAAGTGACAGAAGCGCTCATCCACACAAGTCTTTGGACTTGCTAAGTCCTTAATGAGAAGCTTCGCCCAATGACATGGCATATGGAGCTCGTCTACTAGCCTGTCCGAATGTAAAATCTTAAATGGCTAGATGGAAGCGGTTATTTTCAAGATGGACGTGCTTATTTTATGGACGTGAATTCTATAAGAATTATCAAAATCTTATTTCAAGAACCAGAATCAAGAAAACAGATTCTGTTATTAGAACCAAAGACCAGTTAAAGAATGCTTCCGACATGTTTTATTCCCTAGTACCTCTGGTCCTTACACGAAAAGGGAATTGCACACAGCAAAGTACAAAAATCTCTTTACACAACTCTGTTATGGCTGTATCACGATGCATAAAGCCATGATCCTTCATGTTAGAGTACAACTAACGTTCCTATTGCATTAATGGCTGCCCAAAATGACTATTGCATTTAATGAAGTTCTGCTTGAAGCCAACATCTGAGGGAATGTCTCTAACGGATCCTAAATGGTTGAAGACTATAAATACAGAAGTCATTGAAGATGAAGTATAGAGAATACACATAGCATTAAAGAGCCATTACTCCGCGCATTAATATCTTCAGTCTTTCATTATGTATTCTTCAATCATTTGAAGTTATTACGCAGACTTTCCTAAGCTTTACATTTAAACCACTCTCTGGGTGTTAGTGAAAGTTCTATCTGTCCGAAGTTGTATTTATTACAAACCAAATCTCTCAAACAAACTTGAGTGAGCCTGAAGAGGCTAACTGTGCAAAGAATACTTGTCTTGAGCCTGAAGAGGCCAGGTGTGAAAAGAATACTTGTCTTAGAGCCTGAAGAGGCTAGGTGTGCAAACAATACTTAGAGTCTGTAACCTGATCAGTTATTGACACGAACTCGGCAAGTGTACCGGGTTGTTGCAAGTAATAAAACGGTAAGAACCGGAAATCGTCCTCAGGGATCGTGGACAAGTACCACTTCACAAATTGAACTACTATTTAGGCGAATCTTGTTTGGAATGAAGGTAGCTCTAACATCTAATGAAAAAAACAAGAATAAAATGTTTTTGTTCTTTTGGGTATTTTATTAAACACTTAATATGCAGAAAGAAATGTGAACAACAAATGGATAGAATTGTTAGGGTTAGACTAGGCTAATCCTCCTTTGGTGCTATGAAATGGTAAATAACACAATTCCTACTTCAATTATGACAATCAAATCTTCTTCAAATACTCAAACCCTAATGTCTTAGGTGGAATGAGCCTAAAATCCCAAATTAAACCCTAATGTCTTAGGTGGATTAATATGAGAAATTGCATTAAGAGTCAAGATTCATAAGATTGCAAGCACCCTAAGACCTATGTCTAGGTTCATAAACTACTTGGTATTTGATTCAAGAGCATGCCCTAACATCAACCTTTCAATTGTCTATTAAAGCAACATATCATTCCTAGGATGATCAAGCCAAGGAAAGCATTAAGCATGGAATCAAACACTCATAAAGAAATAGGAAATTGCATTATAATCACTTCATGTTACAACCAAAATCAGAAAAACCATTGTCTAACCCCAACAAGGGGAGTTTAGCTACACATCATCAAAGTAAAAGGGAAAGAAAGAGATACAAAGATGGAGAAAGGGAGGAACTCCATGGAAAATGCCCAGCAGCAGCCACAAGAGCAGAGAATGCCTTTTTAGGGTTTGTAGCCGCCTCCTTTCTTTTCCAATCCAATCCCCCTTTCAATTCTGCCCTAAGACAGCTTATAACAGGAGTTCTGAGATTCGCTCGCTCGCGGGGCGAGAAGTGTCTCGCGAGGCGAGTCTTAAAAATCTGTCTTTCAGAGATTCGTACTTTCGTGAGGCGAGAAGGTAACTCGCGAGGCGATACAGAAAGGGCGAAGTTTCTGGCACAGTCAGGCCTTCTGGTTCACGAGGCGAAACGTGATTCGCGAGGCGACACAGAAAGGCTTATTGTTGCTGATCAGCTTGCCTTCAGGTTCGCGTGGCGAGATCCAGTCTCGCGGGGCGAGACAGAAATGGTGCCTATTGCTGCTTTGGCTGGTACTCTGGCTTGCGAGGCGAGATACAGTCTCGCGAGGCGAAGCTTCAAAGTTTTGCTTGGCTCAATTTCTTCTCTTTTCAGGCTCTCTCTTCAACCAAGCTTCATCAGGGCCAAATCTTAGGCAATTCATCACAAATTCCTGCAAAACAACACACAACACCACCTTATCTGTTCCACAGGAAAAACTAACCAAAATCAACCAAAATGGCCTAACTATATGCAATGCATGCAGAAATATACATGGAAAAATGAGGTGAAATCACACTCATCAAATCACCCCAAGCTTAAGACTTTGCTTGTCCTCAAGCAAAAACCAAGGCCAGAAGATGAAACAGAACATGGATAGTGAACTAAGAACCCGAGTAAATGATCCAAGTAATAGGCAATTCAAACAATTCAGCAAGAGACAATCAATTCAAGTCCAATTAGAGGCTTAGATTCCTTAGACTCATATTCTCACTGATTTGGGCACTCTTTCTCACTTGAAGCTCACCCCAAGCTTATTCATTTGCTTGGCTCTCTTTCTAACCTCACTCAAGTGTTCAGGGGATAAGACATTTCGCTCAAATTTCCTCAAGAGATGAATCCTACCATAGGCTTGACTATCAACCAAATCTCTACTTTATTAATGAAAACAATTTAGAATCAAGAGGTCTTTTCTTTGGTTGTAACGTGGCCATGGGATTAATCGTTAGGTGGGGATAACAAGAAAAGGACATTTCAAAAGGCTACATAAACATCAAGCATTGCAAACATGACCTTCTAAAATACCTTCTTGGGTTTTTATTTATTTTTCCACCTTTCTTTTCTTTCTTTTTCTATTATTTCTCACTTTTCTTTTCTTTGTCATCCCCTTCTCTAAATATTTTTCTTTTTCTTTTGTTTTTCCTTTTTGTTTGGAGAAGGGAAAATTTTCCAATTCAAGAGAAATAATTTTCTGATTCTTTCATCCCAAACTTTTTCTACTACCTTTTTACCCTTTTGTAATACTTTAGAAGGTCCCTTATCAAGCATCATTCAACAATATATTTCAAGGTACCAAGAAAAGTATTTTTATTCTTTCAGCTCAAAATTAGGCAACTAAGGGGTTGGCATTTTGTCATTCAAAGCTCAGAAGGCCAGAAAAATGCCTAGTGCCTCAATCATTTTCAAAAATGTTTTCAAAAATTTTCAAGCTTTGAAATGGTTTCAAGTCAAGTTCTAGAGAAAACAATCCAAGAGGAATAACACTCTAACACAAGAAATGGGGTAGATTTAGTGAGTACCCCTTAATGGCTCAAAAGCTCATATTTTTCAGTTCAAAAACCAGTGAGGAACACAAGTCTATAGAAACACATGCTAATCATCAACTATCCAAGACCATCTCAAGAATATTTATTTGAAGCCATATCACAAGAATAGAAAAATCAGGGTTCAAAATTCACTATCACAAATAAATTGGCACTTAGTTCTCACAATCAGATGCTCAATCTAATCAGGGGTAACCGAATCATGCGATCATGCAAAACTATGCCTAGATGAATGCAATATGAACAATGCAAAAATTCAAAAATTTACAAAAATACCCCTACCCCAAGCTTAAAAACTTACATTGTCCCCAATGTAAATAATCAAGTTGGAGAGGGGTGAAAATGGAACAACTCACCAGGGTGGTAGCGGGTGCTGAATCACATGCTTTCTGGCTTTGTCTCTCCCTGCCCTTTTCTCCTCCTTCCTCCAAAATCTGAAAGCACTTAACAAAACTATTAACAAATCTCTTGATCTTTTCAAATTATTCAAGAGATAAAAATCAAAAACAAAAGAGAAAAGGAAAAGAAAACTTGGGTTGCCTCCCAAGAAGCGCTTCTTTAACGTCACTAGTTTGACGGGTGATCTCTAAGATGGTGCCTTAAGAGGGACGGAGACTGCTTGACGATCAAAGTCTCCTCCAAGATAGTGCTTGAGTCTTTGTCCATTAACAGTGAAAGTATCTCCAGATGATGGGTCTTCCAATTCAACTGAACCAGATGGGAAAACCGACTTGACATAGAATGGGCCCGACCACCTTGATCTCAGTTTGTCTGGAAAGAGCTTGAGTCGTGAGTTAAAGAGCAAAACTGATTGGCCTTCTTCGAATTGCTTAGGAAGAATGTACTTGTCATGCCAGAATTTTGTTCTTTCCTTGTAAATCCTTGCACTCTCATAAGCCAAGAGTCGGAATTCATCCAACTCATTCAATTGAAGCAGTCTCTTATCCATGGCCATCTTAGTATCAAAGTTTAGGGCCTTCACTGCCCAGAAAGCACGATGTTGGAGCTCAACCGGAAGGTGACATGATTTTCCAAACACTAATTGGTAAGGTGACATACCAATAGGTGTTTTGTATGCAGTCCGATAGGCCCAGAGTGCATCATCCAGTTTCTTCGCCCAATCCTTCCTAGCATTGTTCACAGTTTTCTCCAAAATTCTTTTCAACTCCCGATTGGACAACTCCACTTGCCCACTGGTTTGAGGGTGGTATGGTGTGGCAACTTTATGATTCACCCCAAACTTGGCAAGCACTGCATTGAACTCTTTGTTGAAAAAATGGGTACCCCCATCACTAATGATAGCTTTAGGGGTTCCAAATCGAGTGAAGATGTTCTTCCTTACAAAACTAATCACAGCTTTTGCATCATCCTTCACAGTTGGAACAGCTTCCACCCATTTGCTCACATAGTCCACCGCAACAAGAATGTATTTGTTGTTGTATGATGATGGGAAAGGACCCATGAAGTCGATCCCCCATACATCAAAGAGCTCCACCTCTAGAATACGCTTCAAGGGCATCTCATTTCGCTTGGAAATACTTCCGGTCCGCTGACACTTATCACATTTCATCACCCAAGCTCTGGAGTCTTTGAAAATAGTGGGCCAAAATAACCCGCATTGCAAGATCTTCATGGCGGTCCTCTCACCACCAAAGTGTCCCCCATATGGTGAGTTGTGGCAATGAGTCAGTGCCCCATTAATCTCTTCCTCCGGAATGCATCTTCTCAGAATTCCATCCGAACCTCTTTTGAAAAGGTAAGGCTCATCCCATACATAGTATTTGGCATCATGGATGAGCTTCTTCCTTTGTTGTGCATTGAAGTCCTTCGGAATTTTGTTAGCAGCCTTGTAGTTTGCAATGTCTACAAACCAAGGTGCCACTTGCACCATAAACAGCTTTTCATCTGGGAATTCCTCTTGAATTGGCAACTCAGCTTTTGCTTGAACATCTGCCTGTGGAAGCCTAGACAAATGGTCGGCCACCACATTCTCTACTCCTTTCTTGTCTTTAATATCCAAATCAAACTCCTGGAGCAGCAGTATCCACCTAATAAGCCTTGGCTTGGCATCCTGTTTAGTCATAAGATACTTCAAAGAAGAATGATCAGTGTAGACAGTAGTTTTAGAGCCAATCAAGTAGGATCTAAATTTATCAAACGCAAACACCACAGCCAGCAATTGATCTTTTTCAGTCGTGGTATAATTCAATTGGGCATCATTCAGCACACGACTGGCATAGTAAATGACATGCAACACTTTATTTTTTCTTTGGCCCAAAATGGCTCCCACCGCATAGTCACTTGCATCACACATTAACTCAAATGGTAAACTCCAATCTGGAGGTGCAATGACCGGTGCGGTGGTGAGTTTTTCTTTCAAAAGTTGGAAGGCATGCATGCAATCATCATCAAATACAAAAGGAGTATCAACTACCAAGAGCTTGCATAGGGGTTTCACAATCTTTGAAAAATCTTTTATAAATCTCCTATAGAAACCTGCATGCCCTAGGAAGCTTCTAACACCTTTCACATTTATGGGAGGTGGAAGTTTTTCAATCACTTCAACTTTTGCTTTATCAACTTCCATCCCCCGTGATGAAATTTTATGACCAAGAACTATACCTTCTCTAACCATGAAATGACATTTTTCCCAATTTAACACAAGGTTAGTTTCTTGGCATCTTTTTAGAACACATGCAAGATTATTCAGACAATTATCAAAAGAGTTACCAAACACAGAAAAATCATCCATAAATACCTCTGAATTTTTCAGTCATGTCAGAGAATATAGAAAGCATGCACCTTTGAAAAGTGGCGGGTGCATTACACAACCCGAATGGCATCCTCCGGTATGCATAGACTCCATAGGGACAAGTGAAAGCGGTCTTTTCTTGGTCCTGTGGGTCAACCACAATCTGTTTATACCCTGAGTATCCATCAAGGAAGCAATAAAAAGCATGGCCCGCCAACCTCTCTAACATCTGATCAATGAAGGGCAATGGAAAGTGATCTTTTCTGGTGGCTTCATTCAGTCTTCTGTAATCAATACACACCCTCCATCCAGAAACGGTCCTTGAGGGGATGAGCTCATTTTTATCATTTGCCACCACCGTCATCCCCCTTTCTTGGGAACAACTTGGACCGGACTCACCCATGGACTATCGGAGATTGGATAGATTATTCCCGCATCCAACAGCTTCACAACCTCCTTCCATACAACTTCTTTCATATTTGGGTTGAGTCTTCTTTGGGGTTGTCTAACCGGCTTGAATTTTTCCTCCAAGAGGATTTTGTGCATACAGAATGAGGGACTTATCCCCTTCAAGTCGGACATAGACCACCCAATTGCAGATTTGTGCTCCCTGAGCACCCTTAACAGTTTCTCTTCCTCCAGAGAGTTCAGTTCACTACTAATGATAACTGGGAATGAAGAATTTATCCCAAGGAAAGCATAACGGAGATGGGATGGAAGTTCTTTCAACACTAGCACAGATGGTTCACCCTTGTCTTCAATCCTCACATCTTCCACAACTTTATCTTCAACATTATTCACCACCAGACAAGCCTCAAGGGATTTAACCATGAATTTAACTTCCACCGCACATACCTCTTCTTTTACATCCTCCATCATAAGAGCCGCTTCCAAAGAATCTTCAAAAGTCTGTTGCACACTCTTATCAGTCAATGAATCAACAAGGTCCACACTCATACACGTATCCTTATCACTTGGATGCCTCATTGCTTCAAAAACATTGAAGGTGACCTTTTCATCTTGGACTCGAAGCACCAATTCCCCTTGATTTACATCAATCAAAGCTCTACCTGTGGCTAGGAATGGTCTTCCAAGAATCAGCGGAGTCTCACTATCTTCCTCTATATCCAACACCACAAAATCTGCCGAAAAAATGAATTTGTCTACTTTGACCGACAAATCCTCCACTACACCATAAGGATATGTAATGGAGCGATCCGCCAATTGGAGAGAAATCCCAGTTGGCTTGACTTCACCAATTCCCAGCTTCTTGAAAATGGGGAGAGGCATAAGGTTTATACTTGCACCGAGATCACACAAGGCTCTCCCAATATTCAAATGACCAATAGTGCATGGAATAGTAAAGCTTCCCGGATCCTTCATCTTCACCGGTAACTTCTTTTGGAGTATAGCACTACACTCTCCTGTGAGCATGACCATCTCCTCTTTCCACCTTCTCTTGTTAGTAAGAATCTCCTTCATAAACTTGGCATAGCAAGGCATTTGTTGAAGGGCTTCGGCAAACGGGATGTTAATTTGCAACTTTTTGAATACATCCAGGAACTTAGAGAATTGTTGATCTTTTGCCTCATTCTTCAACCTTTGAGGATAGGGTATCTTGAAATATGGTGGCAACTCTTTGGGATTGTCAACTTCTTCAAGAATTTGCCTTCTAGTCTTCTTTCTTGCAAATTCTTCATCCACCAATTTTTCTCTTTGTGGTTTTTCAGCTTCAACAACAATGGGACTAGAGGTAATGGCTTGGGAAGTCTCGGGTTCTTCATTGGTTACATCTTCAACAATCACCTCATCACTAACCCTCTTTTCTTCCTTCTCTTCGATCTTTTCTTGTGGCACTACTACCCTTCCACTTCTTGTAGCAATTGCCTTGCAATCCTCTCTTGGATTTTTCTCGGTGTCTCCCGGCAATTGTCCTTGAGGTCTCTCCGCCATTTGCTTTGCCAGTTGGCCTATTTGGTGCTCAAGATTTTTGATGGAGGCATTTTGATTCTTCATAGTCTCTTGAGTTGCTTGAAAATTGGCTTGGGTCGCTTGCATGAACTGGCCTAGAATATTCTCTAAGTTGCTTGATTTCTCTTGAGAGGGCTTTGCTTGAGAACTTGATCCTTGCCCTTGTTTCCAACCAAAGTTAGGATGGCTACGCCACCCCGGATTGTAGGTGTTAGAGTAAGGATCATTCTTGGGCCCTTGATTTCCCATGTAGTTCACCTCTTCTTGTCCAGAACTTCCAACCACATTAATCTCACAATTTCCATTTGCATGGTTACCTCCACAAAAATCACACACTGAGGTAGGTTGAACTTGGACAGCTTGTAGTTGAGAATTCTGCAGTTGAACGGACCCCAATTGCTTGGTAAGAATAGCCATTTGCGCTTTAAGAGCGCCAATTTCATCAAGCTCCAACACACCTCTCTTGACCAATGATCGAGAACTAGGCATTTGATAATCATTATTAGCCATAGTTTCAATCAGGTCCTTTGCCTCTTCAAGTGTCTTTTGACTCAATGATCCACCTGCAGCCGCTTCAATCATACTTCTGGAATTCCTGTTAAGCCCATTAACAAAGGTTGCCACTTGCTGCCATGTCTCTAACTCATGATTTGGACAAGCTGTGAGTAAAGACTTGAACCTCTCCCAGGCTTCATAAAGTGACTCACCATCTCTCTGTGCAAAGGCATTAATCTCGAATCTTAACTTGATCATTCTGGAAGGAGGGAAGAAACGAGATAAGAACTTGCTCACCAAATCATTCCAAGTGATAATACTTCCATGAGGATGAGATTGAAGCCATGACCTAGCTCTATCCCTCAAAGAGAAAGGGAAAAGCCTTAAACGAATGGCCTCATCGGAAGCTCCATTTAACTTGATGGTGTCACACAACTCAATGAATGTGCCAATGTGAGCATGAGGGTCTTCACTCTCCAAACCTCCAAACTGATTTTGTTGCACAAGATTAAGAAGTGATGCCTTTATTTCAAAATTGTTGCAAGCCACTGTAGGTCTAACAATAGGAGTCCCACATCTATCGACTCTAGGAGAAGTATAGTCTCCCATTGTCCTTCTTGGTGCATTTTCTTCAGCCATGGTGACAGTTGCTATTTCAACTTGTGGTTCTTGCACACTGGGTAACTCCACTTGTGGCTCTTGTATACTAGAAGATGCTCTTTCTCTGTTTTTCCTTGCCTTGGCTTCCTTTCTGTTCTGTCTACAAAACCACTCGATCTCAGGGTCAAATTGAAGTTCACCTGGGTCGATTGTACCTCGCATACAAGGAACAAACAGAGTAGCACAGAAAAAGAACAAAAAAAACAGCAGTAGAAAAGCAACGAAACACCACGTACAAGCTAAGCAATAGATGGATAATTACACAGCTTCACTAAAAAAAACAGAGCAAAACAGAAAATAAGAAAACAGAAAACAGAAAAGAAAAACAGCGATAAGAAAACAATGAAAAATGCCTAAATTAGGAGTCCCCTTTGGTACTCGTGATATTGGCTCACCGATCCCCGGCAACGGCGCCAAAAACTTGACACGAACTCGGCAAGTGTACCGGGTCGTTGCAAGTAATAAAACGGTAAGAACCGGAAATCGTCCTCAGGGATCGTGGACAAGTACCACTTCACAAATTGAACTACTATTTAGGCGAATCTTGTTTGGAATGAAGGTAGCTCTAACATCTAATGAAACAAACAAGAATAAAATGTTTTTGTTCTTTTGGGTATTTTATCAAACACTTAATATGCAGAAAGAAATGTGAACAACAAATGGATAGAATTGTTAGGGTTAGACTAGGCTAATCCTCCTTTGGTGCTATGAAATGGTAAATAACACAATTCCTACTTCAATTATGACAATCAAATCTTCTTCAAATACTCAAACCCTAATGTCTTAGGTGGAATGAGCCTAAAATCCCAAATTAAACCCTAATGTCTTAGGTGGATTAATATGAGAAATTGCATTAAGAGTCAAGATTCATAAGATTGCAAGCACCCCAAGACTTATGTCTAGGTTCATGAACTACTTGGTATTTGATTCAAGAGCATGCCCTAACATCAACCTTTCAATTGTCTATTAAAGCAACATATCATTCCTAGGATGATCAAGCCAAGGAAAGCATTAAGCATGGAATCAAACACTCATAAAGAAATAGGAAATTGCATTATAATCACTTCATGTTACAACCAAAATCAGAAAAACCATTGTCTAACCCCAACAAGGGGAGTTTAGCTACACATCATCAAAGTAAAAGGGAAAGAAAGAGATACAAAGATGGAGAAAGGGAGGAACTCCAAGGAAAATGCCCAGCAGCAGCCACAAGAGCAGAGAATGCCTTTTTAGGGTTTGTAGCCGCCTCCTTTCTTTTCCAATCCAATCCCCCTTTCAATTCTGCCCTAAGACAGCTTATAACAGGAGTTCTGAGATTCGCTCGCTCGCGGGGCGAGAAGTGTCTCGCGAGGCGAGTCTTAAAAATCTGTCTTTCAGAGATTCGTACTTTCGCGAGGCGAGAAGGTAACTCGCGAGGCGATACAGAAAGGGCGAAGTTTCTGGCACAATCAGGCCTTCTGGTTCGCGAGGCGAAACGTGATTCACGAGGCGACACAGAAAGGCTGACTGTTGCTGATCAGCTTGCCTTCAGGTTCGCGTGGCGAGATCCAGTCTCGCGGGGCGAGATAGAAATGGTGCCTGTTGCTGCTTTGGCTGGTACTCTGGCTCGCGAGGCGAGGTACAGTCTCGCGAGGCGAAGCTTCAAAGTTTTGCTTGGCTCAATTTCTTTTCTTTTCAGGCTCTCTCTTCAACCAAGCTTCATCAGGGCCAAATCTTAGGCAATTCATCACAAATTCCTGCAAAACAACACACAACACCACCTTATCTGTTCCACAGGAAAAACTAACCAAAATCAACCAAAATGACCTAACTATATGCAATGCATGTAGAAATATACATAGAAAAATGAGGTGAAATCACACTCATCAGTTATAGTGGATAAATCTTGGTGCTGCCGAGGACTGGACGTAGCTCTTTGATTTGAAGAGTGAACCAAGATAAATAACTGTGTCAATCTTTGTTTACTTTTAATCACTTTAGTTGCTTTAGTTTTATTATACGTTTATCAAGTGGTGTGTTTACCAAAGTCACTGTTAAAATTTCATCAGACAGGTCGCCTGTCTGTCTTGTATCTTTCACTCGTCTGAACCTAGCTTCTGTATGCGAAAAGATTTCAACTTTGTTTAAATTCTGATAAACACAATTCAACCCTCCCTTCTCGTTTTTATAATTGTTTATTTCAGAATCATGATCGCATGGAAAGGTTCAACTTGACTAGGTCGAAGTTGCGACCACCTATTAGTGCTAAGTCGATTACGTTGTATATGATCACATGATCACATGGGTAGGTTCTACTTGACTAGGTCGAAGCAGAGGTCACCCGTTAGTGCTATGTCAATTAGGTACACCATGGATCATGATCGCATGGATGGGTTCTACTGGAGTAGGTTTAAGCTAACGTCAACCGGATATGATCTATAAACCTTAGGTTGGGATGTGATCACTTGCATGAGATTAAGTTGACTAAATTTAGATTACTTATCCATTATATGTCCATGGGTCAACTTTATTGTACTTAGTCCATTAGGTAAACCATGGATCATTATCACATGGATAAATTATAGTTGACTGGGTTGAAGCTAAGGTCAAACGGTTATGATCTATGTGATTAGGTTGGCCTATGAATCATTATCATAATTTAATGGTAATTATCAACTTAATGTTAAATCACAATTTAACATTAAATCATAATTTAATGTTAACTTACAATTTAACTTGTTAAGAATTATTCATATATTTTTATACATGTCATATTATATTTTCATTACAACTGAATGTTAATTAACAATGTACTAACAAAAATTTAAAATTTTATCTTGAGTAACTTCCCTATCTTTCCTTTCAAATTACACAATTTTGCCTCAATATGATTAATGGGCCGGACTTGAATGCAGAGCAATCCTGCCCAAACAATTAAGTAAGGTGGTGTTCGGATAGTTTATACGCATCTTTATTTTTTTAGTTTAGTTAACAATAGATCAATCATCTTGAGACTAAAATAATTGTAAAGTTAATTTTTCGTTTAATCTAAAAATTTAATATTCGTTGAAATTTAAAGCTTATATGAATTAAAGTCATTATAGAAAAGAAATATGTCATTTAACATTACTAAAATCTTCCTTGGAGGACAACCCTCCCCGGAGAAGTCCTCCGACATCCAGGGGATAGTTGAGTAGCTGCAACCGAGTGAATCTACTTGCAGTCTGAACATATGCAACAATCCTTCGGGTTAGGACCCTGCTAGTAGCCCCAACATGCCATTGACGCCATGTTCAATAGCTTTTGGAATGCTTTCCCTAGTTGCCATTTTTGTTTAGCAAAAAAAAGTGGTTTCTTGCCTTAACTCCTCCTTCCAACAACAGAGTGGTGGAGTAATGCTTGTAATTAGGCACTCTAACGCACAAGTAAGTATATGATGGAGGAAATGCCAAATATTAAGCAATGATAGAGAGAAAGAATAAGTAGTCGTATCCTTCTTGGGGTGCTTCCCTAATTATATATAATTGAACGGTGTGTTTAAATAAACTTCTGAACACTTATAATCATTCTCGAGGAGGCAGGCTGGTTGACCATGTGGGGGGGCATAATACATTCTGGTTGGATATAGAGCCAGGCGTAGGTTGATTTTCAGCGTATTAGGGAATGTAGTATGTTGATGTCAAGTCTATTGGATCAGGTGACATATTGTCTATCTTTATCGATGTCTAATTGACTTCAATGAGAGTAAGTTGAGCTGGACTTGTTCGACCCATTGGACTAAGCCTCTAGAACTAGGACTGGACAAATTTTCAGTCCCAACCGAAACCTGGTCAACTCGATGAGAATGTTAAGGTGTATGGGTGGGTGCAGGCGGGTCCATGCGTTATCGGGCATGAGATTCGGTTTTAAGTGGTTTGCACAGACGAGTTCGGTTCTAAAAAAATAACCCATCGAAATTCGAACCCAATCGAGGTATACCGTCAGATAAAAAAATGATGAGGATATGTAGCATAATTGATGGCTAAGATTATCGCATTTTGTGTTTCTTTTGTGAGAAATAACACTCAATTCGTAACCTCTCGCTGACTTACTCTATTCTCAATCTCTCTCCACTCACTTTTTATTTTCAGAAACTTCTCTCCCTTGTCTCTACTCACTCACTCACTCTCTCTCTCTCTCGTTCCCCACCTCTCCCGTCTCTCTCAATCTCCGGTTCGTTCATCATCTCCCTGCAAATAGTTAGGGGTGGAAAAATGGGTTGGACCCATTGGCTCAACCCGTTTAATCCGTCTTTTATGGTAGGGCGGGTTATACTTTTCAACCCACCAACCCGCCTTGACCCCGCCCCGCCTGTTCCCCCAAGAAAACGGGGCGAGGACGGGTCGGGTTGACCTATCGGGCCAGCTTATATTTTTTAAATTTCTTTTTTTATTTTAAATTAATTTAAATATTTTGTTTAGGCCTACATAGACATAACCATACAATTTTTTTATCAATATTATTATTATGTTTATGATGTTTAAAATTTGTAACAATACTCAAATATTATTAATAGAATTCGAATAAATAATAAACAATAAACATTTTTTCCAATATTATAATAGTAAATTCGTATTAAAAAGAAATTAATCACACAAACGGGGCTGGATGCGATTTTCAAGTGGGAACATGATTAATCTAAACATGTTTTACGGACTTAGATATTAATTTTTTACTTTTTTCATTTTGACGGGTCAATCCACCAACTCGTCGTTAAACGGGCCGGGGTGGGTGGGTGGGTGGGGGGGGGGGGGTGGGGGGGTTTCAACCCACTTTTAACATCACCCTGCGCCCCGCCTCGCCCCATTTTAGGCGGGTAGGCTGCTGGGTGGGTTGACATGTTTTACCATCCCTACATATAGTGAAGGTTCACAGGTTCTGCTTCGACAAACGAGTTCTGCGGAGAATGGTTGTGGAGTTGATGCTTGGAGGTTGGAGATGAAGCAGGACAGATATGCTCGATGCCACCATGACGGTCTCTCTCTTAGATGCCGTGCAACGCCATCTCTGTCCCTGCGGAGCTCCGTTGGTGTCCGACTCCTTCGGCGACCACTCAGGTCTACCCCGCTGTGTCACAGAGTCTCAGCAAGAAAGTGTTCAACACCAACCACCAGCCATACCTTCTCTTTGTCATCCTATTGATAGCGTGGACTCCGGCAAGTGTACCAGATTCGTCGTCAAGTAATAAAAAGATCGATCCCACAGGGACCATGATCTCAAATCACAACTAATTATCAAATCAATTAAACTGGACTATGTAAAAAGGATTTTGAAAAGGTTTTGATTTTTGAAATAAGAATCAAGTAACAATCAAATTTAAAATTGCAATTAAACAAAATAGGAAAGTAAATCAATTTGGGGTTTTTCAGATCAAAAGGGATTCCTAGGAGTTGGGTTACCAACAAGATTGTTCATGTTACTAAATTGACTACCCCATGTTAATTATCAAAATTGCTTTGAAGGCGAATTTATCCTAAATAAGTTTATGCTCCCTCTCGAGTTACAAAAATCGTGCCCAATTAAACCAACCCCTACTCGTGGTAGTTGAATTTAGATTGAACCTTTTAAGTTTCATGACAATTCGTGAACCCTCGAAGGACCGCTTCCAACTCTCATGATTTAAGTCCTAAGTCTGATTTCTATAGATCCGATACCTAAGTTCACCGCCAGGTTCCTCCTTAGAGTATCTATGACATGCAAATAAGTGCGTACCATATTTACAAGTAATTCATGTGATAGAAATCAAATCGAAAGCGAAATCGAAATTAACAAAGGTAAAACATCAATTCATAACATAAATCAGATCTTGGGCATAGCCCCAATTCCTAGAAATAAAACTACTACTCAAGCATTGCCATGATGCTGGCAAGCTTGATTAACATAAACATAAAAGAAAACCTAAGAGAAGAAGAGAAGAAGGAGAAGAGAAATCCTATATTTGCATAAGAGTAGCAGCCCCAAAGTCTCTTTCAAAAACTGTTATTTTCAAGCCTAAGTGCTCTATCTATTGACTAGGGTAACTTGAATCCCAAGCAACCGCAATTTCAGATCAAATCAGTTTCTACAGATCCATATATCACGCGTCACGGCCGTGACGGGTTCTGCCTTGGAGATTGCTTCACTTGTTGGTCTGTCACGACCGTGACCACCATCACGGCTAGGCCGTGATCAGTTCTGCCTGTGAGGGTCTGGTTCAGCTGACATGTCACGGCCGTGATGGACATCACGGCCTGACCGTGATGGACATCACGGCCTGGCCGTGACCAGCTCTGACTTTAGCCTTCTTTCTTTTTAGCCCTACTCGATCATGGCCGTGACGGCTGTCACGGCTAGGCCGTGATGGGCTCTGTTTGGCTCATTTTTTTCACTTTTCAAGCCCCATCTTCATGTAAGATCCATCATGGTTAATCTTGAGAATTTTAATCCTTAGTTCCTGCACAACACCACCACAAAACCGCCTTACCCGTTCCAAGGTAAAAACTAACCAAAATCAAATTAAATATGCCTAAGCTATATGAAAATGCATGCAAAATGATAAACAAATATGAGGTGTAATCACACTCATCAAACTACCCCAAGCTTAAGATTTTGCTTGTCCTCAAGCAATCACTAAGGCCAGAAAATATAAACAATCAGAGCATGGATAGTGAACCAAGAACCCGAGTAACTAATCCAAGTGACAGGCATATTCAAATAAGAAACCAAGGGACAATCAATTTCAAGTCCAATTAGAAGCTTAGATTCTCTAGATTCATGCCTCTCACTAATTCTGGCACTCTTCTCACCTCACTCATATGTTTGAGGGTATGTGACAATTCGCTCAATTTCCTCAAGGAAGGTATTCTACCATAAGCTTGACTATTAACCAAATCTCTACTTTATTAATGAAAACACATAAGAATCAAGAGGTCTTTTTTTCTGGTTGTAATGGGGTCATGGGATTAATTGTTAGGTGGGGAAATAAAGAAAAGGAAATTTCAAGAAGGCTAAACAAAATATCAAACAAAACAAAGCATGACGACCTTCTAAAATACCTTTTTGGGCTTTAGTTCACTTTTCCACCTTTCTTTCTTTTTTCTATTTTTTTTATTTCTCACATTCTTTTTCTCATCCCCATCTCCATTTTTTTGTTTATTTTATTTTATTTATTTGGAGAAGGGGAGACTTTCAATTTAAGAAAAATGTCTTTCTAACTTTCTCATCCCACAATTTATTTTTCAAACTACCTTTTTACCATTTTTACAATACTTTAAAAGGTGTCATACCAAGCATTATTCATCAAAATAGATCAAGGTACCAAGAAAAGTATTTTATTCTTTTAGGCTCAAAATTGGGCAACTAAGGGGTAGCATTTAATCAATAAATGCTCAGATGGCCGAAAAAATACCTAGTGCCTCAATAATTTTCAAAAATGTTTCCAAAAATTTTTAAGTTTCAAAACGGTTTCAAGCCGAGTTGGCGACAACTTGATCAATTAGAGCGGACAACTTCTGAGATTCAGCTTGGCTCCTCTGGTATTCAAGATTACTTGCCTCCATCCTCTGATGGAATTCAAGATTTTGTTGTGCCGTCTGTTTTATCATTTCTTCCGTTTGTGCAGTTATCTGTTTTAGCATGTCCTCTAGTGAAGGTTCGGAAGGTTCAACTCTGAAGGCAGGATAGTATCTCAACAGGAAGGCTTCCTTCAAATCAAACCAGCTTGAGATGGAATTCTCATCAAGACAATACAACCAATCCCTTGCAGCGCCTTCAAGTGAGAACTGGAAAGCTTCCATCTTGATGTGGTCTTCTGTTATTCCTGCAGGTCTCAGCATTATAGAACAAACAGCCTGGAATTCCCTCAGATGCTCATGCGGATTCTCACCTGCAAGACCACTAAACCTTGGCAACCAGTGCGATAAACCATAAAAATCAGGAAAATATATGCATGGTGGTGGTTCATAGTAAACATTAGGCATGTAACCATATATGTGATTATCCATGGGGGGTGCTAAAATTCACAACCAGACAAAACTAATTCAACAAAGAGAATATATGTATATATATATATATTTTAAATTTTATTTTCTGCTAATAACAACAAACAAGAGTCCCCAGCAACGGCGCCAATTTTTGGCCGCGCTGTCGCCACGCGCCAAAAAGAACGAGCGTTTACAAAATAATGTAGATAGGGAAGCGACAACTCGGGTATCGTCTCTCAAGGACTCTTAGGCGTTGTTATTATTAACAGAAAATCAAAAGTTAGTTTTGGGGGGTTTTGGGTAATTGAAATAAAATAAAGAAAACAAAATAAAAACAGAGTAAGAAAACAAAGCAGTTAAAATATTATCAAATAAACTAAAGAACGATTAACCTACTGTTCTCGGTTTCCCACTATCATTGGTTCATATAAATCCAAGCCCTAAGCAGATTCTAATCCCCTCCCGGTTGTAGCAACAATTAACAACGCAATCACTACTACGGATGTATGTTCCTATTCCCGAAATAACAAACGGGGTTAAGCTCTCATGAACAAACGAACATGAACGAACACACGCGAAATAACAAATGCGATTAATTATAGAAACATAACATCACCGAAATGAATCAACACAACACTATACACTCCTGAAATAACAAACAGAAATGTATAGCGTGGCATTGAAAAGAGAAAAGCAAATGAAAACAGGAAATACACAACCTCAAGTGTGGTAATGGAAACCAATCCCAGTAGATTAACCAAGGAGACTGGTTCTCCATTACAAAAATAAACACAAGAGAAAAGAAGTAACTACTGAACTACAACTACTGACTAACTAAAACTAGCTAGCCACCAGCCTAGCCAACCCTTCAGTTCTGTCTAAAACTGACTTATATACACTTCTGGACTACGCAGACTCGCGAGGCGAGAACACGTTCGCGAGGCGAATATTGCAGCTCTTGGTATTCTCGCGAGGCGAAGCACGGCTCGCGTGGCGAGGAATGGAAAGGTCATGACTTATGGGCTTCACTCTCGCGAGGCGAGGATTGTATTCGCGAGGCGAACTCTTCAAATTCCAAACTGTAACGCCTGTGACCTTTCACACGGGTAAACCGTGATGCTTTCTGACTTCCAGGTCTGGATTACTCGCGAGGCGAGTCAAGTGTTCGCGGGGCGAGACAGAAAGGATGCAATTTCTGGAACAGTCACCTTCTGGTTCGCGAGGCGAATGAGCTTCCGCGTGGCGAGACATTCCAGAATTATTCCTTTTTATTACCTGAAAACAAGAAATAATAGTAAGTACTTTATTCGACTCTAAATTAGCTAAATTAACCTAAAAATACTTTATAGACTCAAAATACTGCTTAGAGACAATCAAGTTTAATTTGGGTGAAAATGATATAGAATTAGCACAAAGCCAAGGTTTTTATTAGTTATAAAACCAGTCAACCAGAGGCTCATCAAAATACCCCAAACTTAAACTTTGCTTGTCCCCAAGCAAACTAAAACCTAAACACTTAAAAAGACTCAAGACATGGCAAGCTTAAAGATTTAATCAACTTTCGCACAGGTTTCAAGCAATTTATCAAAATATTTTTCAATGTTCCCCCTTTCAAACAAAGCAATCCCCATATTCATCTATTTTAAACAATTGAGAATTTCATCATTCAAACAATTATTAATCTAAACAGGGGATCCAAGTTACACACAAAAGGGAGATCACCAATTCAAACAACTGTCTTCCTCACAAGGGCATTTAGTGTTCACTCATTCGCTCAGTTTGTGTCAGGTTATCAACTTTTCACTCAATTTCACTTTTAAGAGCACTTCCCATAAATTTGATTTTCATCTCAAAATGATTCCCACAGAAAACATGCAAGTAACATCAAAAGGACTTTTATGGGTTGTAATGGGGCCTGGCTAAGGGTAGGATATACAAAGGAACTAGGCTGAAGACCCTAGGAACTAAGAGAGCATGAACATTATTTACACTTTGAAATTAAACTCAAGTTCCTTTCTTCATTCATCTTTTTGCCTTGGGTGACTACAGCCATTTATTCTAATACTTTTTTTTTTCATTTTTTTTTACATTTAAAATTTTTACACTTTCTTTTTCTTTTCTTTTTTTTTCTTTTTTTTTTCAATCCCAAACAACACATTGCACCTGGCAGCCACCCCAAACTTAGTTTCTTGCAACCATTCTCTTGCTAAGATTCCATGCTCTCCTAATCCTAAGATCGGGTTAACATGGTTTTTCAGATATTATGCTCATAACATAAGGTTAACAAGAATTAACAGGCTAATTAGGCTCAATGGGCTAACTAGGGAACATGCATTAGGGATGGTTATTTTAGGCTAAGTAGCTATTTACAAAGAAAATGCCTAAATCATCTGAAGCAAACACATAATCATGCAAATCAAAAAGAGATTCAAGCAAATTCAAGAAAGTGCAATCAAAAGTGATTTCTCACAGTCAAAAACATGTTGGAGGCTCAAAACCTCACCTGGACATTCATGCAAATTGTTTGACAGAGATTCTATCCCTAGTGTGTGCTTCCTATCACCCCAAACTTATCATAAATCATGCCATCATAACAAAAATCCCAAAGTTCAGTTTTCAATCACATGGGGATAATTTTTAAAAAAAATTTCAAATCCTAGGGGAAAACAATCAACACTATCATGCAATCAATCTATGCAAAAATTAATAAAATCCAATAAACTTGCCAACAAAAGACTTGACACAACTCCTGAGCTTCTCAAATTATTCAGGAGCTTTATTGAAAACAAGACAAATAAAGCAAGGAAAAGAAAATTAAAAGGGCAAGGTTCAGGAAAACTCATTGGGGGTGATTCCACCAGGATCCCATTGCTTGTAACATAAGTCCCACATGGTAGCCAAAGGGTGGAAGTTCATTCCATGCTTCCCTAACTCGCAGCCTTGATATGGGAGTGAGCACTTGACAATTACAGTGACCTCGCCCAGTGCGGCGGACTTCTCACTTCCTCTTGGGTCACAGTTGACCTCTTTTTCATCCTTCTCAATAAAATCCTCCCAATAAAAGTGGGGCTCAACCTCTTGGACTGGCCATGGTGCAACTTCCAGAGGCTTGAACTCCATCAATGGTGGTTCCACAGTGGGAGGTGGTAAATAGGTAGCTGGGGTTACTGGTGCTGCTTCAACTCCTGCACTTTCTTCATTCACTGCACTAACAAAGTTATCACCTGCTATACATGCAGAAATTTCAGCACACACCACACAAAGGTTAGTGTTAGTAGAGTCAGTACATATATCACAATAAACTGAATCAGTAAAATTCTGAATGTCTGGAAATTCAGCAATTAATTCATCCACCCCATCACTCTCAACACATGCATTTGATTTACTTGAATCATCTACTTCCAAAGGTTCTTCATTATCCTCAGGCACGGGGAAGCAGATGTCCTTCTGATCCTCTTGATCCTCATTTTCTATGTTTCCTGAACAGAACAAAGCTGCGTAACAAACTATACACAAAGCAGTGCCATCACAATAACAATCAGCACATGAATTAGAATCAGGGGATTCAACACACAGTTCATCAACAGAAACATTATCAACATTATCATCAGAAATATTTTCAAGAATAACTTGTGACTCTGTATGTTCTTCAAGGGGCTGTGGAGTTAGCATTGCAGCCGAGTTGGCGACAACTTGATCAATTAGAGCGGACAACTTCTGAGATTCAGCTTGGCTCCTCTGGTATTCAAGATTACTTGCCTCCATCCTCTGTTGGAATTCAAGATTTTGTTGTGCCGTCTGTTTTATCATTTCTTCCGTTTGTGCAGTTATCTGTTTTAGCATGTCCTCTAGTGAAGGTTCGGAAGGTTCAACTCTGAAGGCAGGATAGTATCTCAACAGGAAGGCTTCCTTCAAATCAAACCAGCTTGAGATGGAATTCTCATCAAGAAAATACAACCAATCCCTTGCAGCGCCTTCAAGTGAGAACTGGAAAGCTTCCATCTTGATGTGGTCTTCTGTTATTCCTGCAGGTCTCAGCATTATAGAACAAACAGCCTGGAATTCCCTCAGATGCTCCTGCGGATTCTCACCTGCAAGGCCACTAAACCTTGGCAACCAGTGCGATAAACCATAAAAATCAGGAAAATATATGCATGGTGGTGGTTCATAGTAAACATTAGGCATGTAACCATATATGTGATTATCCATGGGGGGTGCTAAAATTCACAACCAGACAAAACTAATTCAACAAAGAGAATATATGTATATATATATATATTTTAAATTTTATTTTCTGCTAATAACAACAAACAAGAGTCCCCAGCAACGGCGCCAATTTTTGGCCGCGCTGTCGCCACGCGCCAAAAAGAACGAGCGTTTACAAAATAATGTAGATAGGGAAGCGACAACTCGGGTATCGTCTCTCAAGGACTCTTAGGCGTTGTTATTATTAACAGAAAATCAAAAGTTAGTTTTGGGGGGTTTTGGGTAATTGAAATAAAATAAAGAAAACAAAATAAAAACAGAGTAAGAAAACAAAGCAGTTAAAATATTATCAAATAAACTAAAGAACGATTAACCTACTGTTCTCGGTTTCCCACTATCATTGGTTCATATAAATCCAAGCCCTAAGCAGATTCTAATCCCCTCCCGGTTGTAGCAACAATTAACAACGCAATCACTACTACGGATGTATGTTCCTATTCCCGAAATAACAAACGGGGTTAAGCTCTCATGAACAAACGAACATGAACGAACACACGCGAAATAACAAATGCGATTAATTATAGAAACATAACATCACCGAAATGAATCAACACAACACTATACACTCCTGAAATAACAAACAGAAATGTATAGCGTGGCATTGAAAAGAGAAAAGCAACTGAAAACAGGAAATACACAACCTCAAGTGTGGTAATGGAAACCAATCCCAGTAGATTAACCAAGGAGACTAGTTCTCCATTACAAAAATAAACACAAGAGAAAAGAAGTAACTACTGAACTACAACTACTGACTAACTAAAACTAGCTAGCCACCAGCCTAGCCAACCCTTCAGTTCTGTCTAAAACTGACTTATATACACTTCTGGACTACGCAGACTCGCGAGGCGAGAACACGTTCGCGAGGCGAATATTGCAGCTCTTGGTATTCTCGCGAGGCGAAGCACGGCTCGCGTGGCGAGGAATGGAAAGGTCATGACTTATGGGCTTCACTCTCGCGAGGCGAGGATTGTATTCGCGAGGCGAACTCTTCAAATTCCAAACTGTAACGCCTGTGACCTTTCACACGGGTAAACCGTGATGCTTTCTGACTTCCAGGTCTGGATTACTCGCGAGGCGAGTCAAGTGTTCGCGGGGCGAGACAGAAAGGATGCAATTTCTGGAACAGTCACCTTCTGGTTCGCGAGGCGAATGAGCTTCCGCGTGGCGAGACATTCCAGAATTATTCCTTTTTATTACCTGAAAACAAGAAATAATAGTAAGTACTTTATTCGACTCTAAATTAGCTAAATTAACCTAAAAATACTTTATAGACTCAAAATACTGCTTAGAGACAATCAAGTCTAATTTGGGTGAAAATGATATAGAATTAGCACAAAGCCAAGGTTTTTATTAGTTATAAAACCAGTCAACCAGAGGCTCATCACTGGGCCGTGATCAATTCTGGTCTACAAGAGCTGGCCTGTCACGGCCGTGAGTTCCATCACGACTAGTCCGTGATACACTCTGATCTTCAGGGTTCTTCTCATCACGCCCGTGATGGATATCACGGCTGGGCCGTGATCCTTTCTGATCTTCAGTGGTTAGCTGATCACGACCGTGACCACAGTCACGGCCTGGGCATGATGACTTCTGACTTTATATTTGTCATTGCCTTTTTGCTCTTACCGCTTTCATAACCTGAAAATACTTGGCAAAACCATCAATTAGTGATCTTTATTCCCTTAATCTCCTCAAATTATTTGAAAACAAAATTAAAAAACAAATGGAAAAGGAAAAGGAAACTTGGGTTGCCTCCCAAGAAGCGCTTATTTACGGTCTTAAGCTTGACCATACTTCTTTCAATCAACCGGGGTCAACTGGGCGTGAAGGTGAAATAACACCTCTCTTCCATGGAAGTCCTTCAAAGAGCCTATTTTGTTCATATGGCCAATTGCGCTTTCGCTTTGCTCTTTTCGCTGAGTTTCATGGCCTTACTTCCTCCCGACGGAAGTTTTAACTCCACATGAGGAGCAACTCCAACTTCATCACCATTTGGTGCATCATTCGTCATGCTAAGCTTGGTAGTTGCTTCCATGTTGTGAACACCTAATTTTGTCCGGGTATTTTATCCTTTTAATTAATATTTACAAAATAAAAATGGAAAATACAGAAATAAAAAAAATGTGTTTATGTTATTGGCCCAACTTGTTTGTGTTACAAGTTGTTTTAAATCCAAACCCAAGCAAACAAAAACGAGGTGAAGTTAAAAAAAAAATCCAAAAGAAAAAATAAGTTTCTAGTTGTTAATTATAAAAAAAAATAATAAAAAATATTGTTTTGCCTCACGGTTCCTTCATGTAGTGTCCTTTTTACCATTTTCCATTACAGTCCATTTCACTTTCCTTTGGTCTCCTGCCTTTTGCTACTTTTTACACAAAAATGATGACTTGATCCTTCTGTGCTCTGCGTCCCTTGCACCCAAGCACAGAACATAGTGGTAGCAACACTCCACCATCACTCTCATGTCCTCTCCTTACAGCTGGCATGGGAGATTTGTCATTTTTCTCTTATGATTTTGGCTATAAATCCAACACCAACAGAAGCATATGGGAGGGGGCCAGCAAAAAACTCATCTCTTTCTTCCTACAGTACGCCCCTCCCTTGACCTTTTTTTCTTTTTCTTCCTCTTTCTCTTTTCCTTTTTCTCTTCTCACGTCCCAGACTTCTCTTTTTCTTCTTTCTTTCATCTTAACACCATCCACTCCCATCTATCTACTTCACCTTCATCAACCCTTCCACCATTCATCTTCAACATCTCAACATAGCCAACACTCCCCATGGCCAAACATCATATCATCTCCATATTCATCACCAAAAATAAATCAAAACAGAACCATTCATGACAATCCCTTCACCATCATCCCTTTCAAAAATCGATAAAAAAACAACATCCCCTCATCCTCCCTCTTCTTCTTTGATTTTTCTTTTCTTCTTCTCCTTCACCATAAACCCATCACCTTCATCTTTCTCCTCTCATTCTTCTTCATCTTCCTCCCAACAACACTATACAACCACCCTCCATACCCAAACAATATTCATCACCAACAAAACAAATCAAAACAACAAAACCATCTACCACAATCCTTCATCACCATCTTAAATCAAAAGAAGAAAAAAAAACAGAAATGAGAACATAAGACACAGACCGGATTCGGGTTCCAGATCCACTCCCTCTGCTAGATGACTTTGAGGCCAGATCCGTCCGTTCTTGCTCCTCCCATTGCAGCTCTGCCATGAGCCGCCGCACAAACTGGTAGCCATCGCCCCTGTCCCTCGCGCGCCGCACGAACCGGACCGCCGCTCCGCCCCAGACGCAGATCCGCCCAAGCCACGCAGTCACACGCCGCCGATTCACGCCTCCTGCCTCGCCACCGTCGCGCCGCCAGTCCTTGCCGTCTAACTCCCTCGCTCTACCATCCTTGTTCCTCTTTTGGCTCGTACTGGTAACGTGAAAGCAAGCAGAGGCTTATTTTTTTTTTGCCCTATTTGTTATTATATAATCTGGGCCTTGTTTCATTTTTTCTTTAATTATTGATTTGTGTTGACTGGTGGGCTTAGTATATCTGGGTTAGTAGATGAGTTTTTGGGCCAAGCTTTAAAATGAGTGGTCTGTGTCAAAAAATAAATATGTTGGGCTTCTTTTCAGTCAGGCCTGAATCTAAATTTTATTTTATTTTTGCTTTGGGCTTAAGATGTTTTTTTGTTGTTGATTCCTTGTTCCAAATAAAAATCTCCTAAAAATATTTTGAAACTAAATTGGCTTGTTTGAATTCACGCAACAATTTACAACGTCGATGTACGTTTTTTTCGTCCTCGAGTGTTGTAAAAATTGTAAGGGTTTATCGTATAGTTTCACTATCTTTAACCCCGTGCAAGAGTGAGTTCTCTCATTTTAGAAATAAAAATGATTTTTAGGTTCTATTTTGACAAAGTTTTCTTTTTAAAAATAAATAAATAAATGAATAAATACTTTTAAGTATCTCTAATAAATTTTAACAAATAAAAACCTCTATTAATTCACGCAACAATCTATGACGTTGATGTATGATTCTTCATCCTCAAGTGTCATATGAATTGTAAGGGTTTATCATATAATTTCACTATCTTTAACCCTGTGCAAAAGTGAAATATCTTTTATCAGAAATAATAAATTTTCAACTTGCTTTTTAACAAATTTTATCCAACATTTTTGTAATAAAAAAAAATATATATATATATATATATAATAAAAATCCTTTTTTAATTCACGCAACAATCTACGATGTTGATGTATGATTTTTCATCCTCAAGTATCGTACGAATTGTAAGGTTTTATCGTGTAGCACTGCTATCTTGAACCTTGTGCAAGAGTGAATTTATTCTGAAATAAAATCCTTTTTAAAAAAAAATAAAATCAAAACAAAATCAAATCTTTTATCAAAATTAAAATCAACCAACCAATCAAATCTTTTCTAAGAGAACTACGTGGCTTTGAGTTTCCCATCGCACTCGGGAATACGTAGGAGCAAGATAAATCATCTTGTTGGGCCAAAACTAAATTTTCCTTTTTTTGTGTCTCTTTTTATGTTAAAATAATTAATCAAAATAATTAAACTTTTCTCTTTCCAGGGATGCTCTATGGACACGGTGCCATGTTTAATCCCTTAGATTTGAGGTTGCCCTGTGGACTCATGTGCCATGTTCAATCTCATTTAGTTTTTATAAACCATAAAGTTAAAAAATATAAAAATTTAATAAAGTCAAAAAAAAGTAAAATTTAAAATAATTCTTTCTTGTAAATAATTTTCGTGGTAAAATAAATATTTAAAAGGTTATTAAAATATATTTTTTTTGCACAATTAACTTGAGGTACCGTTTTTTAAACGGGCGATGTGGGGTGCTAATACCTTCCCTACTCGTAACCGACTCCCGGACTCATATCTCTCTTTTTTAAAAAGACCAGTTTACCTTTAAATAATTGGGTTTTCTAAGATTCTCCCAATAAAAATCTTAGTGGCGACTCCTCTGTCTTTTTATCCCTTTTCGCGGCTCCCGGACGGGACGGTCGCGACAGCTGGCGACTCCACTGGGGACTTTAGAGAGTCAGGCCTATCATAGTTGGTTGTGCAATTCTTTTAATAACTTTGAAAATATTAGTTTTACCCCTCTTTGTTTTATTTGTTTTGTAAATTGTTATATGCTTTAATATATGTCTTTGTACATTCTTGCAACCTTAGGGTAGAAAACTCTTGTAAATGTTGGTTGTTCTTTTGCAGGCTTGGGGTTAGTTTTTTGGGTTTTGTGCAGGTTTGCTTGCTCCCAGCACACACAACACCATCTCATACTCACACACTTTTGGGCTCTATACCCGAGTCTTGGAATGCCATCGGATTAGAAGGGGCTTCAGTGATGTTATTGTGACGCTTTTGCGCCCCTAACAGACATTGATTCTCCCGCCTGGATTGCTACCGAAACATGGACCGCCATATTGTGACTTTTCAGTCCCTGTGGCGAGGTTCATGGATTCGGATCCTTATCTTTTAGATGAGAGTAATCCGGGGACCATATGTTTAGGGGTCTAAATCTGTCCCGAAAGTCATGCACATAAAATGCCAGTAGTAGCCTACCAAAATAGGGTCTCGACCTCAGAAATTCAAACTTTAGGATATGACCCATGTAGGACAAAAGGGAGCACATTCCACCTTTTTCTGCAACATGAATAATCACGTTTATATCTCATGCATTTCCATAAATGGTAAAAAAGGGATTTGTGTAAATCATCTTTCTGTAACTCATTCATATTCTTTGTATATTTTGTATCTTATGCATTAAATATTTTGTTAGGTTCATAAAAAAAAACATTTTCATGCATCCCTCTCATGCGTTCATTACAAAAAAAATCATTTATCTCAAGCATTCATAAGAAGAAAAAAGAAAAAGAACAAGCCATGCATCTCCTTCATTTTATGCATGCATCACTAAAAACTTTTCAGACCAATAAATTAAAAATTCATACATTTCATGCATCAATTACATTTTATATCAATCTCATCATTAAAAAAAAAAGTCATATCAGTCGTTCATTAAAAAAAAATCATTTATCTCAAGCATTCATAAAAAAAATTGATTCATCTAAAAAATAAGAAGCTCATCTCATGCATTGTCGTTTTTGTGAATAAAAAGTGCCTTCATGCATCACATGCATTAAAATTTTGAGTCAATATAAATATTCCTTTTTCATACATATCATGCATTAATATCTTTTGGATAAAAATAAAAACTTTTTTTCATACATTTCATATACTCATTCCTTTTTAAGTTAAAAGTTTATTAAAAAAAATAAAAAATAAAATAAAAAATAAAAAATCATTCCATGAATTGTGCTCCTTGGAGAAAATGGAACCACCGCGCTTTCAATGAAAAGAATGCCAATTAAACCATGGATCATGAGGTGAAGCTGGAAATAATACTTGCTCAAGTGCTATGAAAATACGGATCACAACATCGTACCCGATCATGCAGGTTCGGATGCCAATGAAGCTGAGGGGCACGCTTTCACAGTCATTTATCAGAAGTCAAGTAGGGCATGTCAATTTTGATACCTCTCTGAAAAGGTTATCTTCTAGTGGACTACTCAGACTTCAAGAAGAAAGCTACAACGACATCCCCAGAGATTCGCATTCTGATGGTTGTGAGAAGTGCCAACACTTTGCGGTCCCCATCTTAGGAATTTCTAAGCAACCCAAGCTAGATTGGTTCATTAGTGGTTTACCATGAAACAATGGTTTTGTTGTATTCTATCATGAGACAATTGAACCATGTTCACTTTCTTGAAGCATTAATGTAATGGATTTGCATGCGTACCTTGTCTCATCCTTTCTTTACATCTCCATCCCCACCATAATGTTTTTCTCGTCATACTCATATCTCATCTTCCCTTTTTTTTCTTTTCTTTTTTTTTTCTCTTCCCCAAGTACCTTTTTTGGTTTGGTTAATAAGGCCCACTTTCTTGAAAGTTCTTTGTGGACATCAATGAAGACCACATGCACCAATACCTTTTCAAAAAAAGGGAAATAAGGAAAGGAAAATAAAATAGGAGCAAATAAATAAAACTTGGTGAGCACCATCTCTTTGTCTCTAAAATAAAGTTTAAAAAAAATAAACAATCATGATTTGAAATGAAGATTGGCCATTTTTTCTCTACCCTTAGCAAAATATCATCATTATCCCTTGTTACCCCTTTTGAGCCTGAAAATTTTCTTCAAAGAACCTTGGACAAGGATCACCACTAAACAACGGGCAAGCAAGAAGGAAATGGTGATCATGAAGCGTAAAAAAAAACAGAGAGAGAGAGAGAGAATTAAAAAAAAGAAGAAGAAGAAGAATAAAAAGATAAAAAAGAAAGAGGATAAAAAAAAAACTCATGTAAAACAGAAAAAAGGGGGGAAAGTTAGAAGAAAGTAAATGTTCTCAATAATCCGAAAAAGAACATGGATCTTTGATCCTATTCAACCTTAAAACATTTGTTTGAGCCTTATATCCTTTTTTCATGACCCCCAACCATTAGCCACGTTACAAGCCTCAAAAAGTCCACTCTGATCAATGAATGATTGCTACTTTTTCATCAACTTCATTTTGAGACAAAAAGTTTGTTCTCTTCTAGTTTTTAAATTGATTGCTCCTCTCTTAAAAAAAATCCAAAAAAAGAATGAAAAAAAGAAAAAAGAAAGCCTGTTAGGCTGAAAACCCTCATAGGCAGTCTAGGCAAAAGTTTGGGCAAGATCTACATGGGGCAAAACCTTGTTTTCAAGGGCCTTATTCTAGAGCATCTCCATTATTGGATGCCCTACACTGGGGCAACATCATTCTCAAGTTTTCCATATCAAGTGCCCTACATTGGGGCAGTTTCATTCTGGGAACCCTACACTGGGGTAAATTCATTCTCAAAGGTCTTTATCTGGGAAATTTTGTTCTTAAGCGGCATACAAGCCCATTTCATTTTCACATGACTGATACTAAGGCAAAATTCTGGTAAGCAGAATCCCTTCTATCCAAAATCAAATCAAACCAAAATGGGACAATACTCTTGTGACCCCCACATCACCTCTTGCGGGTTTTACTTCACTCCTGTCCTTTTGAATACCATTTGAGTTATCAAACTTCCAACACTGAGCGAGAAGTTGCTCAGGCCATATTGTTTTTCCTGTCATACTTTTGAATCCATGCATGTTTGTTACATGATGCTTCAGGTAAGGTAAACATGAGTTCAATGATACAATTCAACCGTCTAATGGTAAATCTTTGATGGACAACTCTGGTCAGAAGAATTCTGAATACGAGGAAGAAAGTGGCATCCGCAGTTGGCAATTCAAGCAAGAGCTTTGATCTTCACAAATAAAGGCGACAAAACTGTCCACGTCAAAAAAAAAGGGAAAAATCAAAAGCAAAAAGAAAAAGAAAATAAAAAGTAAACAAAAAAGGCTCGCTAGACTGAAAACCTGAAAAGGCAGTCTGGGCAAAAGTTAGAGCGACCCGGTAGGTTGAAAGCTCGCAAAGAGCGACCTACGCAAAAATTAGGGTCAAATACAAACAAAGTACAAGAAGTCCCCTCAAACTGATAAACCGGGGCAGTTTAAGAGGACAAGCCATGAAAAGCTTCCAATACATGAAGGCTGGGGCACGTCACATCCTTGAAAGATTGATCAGGCAATCTCATCCAATTGGGATAATCATCACAAAGAAGCATATCTCAGGCAAGAAGTAAAACATCGGTTCAACAAATAAGTGATGATCGAAATCAAGGAGTCTCACTCCAGCTCATCCTCAATCTCGGCTGCAATAAAAAATCTAAGGAGTCAAGGATCAAAGAGGTGTTTGCAAAAAAGAAAAAAAAATCAGTTTTTTTTTCATCATTGATAAAAAGCATATCATGCATCACACATTAAAAAAAAGTTATAATCAAGGTCTGCATCACTCATCAAAAGCATCTCACGCATCAAACAGAAAAAAAAAAAAGGATTTTCACCAACCAAATAAAAAAGTCATCTCATATCATGCATTGTCTCATCATTTCATGCATCAACAAAGTCAACATCACTTCTTGCATTTGTTCGACTTTCGCGGGCACAGGGCCCAGAAGTCATGCTTGTTAGCTTTAGTAGGCATAGGGTCTCATAAGCTTTGTTTTGTTCGACTTTAGCGGGCACAGGGCCCCAAAAAGTCATGTTATTGTTACCTTTAGCAGGCATAGGGCCTCATAAGCTTCGATTTGTTTGGCTTTAGCGGGCAGAGGACCCCAAAAGTCATGCTTGTTAGCTTTAGTAGGCATAGGGCCTCATAAGCTTTGTTTTGTTCGACTTTAGCGGGCACATGGCCCCAAAAGTCATGACTTGTTAGCTTTAGTAGGCATAGGGCCTCATAAGCTTTGCATTTGTTCGACTTTAGCGGGCACAGGGCCCAAAAGTCATGTTATTGTTAGCTTTAGTAGGCATAGGGCCTCATAAGCTTTATTTTGTTCGACTTCAGCGGGCACAGGGCCCCAAAAGTCATGACTTGTTAGCTTTAGTAGGCATAGGGCCTCATAAGCTTTGTTTTGTTCGACTTTAGCGGGCACAGGGCCCCAAAAGTCATGTTATTGTTAGCTTTAACAGGCATAGGGCCTCATAAGCTTCGTTTTGTTTGGCTTTAGCGGGCCGAGGACCCCAAAAGTCATGTCTTTTTTTAGCAGGCATACGGCCACATAAGTTTTGTTTTCTTCGGCTTTAGCGGGAACAGGGCCCCAAAAGTCCTGTCTTGGTTAGCTTTAGCAGGCATAGGACACATGAGCTTTGTGGTGTTTCTGTTCAGCATCAGCGGATAACCGGCTCCGCAAGCTTTTTACCTTTTCCTGTCAAGCTTCAGCGGATAACCGATTCCTCAAGCTTTCAACTTTTCTCCTCAAGCTTCAGTGGATAACCGACTCCACAAGCTTTTAATCATTTTTGCTTCAGCGGATAACCGACTCCGCAAGCTTTTAAACTTTTTGTCAAGCTTCTGACAGGCAATCCACCCCGTAAGCTCTGCTTGTTCAAGCTTCAGCGGACAAACGACTCCCTAAGCATTTATCCTTCTGTTTGAGCTTCCCACGGGCAATCCACCCCGTAAGCTCTTTTATCTTTCGGTTCGAGCTTCTCACGGGCAATCAACCCCGTAAGCTCATTTGTCTTTCAGTTCGAGCTTCCCACGGGCAATCCACCCTGTAAGCTCTTTTTATCCTTCAGTTCAAGTTTTTGACGGGCAATCAACCCCGTAAGCTCTTTTATCTTTCTGTTCGAGCTTCTCACGGGCAATCAACCCCGTAAGCTCATTTGTCTTTCAGTTCGAGCTTCCCACGGGCAATCCACCCCGTAAGCTCTTTTTATCCTTCTGTTCAAGCTTCTGACGGGAAATCAACCCCGCAAGCTCTTTTATCTTCTTGTTCGAGCTTCTCACGGGCAATCAACCCCGTAAGCTCATTTATCTTTCAGTTCGAGCTTCCCACGGGCAATCCACCCCGTAAGCTCTTTTTATCCTTCTGTTCAAGCTTCTGACGGGCAATCAACCCCGTAAGCTCTTTTTATCCTTCTGTTCGAGCTTCTGACGGGCAATCAACCCCGTAAGCTCTTTTATCTTTCTGTTCGAGCTTCTCACGGGCAATCAACCCCGTAAGAACATTTATCTTTCAGTTCGAGCTTCCCACGGGCAATCCACCCCGTAAGCTCTTTTTATCCTTCTGTTCCAGCTTCTGACGGGCAATCAACCCCGTAAGCTCTTTTATCTTTATGTTCGAGCTTCTCACGGGCAATCAACCCCGTAAGCTCATTTATCTTGCAGTTCGAGCTTCCCACGGGTAATCCACCCCGTAATCTTTTTATCCTTCTGTTCAAGCTTCCGACGGGCAATCCACCCCATGAGCTCATTTATCTTTCAGTGCGAGCTTCTGACGGGCAATCCACCCTGTGAGCTCATTTATCTTTATGCTCGAGCTTCTGACGGGCAATCCACCCCGTAAGCTCTTTTATCTTTCTGCTCGAGCTTCTGACGGGCAATCCACCCCGTGAGCTCATTTATCTTTATGCTCGAGCTTCTGACGGGCAATCCACCCCGTAAGCTTTTTATCCTTCTGTTCAAGCTTCCGACGGGCAATCCACCCTGTGAGCTCATTTATCTTTCAGTGTGAGCTTCTGACGGGCAATCCATCCCGTGAGCTCATTTATCTTTATGCTCGAGCTTCTGACGGGCAATCCACCCCGTAAGCTCTTTTATCTTTCTGTTCAAGCTTCTGACGGGCAATCCACCCCATAAGCTCTTTTATCTTTCAGTGCGAGCTTCTGACGGGCAATCCACCCCGTGAGTTCATTTATCTTTATGCTCGAGCTTCTGACGGGTAATCCACCCCGTGAGCTCATTTATCTTCAGTTCGAGCTTCTGACGGGCAATCCACCCCGTAGGCTCATTTATCTTTCTGTTCGAGCTTCTGACGGGCAATCCACCCCGTAAGCTCTTTTATCTTTATGTTGAAGCTTCTGACGGGCAATCCACCCCGTAAGCTCATTTATCTTTCAGTTCGAGCTTCTGACGGGCAATCCACCCCGTAGGCTCATTTATCTTTCTGTTCGAGCTTCTGACGGGCAATCCACCCCGTAAGCTCTTTTATCTTTATGATTAAGCTTCTGACGGGCAATCCACCCCGTAAGCTCATTTATCTTTCAGTTCGAGCTTCTGACGGGCAATCTACCCCGTAGGCTCTCTTATCTTTCAGTTCGAGCTTCTGACGGGCAATCCACCCCGTAAGCTCTTTTATCTTGATGTTTAAGCTTCTGACGGGCAATCCACCCCGTAAGCTCTTTTATCTATCCGTCCGAGTTTCTGACGGGCAATCCACCTCGTAAGCTCTTTTATCTTTATGTCCGAGCTTCTGACGGGCAATCCACCCCATAAGCTCTTTATCTTTAAGCTCGGCAGGTGATCCACCCTGCAAGCTTTTTATGTGTAAACCTCAGTGGGCAATCTAACCCGCTGGTTCTTTACAGGAAATCGTGTTGTCGTCACGGGTCCTTTTACTTGTCAGTATATCCCGAACAAAATTGGAGTTCATGTCTTTACTCGTTTCTTATAACGATAATAGGTTAACTATAGTTACACCAATTATCAAATAAGAAACAAGTAAAGAGGGGCAGCTGTGAACACCTAATTTTGTCCGGGTATTTTATCCTTTTAATTAATATTTACAAAATAAAAATGGAAAATACAGAAATAAAAAAATGTGTTTATGTTATTAGCCCAACTTGTTTGTGTTACAAGTTGTTTTAAATCCAAACCCAAGCAAACAAAAACGAGGTGAAGTTAAAAAAAAAAATCCAAAAGAAAAAATAAGTTTCTAGTTGTTAATTATAAAAAAAGATAAAAAAATATTGTTTTGCCTCACGGTTCCTTCATGTAGTGTCCTTTTTACCATTTTCCGTTACAGTCCATTTCACTTTCCTTTGGTCTCTTGCCTTTTGCTACTTTTTACACAAAAATGGTGACTTGTTCCTTCTGTGCTCTGCGTCCCTTGCACCCAAGCACAGAACATAGTGGTAGCAACACTCCACCATCACTCTCATGTCCTCTCCTTACAGCTGGCATGGGAGATTTGTCATTTTTCTCCTATGATTTTGGCTATAAATCCAACACCAACAGAAGCATATGGGAGGGGGCCAGCAAAAAACTCATCTCTTTCTTCCTACAGTACGCCCCTCCCCTGACCTTTTTTTTCTTTTTCTTCCTCTTTCTCTTTTCCTTTTTCTCTTCTCACGTCCCAGACTTCTCTTTTTCTTCTTTCTTTCATCTTAACACCATCCACTCCCATCTATCTACTTCACCTTCATCAACCCTTCCACCATTCATCTTCAACATCTCAACATAGCCAACACTCCCCATGGCCAAACATCATATCATCTCCATATTCATCACCAAAAATAAATCAAAACAGAACCATTCATGACAATCCCTTCACCATCATCCCTTTCAAAAATCGATAAAAAAACAACATCCCCTCATCCTCCCTCTTCTTCTTTGATTTTTCTTTTCTTCTTCTCCTTCACCATAAACACATCACCTTCATCTTTCTCCTCTCATTCTTCTTCATCTTCCTCCCAACAACACTATACAGCCACCCTCCATACCCAAACAATATTCATCACCAACAAAACAAATCAAAACAACAAAACCATCTACCACAATCCTTCATCACCATCTTAAATCAAAAGAAAAAAAAAACAGAAATGAGAACATAAGACACAGACCGGATTCGGGTTCCAGATCCACTCCCTCTGCTAGATAACTTTGAGGCCAGATCCGTCCGTTCTTGCTCCTCACATTGCAGCTCTGCCATGAACCGCCGCACAAACTGGTAGCCATCGCCCCTGTCCCTCGCGCGCCGCACGAACCGGACCGCCGCTCCGCCCCAGACGCAGATCCGCCCACCCAAGCCACGCCATCACACGCCGCCGATTCGCGCCTCCTGCCTCGCCACCGTCGCGCCGCCAGCCCTTGCCGTCTAACTCCCTCGCTCTACCATCCTTGTTCCTCTTTTGGCTCGTACTGGTAACGTGAAAGCAAGCAGAGGCTTCTTTTTTTTTTTTGCCCTATTTGTTATTATATAATCTGGGCCTTGTTTCATTTTTGCTTTAATTATTGATTTGTGTTGACTGGTGGGCTTAGTATATCTGGGTTAGTAGATGAGTTTTTGGGCCAAACTTTAAAATGAGTGGTCTGTGTCAAAAAATAAATATGTTGGGCTTCTTTTCAGTCAGGCCTGAATCTAAATTTTATTTTATTTGTGCTTTGGGCTTAAGATGTTTTTTTGTTGTTGATTCCTTGTTCCAAATAAAAATCTCCTAAAATATTTTGAAACTAAATTGGCTTGTTTGAATTCACGCAACAATTTACAACGTTGATGTACGTTTTTTTCGTCCTCGAGTGTTGTAAAAATTGTAAGGGTTTATCGTATAGTTTCACTATCTTTAACCCCGTGCAAGAGTGAGTTCTCTCATTTTAGAAATAAAAATGATTTTTAGGTTCTATTTTGACAAAGTTTTCTTTTTAAAAATAAATAAATAAATGAATAAATACTTTTAAGTATCTCTAATAAATTTTAACAAATAAAAACCTCTATTAATTCACGCAACAATCTATGACG
Source organism: Sophora flavescens (assembly GCA_030762895.1). Lineage (NCBI taxonomy): Eukaryota > Viridiplantae > Streptophyta > Magnoliopsida > Fabales > Fabaceae > Sophora > Sophora flavescens. The sequence continues at coordinate 182,849,959 of CM061066.1, forward strand.
TTGATGTATGATTCTTCATCCTCAAGTGTCATATGAATTGTAAGGGTTTATCGTATAATTTCACTATCTTTAACCCTGTGCAAAAGTGAAATATCTTTTATCATAAATAATAAATTTTCAACTTGCTCTTTTAACAAATTTTATCCAACATTTTTGTAAAAATATATATATATATATATATATATATATATAAAATAAAAATCCTTTTTTAATTCACGCAACAATCTACGATGTTGATGTATGATTTTTCATCCTCGAGTATCGTACGAATTGTAAGGTTTTATCGTGTAGCACTGCTATCTTGAACCTTGTGCAAGAGTGAATTTATTCTGAAATAAAATCCTTTTTTTAAAAAAATAAAATCAAAACAAAATCAAATCTTTTATCAAAATTAAAATCAACCAACCAATCAAATCTTTTCTAAGAGAACTACGTGGCTTTGAGTTTCCCATCGCACTCGGGAATACGTAGGAGCAAGATAAATCATCTTGTTGGGCCAAAACTAAATTTTCCTTTTTTTTTGTGTCTCTTTTTATGTTAAAATAATTAATCAAAATAATTAAACTTTTCTCTTTCCAGGGATGCTCTATGGACACGGTGCCATGTTTAATCCCTTAGATTTGAGGTTGCCCTGTGGACTCATGTGCCATGTTCAATCTCATTTAGTTTTTATAAACCATAAAGTTAAAAAATATAAAAATTTAATAAAAGTCAAAAAAAGCAAAATTTAAAATAATTCTTTCTTGTAAATAATTTTCGGGGTAAAATAAATATTTAAAAGGTTATTAAAATATATTTTTTTGCACAATTAACTTGAGGTACCGTTTTTTAAACGGACGATGTGGGGTGCTAATACCTTCCCTACTCGTAACCGACTCCCGGACTCATATCTCTCTTTTTTAAAAAGACCAGTTTACCTTTAAATAATTGGGTTTTCTAAGATTCTCCCAATAAAAATCTTAGTGGCGACTCCTCTATCTTTTTATCCCTTTTCGCGGCTCCCGGACGGGACGGTCGCGACACATGTTAACCTCTTCCTTCACCTCTGGAGGTATTATATCGATCCTGCACACATGACTCTCAAAAGGAGGGTTGTTATATGAGTTAGTCAAATCAAAATCTACCATACCTTCCTCTACATTTAAAGAGAGCTTGTCATTCTTTACATCTATTATTGCTCCAGCCGTGGCCAAGAATGGCCTTCCAAGAATGATACGGAATTTAGAATTCCCGTTCATATCCAACACCATGAAATCGGTAGGAATGGAAATTTTCCCTACCTTTATGGGAACATTCTCTAGTATGCCTAGAGGAGTTTTAGTTGAGCCATCCGCAAATTGTAAAGAGGATTTGGATGGACTCAATTTCTTGGTTCCTAACCTCTCAAAGATAGTAAGCGGCTTCAAACTCGCACTAGCCCCTAAGTCACATAAGGCTTGGTCTATTTTCACCTCTCCAATTGAGCAAGCAATAGAGAAACTTCCCGGATCTTTTAGTTTAGGAGGCATATTAGTTTTTATCATGGCATTATGCTCCTCAATTAAGCTCTTAGTTTCTATGTCTACTTGTTTTCTCTTGACCAACCTTTGTGGGAAATGTATTGGGGGTTGGTAAGGTGGTGGAGGGACATACTTTGGCTCTATCTCTTCATCTTCGCTCATGTTCTCCTCACATTCCACATCCTTCTCAACCACCCCAAGCTTATCATCCCTTAAGTATATAGCATTACAGTGCTCATTGGGATTAACTTCGGGTTGTCCCGGAAACGTACCCTTAGTTCTGGTATATGTACTAGCTTGTTGGGCAATCTGAGTTTCTAACATCTTATTATGGATGGCTAAGTTATCTACCTTAGATGCTAACTCTTTTATTGCCTTATTGACTGCCCTACCTTGTTCCCTAAACTCTTCATTTTGCTTTGTTTGAGTTTCAACAAAATTCTCCGGAAGAGACTCAAGTTTAGACTTTTGTACCTGAGGATACCCCGATGCGGGTTTCATATTACCTTGGCCTTCTTGGAACTCGTGGTTCAACATGTTGTTGTAGTTCCCATAGGAGAGGTAAGGGCTATTCTTCCTTCCTTGGTTGTAATAATTTGGAGGAGCGTAGTTTGGTAGCTTCAGGTTCGTGTCATAGAAGTTGTGACAAGAGTTCACTTGCTCTCCCGAAACACCGGATCCATGAGCAATACCATGTGGGCACTCCATTATGTCATGTCCCTGCATTCCACAAATCTCACAAACAACATTAGTAGCACCTATTGAACTCACATTAGCCTTTTCAAGCTTATCAAAACGTTTATTCAGTGAGTCAATTTTAGACATAATGAGATCAGTGTTATTCATTTCAAACTTACCCCCCGAAAGCTTTTTCGGGTTATTACCTCTTTCCGAGCCCCATTGGTGGTAGTTGGTGGCTACGTTTTCAATGATATTGAATACATCAGTCAGAGGTCTATTCATAAATGCTGCACTAGCTGCGGAGTCAAGTGACACCTTCGAATAGTAATTCAATCCGTTGTAGAAGGTATGCACTAGCAACCATCTCTCGAGCCCATGATGTGGGCAGGACTTCAGCAATCCTTTGTAACGATCCCAAGCTTCGGATAAGCATTCTCCGTCCTTTTGGAAGAATCCGGTGATCTGAGTTCGTAGGTAAGCTGTCTTGGATGGAGGGAAGAATTTCTCCAAGAATGCCTGCTCCAGTTGGTCCCAAGTCGACAAGGTATTAGCGGGCACTTGCTTCAGTCAAGCTTTTGCCTTTCCAGTAAGAGAGGAGGGGAACAACCTCAAGAGAATAGTATCGATCGGGGCGCCATGAATTCTAATTGCATCAGTGAACTCCGAGAATGTCTCCACATGATCAGTCGGGTCCTCCGAGGGCAATCCTCCGAATTGATGTTGCCTAATCATGCTAATTAGCATAGGCGGTATAGTGTAGTTCCCCGCCTTGATTTCTAGCCTAGCAATCCCAGTTCGCAAACCCCTAGCATTTGGGGCTGCATAGTCCTTCAGTGGTTTTGTATCCGGTAGATTCCCCATGAGTGGAATGAGAATCAGCCTCTCCCTCTCTCTTTGTAGTCTCCTACGTCTATGAAATGACCTTTCGATTTCGGGGTCAACCTCAATAAGGCTTCCAAGACTTAGGGATCTTTGCATACAAGAGAAAAACACCTATAAGAGAGAGATAGATACTCTAGAAGGAAAAGGAGATAAATAAAAAAAGGAAATTTAAATAAAAAGAAATAATTAAAAATAAAAAGTCCAGAAAAATCAATTTAAAAATTAAATTGAGATTCAAGAAAGCACAGTCCCGGGCAACGGCGACAAAAACATGATAGCGTGGACTCCGGCAAGTGTACCAGATTCGTCGTCAAGTAATAAAAAGATCGATCCCACAGGGACCATGATCTCAAATCACAACTAATTATCAAATCAATTAAATTGGACTATGTAAAAATGATTTTGAAAAGGTTTTGATTTTTGAAATAAGAATCAAGTAACAATCAAATTTAAAATTGCAATTAAACAAAATAGGAAAGTAAATCAATTTGGGGTTTTCATATCAAAAGGGATTCCTAGGAGTTGGGTTACCAACAAGATTGTTCATGTTACTAAATTGACTACCCCTTGTTAATTATCAAAATTGCTTTGAAGGCGAATTTATCCTAAATAAGTTAATGCTCCCTCTCGGGTTACAAAAACCGTGCCCAATTAAACCAACCCATACTCTCGTGGTAGTTAAATTTAGATTGAACCCTTTAAGTTTCATGACAATTCGTGAACCCTCGAAGGACCGCTTCTAACTCTCGTGATTTAAGTCCTGAGTCTGATTTCTATAGATCCGATACCTAAGTTCACCGCTAGGTTCCTCCTTAGAGTATCTATGGCATGCAAATAAGTGCGCACCAGATTTACAAGTAATTCATGCGATAGAAATCAAATCGAAATTAACAAAGGTAAAACATCAATTCATAACATAAATCAGATCTTGGGTATAACCCCAATTCCTAGAAATAAAACTACTACTCAAGCATTGCCATGGTGCTGGCAAGCTTGATTAACATAAACATAAATGAAAACCTAAGAGAAGAAGGAGAAGAATGAGAAGAGGAATCCTATATTTGCCTAAGAGTAGCAGCCCCAAAGTCCCTTTCAAAAACTGCTATTTTCGAGCCTAAGTGCTCTATTTATAGACTAGGGTAACTTGAATCCCAAGCAACCACAATTTCAGATCAAAACAGTTTCTACAGATCCATATATCACGCGTCACGGCCGTGATTGCCATCACGGCCAGGCCGTGACGGGTTCCGCCTTGGAGATTGCTTCACTTGTTGGTCTGTCATGGCCGTGACCACCATCACGGCTAGGCCGTGATCAGTTCTGCCTGTGAGGGTCTGGTTCAGCTGACATGTCATGGCCGTGACCAGCTCTAACTTTAGCCTTATTTCTTTTCAGCTCTACTCAATCATGGCCGTGACGGCTGTCACGGCTAGGCCGTGATGGGCTCTGTTTGACTCATTTTCTTCACTTTTCAAGCCCCATCTTCATGCAAGCTCCATCATGGTTAATCTTGAGCATTTTAATCCTTAATTCCTGCACAACAACACCACAAAACCACCTTACCCGTTCCAAGGTAAAAACTAACCAAAATCAAATTAAATATGCCTAAGTTATATGAAAATGCATGCAAAATGATAAACAAATATGAGGTGTAATCACACTCATCACCTATCCTTGCTGCTGCATGTTAACATTTGCTTTAGATCTTTGAAGGAAGAAACATACAACGAAGTATAGTGTTTTCAGTTGAAAGTTTGAACCTTTTTGGGGTGATGTTTTTGTTTGTTTCTCTTTTTTTTTTCTCCTTGACTTCAGATCGTTTGAAAGTTTAATGCTTTAGTGTTCTTTTTTTTTTGTTTCTCCGTTGTTTCTCTTATATATTTTTGGTAATGGTTTGAAATACGATTTGTTTTTTTGTAAAAAAAAAGTTTTTGTTTGGTACAAAAACCTCTCTAACCCGTCCGTCGACTCGTTGACCCGCATAAATCGCCACCCTCTCTATCCGAACATAGAAACGGATGAGTATGGATGATATATTTAGGTGGTCGATTTTCTTTGGTTTTTTATTTTTACACCCGAAACCGACCCGAATCTAGATCAAATTCTAAACAATAAGTCTTAAGTTTTAAGTTAACTATAGTATATACGCCACTTCAACATTTTTTTTGAATAATTATATTAATATCTCGTAGAATAGTATTTCTTATTCAAACAAATTTCTATTTGAGAAAACCATGTATTTTATAAAAAAAGAATCAAGTTTCTAGATATGTAATTTTTACTTTATTACTAATGGTATACCTAATATTTATAATTTGTTTAAGAAATTATACATACCTGACTTACTTTATATACATCTATACTAATATAAAAGGTGGATAGTTATTTTTATTCATCCATTTGACAAGTTATAGATTTTTCGATATTATTTTATTAATTACTTTTTATAATTTATACATATTTTATAAAGTGGGGAAAGGGTGTTATAAGAGTTTAGGGTAGGTGCGGAGGGTTAGGTGGGGAGGTTGACGTTAGGAAGGGGACGGGAATATGTAAGATGGGTGGTAGATAAAAATAATATTTATTATAAATAAAATTATTTTATAATATATTTAATTATAAAATATAAAATAAAAATTATGTATTACTTTAAAAAAATAGATATAAAATACAAATAATATGTTACTTTTTTAATTAGGGGTACTTATGTCGTTTTGTATAGTCATCATCATCTTTTTTTAAAAATTCTCTCAACTTCTTCCTTATCATTTTCTCACATATTTCTCTCATATCAAATAAGTCTTAAAATTCACTATTTTTTATCATCTTCTCTATTCTCATATTCTCCTTTTCCATCTTTTCTCTTCTCAATTTCTCTCCCATACCAAGTATTAATGATGTATCGTTGTAGTAAAAAATGAATGAATTGTTTAAATTGATGTCACACAATGAGGTCCAGAATAGGGTCCACTTAAGAAATCAAAGTGAGTTGCTTATCTAGATAACGTTGGATAAGTGTTATTAATATAGCATTTGATCATCTTTTCAAAATATGTGTTATAACAATTATATAGTTATTAGTTATTATATCAATAAACATTTTTTCGTTCATTGTACTCTTTTAAATTTTTGTATAAGTTATTATTGTTTTAGTTACTATAACCAAATAGAAAAACTATGTTACTAAAACATATTTAGTTATTTCAGTCAAAAAAAAAAAATTAATGAAAGTGAATGAAAATAAAACAACTATTGGGAAACACCAAAAGCATTAAGTGAAACGAATAGGGAATGAAAGGGAAACGACTCTTGATTCGTAGAGCATTAAGTGAATTTGAGAAATTAAGTGAATTGTTCGAATATATTGGAAGAAACAAGAAAAATGAAGGACATGAAAAGAACACAACTCTTAGGAATGATTGTTAATATTCTCAAATGTTGCGTCAATAGTGAGTGCAACTTTATCAATAAACTAAAGATTGGATTTTGGAATACTGAAAAAAATGGTATGATCATTTACCCAAAGTTTCTTTGTAAGTTTGCAAAGGACAAACTAATCTCAAGTTGTGAAAGATAAATATGTTTTTTTTAATGGTTAATTTGACGGGGAAAAACTGAGAAATAAATCAAACTGATTTTTCGGAGGGAAGGAAAATAAAAATGATAGATAAATATATTTTCTAAAAATGAATGACTTGTACGGAAAAAGGATAGAAAGAAATCAAATATACTTTTAAGGAAAAAAAATGAATATAATGGACACATATTTTTTTTGACTTAAAAAAATAATACTTAACTTGAAAAGGAAATGAGAAGAAACAATTCAATAGATTTTTCAAGGGAGAAGAGAATATGATAGATATAATAAAATGCAATTAATTGAGATGACATTTGATATAAGACATAGTTCCAGATTCCTAGAAAAGTGAGATGAGAATAAATTTTTTCAATGTTTTGTACAAGAGATAAAAAGTCATTCTATGAAAGGAGGTTCCAAAAAATGTAGTTTACACAATACTATTTTTTGGTTTGGTACTCACCCTAAATAGTCATTGGGAACGAGTGAGCCCTCGAAGTATCGCCACGGCTTCGATCCTTTAGACCCGCTATGTGACTAATCTCCAAGTCGGCCGCGCGGTTAGTAAAGCCTGGCCAAGAATTGTTGCGTACCCATTGATTGAACTCGAACAGAGCTTGAACTATTCGTCCTTAAGTAGCAATGCGTTAAACCACTTGCACCCAATCAGTTAGTTAGTTTACACGACAATATAAATATTCTCAAAAGTAAACATTATATAAATTTCAAAATTGTCAACCACCGTTTAAATATTAAAATACTATTACTATAAATGTAAAATACAACCGCATTACAAAATCTGAGATGCATTTTTTATTGTACATTACACGCGTCGATACCTCATTTTTATTTTTTTAAACTTTTTTTATAATTAAATTTTTTCTAATATTTTTTAAAATTTATTTTTTTTCCTGAATTATTTTTTTATAATTTACTTTTTTTAAATATTTATTTTTATAATAAAATTTTTTAAATATATTTTTCTAATTAATTTTATTTTTTATATTTTTTTAATTATTTTTTTCTGATTTTTTTAAAATATGTTTTTCCCTAATTATTTTTTCTAATTTTTAATTATATTTTTGTTATTTACTTTTTATTTTCTTTTTTATAATTAAGTTTTTTTTACAATTTTTTAAATATATTTTTTCCTGATTAATTTTTCAAATATTTATTTTTTCTAATTATTCTAAATATTTTTTTTTAATAATCAATTTTAATTTTCTATTTATTTTAAATCTATTTTTCCCTAAATTTTTTAAATATTTTTTCGTAATTATTTTATTTATTTTTTTTCCAATTAGTGTTTTTTATAATTTTTTTCCTTTTAATTTTTTTTATAATTACTTTTTTAATTTTTTAAAATATTTTTTTCCTGATTAAAAAAAATTATAAAAATAAAAAAACTATAAATTTTTTTAAAAATATTTAGAAAAAAAAGATAAAAAATTTTAAAAACTGTAATTCTAAAAATAAATATTTTAAAAAATGCAACTAGAAAAAATAATTACTTTTATTTTTCTAATTATTTTGTCCCTAATTTTTTTTAAAATATATTTTTTGTAATTATTTAAATATTTTTTTATAATTACTTTTTTTCCTAAATTTTTAAAATATTTGTTGTAATTACTTTTTCTCCTAATTTTAAAATTTTTTTTGCAAATATTTTTTATACTTTTTTTTAGCTACATCCTTGCCTTTGTTTTTTCTATTTTAAATAATAAATATATATATATATATACTAATTAATAAGGGAAAATTCTGATTTTAGTATAGAACAGTAGTCCAAGCAACATGCCGAGTTATGGAATTTTGTTTTTATTATTTTTATTTATTTTCTAAAATTTATATATGCTTTTTTTTAAATATTTACAAACCAGTAAAGGTATAATGTTTTGGGAGTCAAACACGGCGATCTCTGAATTGACATAAATAGAGGCAGATCTATTCATATTTTCTAATATATTTTTTGCTACATCTTTGGCTTTGTTTTTTTTTTTAAATAATAAATCTATATCTATATTAATTAATAAGGGGGATTGCTGATTTTCTAATAAAGGGACACGTGTCAGCACCACATGGTTTAAGAAGATTAGTTGATCATTAGTAATAATCAAAGAGGAACACTTAACACATAGTGTTACATTACGTATTGTAATATAATTTGAAAATAAAAAAATATCCAATTTTTTTCACTCAAATTATAAATAAGATTGTTTCTAGATTTTTGCTGATCACATCTGTCTATAAATAAAAAGCCTGAGAGATACCAACATGGTGTGACACAGTTGGTAGATAACTGAACCCCTTAAACATGTGGTCAGGAAATTGATTCTTGACTCACGTGTATGGAAGAACATCTGTTGGGAGATGTCAACCCCTTAAATGGATCTCAGTACCTTGATGGATTAGTCTTTGGCTCCCGGTAGGAGGATACCCGGGTTTACCAAAAAAAAAGACTTGTAGATGAATGAGTACTACCATTATGGATGAGAACGAAATATTAAAGGCAAAGTGTGAAATAAGTAAAAGAAATGTTTGACATTGTGGACTTAATTTGTTATAAAGGAAAGAAAAAGTTTGGTAGATATAGATGTATAATTCAAGTTATTAATGATAACAATACTATCAATAATAATAATAATTGATGACCCGTACGAGCAAAAATACAAGTTACAATTATTGTTAATGATAATGATATCGAGAAAGTTAACTATCGTCTTAAACACCATATTAAAAATATTAGAATAATGACTAATACACGACGAGCATTTTTATTAGTTTGTTTATTTGTGGGTTTTTTATCAAACTGAGTTTCTTTTAAAAATTATTTACCAGTTTAATGTTGTTTTGAAACTATTTATCAATGGGGGTCCTTTTGGATACGTGACATATTTTATTTTTTTCACTCTGACGAGTCTCAGACTGACGCCTACCAGTATTAAAAAAAAAAGACAATTGATAACAATAATAAAAGGTATAAAAAATAATAGCAATAACAATTTACACCAATAAATATTCATCAATTATTATAATAGTAAAAAAAATTTTTACCTTGTAATAACATTGATGTCATCGTTACTCCCTATACTTATAGTATAATTTTTTTTAGCAGTGTTCCATTAAAATTGCTGGTAACTTTCTTTTAATTCTTACAAGGTATTTTTTTTTACTACTGTAATAATTGATGAATATTTATTGGTGTAAATTGTTATTGCTATTATTTTTTTATGACTCTTGTGATATTATTTACTATTTGTTATTAGGGGATTTTTTTATTGCCTCTTGTTGTTTTAAATAGATACTTTATCATTAATGTCATTGTTACTCCCTATACTTACAGTATAATTTTTTTAGCAGTGTTCCTTTAAAATTGCTGGTAACTTTATTTTAATTCGTACGATGTAAATTTTTTTTACTACTTTAATAATTGATGAATATTTATTAGTGTAAATTGTTATTGCTATTATTTTTTTATGACTCTTGTGATATTATTTACTACTTGTTATTATGGGATTTTTTTATCTTGTTGTTTTAAATGACTTTTTGACCAAAATGGGTTTCTTTTAGAAACTATTTATCCGTAGCAAGTAACAAATAACAATGACAAGTGGCAAATAATATCACGAGAGGCATAAAAAATAATAGCAATAACAATTTACACCAATAAGTATCAATCAATTATTACAGTAGTAAAATAAAATTACCTTGTAAGAATTAAAAGAAAGTTACCTGCAATTTAGAAGGAACACTGCTACAAAAAAAATTATACTATAAGTATAGAGAGTAACGATGACATTAATGCTAAAATATCTATTTAAAATAACAAGAGGCAATAAAAAAATCCCTTAATAACAAGTAGCAAATAATATCATAAGAGTCATAAAAAAATTAATAGCAATAACAATTTACACCAATAAATATTCATCAATTATTACAATAGTAAAAAAAATTTACCTTGTAAGAATTAAAAGAAAGTTACCTATAATTCAGAAGGAACACTGCTACAAAAAAATATAATATAAGTATATGGAGTAACAATGACATCAATGCTAAAGTATATATCTATTTAAAACAACAAGAGGCAATAAAAAAATCCCCTAATAACATGTAGCAAATAACATCACAAGAGTCATAAAAAAATAATAGTAATAACAATTTACACCAATAAATATTCATCAATTATTACAGTAGTAAAAAAAAATTTACCTTATAAGAATTAAAAGAAAGTTACCAGTAATTTTAAAGGAACACTGCTAAAAAAAATTATACTATAAGTATAGGGAGTAACGATGACATTAATGCTATTACAAGGTAATTTTTTTTTTACTAATGTAATAATTGATGAATATTTATTGGTGTAAATTGTTGTTGCTATTATTTTTTTATACCTCTTATTATTGCTATCAATTGTTTTATTTTTATTTTTTTAATACTGCTAGGCGTCAGTCTGACGGGCACCTTTGAAGGCGCCAATCTGGCGCCTTTGACTTGGAAGGCCCCAGTCTGACTGGCGCCTTTGACCCATCAGAGTGAAAAAAAATAAAATATGCCATGTGTCCAAAAGGACCCTCCATTAATAAATAATTTCAGAACAACACTAAACCGGTAAATAATTTCTAAAAGGAACCCAATTTGGTAAAAAAAAAACCTTTATCTGTGTAATTCATTTTTTTTATTAAAATACTAAAAGAGGTTGGCTCATAGGTTCAACCCTCCTTAACAGCTCTAGCAAACAAACATGGCCAAGTACAATAATATAGTTATATTATTTAAATACTTAAATGTATAATATTGAATTACATTTTATTTATATTTATTCATGAAATATTATGTAACTATAACTTATTATTTTAATAATATTTATATACGTATTTATATATTATATCTACTATATTTTTAAATATAAAACATTTCAATTTCAATTTTCACTGGTTCACATAACGAGTGTGTTTGAGAATGTTGGGAAAAAAAGATTCTGCTGATAATTTGTTTTTGTATAATTGATTATTGTGATAACCGATTATAATCAGAATCTATTTTTGTTTGGGTATGTTTGCTGAAAAACGATTTTAGGATAATTTATTTCGTTTGGATGGTGCAAAAATAATCACTTATATATAGTAAATTATGAAAAAAAAATGGTATGAAGATATTTATTTATAATATTTGTTTTCTTTTAACATTAGATTTTTTTTATATCTTGTCATCAAAATTTTATTTTTTTATTTTTTATTATATTTTATTGAAATAATAGTTTTATATTCTTAAACAAGAACTCTGTAACTTTGTAGTATGTCTGTTGGAGACTTTGCCCGGATCATGTAGCAAAACTCGGAGTCCACTCACATGTCACTGGGAGACTTTGGCCTCATCCTCCTGGTCAGATAATCCACGTTTCTTTATCAATTATTAACCACCTGATAAAAGATAGAGGGAGACTTACCAATGGGGAGGGGTATTTCGGAAAAGGAAAATGTCTTTCCAGTATAATAAAAAAAATTCATCAAAACAGTCCTATATTATAGATTGTTAAAAACAGCTTAAATTGTTGTAAAAAAGCTTTTTATTCATTTCATCTGAAAACCCAAACAAAAGTAAAAACAGTTGTTTGGAAAAAAAATTAATTTCCCAAACTCTAAATCTCATGTGAACGTTTACGCAGAATATATATATATATATATATATATATATATATATATATATATATATATATATATATATATATATATATATCGAGCTTTTATTGGTGATACTAATACATTTCTTTGATAGGTCTCTTGAAATTTTAAATAATCTATACTGAAAATGATTTCAAGAAAAGGTAAGGAAAAAATAGAAGATATTAGTGAATCAAGTAATAATGAAAGTCTTAATTCTTCCTTAATAAATGAACAACAAATAATTTTGTCTGATATAGAGCAGAAACTTAATAATTGGAGTATACCTTCAATAAATGTTTCTGAAATATACCAGACAAAATTAATGGATAAATTCAAATCTGATTTTATAATTAAAATTGCTGAATATACAATTAAAATAGATAAAACTCAAGAAAGTTTAAATCTTTTGAATCTTTCTATGTTGAAAGAACATAAACAAAAATATAAATTTTTGCATATTGGTTTAATCCAAGTTGCTATTAAACCATTGCATAGATTAGGCATAGATACCCCCGTGTGTGTATGTCTAAGGGTGCGTTTGATTTGCAAAAATTCAGGGGACTGGACAGTACAAAAATTTTTGTCCCCTGTTTGATCTGAAAAGTGGTCAGGGGACAAGACAAAAAAAGGGGTGAGGGACAGGACAAAAACCCAAAATTTTGTCCCCCACCAAACCATGGGACAAAAAGTTGTACCATGGACAGGCTAACAAAAGACAAAATTATCCTTACATCTCTCTCCTCTCTTCCTCCCTCCTCTCTCTCCCCTATCTCTCCCTCTCTCTCTCCCCCCTCTCTCCTCTCTCTCTCCTTGCTCTCTCTCCCCCTCTCCTCTTTATCTCTTTCTCTCTCCTCTCTCTATACATAATTATACAAAATTATATATTGTATATTTATATATTAAATAATATATATTATAAAGGGTATTCCGGTAAATTTAATATTATTTTGTTTGTGCTGTCCATTACCCATCAAACAACGTACAAGACAAAGAATTGTCCTGTAACTCAAGGATTTGTCCTGTCCTGTACTGTCTGTCCTGTGCTGTCCTGATATTTTTTACAAATCAAACGCACCCTAAGAGATACTCGACCTGCAAGGTTCGAGGATCAAATATTATCAATAATTGAGACCAATCTTCATGATGGTCCAACATTCTTTAATAATTTTCCCAACTATACAATGTCTTTGGAAAGTCTTGGGAAAAACAAACATAATATCAAATTAGATATTAAAATAAAAGAAGGAATTTGGAACCCAAATTCCTAACCAATGGCAGTAATATACAAGATATATTACAAGGCCATGAAAACAAATATTTCTCCAAAAGCTTTGAATATTTCATCAAAAGAAGATACTTTGCTTTTGCAAGTTAATCTTGAAAAATCAAATGCTGTAACTCCTAGGAGACTCAACCATAATGAAGTCTCTAGGAATTTGGAATGGAATTTGCAAGAGATTCTGCCTCCAGAAGAGCCAGAACCCTCATGAGATGACATGACAGTACCAGTTGAATATTCATCTGGTAATGTTTCTATTAGTTTTGCTCCCTTTAGTATAAGTAATTCTACTAGATCTTTATCCTTTAGAACTCCTGAAGGATCAAGGCAAACTAATACAAATAATTCAAGAAGAACAATGGACTCCTTTCATTCATTAAGATTAGCAGGTATGAGAAATCATCCTGATACCCCTCAACCTGAATATAGGGTTGAAACACCTCAAAGTGTTCAACCTGCAGCTCAGAGAGAGCCTCTGACTCTGTCTGAAATAAATCAAAGTTTTGAAACACCAAACCAAGTTTTTGTAATAACAAAATTTTACATTGATAGACAGAAACTACAGAAATAATTTTTGAAACCTGAATATGCAGAAAAAAGAAAATGGTTTTTCTCTTCATTTTCTCAACTTGAAATAAGGCAATATAGGGAAACCTATTTTGCTTATTTAGAAGAGGTAGAGGATGACACTATTCCCTACTTCGAATGGTTTGAAAAATACTGTTTCAAAAATTTGGAATTAAAAACTTTAAATTCTGCCAGAAAAATTTGGAAAACAACCAAAGGTAAAGAGGTTATTTCTGTAATTCCACCTTTAGAAGAAATAATTCTTCCAAATATTGATAATATAGAAATAACAACATCTCCTTTTAAGTCAATGAAAGAAGATACAAAAACTCTATCTGTTCAAAATCCGACACGAAATGATATTAAAAATATTCAACATCAATTAAATCACACAAATCAACTTTTATACCAAGTGGCAAACACTTAAGAAGATAATGATCTACCTCGAAAAGAAGAATCATCTTCTAAATTAGAAAAATCATTAGTAACTCCTTTAATAACCCCCTATAAGTTGTCAGACTCTGAAATAAAGGAAATTAAGATTGGAAAAGAATCTGGTAACGAATTATTAGATGAAATTAATAAAAGATTATCCTCATTAAAATTATCATCATCAAAATTAAATGTAATAAAAAATGAAGATGTTTTAGAATTAGAAAAACAATTTGCTGATACTGATTTTGATGTTATAAATAAAATAAAAAATACTTCAAAAACATACCCCACATCGAGAAATTATTATCACAGGCCTACCTTGCCTGATATTCAATTTGAAGATAATAGTTTAGATAATGCTTCGCAATACACTGGTGAAGGTATTGTTGAATGGAATATTGATGGATTCTCTGAACATCAAATAATGAGAAAGTTAGAAGAAATGTCAATGGCAGCTACTGCCTATAGGGCAAGAAAAAACAATGCTTTAAGCACTGTTAAAATTCTAATTCAAGGTTTCACCGGAAGCCTCAAAGGTTGGTGGGACAATAACTTAAGAGAAATGGATAGAAATGCTATCCTTTCTTTTACTAAAACAGAAACTAGAAATAATGAACAAGGACATCCTACGCAATATGTAGTAGATCAACAAGTAGAAGCTTTGATATTTGCAATATCTCAGGCTTTTATTGGTGATACTAATACATTTGTTGATAGGTCTCTTAAAATTTTAAATAATCTATAGTGTCCAACAATTGGAGAGTTTTATGGATAGCCGTAGGTTCAACATCCGTAGGCTTGTAAGTATGAAATTAGATTGATCATCGTATCATACTTTCAAGACATATCAGCATCTTATTTCTATGTTTGTTGTCTTGTTCTACTTTGTTTCTATAGTCAGCTGCATTGAATCGAGTAGTACCCAGAGTATATGACAATCAACTCAGTGATCCTAAAGAGTATGACTTTGAAAATTGGGGAATTATGGACGCAAGGGGGATCCCTAACTGCGGGACCAGGTTAGAATTGGGTACTCTTTAATCCTACTATAAAAGCATAGTGTATAATTAATGTCTATGATAAAGCGGCCATTTTCAGTAATATTATCCATGCTTCCTGTTTCAGTCATAATTCTGGCCTATGGGTTCTAGAGTGGAAGCAAATGCAAAACAATTTCACCAGCAACCTAATTGGAGTTGTAAGTTATTCACAATGTCAAAATGCACACTTTGGTCATTCGTCGATATTCAATGGACCATTTATCTAACACTGTCTGCAATTTTGTTCTAACACTTACAGATGGATGAAAAATTGGTGCGCATGGAAGTCGCGATGCACTTACTGTTGGGAGACCGCAATGAGTGCAACAATGAGCTTGTGGAAAAATCAACAATGTATTGGAGTACAGTTGACTCTTCTCCCATCCACTGATAAAGTGATTTAGGAACCTTGTGGGATTTTATGTTGGGCTTTGTAAGATAGTAAGATATTAGCACCCAGCAAATGCATTCCAGATGCTGTATGATTCATGGTAGGGTGGTAAAATGATCCATTTTGCCCACCATCTATCCAAATCCATCCATTAGAAAATCAATTCAATCCATCCATTTATAAAATAATAGTATAAATGGATTGGATGGATGGATGGTTTTTTAGTGGATGGTTTATGATCCATCCAATATTTTTTAAAATCCATTGGACCAACAATAAAAAATGTAATGGATCAACTTTTATCCATTCCAAAACCAATTTACTTTTTTCATATTATTTTTCACCAAATAAAAAAAACCTCCATTTGTAATAGAAAAATGGCCGTGATACAAAATGGTCGTGAGATAGAGTGGAGAGAGAGTAAAGATAGAGAAAGAGTAGGAAAAAAAGGGAGAGAGAGAAAGGGTAGAGAGAGGAAGAAAGAGGAGGACGAGGGTGAGATAGAGATAATATTTTAATTTTTTTTACAATTTATTTTATTTTTAAAAATATTATATGAGTGGATAAAAGAAATATAAAATTATTTAATTTCTTAAAATACATTTTAGTGGATTGATTGGATATTCATCCATAAAAAGTTGTTAATGAATGGATCGGATGAATTTTATTTAATGGATCATGGATGGATTGGATTTTTTTAATGAATTTTTAATAGATTATAATGGATTAATGGATTGTTTTTAATCCATCCATTAAGATCCGAATAAAAATTTATCCGATCCATCCATTTGCCATCCTTGATTCATGGCACACTTTTTTTTTTTTTTGAATTTTTTGTGGGATCTATTATGTTCAAGTCTTTACAAAGCCTAACATTAGGTCTATCAGGATTGCAGTAGGCTACACCATTGTTTTGGGTGAATAGGATTGTTGGTGTGTAAGCATGATCTATAGCAACAACTACTAGTAATGGAATTAAATTATGTCTACTATATTTTGTCAACAAATATAGATATGAACGGAGGCTTCTGTTTAGATTATTTGTGTGGTTTTTAATAAATAAGGGTAAAGCAGCCGTCAAACTATAACACAAATGGTTGTAAATAAGTCGCAAGTAAGGGCCAAAATATTATACCTCATTCGGGACGACGTTGGGATAACCAACCTTGATGAGTAAATACATCAACAAGCAAATTGGTGATCCCAGGCGCTCCCCCTACGAGTGATGCGTGCAAAAAACACTTAGGGCGAATAAGTCCATCCTATCGCAAAAGTAATATAGGAGTATTTGGGACTTCAAATATCGTACCCACATGGATTAATTAATAATTATCAAACGAGAGAAATTCTTATGTTATTTAGTAAAATCAAATTGGTGAAATGATGAATTTTAGAAAGGAACAACAAAGACAAGAGTTCGCAAGCAATAACACAAATATACAGAAAGGAGGATTCAATTATGAGAAAGCCTAGGGTCAAGGTTTCACTTGCACTTTTAATTCCCAATTCCTAATTCTTTATGATTTTTGAATTAAGCAACATATATCAATCCCTCAACGAATTCTATTAATACGTTTGGTCATTCGCTATTAATAATCTTTTCCCCGAATTAATTTCCTATTTGGTCATGTAAGAAATTCAAATCCGGAGAAAGCATAAAGCACGGAGAGGTTGATTAATCTAATTGATTAACCTGATTGAAATACTAGGATTAAAGTTTGATCATGCAATAATCCTAACATCGATTATTCTATATGTCTGTCAATTAATTGCGGTACGGCCGCCGCCAAGAGTGATCAAAACTTAACATGAATTAAAGCAATAGAATAATCTATATGAAAGCAAAATCATGAAATCATATTAAATTAGGAAAAGAGTTTGAAGTAGCAAGATCCACCATAACCCTATTAATGATATTTAGCTATCATAGAATAAAAGAGAACCAAATCTAAATAAAGGTACATGAAGTAACAAGGAAAAAGAACCCCTTTTACAATAGTAATCTCCACTCTGATTCTTCAAGCGCCTTGCCTTGCTCTTGAATCGCTCCAATGATTTGGAAGAACTCCCACAATAGCTAAACCCCAAGAATAGTGTTTTTGCCGTCAGCCTTTCCCAAAGAGATCGTCGCCTTTCCTAAAGAGATCGTCCCCCAAAACAAAAGTTTTAACCCTATTTAAAACTAAAATAAAAAGGGTAAAACTGAAATTTTCAGAACAAACAGAATAGATACAGTTGTGTCTAATAGGGGACACAGCTGTGTCTCTTGGCAAAACCACGCTCCAGGGACTAGACACAGCTGTGTCTATTAGGAGACATAGCTGTGTCTCTCGGAAGACAGCGCGTGCGACGATTAGACACAACTGTGTCTAATGAAGACACAGCCGTGTCGAACTCCATGAGAGAGAAACATCCACTTTTTAGAGACACATTTGTGTCTATCAGGACACACAACTGTGTCTCATGCCCAAACTCTTAATTCTCCCCGTTTTTAAGCTCCAAAAATACAATTTTTCCTCCAATTATGCTCCAACTTAGTCCACTCTTAATAATCTGCAAAAGTAATCAAAGTTATAAGAATCCATCTCTTTAATAGCCAAAAATCAATGAATAATTACAATGAGGACATGGTTTGAAGCTATATAAAATCATGTTATCAACAAGACAACATCTAAACCAACAAAAGTCACAATTCATGTATGACAGAGGACACCCTAAATAAAGGGTCACAAACTATGTGAATCAGTTCACCAAATAATTTATGTACAGGTCCAAAATTTACCCAGTCGTGACCATTTGTATACACATTCATATAGTTTTGTTATAATTAAACATGCTCGACATCCAGTAATGACCAGGAAATGACTATCTATTGTGGAGACTCATTTTTTCGTACGATTATCAATGGTTAAGCAATTTTAGCTAACTTGTATCACAATGGGTGTTAACTTATGCATAAATCAACCCTGTTATTACTTGGTTACATAAACATGAGCATAGTAAATGCCCTGTTAATTCTAGCAAAGTAATGCCTAAACCATCAAAATAATCTGTTAAAAGCACATCAACTTCAATAAATACTATCATCCAACGAAATGTTTTACACTGCTTGCACAAAAAGCCAAAGTAGCACAAGTATTCGGGATAATTACGAACATTATTACAGTCTGTTATCGACCACAAAAATTCATCATGCAGCCACTAGAGACATTCACCCAAACACCATCATCAGCGCATGATCTTTTCTGTTTTGCCATATTATCCACCTGTCAAATAGGGTAGCCAACACTATCAGGAATAATATAATGTCAATCTTACAATCTACACCATAATGTGTTTCGAGTAAAAACAAAGATAGCTCATTAACTAAAGCAATTAGGGCACTAATTATAACATTAAATGCATAATTAAGTTAGTCTATACTTACTAACATAAGAAAAATACTCAGCAAATTTTATCACATAGCATGTAAGTCAGCTGCATCTGGTGCCCCACTATCTAACTGCACAGTTGTAAATGTCTGCAACTGCCATTCAATCAAGGCAAGAGACCATTACGAAGTATCAACATCATATTCAACCAGTTATAACAAATTAAAAATAAACCATCCAGCAATCACATTATTATTACACATAAATATTATATACTACCTGAGTATTGTATGAACCATTTGTAAAGCCAGCACTCATCGAAGGAGCAGCAGGTCCGCCGCTGCCGTTGCCGTTTTGTCTCACAGTAGGACAAGATCGTCTATTGTGTGTCCTATTGCACCACATTGACCACAACACTGTGCCCGTCTCTGCCTACCATTAGCATTAACAGTACTTGGACCACAACCTTTAGTCCTCACTACATGGGGATCTTGTAAAGTCTCAGCCTGTGTATGCGAGTCTGTGTTTGCCTGTTCTGCAACAGGGCCATACTTCAGCTTAAGTCTAGTCACCTCACTAGTGAGATAATCCACATGCTGATTATAATCATCAATATCACGGTGAGCCAAATCACACAACTCCTTAGATAGATGAACAGGGGCAATATACCTAGCTACAGACAGTGAATTCCAGTATCCTGGGGTATCGTCATTGGTGCCGCGAATACTATCCTTCACAGATTTAGTCCACCTATCTAGGACCAAACACTTGGGCAACTTAGTAAAGTCCAGATACACTAACACGATGACAATGTGGTCACAAGGTGAACCGATGGATTCCATCCTTAGACATGAACACCTAAAATCAACATTGGATAGTACAACACCTGCCAAACAGATCTGTGGGCACGACATTTCTCCACTGAATAAATATTACATAAAGTCATCTCTTGACAGTCAATTACTCTAATCAGCGCAGCTTTGGTGAGAACGTGTCTGAAGAGGTAGAATAATTCTTTGGTGAACTGTCTTGAAGCAGACGGCTCAAGGGATCGAAGACTTGTCTGCAATATTGCCTGTCCATACTCAGACTGAAAGTCAGCTTCCACTTCCCGAAATCGAAAATATCTTAAGCACCGATGAAGTGTTGTACAAACTCAGTCAAGCTAATCCTGGAAATCACAAATTTGCCAATATGGCTATGCAATGCCTCTGGATGTTGTCCTTATACCCCCAAAAAAATTACCTCGTATATGAGCAGTGCACCACATTTTTCTTTTCTGATAGAGATCCCGCATCCAACTGTTGTCTTCCAAAGAAAACTTTGCAACCATCTCCCCCCACAGCTCTTCAAATTTTCCCACCTCAAAGTCACCAAGCATGCACTTCTTCAAATAAGGCATGAATTATGGAACACCTATATCGGTCATTGCATTACCAAGCAAATGCCAAGCACATGACCTGTGATGCGCATTCGGAAATA
Organism: Sophora flavescens; assembly: GCA_030762895.1. Lineage (NCBI taxonomy): Eukaryota > Viridiplantae > Streptophyta > Magnoliopsida > Fabales > Fabaceae > Sophora > Sophora flavescens. The sequence goes on from CM061066.1 coordinate 182,870,826, forward strand.
CTCTGTTACTTGCATTTTTCATCGCAACATCCCCATCAGTTATAACAGAAACCGAGGCCTTTGGATGCATTGCACTCAAGAATTCCTCCAACAACCAAACATGTGTCCTCGGTTTCGTTGGATATAAGAGCAGTTGCAAACACAATTGTTTGGTTGTGGTGATTTACACCAGAGAAAACAACGAATGAACACATATACATGTTCTTCTTATAAGTAGCATCTAACGCTAGCACGTCACCGAAAACCTGAAAACTTTTCCTGCTATCCCCATCACACCAAAATAGATGTTTCAACCTACCATCTCCATCTATTGTGTGTCGAATATACATTCCTGTGTCTTTTACAGCTAGTTCTCTAAGATACTTCAATGCATCACTCGCATCCGTCGATATTGGTCTTCTTAGTTTACCCACTTGGTTATATATATCCTTTTTCATAAACCCTACCTTATTGTACCCACCAGAGGTGTTCGCGAATGCACCATACATGTGCGGTGACCGTATACCAACTTTTCTAAAATTCTCTATCTACATTATATCACCGGTACTCATCTTCCTAAGTGCAGGTAGCAACGCACAATACTTCTCCTCTAAAAGGCCATGATTATGATCAAAGTTAAATAATGAAACATACCATCCTTGTGTGTTGATATTAATATGCACTCGAAATTTTGTCAAACAACCACACCTTGTTAAATGTTTCTGTACACGGCTTCTTGTTTCTGTTGTCAACCTTCTAGCTTCTCTAAATCCTTGTCTTGAACAAAGAAATGTTTGCTGCACAATTTCCCCATTATTATTTCTAAATACCTGTCCTTTTCGCATCGAGAAACCATTTGCTCTGCCATACCAACAGTAAAATTGGTATGCAACTTCCAAATCCACAAAATTGGCATTGAAATTCATGAGGCATAACAAAGTCTATTTTGGAGCAACTTTTGATTGATGTTAATTCTAGCGAGTCAGCTCATTTTATATACAGATTCCATTCTTTTGCCAATGTTCATTCTGGCAAGATTTATTTACTTTTGGAACGAATGTCGGGGAGATGCTGAAAGAAGATCGGCGAAGCCCAAAAAAAAAAGTTGAAGATTTCTCATATCTATGAACTTGATTAGCCAATGTAATTAGGCTGAAACATTTGTAATTTTCATTGATTGTTCTTTCTTTTTCTCTTATTGTGTTGTTCATTCCAAGCTGGACTTGCTAAGAAGCACTTCCAGCCTAGAGAGGCTGTTAGAGATATCTAGTTAGTTACTATCATCATTAGATATATAAAAAGTTTTGTGTAATATTGTAACTTCACTTAATCATTTTATTCTTCTCAATCAATACATGTTCACTTTTCTATCTTCTCCTGATGGATGTCATATTTCATAATAAAGTCTAAGACCCTCTCCCTTCAAAAAAAAGGGTCTATCACCCTCTACTTCATTTTTTGGCCTCGATGGATCTTTCCTTGACGAAGATGGGATGAGTTAATCTGGAAGTTGTGGAAATTGGGAAGGAAAGTTATAGTACTCTTTGCTCTTCGATCAACAGCATTTGAATCATGTGTGTTGTGGCTTTTCTTTTTTTATGTATATTTTATGAAGCTTAAAAAAATATGCTCTGGAATATCTTTACAGGCCTGTTGTAATGTTTGATGCTAGCTATGTTTTAGATGACAAATCAAATAGCTAAAGAAATCTACTCTACTCTCTAAGTTGTGTATACCAATATAACAACATGCCCTTTCTAATTGCAGGACTGATCTTCATCGTGTCTGGTAAAACAAGGAATTGATATTCTTATCCTTTATAGCCTTCCTCATCTTGTAAACGTACTTCTGCAACATTCATTGTTATTTCCAATGTAAAAACAATTTGATTGATCAATAAACTACTCCAAATATGCCTATGCAATATCCCGCATCTTTGTGAGCACCATAAATGAGATTTCCTCCGTAGAAAAGTGCTTCTCCTGATCCTTTGCACGTAAGAATGATCATGGGTTTGTCGTCAAAACCAGAGCAATGACATGTTACATCCACGCAAAATGCACATATATATTTCAACCACGTGTGGTTGGGCGAAGTTTGTGGATATATAACATTTTTTTATTTTTTATATAGGAATCCACTCGAATTTAATTTGATTTGATTTGATTTTAGTTTTACTTATTTAAATTATAATCTTATCCTTATTAACTAATCATCATGCTTTTTTTTAATTAAAGGTTAAAATCAAAATGGGTTATAATTGTTTTTGAGTTTAATTGTTATATACTGTCAGTGTAAATATTTTTTATACGGTCAATCAATCATAATTTATCACATCATTCAAAATCTTTGAGTTTCATCCTAACCACCTTAAAAGTCATTTATATCGTGATTTGTGATTTGTTGTTAATATAAAAAACTTTACAGCCGACAGTGTATAACAATCAAACTCATTGTTTTTTAAATGTTCTAAATGTAAAATTAATGTATAAATAATATAAATATAATTTTTATCAGGAGATTTGAACACAACAATTTTTTTTTAATTAAATTAAATTAGTTCAAAAAAAATTAAATTCAGTTACTTCTAATTTTAACTCCAAATTTTCCACGAATCTTTAAAGATAGTAATTTGAAAATTAAATATTTTTAATAATTTAATAATATATAATTGAATAATAATAATAATACATCAAAATTAGATCTATGTATTTTTTAAAAGGAGAATGAATTATTTTTCTTGGTCACTGGTCAGTGATGAAAGAAAGTTTGAAACAAGGTCCACGAGAATCATAACCCATTATGGTTGGGCCCAATTTTTTCAAAATATTATTGGGATGGTCCAATTCAACGGAAACAATTAGTTTTCCCGTCAAAATACTCTTGTGTGATATATTAAGGATACGTTTGGGAAAACAACTTAATTAAGAGCTTATCACATAAGACCTTATTACATGAGAGCTTATGCTATAAGCGCTTAAAGAAAGAAAAAGAAAGAAAGGGGCATGAGAGGATTCGAATAGTGAAAAACACGGAGAGGGTGTTTAGTGCATAAGCTCTTATTATAATTCCATAAGCTTCTCCAGTGACTTATGAAAATAAATCAAAAACTCTTTATGGGATGACATAAGTTATTTTTATAAGCTCTGCCAAATACACTGCATAAGAGCTTATGTTATCAGATAAGTCAAAAGGAGTTTAAATAAGCTTTTCCAAACGCCACCTTATCATTTCGTTAGTATTTTTCCTTAACGCAAACGATACTTCTGCAAGAATTGAAATGTCATTATCCCACGGATAGAAATAATTTATTTTTGGTGGATCAAAACTGAGTTTTGTGAAAGCAAAAATTTATAGCTTTTCCGTTGAAAATAATTGATTTTAGATATAGGACCCATAAAATTCTATATATTTACACCTCAAAAGTGATTTTACTTTATCATCCAAACAAAATCAATTCTTCTAAACTCACTTTTAAAATATTATTATCAAACACAAATCAATTTTTTCAAACTCCATTTTTTAAAATCAATTATACCCAAATCAATTATTTCAAAATCTAAACTAAACGGACCTAACTGGTAAGCACCTGTTTCAATTTTTTTAATGTATCTAATTTAATATTAATATATTAACTAAATATTTTGATATGTGTGCAAGTTATGATGTAACGCAATGTACAACGGTTTAATTTTGTAAATTTAGTTCCGAAAAATATTTGTAAAAAATTATAAATTTTATAAATTAGTCAAATTATATGTATTGATCTTACATGGAGTAAATAAATAATTAAGTAATAATCATATAAAAAATAATAATTAAGTAATAACAAGTCATCAATTTTGGATCTCGATTTTGCTGCTAGGAACTTGGGTTCAGCAAATGTTCTTATGTCGGGGATTTTAGGAGATATTTACTGTGTTGATAATTGTATGGACAAATAAGTTTTCAAAAATTGGGCTTGAAATTGAATGTGTTTGCATTAGGTCTTTTACAAAAAGGGTGTTTGGACTCTCATCCTTATGAACATATTATCAGAGCAATTGATGATCTTCGATCAAGATCTGAGAAGTTCGTATTACTGATGTTCTTAGAAAAGACAATCGTGTCACAGATTCTATGACTGATTCGGCTCACTAGCATTGGGATTGCATATGTCCCCAGCCTCGCCGCCTAGCTATGCATGAATTGTTGTTTCCTTTCCTTGTAGTATAGTTGCATAGCTTGGGGTCTCCCCCTCATGTTAACCAAAAAACAGGGATAACTAAGAGATTGGGTCCTTATCGTATTGGAATATACTTAATTATGGAATAATAAAACGTCGAAATTTAAGCATGATTTACTATTAGATGTGGAAGAAAAATGAAATATTGAATGAGATCTATCCAATAAGAGAAACAAAAAGGCTGAAGCCCTGTCATCCTCAATTTTTTTTTTATTTTGAAAGTTCTAAAAAATGTTAGTTTTTTTTTTTGAAAAAAATTATTCACAATCACTAAAAATGATTAAATCTACCTTTATCACTTTTTGTAAGTGTCTTAAAAAAAATAAAAATGTATTAGTATATATTTAGGGAAAAAACTATCTAGGATCCATTTGTTTTAGATTTTTATAGAATTGATTTTGAAAAACTAATTTAAAAAGAACAAAGGTTAATAAAATTGATTTGTATTTGGTAATAATATTATAAAAATGAGTTTAGAAGAATTGATTTTATTTGGATGATAAAATAAAATCACTTTTAGGTGTAAATATATAAAATTTTGTTAATCCTGAAATAAATTATTATCAACAAAAAAGCTAAAAATTATTACTTTCACTAAAGTAATTCCAACCATCAAAAATCAATTATTTTAAAATGAAATTTATATCCAAACACTCCATTTACTATAACACTGGAGCGCCGAACTCCCGTTACAAACGCTAACCAAACATGCACTTAAAAAATGCTATTTTTATTAAATTTTAATTTTAATTCTAATTTAAAAAGTATGAATGGACGTTTCGAAATCGGAAATTCAAATGGCACGTTGAAAATGAAAGATTGAAGGGATAAGGGGGATTAGGGTTTTGAAATGAAATAGTTAAGTAGGAAAATAGGGTGTTTATTACATTAGAATTAGAATTGCCCCTTCGCTTCGCAGTTCGTTGCAGCTGAGGAGAGGAGCGGGGTTGGGTTTGATTTGGTTTGGTTTGGTTTGAGAGGGAAAATTCTAAACCCCCAAAAATTAGAATCTCAAATTCAATCGCTCACTTCTCAACGTTCAACCCCTCTCACCTCCCCCACCAGGTAAGGCACCCTCTCTCTCTCTCTACTTTACATTGTTTGAATCTCAGATAATCGTTTGTTTGGTGAGAAAATTTCACACAATGGAAGCGGTTTATTTATTTCTTTATATATTTATTTTTATGTGTTATTTAGTATTATCGCTATGTCGGTACTTCTAGATTTCAAAATCACAGCTCAACCTAGCTTACCGACATGCTCTTCGTCTTCGATTTTTTTTTTACCTGAATACAATTCTTCGTAAATTTCCAGTTATTCTCTAATTTATCGTATTTTTAATTTTTAATTGTTGTTTGTTGATGAATTTTAGCTTTTTTCTACTGGGTTTAAGTTGCCGGAGAAATTGAAATAGTTTTTAAATTGCTGAGGTTGTTTCAGCACATTAACTACTTTGTAATTCTAGTGACTTTAGCTCTTTCAGAGAAATTTGGATTCAATGCATCTGTTCTGTTGGCTTGGTTTGCAGGTTTTAATTCTATTCCGTGAAATAAAGACTATAAAATGAGCACCACAGTGCAAAGAACTCCAAAATCTGGTAGGCAGTCATTATTTTTCCAGGATTTAGCTTCACCTGTTTCTGCCCGGAGAGGAAAGTTTTCGAGTCCTGGGCAGGCAGCTGCAGTATCCACTCCGTGGCGTGAGAACTTTGGCGGTTCGGACCTACCACCACCTCCTTTTTACACCTTGGAAGACAGATCAGACTTTTCCCCTGAATCAGGTATACCGGATTACCAAATATCCCCAGAGACTAAGTCAGACACTAGAACTCCAATCCAAACTTCAAATAGGGAATTTTCTACTCCACTAAGAAGCAAATCAGATGCCAGCACATCTTATGCTTTAAGAGGGGTGCAGCAAAACCAACAGGGCTCACCAGGTTTGAATTGGTGGTCACCTGCAACTGCAAAGAGTGGCGGTGAACAGGATGAGAAGGGAAGGAGCTCGCCAGTTGAGGGTGTGGTTCAGCCTGGCGCTTTGATAACTCTTCCTCCACCACTGGAAGTGGCAAGGCCTGAGATTCAAAGAAATTCCTTGCCAGCGGGAATCTCAATGAGGAAGAATGGGTAACTGTTTATGGGTAATGTCTTACCTCTGCTTTTTAGCATTTAAGTTTCATGATTCATCTATTGCTGAGGAATAAACATAATCCTATTCAGCTATGAATCTAATTATAAGCATTTGCCCTGGAAATTCTGCACATTTCACTGAAGACAAATACATTAAAAAAGTTTGAATGAAACAACACCATAAACTCTCAGTTCAATACCCCTAAATAATCAAAAGAAGTTGCTCCAAACATTTGAGATCAAACCCATGTTTCCTGAAGCACACTACCATGCTTATTCTAAATGGAAAAGACCGATGGATAATGTAAAAACTAAGAACAAATGTGCTGCTATTTATCAGTGAGAATTACTGAATTACACACCATGCACAATTGCACATATTGGTAGGGAAAAATTTCCTAGTATGCAAAGATGCAACTTTTCATTTGTATTATTTTTATTGTGTAGCATTGTCCAAACCAAGGATTTGATTTCAGGAGGGGTTTTGGGCTTCTAGCTGTAATAGTTGTGAGAATTGCTAGTGATAAATAAAAAATCCAATGATAGTGTCAAGAGTCAAGAGAGAGTTAAGGCAAATTTTGGTGGTATGGTCAGTCTCAATTTGGGTAAAAACTTCATGTATAGGAAAGGAACTATGAATTTTTTTATGGATATCTTATGGAGAGAACTATTGATAATTCTCTTGAGGCTGCAAATGTTTTGCCTGCCATGCACGTTTGTTTATTTTCAATAAGCACCTCGGGAAAAAACTTCTAGATTTTTCTGATAAAATGATAATAACAAATCAACAATACCTAAGTGGATAATTTAAGAGTAGTTGGGGATGGCAGTTTGGATGGAACACATGGCAATTTCATAGATTGACATGAACTGTGTTTTTGTATATAAAGCTTCTTGTAAAGAGAAAATTGGAGAAGATACCATTTAGATTCCTACTCTGTTTCAAGATTTGGCATATTTACTATTTTAGTGTTGACTGTTGTGTTTTTATGGTTAACCAAATTTGAATTTGGGTGGTTGTTGAGTTTCCATGAGCTGTTTTTGGGCAATGTGAGTTGATTTTTTCATATAACTATCTTTTTTCGTGTGTGATACCATTTAGATTCCTACACTATTTCAAGATTTGTCATGTTTATGATTTTAGTGTTGGATGTTGTGTTTCCTGGTTAACCAAGTTTCAATTTGGGTGATTATTGAGTTTCCATGAGCTGTTTTTGGGCAATGCGAGTTGAATTTTTCATTTAACCATCTTTCTGTGTGTGTGTGTGTCGCTCAAAAATACAAATGTGCTGTCAACAATAATTAAGGGGTGAATGATGTGTATTGTGGGAGTTTCTGAGGTGCGGTTTTTCTTTTTTACTGTATATTTTTTCAAGCTTGGAGAATATGCACTTGAATATCTTTGATGTGGCATGCTCAACTTTTTGAAGCTATGTTTTTTTTTATTTGGCAACTCAATAAGCTAAAGAAATCTACTTTCTATTCTTTATTGGGTACACCAATATAAATGCTTATAATAATGCTCTTTCTTTGCAGATTTTCTCCAGGCGATACTAATATGGTTTTAAGGGAGTTTGAAAAATGTGGTGAAATTTTGAAACACGTTCCTGGTCCTAGAGATGCTAACTGGATGCATATTTTGTATCAGGTTTGCAATCTTCCCATTGCGTAAAATAATGGTTGTATTTTTCTTCATAAAGCAATAGTTGTATGCAAATCGAAGACTATACTGTTTTGACATTGTTATCATCCTTTTATCAATATATGAGGAAATGGTTCCAAATGCTCTGCCTCTCCCCTTTGCTATACTCGTTTTGAAAGTTATTTTTTAGTTACTGTTTGTCAATCAGAAGTACTTGGTGTCAACCTGTGTATCATCACTTAATCACTTAATATATTTCCTGCTGATGCAGAATCGATCGGACGCACAAAAAGCTCTTAATAAGAATGGGATGCAAATTAATGGAGTCCTAATAGTAGGCGTGAAACCTTTGGATCCCATGCAACGCCAAGCTTTGAATGAAAGGCTGAACAATCATGGATTTATGCCCTTACCTCTACCCTCTGCTAGAAATTCAGAAACGAGCACATTGAAAGCCCCTTCTCGGCCCTATTATCTTCAAAATGGCAACTCAACTGTACGAACAGGAGGTACCATTGCTTCTCCAACAAAATCATTGGTGTCCAAGATTGTGGATTTGATGTTTGGAGTGTAGATTAGCTGTTCTGGTGAAGCACCTTATATCATTCTGTTTTGTTGTAAGCAATGATTTTATTTTCTGCTATTCATACACAGTGAAGAGGTCAGGCATGTCTTTTTTATTGGATTTGAGTTTTGGATCTCAGTTGTCGGAATTTGAGGCATCTATCATTTGCAGTCTTTTGGATGTTATAGATCAATACTTGGTAGCCATATATTTTGAGAACATAATATACAACTACAGGTTGATCGATGTTTATGTAAGAAAGCACGTATCTAAATTTTATCTTTTAAACCAAAACTTAGCATATGATACTAATAAAGCTATAAATTTATTTTTAATTATCACTTGTTTTTTTAAGAAAATGTATGATATGAAAATATGACAAACTAGCGAAGTAACAATAGAAGCATTATTTTAGTCGAGCCACATAATGATTTAACAACGGACAGTTCTTGGAATAGCATTTGCTGACAGAACGGAAGGTAGAGAGGTAAGGACTGAGTTGCAAACCTTCATTGATATCTCTTTAAAGCAAAGAACTGCCTTGTCCAAAAATCCATTTTGCCTATAGGCACCAATCATGTTATTCCAAGATACAACTTCAAATAAGATTTGGGATGCTTTTAAAATCTAAATCATCACATTTAGCATACATTAAGCTAAAGGGCATGACCACTACTCAAGCATAGTCCATTGCTAGCACGTCCACTCCACGATGACCACCATATCCGTACATACCAGGCGTGTTCCTCCAGCATTAACTCGAGCTGATATTTGTAGTAGACACCTCTATCCTTTGTATGTCCCGTAAAATATATATTAGGCCAAACCCTTATTCTGGTCCCTTATCTTTCAACCGTTTTTTTTATTTTTGTCCCTTATCTTTCAACCGTTAGCCTATTTTGGTCATTTCCATTAGTCCGTCGCCGGAAACATCCACCGTAAGTTGCCGGAACCCGTCGCCGGAATCTGGGTTTTAGAGAGAGAAAACCCCGTTTTCTCTCTCTCCCTTCTTCCTTCTTCCTCCCCTTCCTTCTTCCTCCTTAAATCCCATTGATGTCACTATTTCATGGAGGAAGAAGGAGGAGAAAGGGTGAAGAAGGACGAAGGAAGGAGGAAGGAGGAAGGGGGAGAGAGAGAAAATATCATTTTCTCTCTCTAAAACCCAGATTCCGACGACGGTTTCCGGCGACTCAAGACGGATGCCTAACGTCGTCAGTGCAAAACTGACGGAAGAAATAAAAAAGATCAAAAAAAAAAGATAAGAGATCAAAATACTAATTTATATATATATATATATATATATATATATGTGTGTGTGTGTGGAACCTTTAATCTCTTTCTCAAATGTAATTTTTGTTTGTTTTTGGAGTTGCTATGTTTTTAAAATAAATTACCGAGATGACTTTTTTTTCCCTATCCTCCCATCTAATAATTGAGATACTAATTTTCCAGATATTGTTAGATGTTTAAGTGGTGATCTCTTGCAATAGCTTTTTTTTTTTTTTTCCATACACATGAATCTAAAGATGAACTTTTGCATGCTCATTTCACTTGGATCAACACATGTTAATATTTAGATAACCCCTTTAATCATAAATGATTTAGATCATTTATTTTTTCTTTCATGTTATGAGAGATACAAAAATAAATCTAAATAGACCCTGCACACAAAAATAAATTTGCATTTGTGTCTTTTTCTATTTTCTAGAGAAAGCATAAGAAAAAAAATCCAAATCAAATCATAAATTGATTATTTTTGGAATTGCGATCTCTTTTTTATTTTTCTCTAATAATTTCTCTCATTTATAAAAAAAAAATAAAAAAAATTCAAATGCATTTCAATTTTCAGTCATTTTGTATCTTTCTATATCACAAGTCACAACACAAAAAAAGAAGAAATTTACAGCATCCCCGTCCATCCAAATCCAAACAAAAATAGCCCCTGATAGGAAAAGGCTGTAGTTATCCAAAGAAGCGGAGGAGGAAGCACTCCCTGGACTTTGAACTTGTTCTTCATCATTCATCAAAGCCAATAGCTGCACCAACCAACACATATACGATAGCGTAATGTAGCATGAAACACACTCCATGGCCTCCCACCATTCCCTTCTTCTTCGCCACCCTTCTTCCCTCCCTCTATCCCTAAACCCCAATTTCAAAACCCTCACAAAACCTCGCAATCTCCCTTCCATCTCGTCTCAAATTCAAACCCCTGAAGTCGACGATGACGACAACCACAAAGACAAAACCCCCAACCACAACAACCGCTTCAATTTCCTTAAGCTTTCTGCGACCCTCACCATTATCTCCGCTTCCCTTCCACAAACCGCCGCCGCCGCTACCGCCGCCGTGAAGGGTAAAAAACGGGCACCCAGAAAATCATCGACAAAAAAGGTCGAAGCTTTATCTCCGGAGGAACTGAAATCGTGGACTCAGGGTCTTCCATTAGTCTCTGATCGTCTTCCCTATAGTGAAATCCTGGAATTGAAGAAAGCTGGTAAGCTCAAACACATAATTAAGCCTGCTTCTGTGAATTTGAGGCAAAGGGCAGAACCGGTTCTTGTAGTTTTGGATGATTCTAGAGTGTTGAGGACAGTGTTACCTTCATTTGATAGTCATAGGAAGTTTTGGGATTCATGGGATGAGTTTAAGGTTGATTCTTTGTGTGTTAATGCATTCACACCACCCCTTAAGAAGCCTGAGTTGCAACCTTCTCTGTTGTCCAAGATATGGATTCCCCCTATAGTGGTGAATTTATGGAATTCCATTGGGAATAAGAAACCAAAGAGGGAATCAAAGAAGGCTTTGGAGTTGAGGGAAGCTAGGATGGAGTTGCAGAGACAGAAGAAAGAGGATTTTAGGAGGATGAGGGAAGAGACAGAGATGATGGAGAGAAGTATGAGGATTCAGAAGAAAGAGGAGGAGAGGAGGAGAAAGAGGGAGATAAGGAAGAGGAAATATCAGGAATCGTTGCGCCAGTCGAGGGATAGCTATGTGAGAATGGCTGATGTGTGGTCTGATTTGGCAACAAATCCTAATGTGGCAAATGCACTTGGATTGGTTTTCTTCTACATCTTTTATAGGACTGTGGTGCTTAATTATAGGAAGCAGAAGAAGGATTATGACGACAGGCTCAAGATTGAGAAAGCAGAGGCTGAAGAGAGGAAGAAGATGAGGGAATTGGAGAAGGAGATGGAGGGGATTGAAGGTGATGATGATGATGAGAGTGAGCAAGGGAAAGGGGAGGATAATCCTTATTTGAAAACGGCAAAGGAGTTTATGAAATCAGGGGCACGTGTTCGAAGGGCACACAACAAAAGGCTTCCTCAGTATCTAGAGAGAGGTGTGGATGTGAAGTTTTCTGATGTTGCTGGGCTGGGTAAAATTCGGCTTGAACTTGAGGAGATTGTCAAGTTCTTTACACATGGAGAGATGTACCGAAGGAGAGGAGTGAAAATACCAGGTCTCATTTACCTAAACTCTCATAAGCATTTAATAATTAATTTGAACTACCTTAGCCTTTAGGGAAATCTTATTTGATGAAGTTTTAGAGGAAAAATTTCCAAAACTCTGATTTTCTGGCAATGTTGCGCTTGCTGAAATATTTGATTATCTTGTTGTAGCTACAAATATCATTTATCTAATCAAAAGAAAGAAAGGAAGAAACATTCAATTTTGTAGTGCATTACACTTGTGACTTACTAAAGGTTTAATTGATCATTAATTAGGTGGCATACTGCTTTTGCGGCCCCCTGGAGTGGGGAAGACATTGCTGGCAAAAGCAGTGGCTGGTGAAGCAGGGGTTAATTTCTTCTCTATTTCTGCTTCACAGTTTGTGGAAATATATGTTGGTGTCGGGGCTTCTCGTGTCCGAGCACTTTACCAAGAAGCCAGGGAAAATGTACGATATATTTTTAGCTTTCCATTGCACTCTTACATTTTTTTCTTATTTGTTTAAAGTCAAATTATAAGAGTTTGGTTCTTACAACCAATTTCCACTAACTTTCTTTCCTCTGTCATTTACATTTACCATCTAAACTTGACACATTCTGTTGTTCCTAATAGTATTTGCTTCAAGTTGATATGAGTCCTTTATTTTCAATCATGCTACATTTTCTTGTCATCATTTGAAATTTACCTACTTCTTCAGCTTCAGTGTTTGAATTGGCAACCATTTTCATGTTATTTTTCTCAGGCTCCATCTGTTGTCTTCATTGATGAGCTGGATGCAGTAGGAAGGGAGCGTGGCTTGATTAAGGGTTCAGGTGGACAGGAACGTGATGCTACTCTTAATCAGGTTAAGCATGGCATTACTGAACTTTCCCAACTGCTTTTCTGAAGTAAAATTTTGGGTATATATTGGTCGATGTTTAATATTGACTGAATTATCCAGCTCCTGGTGTGCTTAGATGGGTTTGAAGGACGAGGGGAGGTGATCACCATTGCTTCCACAAACCGACCGGACATTCTGGATCCAGCACTTGTGAGACCTGGCCGGTTTGATAGGAAAATATTTATCCCCAAGCCTGGCCTCATTGGCCGCATTGAAATTCTAAAGGTAGCAGCTCCTCTACCGTGTTTGACCTACACTCTAGCATTCAGAATTCATTTTACTTTTTAATTGCATGTAATACTGTTTATGCTTTTCTTTTCAAGAATTAGTAGTTGTGAGTTTGTGACTAATGACAGCTTTGAGCTTATGTAGTTTCTCTATTCATTTTTTCCTGGTGATACTGTGATAGGTCCACGCTCGTAAAAAGCCAATGGCTGAAGATGTGGACTATATGGCTGTTGCTAGTATGACTGATGGAATGGTTGGTGCAGAGCTAGCTAACATAGTTGAGGTTGCTGCCATCAATATGATGCGAGACTCAAGGACTGAGGTAATGCCTCCAATATACAATAAGTTTGTCTTTGCCAGATAGTTATTGTTCAGGTATTTCCTTATAGGCAATTGACACATGCTTTGCTGCATCTTGTATGGTATGTCACGTCTAATCTCCTTGACATTCTCTAAAAGCATGCAAATAAAAAATGTGTTTTCTGACTATAAGGAAAGGTTTTATTGAATGAATTATTCATTACTTTGTGTTACTTAAAGGGAGGTGGTGCATGCCAGCAGTTTCTGTGCCTCCACAATATTAATGTTTATAGACAGAATGTGTAGTAAGAAAGATCGCATGCATATAGACAAAAGGGGAAAGATGTCATAGGAGGAAGTAATCAGAAAAGGATTTACTAGTTGGTGCAGTCCTTCATTTATGCTTTTCATTGTTGCAGATTACTACTGATGACTTATTACAAGCTGCACAAATGGAAGAAAGAGGAATGCTGGATAGAAAGGAAAGAAGCCCAGAGATATGGAAGCAAATAGCTATAAATGAAGCTGCAATGGCTGTTGTGGCTGTCAACTTTCCTGATCTTAAAAATATTGAGTTTGTATGGACATTAATCTCTATCCATTTTGTTGTGTTTTTTTTTTTTTTTTGGTTTGGCATAATCTCAAAAACATTTTCTCTTGAATGCTTCTCGAGATTCAAGAATGTTATCATCTGCAAATCCCATTTGCATGCAGCTTTAATACCTGATCATTTATGTGCATAGTAGATGCCAATAATTACACAAAAGCTTTTAATTACGAAAAATAATCTAAGCTTGAAGTCAAATGGAAAGAGACCGAGTTAAGGGGAAAAGGAAAGAACCGAACTAGATCTGTTTTTGTTACCTCTACCACAAAAGTAATTGTCCTTTCTGCCTTGTTCATTCCTATTTCTGTGAATTTTATCTCCATGCCATATCATTTGAGTTTGAGTCATATAATGTGGTACTCATCCATGATATCTGAAGTTGGCAATGTGACAGCACAAATACAATGCAATAAAGCATGTTTAGACAAAAACATAAATAGATAATGTTCTTATATTGAATAGAATATTACTGCATCTAAGGAACGTGGCATACAAAGGTCAATGTTGTCGTCTTTTTATCAGGTTATCTATATGCATCCACAATGCCTTAGACAATAACATTCAATCAATTCAAGAAGTTGACCTTGAGAGTCGGGCATTCAGTTCTATATTTCATTGAGTTTATTCACATAAAAATGAAGCCTTCTCTTTACTTTCTCCTACTAACGTTCATCGTCTATTAGTTATTGGCAAAGAATGTGATGTTTTAACTCTGCTGCTTTGATGTAGGTCACAATTGCTCCTAGAGCTGGTAGGGATTTGGGTTATGTTTTAACTCTGCTGCTTTGATGTAGGTCACAATTGCTCCTAGAGCTGGTAGGGATTTGGGTTATGTTCGGGTGAAGATGGATTCAATCAAGTTTAATGAAGGAATGCTCACGTATGGATTCTTTAGATAAACCTTTACTCCCTTTTTCAATAGATATATTTAACTACTGGAGAATGCCCTCCAAATGAAATGATTGTATGTTTGTTACCAGCATCATTCGATGATAATGGGATCTACGTGGCCTGGATAATTGAATTGATTTCATATCATTGCTGCTTGATCAAACTATATTAAAAAATTGTTTAGTGCTTCCCTTTTTTTCTTTTAACTTATAACTACTGATATCTTGCAGTCGGCAATCCCTCCTTGATCATATTACTGTTCAATTAGCTCCCCGTGCAGCTGATGAAATTTGGTTTGGGAATGGTCAGGTAAAAGAATATTGTTACTTGTTTTCTGCAAATTTCCTCACTCTTATTTTTATTTCTGAAGGTAAAAATTTATTAGAGAAAAGAAGGAAAGTACAATATAAACAATATGTGGGAATAAGATTTTCTATATTCAGACTTAAGTTATGGACCGGTCAGATAAATAGTTTTTCTAAGTTCTTCATTGACTTTGGTAGGATTTGTTGCACTATTCTTTACAGTTTTTATATCAATGTCTACACAAGGTATCTATGTCAAACATTAAGTTTATGGGCTATTCTTTGCTCATATCTGATTATGGAGTTATATTAGTTTACACTGGTAATGTAGAAATATTTTAACTTGATTTTCAATATTTCAGTTGAGTACGATATGGGCCGAAACTGCTGACAATGCTAGGTCTGCAGCAAGGACATTTGTTATTGGTGGGCTTTCTGAGAAGTATCATGGAATATCCAATTTCTGGGTGGCAGACCGAATAAATGTACATATTCTCTCTCTCAAGTTTCATTTTCGCATTATGTTTGTTATTATGTGCAGCTTTTGCATCAATTGCAGTTGCAACTATATTGTTGAAACAAGAAGTCCTTGCAATATATCTTGAAAACACACGTATTAAATAATGTAGGCCAAAAGGTTCCAGTGTATCATCCTGTACCGCGAAGAAACAGAATAACACACTTGCCCTACCTTTGGCATTGATAACATTTTACCAACTTACGATTTCATGGTATTTCATTGCCAGGAAATTGATTCGGAAGCAATGCGGATTGTAAACTCGTGTTATGAACGTGCAAAAGAGGTATGTTATAGTGAAAATAAGTAGCTCTTGATTGAACAAAAAGTCCAATCCTTTGTTTTGCATGATACTTGATTGAATAAAAAGTGACAACCTTGTTTTGCATATCAGATCCTGCAGCTAAATAGAACGCTGATGGATGCTATCGTGAATGAACTTGTTGAGAAGAAAAACTTAACGAAACAAGACTTCTTTCATCTAGTAGAGTTGCATGGCTCCCTCAAACCAATGCCTCCAACCATACTTGATATTCGGGATGCCAAGCGTAGACAGTTCCAAGGATTAATTAATGAGGGAAAGGAAACAGCTTTGAGGAGCCACGCCTAAACAAATTGTAGGGTCAAGTGCTCCACCAATTTTGGGAATTTTCTATACCATATGCATATTCAGTGTCCCTTATTGCTGTATTATATTCTTTTACTATACTGACACCTCTATGGATTGTGTCCTTTTTCTTTTTGGGGTCTTTAGGGACTTAGAATTTGTAACCAGGTTAATACCTAGTTCTTGTTTTTTAATGGACTAGCCATACAAGTAGTAACTGCCTAACCCCATGTTTTGGTGTAGTTCTTTGCTATTTAAATTTTTTTTATTTATTCACGGTGCTCCTGTTGTTTAGTTTGAAACCGTCATACATTGTAAAGAATATTTCCTTTGTTCCCTTGGGGAAGATAACTTTGATGCAAACCTAAACTACAACTTAGTTGTGCTCAATGATGGGTCAGTATAATTTCATTATTCATTCAAAATGAAAAAAACAAAAGTAATATGCTAATATTGTTTACTTGTATATGAAAACTGAAGTTGTCATCCGAGCTAGAGCGAGACAAATTTGGCTTCGTACTTTGATGTGGAAGACCTTACTTCAATGTGCTTCTTACAAAATAGCATATGCCTACAAACTTTAGTACATTATTATGTAGTTTCACAGAAAAATGCTTTGTTTAAATTTAGATGATATATTCTACCCCCAAAGAAAAATCGATGATATTAAATTAATATTCCAAAACAGATTATGTTGCAGCTCAATCCCCAATCGTGTCCTTGACTCACGAGTCACGTTAGCTAGTCTCGCGGCCTCATTCCAAAATCACCAACGTGAACTATGTTATAACTTACAACCGCTTACACGTTATCACCAAAACTACCCACTAAACCCCGCCATGCACCACGTAACGACCCCTCTTTGTCTCTCTCATAATAGGCCCCATGCTCTCTTGTGTGTGTATATATATATAGTTGTATGTTATACATACTCTTCTCTACAATTTGCATTTGCATTCGGCTACAAGCTAAAACCATTTTTTGTTTCTAAACATTGTTGAGTGAAAAAGAAGAAACAACAAGAACATGGCATCCCTTTCGAGCATCCTGTGTACTTGTGTGATCATTTTGTTGGCTGCAAGTACCACGAATACTTCTGTTGAAGCTGCCAGGCAATTCAAAGTTGGTGACCACTTAGGTTGGCATGAACCTGGCCCCAACAATACTGCATTTTACATCCAATGGGCTGAAAGGAACAGATTTCAAGTTGGAGATTCTCTGGGTAAGATTCAGTGACAGTGCAACTTTTCTTGATCACACTTTTTTTTGTGTGACTTACATTCTTGTTGATGCAGTTTTTGAGTACGAGAATGACTCAGTTCTTACTGTGGAGAAATGGGATTACTTTAATTGTGACACAAGTAACCCCATCACTGCCTTTGACAATGGGAAGAGCATTCTCAATCTGGACAGGCCTGGTGCCTTCTACTTCATCAGTGGAACTGAAAGTCACTGCACCAATGGGGAAAAGTTACTTGTGGAGGTGATGGGGCCACATCCAATTCCAAAATCTTTACCATCACCATCACCATCACCATCACCTTCCATTTCCCTTGCACCTCAAGGCTTCTCAGCAATGGCTCCTTCACCTAATTCTGATGATAGCTTTGGGGATTCAGTCTCTGCCTCAGCCTCAGTGATGCTTAGTTCAGTCCCTATGGCTTCTTTGGCCACATTTGTAATTGTGCTGCTGTTAACACCTTGATTGTCTTTTTTATTGTTATGGTGGACAACTAGTTGTTTTTCCTTTGTTAATTGCTTCTAGAGTCTGATTTGTTTAGGCATTACCTTTTAAACTATTATTTTCCCTATGTTACTTTGATATATCATTATGGATTTATGGTTTTTGTATTGTATTTACCATATATGGCTTGACTTTCTCTTGTGTAAGTTTCTGCTTATTGGTTTCATCATTTTATTAGTTTATTGGTTGTTACTTAGACCATTCAGCTTTGGACTTTTCTGCTTCTGAATCTGATTGCACAATTTTCCACTCCATGCAATAGATATATGCGACCCGAAACAATTTGACATTCTAGAATCTGTTAAAAAACTATGGGGAGGACCAAAGTTCTAACCCCCAGCAAAAGACAACCTCATGATCACCTTGTGGAAAGGGGTTGTGAAATAGTTTAAGAAAATAATTTGGGATATACACCATTAACATTCTTGTAAGAGTAGTAGTTATGCACATTTTTCCTATACAAAACACAAAAGTATTTTCATTTTGGGAGCCAAATTAAATCAGTATGAATGATAACCCTGTAAATAAGAGCACTCAACATCTGAATTTTGACTTTCCCTTTCCAAGCCTGCAGTTCCATCCCCACTTTCTTTCTTTGTCTTTCTCCACTTGGATTTCCTCAGCCAGTGCTCAACCAGCATCACACTTAGACCAATGAAGATTGTGCCAAGAGAGCCACCACCAAGTGCAAGTAGCACATCCGATAGCCATTGCATCTCATGACTATGTGGCAAGATCACCCATGTGGCCGCAACAAAGTCAGTTGCCGTAAATGCCACAGCTACCCACATGACTTTGTGAGTGATGGTCAATAGTCTCATGTGTGGCTTTCTCCTAAAAGGAATGATACTAACAAGAACAATGACTATAGATAAAGAGGTGAAAAATGCAATGCTGTTGCTTATTGCAAAGACCTTGAAAGCTGTTGTTTTACCAACCATTGACTTCCCTTTCATTGGTCCTTCTTGGTACACACCACCAGGAGGACTAATGCCTGCAGCAAAAGTCACAGTTGCAATCAAAACAGCAAGTAATATAACAGTGTTCCTGGCATTTAGTAATGCCTCTTTGTGCACCTCATGGTACTTATTCCTCTTAGTATAGTAAAGTTGATTAACGTTTTCCATTTGCCTTTTGCTCCGATGCTTGTGTTCCCCCAAAATTGTTGGGGAAAAGTTATAAGGTTTGTAGGCTCCATTCTCAAATCTCTCGCTTACTTGAGGCTGAGGCGATCTTGAGTCGGTGCTTTTGCTAACTTCTGGTGGGGTTGTGCAATCAAAAGAATCCATTTCAGTTAACACTTCCAACTCATTATACCTTCTTGAAAGAGAAAGCCTAGATGCTATAGGTGACAGAGGATTGGCCGACGAGCAAGGCGAAAATTGGATGTTTCTTTTTCCACCAGCTCTGATAAAAGTGGCTTGTAATTGCCTATTTTCTGCACTGTCCTTAGCATGGTCAAGGATGTCAAGTGCAGTGACCCCTTCAATGTTCCCAGTATTGATATCAAGCTTTGTCTTGATGATCAAGAACTCTGCTATCTACAATGATTATAAAACTATAAGCACACATAGGTTCACATTCAAACTCAATACACTATAATTTTGATTGGCAAGGACATACAATAATTGCTGGAGATGAAACTCACATGTCATTAATATATATGTATTGGTGATCCTACTTGGCATCTTGGTTACTTGTGTTTCTCTTGATTTTAAACAAGTACAGTTATATTTTGTTCACCGTAATTAAAAATATTCAAAGCTCATATTAATTCCTAACCTTATGGCGCCCGCATGTTACTGCAAGATGTAAGACAGTGTTGCCATATCGATCTTGACAGTGTAACAGATTTGTACCATTGGAGACTTGCACCAAAAATACCAAAGCATCATAACACCCATATCTCACAGCTAAATGAAACACAGTCTCTTCTTCTCTAGTAAGATAGTGAAATGATGCAGCATTGCCTGACACAAAATCATCAAGGATTGAGACTTTCCCATTTCTTACTGCCAGGTGCAATGGCGTATAACCATTGTTGTTGTATTGTAAAGCAAGATTTGGATCACGTCTTAGTAGAATCCATACAATCTCTCTGCGCCCTTTTTGACAAGCATGGTGCAATGGTGAGTTCCCATTGTCATCCATCACTTGAGCAAGCTCTGGCCACTTATTCAACAGCTCCCTAACAACATCTGCACATACAATCAACAGTTTAATTAGTGAATGGCCTAACTCAACTAGTTAACATTTCCAATTCATGCCCTTCTTATTGTTAGGTGATTCATGTTACTTGATTCAGAAGACTTATAAGTTGGACTTGAAAACAATGCAAAGGTGAGTTCTCAATAAGATTGATTATAGATACAAGTTTGAAAAAGAAATATGCAAAATTCTGGAGAAAACCTTGATTCCCACCTGTGTGTCCTCTTGAAGCAGCAATATGGATGCAAGTTTGATCAAAACCTGCTACCCCTGGCCCCACCATCTCAGGTAGATTGAGCAGGAGGTTCACCATGTCAAGATGACCATGAGTGCAAGCCAAAGAAAAAGCACTGTTACAAGTGGAATTAAGCTCACAAGCAGTTGTGGGAATGGCATCTAGCAGCAACATTAAGACATTGACATTCTCTTGCCTGCAAGCCTCATGAATTGGAGTCTCCAAATTTTTATTCTCCACTGATACCATGTCTGGGCGCAATCTGACAATCTCAGACACCATTTCAGTGCAACCATATCTGGAAGCAAGGTGTAATGGAGTGCTGAAGGAATCAGCAGTTCTCTGATTGAGGATTCCTTCATTCTCTTTAACCATGCTTGAAAATGTAGCTATGTCATTTTCCCTAATAGCATAAAAAAACTTTGGATCCATATTTGAAACTCCTTACTCCCTAGGCAGTGTGAAAATATATAGACTTAGGCTCTGTGAACCCTTTATAAGAACTAAGAAGGCTTGCAATAGTGCTGAAACTTGTAAGAAATGTTTGGAAAATTATAGTAGGGATGAATGACATATAGACTATTGAGCGTGTATGTGGGTTTGGCTAAAATTAAATTGTTCAAGATCCATCAGTTACAGGGTGTATCATTCTGAAATAAATGATAGCATGTCTCCTCATAATGGGAATCTACCCCATAAATGAATAATCCATCAAATTTATGGGAGTTTAGCATGCAATTTCTCCCCAAAAAAGGTCACTCAAAATAATATGATTATAGTATATAAGACTTTTTGTTTCACTCAGAAGTAGAGGTGGGTATATGGACCCGGGTCCGCGGACAGTCCGTTTAACCCGCGATCCGTGCGGACTTGGACACCCTAAAATACGAGTCCATTTAAATGCGGGCTTTTTGGGTCCGGTCCGTTTTAACCCGCGGACTTAACGGACTCGGTCCGCGGATTTGCGGACCCGTCCGCGAACTGGTGCAGTTTTTTTTTTAATTTTTTTTTTACCTATGTTGGGCCAAAAAAACTGATCACCCAATAGCCCAAATCCCCTCTTGTGCGTTTTAATCTGAATCCCTAACCCTAAAGATACTCAGTCTCACCCTAATCAGACACCCATCTTCTCAATCACTCACTCTCAGTCACTCTGCTTGCCGCCCATACACACTGCAACTGCAGCACATTCCATTTGCGCCCTAACCAGCCCCACCGCTCTCCTCTCCTCTCACTCACCCACGGCCCAACCTCAGCGCGAATCTCTGCAAGCTCCACCGCGAATCTCAGCAAGGTATGTGTGGCTCATCGATGGCTGAGTCACGACAACATCGAGATCACTGGGTTATGACGGCATGAGGGTGGCCATTCACAATGATGGTTCCCTTGGTAATAGAAAGATTTGCTTGTGGATTGCAGTGGTGGCGTGATGTGCATTGCTGAAGTAGATTTCACGATGGCGGGACGAAGCTTTGCCTTTGGTGAGGGTGAAGATGAACCCGATGCTTTTAGATATTCTTTTTTGGATCTTTTAATTTAATTTAATTTATTATATTTCTTGAACATTTTAATGTGCTGAGAGTCTGAGACATTGTTGTTGGTCACATTTGGGCTTGTGCTTATGATGGGTCACGAAATCTGCAAGGCCTGCACTAAAGTAGGAATTTATTGATGTTTGCAACACAAAATTGTTGATGAATCCATGGACCAGTCCGTTTAGTCCGCGGACTATGCGGACCGGACGCGGACTCAGTTTTTTTATGTCCATTTATAACGCGGACCCGTCCGGTCCGGTCCGTTTCAATGCGGACCAATGCGGACCGGACATAAACGGACCGGACCGATCCGTATACCCAGCTCTACTCAGAAGTCTTAAGCATGACAGCCTTTATTTTTTCTTCTACACGTCATTCTAACGCATATCATATGTAATCTAGAACAATGATTGGTTTCCAGGAAGCTACAGTACAATTTGTCAATAAGATATTTGAAGCATTTGTTTTTAATAAGAAACTAAGAAAGTTGTGTAATTAAGGATAACTTATAAATAACTGTATTGAAAAATTGTAAAATTTATGATAATGGGTGAGAGATTGTCTTGTATATTCCTTCTGTGCTTCTTTTCCTTTCCTAGTTGATAATCAGTAAATCTTTTGATTTTCCTCTTATTTAATTTGGTTTATACCAAATACATATTATTATATATTAGAAAATGAAACAAAGGGTAAATAATTTCTAAGGATAGGTTTGAACCAGTCATGATTTCTGGTGAAAGAGGATGGGGTAGTTTTTTGAAAGCTGAAACTCGTCGTGGCGGTGTATGGGGAAGCGGGGGCAGTAAGTGGCTGAGAGAGGGTGGTGATGTGGATTGGGAAAGGAAGCATAATTTCCCACAAAATCAGCAACAAGATCCATTAGTTACAGTTTCAAATTATGGAGAAAATCAAGGGGTATATCAATCTGGTTTAAATGATAACATAACTCCTAATAATGAGGCTATTATTAATTTAAATTTACTTCATAATTTTCGTTCAGGAATGAATAATCCATCAGTTACAGTTTCAAATTATGGAGAAAATCAAGGGGTATATCAATCTGGTTTAAATGATAACATAACTCCTAATAATGGGGCTGTTATTAATTTAAATCTACCCCATAATTTTCGTCCAAGAATGAATAATCCTCTTAATTTCACTGCACAACCTGAGCTGGCATTAGGTGGATTGGACCAAGGGGTGAAGAAACGTATGAGAGGGGTGGATGAATTTCATAGCCATGCAGCACTTGCAACAGAATGTGACGAGGGGCAGGAGGGTGCAAATAGCAATATTGGAGGTGGTAAAAATACAGGGCATTTTTTAATGGCAGGGCCTGGTTTCCAGGCCTGCCAGAAATAATGACCATCCTTAGTTG
Source organism: Sophora flavescens (assembly GCA_030762895.1). Lineage (NCBI taxonomy): Eukaryota > Viridiplantae > Streptophyta > Magnoliopsida > Fabales > Fabaceae > Sophora > Sophora flavescens. The sequence goes on from CM061066.1 coordinate 182,894,254, forward strand.
GAATTGCCGAGGATTGGGTAACCTGAGTGCAATTCCATCACTTAAAGATCTTACCCAATCTCACAAACCAGATGTTATTTTCCTTTGTGAGACTTTAGTTCATGCTAGAAAAATTGAAGAGTTGAAGATGAAGATGGGTTTTTCTTGTTGTCTTAGTGTTGATAGAGAAGGTAGAAGTGGAGGTTTAGCTGTCCTTTGGAAGGATCCTTTAAAAGTTCAGGTTATTAATTTTGCTCGTAATTATATTAATCTGGAAGTGGATGAAGGTGATCATAAAAAGTGGAGGTTAACAAGCTTTTACGGTCTCCCTGAAAGTACTAGAAGAAGGGAGTCATGGAATTTAATTAGATCTTTGGCCAGTATGTCTGACCTTCCTTGGTGTATTATTGGAGATTTTAATGATCTCCTAGCTCACGAAGAGAAAAGAGGAAGGGTGGAGCGTGCGCAATGGCTTATTGATGGTTTTCGGAATGTCGCCTTGGATTGTAATTCATCTGATATTTCTTTGGATGGGTACCCCTATACTTGGTGTAAAGCTAAGGGTAGGCCAAATGAGATCAAAGAACGACTTGACCGAGCCATGGTTACTCCATCATGGTGGAGCTTTTTTCCTAATGCAAAGCTTACAAATCTTGTAGCTTCAATTTCTGACCATAGTCCCATTCTTCTTATCACTGAAAATCAGCCTAGTCGTTACTTTGTGCCTAGAAGATTCAAGTTTGAGAATCATTGGCTGGTAGAGGAGGACATTGAAGAAATAGTAAAGCATAGTTGGCCTACTGCAACCTCAATTAACGTGGAGCAAAAATTGGAAATGTGTGCCAGGAACCTTGATGAATGGGGCCGTAACTTAAAGCCATAATTCAGGATGGATATAGCGCAGTGCAAAAATAAAATGATGGAGCTGAGACACAGAACCGATCGCACAGGTATCAACCATTTTTTGGCATTGATAAATCGCTTAGCAAAATTGGTGGTCCAGGAAGAAATGTATTGGCGTCAAAGAGCAAAGTCACATTGGCTCAAAGGATGTGATTCTAATACTAAAATTTTTCATGCATCTGCTTCATCTAGAAAGAAAATAAATTCTATTGATTCTTTGATGGATGATCATGGAAATTCTGTTACTTCTCAAGAGGGCTTATGTGATCTAGCTGCTAATTATTTTATGAATCTTTTTGAGAGAAGTAATAGTGATGTGGATTACGTTATCAATCACCTGCAAAGGAAACTTAATGAAGAGGATAATGCTCTCCTTTTAGCTCCATTTTCTAATGATGATTTCAAATATGCTACTCTTAATATGCATCCTGACAAATCCCCAGGTCCTGATGGTCTTAATGCAGCTTTTTACCAGCATTTTTGGAATATTTGTGGTGCTGATGTTATCACTGCTTGTAGGAAATGGTTGCAGGATGGTTCTTTGCCTCATGATATTAACGATACTAATATTGCTCTGGTTCCTAAATGCGAGCATCCCACTACTATGTGTGACCTTAGGCCAATTTCGCTTTGCAATGTTATTTACAAAATTTTATCCAAGACTCTTGCAAATAGATTGGCTATGATTATTGCAAAGTGTGTGTCAGAAGAACAGTCTGCTTTTGTCTCAGGTAGATCTATAGTGGATAATGCCTTGATAACCACTGAGTCGCTCCATTATATGAAATGTAAGAAGAGAGGTGTCTCAGGTGATGTTGCTCTAAAGCTTGATGTGAGTAAAGCTTATGACCGTGTTAGTTGGGACTATCTGCATGCTGTTATGATTAAAATGGGTTTTAACATTCAGTGGGTGAATTGGATGATGATGTGTGTGTCTTCTGTTCAGTATTCGGTCCTTATGAATAATGAGAAAGCAGGTTCAGTTATTCCAGGTCGGGGCCTTCGTCAGGGTGATCCGTTATCTCCTTATCTCTATATTCTGTGTACGGAAGGCTTGTCCTCTCTTATTAAATCAGCTAAGAGAGTGGTTACATTCATGGTATCAAAATTTGTAGGAGAGCTCCTATTGTATCTCACCTTCTTTTTGTGGATGATAGTCTTTTATTCATGAAAGCAGTGGATCAAGAAGTGGAATTTGTGAAAGATTTACTTCATAGATACGAGCTGGCATCGGGGCAAGAAATTAATTTTGATTAATCTGCCATGATTTTTAGCAACAATGTCCAGCAACAAAGGCGTCGATCGCTTGCTGGAATTTTGGGGGTGCAAGAGAAAACTGATGTTGGTAATTACCTTGGAATCCCATCCCTTATTGGCAAAAATAAAAGGCAAATTTTCCAATATATTAAGGACCGTATTTGGAAAAAGGTGAGCTAGCTCTTGGAAGGGGAAGACATTATCTATGGCAGGGAGAGAGGTTTTGATTAAATCAGTGGCCCAAGCTATTCCTGCTTATTGTATGAGTATGTATCTTCTTCCTCATTCTCTTGGTGATGAAATACAAAAAATGCTAAATTCCTTCTGGCGGGGTGCAAAAAATGGAGAAAATAAAGGAATTAAATGGTTGTCTTGGGATAAACTTTCTATGCCTAAAATTTGGGGTGGTCTTGGTTTTCTTAATATGTATGCCTTTAACTTGGCTATGCTAGGCAAACAAGCTTGAAAATTTGTAGTGCAACCTGATGCTCTTGTGACTATGATCTTTAAAGCCAAATATTTTTCACATGGTGACTTCTTGGATGCAGACTTGGGACATAATCCGTCTTATTCTTGGAGGAGTATATGGATATCCAAGGCTTTGGTGAAGCAAGGAGTGAGATGGAGCATTGGAAGTGGTGACACAATCCCTTCCCCCTGGTTACGTGATGGGGAGAGGATTTCTTGTCCCATGGGTTTGCCTTTTGAATTTCAAAATCTAGCAATTAGTGATATTTATGGATCCATGGTCTAAAATGTTGGAACCAACCCCTTATTGACAGTTTTCTACCTACTCACCTAGCACAAAAAATTTTAAACACCCCTCTTAATGAGCTAGTGAGTGACGATAGAATTATTTGGGGACCTAGTAACAATGGGTTTTACTCAGTTAAAACTGCATATCAAGCTGCTTTGAATAATCTTGCAGATACGAGTCATTTGAAAATAGATGGAGATTGGTCCTTAATTTGGAAGCTCAAAGTGCCACATAGAGTGAAGTTTTTTCTATGGAGAGCTTGTAGGGATTGTCTGCCTACTAGAGTCCAACTTCAATATAAAGGAGTTAGCTGCTCAAGCACTTGTGTTTTCTGTGAACAAGAGTATGAAAATATTTGGCATCTTTTGATTACTTGCAATACTAGCAAAGAATTTTGGGTGAGACAATGAATCTGGGATTTAATTTTTCCTCAACTGCAGGTTGCCCAGAATTTTCGTGAATTACTCTTCACTGTCCTTAGTTCATTGGATGTGGATAGGAGGGTGGCATTTGCGATGTCCCTTTGAGCCATTTGAAGCGCAAGAAATGATAAACTCTGGGAGGGAAGGACACCAACATTGGATGCTATTATTCATAGATCCTCCAATTTTTATCTGGATTGGAAGCATGCAAATTCACTAGGCACTCAACTTCAAAGTACTTGACGCAATTTGGGTGCTACAACATGGGAAGTTCCACCTCCAGGTTACTATAAATGTAATGTTGATGCAAGTTTCTTTGAAGATGCAGGGAAAACTACTTTTTGTATGTGTATTAGAGATGATCATGGTGCTTTTATTCAAGCTAGGACTGATTGGGTGCCCTCTTGTCTCCCAGTTCTTGAGGGGGAAGCCATGGGTCTTCTCAAAGCTATTCAATGGGTCCAGGAGTTGAATTTAGACCATGTTATTTTTGAGCTAGATTGCCAAGTAGTGGTCAACCATGTCAAATCTCCTAAAGTTGACATCTCCGAATATGGAGTAACTATTAGAGCATGTTATGACTTTCATTGTTCTTTTCCAAACTTTGGGATAAGTTTTGTTAGGAGACAAGCGAACAGAGTAGCTCATTCGTTAGCTAGGGCGACTCTTTTCACCGCTGGTCCCCGTATTTTCTATCATGTTCCCCTTGTATTGTTGCTTTGATCGCTAATGAGATTCCTTGAGCTTCTTTTCTCAAAAAAATAAAAAATAAAAGACCAGTTGCATAGGGTAAAACAAACGGTAGAAGATTTCAAAAAAAAAAAAAAACGGTAGAAGACTGGTGTAAATAATTCTGATATATGTGTAATCCTACTAAAGACTAGCGCAGAAAAAGACTATTGATAAAGACATAACTATTCAATAACATTTGGAAACGGAGATATTTGAAGTGATTGTGTCAATGTTGTATATTTATTGCTATAAATAGAGAGAGAGAAGGGGCATCTTATATAAGAAGAAAAACAGGTGGCGGGGATTGCAACCTCAGAAGACACTTTTCCAAATGTGATATAAGGTTAACAATGTTATTGATAACTTGGATTTAGATTTTAGATTACATTCTCAACTAATAATATATTTAGTTTGGCGCATGGTCTAGGTAATGGTGAGATGGCCTTGCTCCACAAGCGATGCAATGCAATCATCGAACATCTCTTCAATTGACTTGAACTTGAACCCTACACTCCTCAGCCTTCCGGTGTTTAGTTGGTAATGTGGTCTATCTTGTTTGTCGAACCTGAAAATCCAATAAACCATAGTAAGCTCTACAGTTATATACATTACATTTTTCATTCTAGATTGCAGTGTTATATGCAGTAAGCCCAAAAGGGGACGTAATATTCCATCCAAATCAAAATAACCAACCTTTTAGGAATGGGCAGGGTAGGATAACGGATTGCTAGTAAGGCAGTCAAAGCATCATTATCCATTACTGTAGAGCTGCAAAGGTATCTGCCATGTGAGGCTTCATCCTCGTAAAGAAGGATGTGGCTAAGGGCAACATCATCGATATGAACGTATCCCATTCTTCCATGCCATTGGAATTTCTCTGTTTCCCCTGTTAATTATATCATAATTAAACTATGCATTATCTACGTATCAAAGAAAATTTACCATCCTTATGTCTGTACCTTTGAGCAAGCCTAGTACATCAGATGCAGTAGAACATAAATCTGGTGGCAAGCTGGGTCCTATAATGAATGTTGGTAGAACAGTCACTAAATGTATCCCATTCTCTTTGCAGTATTCCCAAGCTGCTTTTTCTGCTAGTGTCTTTGACATCACGTACCATGCCTTCAATACACGTTACAACTTAGAAACTCAAATGTTTTTCTTATGAAAGGTGTGACCAATTATTGCACAATTAATATTAACTGTGCTGTGTACCTGGAGTTTCTCGCACAATTCCAAGGAGCTCCACGATGACTCATCAAGTGGTGTGTTAGGATCAAAATCATCTCTTACTCTAACAGTTGAAGAAGATGAAGTTAAAACCACTCGACCATGGGTCGGGTTCCTCCTACAGGAACGCAGCACATTCAGGGTACCTTGCACAGCCGGTTCCAAGATTTCTAACTGTTTTTGGATAAAATTGATATGTACATCAGCTTATTTTACTCTGGATGTATATTAATTATAGTACTGGCAAGTATTAGCATTCATCTATCATGGTGAGAGAGGAATAAAGATTACGTGTCCCATTTTGGTGTAATATATCCTGTCTCCCCGTCAATAATATCTTGTCACATATTCTATAATTTTAATATACACAAAATTTTAACTTATATGACAAGATATTATTGGTTGGGACAAGATGTGATCCACCAAAATGGAACTAAGATATTCAAGTGAAAAGTTTGAATAATTTGAGAGTTCTAGGTTGTAATAATAACATAGAAACCTATCATGGTGCCATGTATGTACCATAAGAACAAAGAGAAACAAGAATGAGATATCATACCTTGGGATCTGATGTAGGTTTGATTACAGGAGAGGCGATGTGGAAGACACCTTGGCATCCCATGATCGCATTGTCGAAGCTGCTTTCTTCCATTAAATCAGCTTGCACTAGTTGGAGTCTTTCTGTTGCTCCTTCCAGCCTCCATAAATGTTCAAATTTCTTCTGCTTCCCTGTCAGTTAATTACCATACATATACACATAGTTACACTTACACACTAATTACATGCATGCATATTTAGACATATATATAAAGATATGTTTAAACTCATTTTCATTTGTGCATACTGCATACAATTTAATACAAGATAGAAAAAGTGAGAAACCTAAATCTCTAACTGTGCCAATGACATGATAACCGGACAAAAGAAGTCGCTTAATAAGCCAAGAAGCCAGAAAGCCTGAAGCCCCCGTCACACAAACTCTGTCTCTTATACCTTTGTGTTCAATATCACACCCTGGAGACAAGGCTTGGGCCATGGTTTTATTTCTCGCTGCTACGTTTAGCGAATAAGATCATTGAAAAATATGTATATATATAAATTCATGTTTGAGTCCTCACAAGGATAGGATGACCAACCTAACTTCAACTCTGCGGTTAAGGTTATATGACCTACCTACCTTTGCTCCACCTTGCTGCTCCTTTTATGCCTTCTGTTTTCAACATATTTTTTAGTGCCTGAGCAGTGCTACTGAATTCCCACGTTAAATTTTTTCTTACACAAAAGCTGGTAGTCAAAATCTTTATACCTATTAATTGAAGCATTAGCTAATTCAATTTTTATAGTGATTGTTACAATCTCAAATAGCCAAATTAGCCCAAATGTCATCTATCCACTACTTTCATGAATCTTCGTATTAGTTTTTATAGGCTTTGTTTGATGAGTCGTTTTTTAAGGCTAGTATCAGATGCACTCTCCTCTCTTGTAAATGCACAAGAAAAGATCAATAAATGATAGAAACACAAACCGGGTCGGGGGTTATAAGGTTGACTTGGTAGTCGGAACGGGAAAGTTAAGGAGTGGAATGATAAGGAGGTAGTTGATGGTTCAAATCAGGTCCATTAACAAAATATTATCATGCATATATAGAAGTTACACCGAGTAGCTTCTATATAGAAGTTACACGCTAAAATTTATACTACTCCCTCCGTTCTTTTTCTTTGGTAATTTTAGCTATTTGTTTTTGTTCCCAATGGGTGTTTTATAAACCCAATACATATTTGACCATTTTTTTTTCCATATATACCCTTATAATATAATTAATTTGAAACACCTTGAAAATATACAAAACTTTTCAAATACATAAATGACTAGTGAAGTAGGGAGTAAATGTAACTGAAATTTGTAAATAATTAATGGTAGAAATAAGAGTATTTTAGTATAAATATAAACACATTAATGATTTCTTAATTTATGTGTATAAACTTAAATTACCAAATAAAAAAAACGAACGAAGTAATATATATGGGCTTGATTGAAATGAATTAAAGCATGATCCAATCCTCACTGTTCACATAATGTTTACGTACATTACAGTAAAATCTCTATAAATTAATAATGTTGGAATCATAAAATTTATTAATTTAGAAATATATTTTTTTTATAAAATAGCATGCAAATGCATCACAATAAAAATTGTTATCCCAACTAGGTTGGCACCATAATTCCCCACCAATCATTTACAGCACACCACAAAGAATAAAGAATACATTAAATGGGAAGGACTTAAGCCATAACCCAATTGAGAAAGACAAGAATTCATCTAAATCTTCCCTTGAAATCCGGAACCAAATCCCACCATTTAAAATCGGGATGATGAATGGCATAGGTAGCCAACTTACACATCAATTTCTCTCTCTAAAGATATGGGAAACATGCAACTTCATTCTCTTAGACATAATCATACAGTTTTTCCATCTAGACTGAAGTTTCCAAGGCACTATGTCTGTTGAACTAAAGGCTTTAACTACAAGAGTTGAATCTGTTTCTAACCATATCATAGACCAGCCTTTGTCATTTGCAATTTCAATAGAAAACATAGCAGCAATAAGCTCTGCACACACAGAAGTCGTAATTCCTAAATGACATGAAAAACAACCAATAAATTCAGCCTGTAAATTTCTGAATATTCCCCCCACATGATGCTGCACTATAGACAAATTCTTATTCTCATATCTTTTTGATTCCTCCCACACCAAATAAACCAGAACGAGTTTATTATAGCAGATAAGGTAACATCCTTTAACTGAGAGCTTGCATTTGTGCTGCAGCTACTAATCAAAGACTCAAAAGAAGAGGAGTCAATTCTGATTTGAAGTTTTGAGCTTAGCCAGCCCCAAATATCCATAGCATATGAAGTTATGAACAATGCAAAAAGAGAATTGCTGTTGAGAACTCAATAAAATTGTAGGATTCAAGTTTTGAGAACAAAATCCCCAAATACTCGGAATTAAATGCTCTCTATTATTCATAACAAACACCTTCAGGTTTAATCCTCTACAAAAATTAGCAGGAAGTTGCTCCATTATAATTTTAGGCTCTGAGATAAACACAAAATCTGGTTTATGCTCTACACAGAAATTGGCAAGAACCAATCTAGTAGCAGGGTTTCCAAACCCTCTAGTATTCCAGAAGATTACCTTCATTCAAAAATCCAAAGATACAGACTCTGAACCAGACCCATATCGGGTGTTATACTGAGAAGCTTTTTGAACAAGCCTCCTAGCTTGCCTTTGCTTCCTTTTCTGAGATCGAGACAGAACTGGAGTAAAATTGTCACCTGTCTTAGCTACCTGTAAGTTGTCCACATTAGCCTCCAATTCATGATCACCATCAATATCACCCCATAATTTGCCAAAAATTCTAAGATCACGGGCAACATTATCATTTTTCATGATAATATATAAGATCATCAACCTTTGTGACACTAGTAGAAGCTGGATCTGACTCATGGGATCCAAATGCAACATTTCCATCCAATGAATCAGGAACAATCACATCCTGTGAGTCTTCAATCAGTGAAGGCATCTCACCATCATCTGAGGTATTATTATTCATATCATTCTTTTCAAGACTGTGTCAGCAGAAACCAACTCATCCCTTGGAATTTCAAACTCTTTATCATCCCTATCTGGGACAATATCAATGTGAGGTAAACCAATTACTCCATCCACAACTTTCACATTCTGATCAATCTGATGGCCTGAAACTTGTTGATTCTCAGCAACAGGATCAGGAATATCAGGCACCTTCCCTTCCTCCGGTTTATTCTGCTGCACAATTTTCTTGGGAATAAAGACTTTACCTACTTTGATAGGCTTTTGCTGACCCTTATTTTTCTTAGAAGACTGTGTTTGATCTACCATTTTCCTCTTACATTTAGCCAACTCATGGCCAATCATTTGACAAAAGCCACAAAAGAAAGACAACTTTTCATAATCAATACTAACAAAGAAAGCATGATCATTTCTTTCCACCCTCAAATCATAAGGGATACTCTTACTCAAATCAATTTCCACCAAGTGACCCAGGGACCTTGACTTTGTTGCTTCATCTATTGCAATTGGAGTACCGATTCCATTTGCAATTTCAAACAGAATTTTGGGACGCCAATGCTCTTGTGGAAGATCATATAAACGTACCCAACATTGCACATGAGACTGCTTTTGTTTGTTAGGATTAAAATCAGCTGACCATTGCAACAATCGCAATGTTCCAGAGCCTAAGCTCCAAGATCCTGAAGACCATAGTCGTCTCATATCATCATGTGAGGAGAAAAAGAATTCATAGTATCCTTTTCCCAAAGGTGTCATGCGCCATTGGGACTTTGGTTTCCAAAGCACAGATAGCTTAGCACGCAAGTCATCAGCACGAAGAGGTTATTGGTTTCCAAAGCACAACAACCTGCCATGGAGGCAATTCTTGGCACTTTCTTGTACTCATCTTCTGAGATTTTTATGGTAACTACATCACCTATATTGTTGTCCCGTTTGTCTTCAACGTAGTACTAACACAGCAACCAGTCACGAACATACGAACAAATCTCAATAACCTGAGGCGTGTGAAATCACACTGTCCTCAAGGGTTTATCCGCGTGGTGCGCAAACCCCACAGGATACAACAGGCCCCTCCCGGTTAATTAAACCGAGGTAACAGAACAGTCAAGAACAAAATGATAAGCAGACAATGTAACCCAGGAAGGGAAGAATAGATGAGAAGGTATTTTTAAACAAGAAATATGTGCCCAAAAAATTGTTCACCACATATTTCACACTGTAGTTGTGAGAAAAGTAAAACCAGCCTGATGGAAAAAATAAGTTTAGGGAAAGGGACGTTCTCTTTGTGCTCCGTAAAATGAAGGGTTTTTATCTCTTTTAAAATTGGCAACAGCTAGCAAAAAATTTGGATCATAACTGCCCATTTCTAGCATAAAGTTTGGATAATTGCCACACATTTTGAACGTGCAAAATAGTCATTTATTAGAATAGGTTATTCCTCTTTTATATGATCAAATTAAAACAAATAAAATATGTATGACCAAATAAAATATAAAATTATTTTCACAAAAATTAATTTGACTAAATAATAAAATCCAACCAGATTTATTTTATACTTGTTGTGTGATAATTACACAACTAAAATAAAACATTAAACTTTGAAATATCTCTATATATCCAACAATCCCCCACATATTTCAAAAGTTTAAAGAAAACACTTCAGAGATTTCAAAAAGAGTTTCCTGGGTTAACATCTTGAATGTAATGCATCGGATCTGTATAGCAAGCTATGGAACCAGACCTAGACTGATAAACTTAACACACAGTGAATTGGTGTAGCAAGCTATGGAACCCAAGACACTTCATATGTGTTAGAGGTCTATCAATCACACTACACCCCCACAATTCTTGCCGTTACGCCGTTTTGCGCTAATAGGCCATGCGCGCGCCCGGTATTCATGAGTGCTCTAGAGATTTCGCCACGATCTCATGCAAGCGGCCCCACTTGACACTCATATAGGTGATTTCATCAAGTGTATGCTGCAAATCATACACCACCCATAAGGGATATGTAAATCATTAAAAGCTTTACAAGCTTATCCTCTCAATAATGCAGTATCTAGCACTTTCTCAATTACACCATAGGACAGAGACACAAAACAAAACAAAATTAGTTTTGTGTGCTGGCAGAACTAACAAGTGACTTGTTCTTACCCATTGAACCTTCTTCATGGGATCTCCAATCACAAAGGTTAGGTTCCCATCACTCTTAATTTCAATTTGGCTTAAGTCTCATTCCCCTTGATGTTTCATTCACAAAGTTTTGCTTTTGTGAGAAAATCGATCAAATTAATTTTTGACCTCCCAATAATTAGGCCTCATCATTCAGTAGCTACTTTCCAAGATTGTAACACATATATATGTCTATAGAATATATTCATTTTGCCACTTGGCAATCACAACATATAATCACATAAGGAGTTAATTTAACTCACATAAATATTTGCTAAAAGGTTTTTCAACCACTCAGCCTCATTATCAGCCATTTTCAGAGTAATAACTCTAACCACATTGTATATTTAACAATAAATTTCATTTGGCTGATCTCCAAGTAATTGAACCATCACAAAGGGTGAACACATAACTTGAGTTCCAAATTATCATCATTGTATCTATACAATACAATGGGAAATTCATAATAGGATATCACAAAGTATAGGAGGGAAAAACATTTTAATTTGCACAAATATTATTATTATTTATAGCCTCCAAGTCTAGCATCCACTATTTCACATTTGTCAAGAAATGACCACAACATATATCATCTCTTTAAACCAATTTTGCCTTCATATTAGATCGGGCCACATAGGTCTGTTTGGAATATTTCCAAATGACAACACCCTCACAAAGAGGAAAAGTAAATCCACTTAGAGATTTACTCGCTTATAAATTAAATCCAATTGACATCATTGTATCATTATAATACAAAGGATAATCCATTAAATACAATACCATATTTCATGGTATCTCTCAAAGTATATCATGCATGAGCCTAGCAAGTGCCACGAAGTATATCTCAATAAACTTTCAATATTATGTGTATACTCATATAAGGTAACAAAGTCACCTCTAAATTTTCTTAATCAAGTGTTAGAATCATAAGGGATACCCAATGGTTTAATTCCAAAGTGGCTATACTTCCTAAGAAGTTTCTCAATATATGTAACATTTTAGTGATAGCATTTTACTATCACTCTTCCTTATGACTTTAACACTCAAAGTTGCACTTGCTTAACTCATGCCTGTCATATATATTTTTACAAATTTCTCAATAATGTCTCATAGAAGTACACTTTTAAGAGTAATAAACTATAACATTTCACATAAAAAAAAAACTTCTCAAATCATTGTACTCATGCATACACACGTAAAATTGCTTTCACAAAATGCATATGAATGACAAAACAAACAAGAACGCAACTCAAACTACTTCAACAGACAAACACATTGAGCCACAATTTTAACATTCACTTGCATACAGACAATCATCCATACCACTTAAATAATATAGTCTCTAATATTTCACTAAATATATATTTGTCATTAACAATAATTGAACCATGATTATATCAATCACAAACATCTTAGCCTTTTCATTTACACAACAAAACAGTTTCAGCATAGCACATCCCATTTGATATCATGCTCATATCAAGCTTCATACAAGAGTACTCTGTAACACATTTAAATATATACATTCATAATATCTTAATGATCACATAAACAATTTAATCATTTTCATCAATCTAACAAGTAAGTTGTTAGACATGAAAAACATTGAGAATTTAATTAGGAAGAAAAGTCACGTACATAACAAACCCACTTCACAATATTATTAAAATATATTGCATATGTAGTTGTACCTATTAAACAGGTCACACACTAATTCAAATAGAACATACATATAAAGCCCACCTGAAGCTGGATAACAATAAGAGGCTATGGACTATTATACCAATATGCAATTTTAAAAAAAAACCATGTAATTTACAAATCAATTGAGATATATATAAGCAGCCACGGAAAACAATCAAGCAGTATAAACCATACCATGAAAATCATACCAAGAATCTATCTATAATAGCCCAATCACATGTTTCATTAACATAAAGCGTATTAGACATTAATTGGCATAAATTATAGTTTTACTTGATCACTAAAGAAACATTTAATTTTGCAAAGACAAATCTCTTAACACATACTTATATGTTATAAATAGATTAACAAGTTCTTCAAAACTGAGACATGCCACAGAATTTTAAAATAGTTTGATTTAGACATTTTAACAAACATCTCATACACAACCATATCTTTGTAAGGTTATATAATTTCATACCTTTCTCTCTGACAAGATGATGAAACTTACCTCTATGGACAGCCACGAACTTCATGACGTCAACAACGTCTGTATCTCCTTCACAAAGAAGAGGTTCTTCTCCTTTCTCTTTTTCTTCTTCTTCTTATTCTTCTTCCTTCTCCCTTCTTTTTCCATTCCATGGCTATGAGTGACACCATGTCAGGCCCTAATGACTGGCTCCATTTCTATCAACAAAACTTCCCTGCTGGTGGTCAAGCGCTCCCATCTTCCGTTTCCGAAGCTACCACCGTGACAACCACCATCTCCACTACCAGCCCCCCACTGCAGACCCAGTTGAGCCCAGAAGGCCGAGTCTCGAAGCCCATCCGTCGCCGATCCCGGGCTTCAAGGCGAACTCCCACCACTCTGCCCAACACAGACACCACAAACTTTCGAGCCATGGTGCAACAATTCACTGGCGGCCCAACCGCACCTTTTGCACCTACTGCATCAGGTTTGCCCAATCTGGGTTTCGGGTTTGGGTCACGTCCTTCAGTGCATGTGAACCCAAGTGGGTCCATGTTAAACCCTTCTTATCCTGGCTTCCATCTTCAGCAGCAGCAAAACCAGCAGTACATGTACGGGAGTAACACAGAAAGGGGAGATAAAAGGTTTGTTGGGTTTGTTTGTTTACATTGTCAGCCATAATAAACCCTTGAGATTGTTGTCCCGTTTGTCTTCAAAGTAATTCTAACACAACAACTAGTCACGAACATACGAACAAATCTCAATAACATGAGACGTGTGAAATCACATTGTTCTCAAGGGTTTATCCGCGTGGTGCGTAAATCCCCAGGATACAATAGGCTCCTTCCGATTAATTAAACCGAGGTAACAGAACAGTCAAGAACAAAATGATAAGCAGATAATGTAATCCAGGAAAAGAACAATAGATAAGAAGGTATTTTTAAACAAGAAATATGTGCCCAAAAAATTGTTCATCACATATTTCACACCGTAGGTTGTGAGAAAAGTAAAACCAGCCTGATGGAAAAAATAAGTTCAGAAAAAGATAAAATGAAGGGTTTTTATCTTTTTTAAAATTGGCAATTGACAGCTAGCAAAAAATTTGGATCATAACTGCCCATTTCCAGCATAAAGTTTGGATCAGAAATTGCCACACATTTTGAACGTGTAAAATAGTCATTTATTAGAATAGGTTATTCTTCTTTTACATGATCAAAATAAAACAAATAAAATATGTATGATCAAATAAAATATAAAATTATTTTCATAAAAATTAATTTGACTAAATAATAAAATCCAATCAGATTTATTTTATACTACATTAAACTTTAAAATATCTCTATATATCCAACACCCATGACATGGGGCTTTGGAAGCTGTGACAAAGGGATATCGATGGAACCACTGATTGCTTATGCAAAAGATTTAGTCTTGGAAGGGAGATCACCTACTGCAGTATTTTGGACAGCATTCTGAAGAGAGATCGTAGGAGAAGGAGGCGAATTGGGGGGAAGAAGATCTGGGAACATGTATTCCCATGGACAACCTGATGAGGCTGCCTTGCAGTGTAGCGTGAAGATCATTATGTATTTAATTAGTTATAGTACAGTGAATGAATCATAGATGCAAGTAACTTCTATGGAATTTTATTTGATTAATCAATAAAATGAATATTGTTAAAATTCGAGATGTTGCACTTCGAGAACACCACGCTGGGGCTTTTGAATGTAATGAGAAAAGTTAGAGATGAAATCCACATAGATTTGAATTTCATAAAAAAAATAAAAACAAACGACAATAGATCATATTTAACTAAATTATCCTAGTCATGTTTGTAAATTTAGAGAAATATTAATTTATAATATTGACAGAACAATAGATTTATATATATAAGGATATTTCTAAAAATTATTATCTTATTGTTTTTTATTTTTTTAACTCAAAGCAAATCAATGCCCGTTTCATTCATAAATAGAATTGAAAATAGTGTGATTAGCGTAATTGTAGAAGCTCTTACAAGATTATGGACACTACCATTTGTTAAAGGCTTCGCAAAAACAACTTGAAAGTTGTTACTAAGAGACAATAAGTTCCTCCAAGCCTGGATGACAGATCCATATTTTGAAAAATCAGTTTTTGCTTTGGGCACGTCATCAACAACTTGCTTGGAATCCATTTCTATCAAAACATTTGCATAATCTGTGGAGTTGAGTCAATGAAGAGTTTGAAGAAGGCCCCAAGCTTCTGCCTCAGCCGCGGACATGCTAGCATTGTAATGAGCCGAGAAAGGACTCACGAAGTGTCCAAGTGCATTCCCGATACACGCCCCAGCTCCAATACGGTTGGTCTCTGCGAAGATGGCAGCATCCAAGTTACACGTCAAAAAACCATTCGATGGGGGCGACCAATGAGTAACCACGTTTTGTTGGATTGCATGGCTCTGCATGGGAGAATCACATGCATGCCTTCAAGCTTTTAGGAACTCCCTGGCTCTACAAATGACATGTTCACTAGACTCTTCCTTGGACTCCCAAAACCGTGTGTTCCTTTTCTTCCACATACTCCAGCAGTACATGCCAGGCTGCGCCAAGTCCTCCTCTCCTAGCTTGTTACAAGTTACAAGCTACAAAGAAAAATCATTGAAACCCTCTACATCCAAAATCAGCGGCTCTATCTTATGCCATAAGTTCACTTTCCTCCAAATCTCCACATTAGTGTGACAATCTAGGAAGAGGTGCCATCTATTCTCTAACCCATTACTGCAAACAACACATAAAGAAAAGCACTCCACACCCCTTGTCATCAAGTTAAGCCTTAGGTGTAACATCCTAAAATTCTAACATAATTAATTTGAAAATAATAACAATAATAATAATATTAAGTTATTAAAAAGTATAGTGCAAATAAAATATAAATAAGAGATTTAGTGTAAAGAATTGATAGTATAAGAATTTATTGAAATTATTAACTATTATAAACAATGTAAAATTATATATGTATATATATATTCAAAAAAAAAAAACGGGTAAAGGGCGTTAAGCCCAAGCAGAACGCACAGTGTATATATATACAATCATACTCTTGTCAACAAAGCGCCGCACAGTGTCCCTTTCCAGCCAGTACAACCTAATAACATAGATCCATGAACACACCAAACGGGAGAATAATTCTCAAGGAAACACAAATCCTTATCATAAATAATTTTTAGAGTATATTGTAGGTCTTCGAGAGGTGAGTAACAATACTTTTTACGAATCATTTCCATGATACGAATGATTGTTTTGAGTTGACAAAAGATCACATTTTGAGAGTTTTTTTTTAATTGATTTGATGAACTGAATTAGTAAGTATGTTTTCCCAAAAATTAAAAGAAACTATTTATTGATAATTTATTGTCTTGTGTATAAAATTCTTCCGGTTAAAGGGTAGATTGATAAATCTACTAAACCTTGGTACTATGCGTCAAAACTCACATGAGCAGATTTCCTTTTTATTCTTAATTGCTTCGTGAAATCTTGTACATTACGCCAAGATCAATTCAAGTATGAATTGGAGTTCTAATGACACATGTTTTTTTTTTGTTTTCGGGAAGTATATTATTTTGTTTAATTGAATTTTAATATATTAACTGAGTGGTAGCATAAATTAAATTCCATTGGGTTATAGTTAAAAAGAATATATAAATATGTGTTTGATTGTTATGGTTCAAGATCCTTTTGTCATCTTTTATTTGAGATATAAGTGATATATGTATGTTTTGTGAAGTTTGTTGTGCCCCCTAAGTTAGGGGCATTGGCTTGTAACATCACCATTTAATGGGATGTCGAAATTAAGATACGGGACATGGAATCCATTTTATGAACGAGGCTTTCGGGTCCGTTGATGGGAGACAAGGAACCAACTTAATTAAGAGGTTCTCGGGTCACCATAGGGGCAAGGAGTCAATTCTAAAATGAGGTTCCCGAGTCACAAAGTGGGCAAGGAATCAATTCTAGAACGAGGTTCTCGGGTCACCATAAAGAGGGTGGCAAGGAATCAATTCTAGAACGAGGTTCCCGAGTCACCGTAGACAAAGGGCAAGGAATCAATTCTAGAACGATGTTCTCGGGTCACCATAAAGAGGGTGGCAAGGAATCAATTCTAGAACGAGGTTCCCGAGTCACCGCAGATAAGGGGCAAGGAATCAATTCTAGAACGAGGTTCTCGGGTCACCATACAGAGGGTGGCAAGGAATCAATTCTAGGACGAGGTTCTCGGGTCACCGCAGACTGGAGCAAGGAGCCAATTTAATGAGGTTCTCGAGTCACCGAATTGGGCAAGAAACCAACACGAAGTGGGGTTTCTGAGCCACTGGATGATTGTGTTATTGTGTGATGTGTGGTTACTTTGTTTAATTAATATATGATATTTGATTATGTTGTCGTTATATGATTGTTGTAATTAAATGTATTTTTAATGAACATTATTTTGGAAAATTAGCGGGTACCATGGATAGTTTTTAGGTTCACGTCTTCATTTGAGAACATCACTATTTTCGAAATATTTTATAACTGTATTTTTGTTCACTGAGATTTTATATCTCATTAAAAAGTGTTGTTTTCAGAGCCCGGGGACATCATTGTTGCGGACACCGAGGCTTGAAGAACTACTTTCCTTTTAGCTTAGCTGGTTAGTATTGTAGCATGGCTTACGAGTCCCATGCAGACATCGTTTATTATTTTTAGTTTTCCTTCTCAGATTGTAGTTAGACGCCCGGTTTTGAGGCTTTTCTTTGATTTGATTTTATTCAGAGGTATGTATTTAATATTATATTTAATACTTTGATGCATTATTACTATTTTATTTAATATGAGACATTTTCCAGACTTATATAATTGAGAAAATTTTTATGATTAACATCTTTTAAATAAATGTATTAAAGGATTTTTATACAATTATTTTGGGTTACTAATGTAACGAAGGGTGTTACATTTATGGTATCAGAGTAGTTCGATTCTAAAATCGGGCTGTGGTAGTGGGACTTTTTTTCTAAAAACAAAACTTGGGCGCATAGGATGCTTGTTAGAGTTATAATTTCTGCATGCTATTATCTTAAATGTTGGACCTGATCAACCCAGTGTTTGATTGGTGGCGTGCAGATTATGGCCACTAACAGGCGACAGACGAAGGATGCACTTGCAGCGACTTTGGTTCAGATGACCAGAGTTCTGCAGGAGCAGACGGAGACTCTCCGTCAGATGAGGGATAACGGGAACTGGCCTATTGTTGGGCCAGTCGACACTCCAGATCCGCAGTACAGGGGTTTGTCAGAGTTCCGAAATAATAATCCGCTAGCGTTTCGAGGGACTACCGATCCGATTGAGGCAGAGGAGTGGATAATGAAACTAGAGAAGATTTTCCGAGTCATGAGGTGTGGTGACGATCAAAAGGTAGATTTTGCCACCTACATGCTGGAGTCAGATGCGGAGCACTGGTGGAACTGTGTTAGGGGTGGATTGCTTGCTTCGGGGGCCCATATCACATGGGACAGGTTCAAGGACGTTTTCCTGGAAAAATACTTTCCGTATAGTGTTCGTATACATAAGGAGGCAGAGTTTCTTCAGCTTCGTCAGGGGAGCATGACCGTGGCGTATTATGTTACCAAGTTTGAGAGCCTGTCAAGGTTCTCTTCATATGTGAGGGACAATCCTGATGCTGACTGGAAGGCAATCAAGTTCGAACAGGGCTTGAGGTGAGAGCTGCGGAGCCTTGTTGGGCTCCTAGAGATTCGAGATTACTCCATCTTGGTAAACAAGTGTAGAGTGGCAGAGCGAAATATACAAGCTGTTTTGGCTGAGAAGTCGAAAGATAATAGCTTTAGCGACGACAAGAGGTTCCAGAGCAGGGGAGGAAACTTTCAGAAGGGCCTACGACCTGTGCCTACTATCACTAAGGGTAAGCATATTCAAGGGGCTCAGGGTGATAAGGAAGCAACATGCTACAAATGTGGATGGCAGCACCAAGGTCGTACGTGCCCCGCAGCACAAGTCTCCTGCAACAATTGTGGAAAGACTGGACATTTTGCTAGGATGTGCAAGTCAGGAGGCCAATCTCATACCAGAACACAGAACCACAGAAGGGTCTTTACCATCCAAGGAGAGGAGGTGAAGGAATCTGACGGTTTGATCCAAGGTAAGGGCTTTATTAAAGGTCATGATGTTATCATATTGTTCGATTCGGGAGCAACACATTCATTCATATCTTTTAAATATGCTAGATGCTTAGAGTTGTCTGTTTCTAAATTGTCATATGATTTGTGTGTTTCTACTCCTGCTAAAGATAGATTAATTACTTCTCTTGTTTGCCTGAAATGTCCTTTGTTGTTTCGAGACCTGACTTGTAGTGTTGATTTGATATGTTTGCCTATGTCGGGTCTAGATATTACTTTTGGCATTGATTGGTTATCTCATAATAATGCTATTATTGATTGCTCTAGTAGAACCATGTCTTTTGCTCCACAAACTATGTCTGTTGGTTCCCCTAAATCAAATTGCTTTATATCTGTTGCATCTTGTCATAAGTGTTTGGTTGAGGGAGCTCAGGGATACATTCTCCTCTTTTCTGCTAAGATAGAGGCTGAAAGTGATATAGCGGCATTACCTGCTGTGTGCGAGTTTCCAGATGTGTTTCCTAATGAGGTCTCTAGTTTACCTCCAGAAAGAGAGATCGAGTTTACCATAGATCTAATATCCGGGAGTGGACCTGTATCCATAGCACCCTATAGGATGACACCTTTAGAGTTGAGCGAGCTCAAGAAACAAATAGAGGAGATGTTAGAAAAGGGGTTATGACGCCTAGTCTGTCACCTTGGGGAGCGCCAATGCTTTTATTGCAAGAGAAAGATGGGAGTATGAGGTTGTGTGTTGATTATAGGCAGTTGAATAAGGTAAACCATCAAGAAAAAAAAATATATCCCCTGCCTAGGATAGATAACCTTTGTGTTTTGAATATAACATATGTTATAATAGGTGCGTGTGTATGAGATGAATTTCGGGAACGAAATTCTTTAAGAAGGGGAGAAAATGTAACATCCTAAAATTCTAACATAATTAATTTGAAAATAATAATAATAATACTAATATTAAGTTATTAAAAGGTATAGTGGAAATAAAATATAAATAAGAGATTTAGTGTAAAGAATTGATAGTATAAGGATTTATTGAAATTATTAACTATTATAAAGAATGTAAAATTATATATATAAATATATATATATATATATATATATATATATATATATTAAAAAAAAACGGGTACAAGGGCGTTAAGCCCAAGCAGAACGCACAGTCTATATATATATAATCATACCCTTGTCAACAAAGCGCCGCACAGTGTTCCTTTCCAGCCAGTACAACTTAACAACATAGATCCAAGAACACTATCAAACGGGAGAAGAATTTTTAGGGAAGCACAAATCCTTATCATAAATAATTTTTATAGCACATTGGAGGTCTTTGAGAGGTGAGTAACAATACTTTTTATGAACCCTTTCCATGCTACGAATGATTGTTTTGAGTTGACAAAAGATCACATTTTGAGAGTTTTTTTTAATTGATTTGATGAACTGAATTAGTAAGTATGTTTTCCCAAAAATTAAAAGAAACTGTTTATTGATAATTTATTGTCTTGTGCATAAAATTCTTCCGGTTAAAGGGTAGATTGATAAATCTACTAAACCTTGGTACTGTGCGTCAAAACTCACATGAGCAGATTTCCTTTGTTTTCTTAATTGCTTCGTGAAATCCTGTACATTACGCCAAGATCAATTCAAGTATGAATTGGGTTCTAATGACACATGTTTTTTTTGTTTTCAGGAAGTATATGATTTTGTTTAATTGAATTTTAATATATTAACTAAGTGGTGGCATAAATTAAATTCCATTGGGTTATAGTTAAAAAGAATATATAAATATGTGTTTGATTGTTATGGTTCAAGATCCTTTTCTCATCTTTTATTTGAGATATAGGTGATATATGTATGTTTTGTGAAGTTTGTTGTGCCCCCCTAAGTTAGGGGCATTGGCTTGTAACATCACCATTTAATGGGATGTCAAAATTAAGATACGGGACATGGAATCCATTTTATGAACGAGGTTCTCGGGTCCGTTGATGGGAGACAATGAACCAACTTAATTAAGAGGTTCTCGGGTCACCACAGGGGCAAGGAGTCAATTCTAAAATGAGGTTCCCGAGTCACAAAGGGGGCAAGGAATCAATTCTAGAACGAGGTTCTCGGGTCACCATAAAGAGGGTGGCAAGGAATCAATTCTTGAACGAGGTTCCCGAGTCACCGTAGACAAGGGGCAAGGAATCAATTCTAGAACGAGGTTCTCGGGTCACCATAAAGAGGGTGGCAAGGAATCAATTCTAGAACGAGGTTCCCAAGTCACCGCAGACAAGGGGCAAGGAATCAATTCTAGAACGAGGTTCTCGGGTCACCATACAGAGGGTGGAAAGGAATCAATTATAGGACGAGGTTCCCGGGTCACCGCAGACTAGGAGCAAGGAGCCAATTTAATGAGGTTCTCGAGTCACCGAATTGGGCAAGAAACCAACACAAAGTGGGGTTTCTGAGCCACTGGATGATTGTGTTATTGTGTGATGTGTGGTCACTTTGTTTAATTAATATATGATATTTGATTATGTTGTCGTTATATGATTGTTGTAATTAAATGTATTTTTAATGAACATTATTTTGGAAAATTAGCGGGTACCATGGATAGTTTTTTCGGTTACCGTGCCGGTTGAGAACATCACTATTTTTGAAATATTTTATAATTGTATTGATGTTCACTGAGATTTTATATCTCATTAAAAAGTGTTGTTTTCAGAGCCCGAGGACATCATTGTTGCGGACACCGAGGCTTGAAGAACTACTTTCTTTTTAGCTTAGTTGGTTAGTATTGTAGCATGGCTTACGAGTGCCATGCAGACATCGTTTATTATTTTTAGTTTTCCTTCTCAGATTGTAGTTAGACGCCCGATTTTGAGGCTTTTCTTTGATTTGGTTTTATTCAGAGGTATGGATTTAATATTATATTTAATACTTTGATGCATTATTACTATTTTATTTAATATGAGACATTTTCCAGACTTATATAATTGAGAAATTTTTTATGATTAACATCTTTTAAAGAAATGTATTAAAGGAATTTTATACAATTATATATTTTGGGTTACTAATGTAAGGAAGTGCGTTACATCAAGGGTATACAATCACTCAAAAGCTCCCAAAGAAAAACCTTTACCTTTTGGGGGAATATGTAAAGCCCAAATCTTAGACCATTCACTTGGGCATTTGAGATGCTCCCTATCCACCAATTCTTCAACACACACATGATAGGCACTTCTAACAGAATAGTCTCCTCTTTTGTCAAACCTCCACAAAATTCTATCTTGCTCATGTAAGTTAAGCAAAGGAATTTTTAAAATCTCTTCCACATCTCTATTGTTCAAAAAACTCCTAAGCAAGCTTTCATTCCAAAGCCCATCATGCGGATTAATGAGATCACTAACCCGTACATTAATCAAGTGATGGGGAGGAATAGTCCTTAGACAAGGCTCATCAACATTTCTAAGCCAAGGAGAATTCCAAATGCCAACATGGGAACCATCACCTATTTTCCAACGATAGCCTTCTGCCAACAATATACGAGACTACCAGATATTACGCCAAACATAGTTAGGGTTATGCTCAATTGCAACCCCCAAAAAAATCCCTTTTAGGGAAGTGTTTTGCTTCGAACACTTTTGATACTATAGTATCCTGGTTGGTTAAAAACTTCCAACCTCGTTTCCCCAACATTGCTAGATTAAAGCCATGCAAGTCTCTGAAACCCATGCCACCCCACTCCTTCCTCATAGTGAGCTTCTATCAGTTAAGCCAATTAATACCTTTGTTGCCACCTTTCTACAAACCCCACCAAAAGGAATTCATCATCTTTTGAATCTCATCCTCAATAGAAGCTGGAAGGAGAAAAGCACTCATGCAATATGAAGGGATAGCTTGCACCACTGATTTTATCAACACTTCCCTACCAGCCTGAGACAAAGTTTTGCTACTCCAACTAGAGATTTTCTTCCAAACTCTATCTTTAATATAAGCAAAGATGGACTTCTTATTCTGACCTATCATTGAAGGGAGCCCCAAGTATTTTCCTATACCAAGACATTCCCGAACTTCCAAAGTAGAAATTAAAGCCCTTTTAGTATCATCATCAACATTTCTACTAAAGAAAATCTCCGACTTCTGCATGTTGATAAATTGTCCAGACGCATTCGCATAAGTATTAAGAATATTTTTTATTTCCTGAGCTATTAATTTATTGAAACTACTAATTTTGTAAACTGGCCCAAGTTGGGACCGAAAAGAATATTATTTTAGAATGGCTATTAATTTATCAAGTATTAATTTATGGATGTTTAATTGTATAAGTCTCTTTATATTAATTCATACATACTTATTATTTGTTCTTCAAAAATTAATATTCGATGTACCACTTTGCTCTTAATTGGCCGACTTGGTACGAAGTGGTTGTTCACTTGTCACCATTTATCTTGAAAAAAAAATATTCGGAATTTTTTAAAATAAAAACAATTATAAAACTCAATATCTATCTCAAACAAAATAGTATAATGATCTACAAAATAAAAATAAAAATTGTACAATGACATAACAATCATTACAAGAACCCTCCAGTTCACAAAATGTACTGCCATTACTTTCAAGATCATAATCTATATAGAATATTTCCTTTAATAGGACAATGCAGTCTTCATGCAATTGAAAATGAAATGACTATAAATATCAATTAATTTAATTAAATTCAGACACGGACGATACTCAGCAATAGGTAGCATGCATTTTGTATTGCAAAAATATGATAATCGGAAGGATGTAGCCAAGGATCCAAAATCTTTTAAGTGATTATACAGTTGAGCAAAAACTGTGTTCTTTCACATTTTTGAAAGCTTCAGTGAGCCACCCAACTTCGATCCCTGCTTGGCTGCTTTGGTGGCCTGTGCTAACTATTGTCACTATTGAAATGAGTTAGAGCACAAGTCCTCCAAAGGAGTACATGCCAAATGGTTCTTAATTAGGGAGATGATGAATTCTGAATGTAAATCTAATGGCACGCGCGCGTGTGAAAGAAAATATATTCATTTGTGAAAAATAGTGTCACATGGTGTGGAAATAAATAGCGCTAAAAATTACAAAGTCATTTACATTATTAGGGTATTGTTAATGGACACTGGTTAATTAATTCATAAAAAAACAATTACTCATTAAAAAATTGAGAATAATATTTTTAAATATATTAAATACATAATCTCTTCTTGTAGATTCTTTAATTATGGCACTTAAGCACTGGTTGGTATTTGCCTAAAGTCTAATTATTATAAAGGGTGGAAATAAAATACAAAACTGATAATATCACGCCCAGTGGGACTCGAACCCACAATCGCCTGATTAGAAGTCAGGCGCCTTATCCATTAGGCCATGGGCGCTCTTTTATATCGCTGTTTCTTGATTTATTATATAAACAATATAACTAAAGAGAGTGATAAAAGCAACAAATTTAAATGCGGGACGAAGAACATGGTTCCACGGTCAATTACATTATTCTTGGCTCTACCCATCACACAAACCTTTGAATATGTGTTTGCAGGGATACAATCTAAAATTATTTTAGATGACGTTCTGACCTTAAAATTAAAAATCCAGTGGAGGTATTTGGGTTCAAATGTGTATCCAAATAAATCAATTTTGATGAGTAACATGTAAATATTCCTATGAGTTTCTCTCTCTCTCTCTCTACTCTCTCAATTCTATTACTTAGAAACAAATCAATTTCTTAAATAAAACCCCTATACTCACATTTTCAAAATTAAATAAACAAAGGAGGGTACCAAGGACGACGAGTATAATAGGGAAGGGACAGAATTCAATTGAAGCTTTTTTTTTTTACAAGAGAATTCAATTGAAGCTGGTAAGTAATATATGAAAATATACCATATATTACATAAACATCATATGTCTAACAGAATCTAAATATTTATTATAACATTAACATTTTAATAAATTTTAAACTCAGTCAAGGTACTGCTAAAAGAACCCCCATAATACAGTGAGAGCAAAAATAGCCAAACAACCATTAATTATGATAACAAAAGAGAAGACAGTCCACTTAGCCATTGATGAGGCAATGCCAATAATGTGTAACATGTTTAAACTAAGGTTTGGGTTGAAATTTGGAACCTTGAAAAACAAAACATGAATTCCCACACTGAGGCTCATTATAACAAGAAACTCTGTTCTCCAAACACGAATTCCGTTACCTCATACCCCATTGGCGGCGGGTACACCCAACTATCCAACGAGTCAACCAACATGAACTCAGTTCTTGAGTCCACCGATTCAAAGCTCTCTTCTTCTATGTTCGGAAGTTCAACAATCTCGCTCAGCTCTGAGGACTCTGACTCTGACTCTGACTAAGGATCGAACTTAACCATGGCAGCAGCTTTTGCAGCCGCGACTTGGATGTCACGTGGGGTCGAGGTGAGTGGTCTGGGGAGCACGTGAGCTATCATTGGGAAGTTGATAATCGCTGAGCGGCCCTTAATGGTCAAAGCTGCAACATCGTGGGCTCGAGCTGCCATTTCGGGTGTAGCAAAAGTTTCGAGCCAGATGCGAGATTTCTTGCGGCGCTCACGAATTTCGGATACCCATTTGCCCTAATCCCGCATTCAGACCCCGTGGTAAACCGGGTGCTTGTTGCTCTGTGTTTTGGACTCTGTTTTCTTGGGTTTGGAATTGGAAGAGATTTAGAAGCAGATGTGAGGGAGTTTGTGGTGGTAGAGGATTCAGAAGAGGTTGTTGTTTGTATCATTGTTATTACTTAGAATTGGAATGTTTGTGGAGCAGAATACAGGGAGCACATGATATATGGAGACTTGGAGAGGAGAGGGATATAGATAGGAGAAGGAACAGAGCATATGTGTAGGCTTTTTGTAGAGAAGGATACGACGCTCCCATACATGATATAGACACTTAACCTACCAATAATATGAGTTTTGTTTCTTGATCACATATGTGGTGTCCCCATAGTTTTATTTGGGTATTCTTGAAACACGTGTATATAAAGATGATAAAAATAAGTTAGAGATAGAAACAAAAATACACGATATCATATATGATATCTAATTTTTGTGTTCAAATAACGCAACTCATAATATATTTCACAATTCACAGTGCAAGCTTTCAACCTTCAATATCACGTGTTGATTATAGTTTTTCCATACCCTAAAACTTGAATTCGGATGTGCAGAGTGAGTTTTATTTACATATAGTTTGTTTGGTAAAATTATAAAGTTTAATTATTTTGAATATATTTTTTTATAAGCAAATATTAATAGTTAGCACATTATATTAGTTGGGATGAGATTCAAACATTACGCCTTGTAACTCCCAATACCTTTGACTCACGTCCTAAACCACCCGTGCAATATGATTTTGTAATGACATGACAATACGACATGCTGAGACTCAGTGCATATATCACTTTACAATTTATCTCTTTTACAATTTTTTATGAGTTTTTTTTATATCATCGATGTAAAGTTTTTCATATAATCAATTAATCATATAACATCTCATGTGTGATGGTTAAGTTAATTATTTTTAGTATTTATGATTAGGGCCAATCAAGCGAGTGGGCTAATTTGTATAATATGTTTTGGAGTTACTTTATTGTCCAAAATGTCTATATAATTTGGACTCAAGTTTCCTAGCTTATATACATTACAATTATCTTGTTTTTCCTCTTGTGCTGGACTTTATTCTCCAACAATTATTATGAAATTGTGAAATTCAAACATTTACAATAGTTTTTTTTGTTTGGTACTCATCCTAGTTAGTTCTTGGGATTGAGTGGGCCATCGAAGTATCCCCACGACTTAGATCTTTTGGATCCGCTATAAGACTAATCTCGGAATCAGCCCTAATAAAGCCTGACCAATGATTATTATATACCCAATAATCGAACTCGAACTCTGTAACAATGGTAATTCATTGATGGATTTTAATTACCATATAAAAATACATTACCCTCTTAAATTCTCCCATCCAAACACACCATTAGATTTATCTCAATTTCTCTACACATATGCTCTAATCTTATCACATAAATCGATTTGAGAGAAAATTGAATAATGTTGACATGGTATCAAAACTTTTCATTATTTTAAACACTAAACTATTGTTAGAATGAAAGTAAAAAAATAATTACCTTGTACAAAAAAAAAACTCTTTATTGCGTCAAACTATATTTTATAACTATAATTCAAACGTGCTAGAAGTTTAGGTTTAGCAGTCAAAAGTAAAAAAATAAGAAAAAATGAGAGAAAACTTTATGAGTAATGAACCTAACACGGTAAAAAATAGAAATGCATAAAGAGAGTAATTAATTTTTCCCTTTCTTGTGAAAGATTATTTGGGCAAGTATACTGTCATTTAGGAGTCAATGTTAATGAATGGGTCACCACTGGTACTGAAGGCCCCACACAAGTATTATATTTGTGCTCCCAACGTTCAGTATAACACTGTTTTTTGGTATAATATATAACATTTTAGTACATGTGTATATTGACATGATATAGTCATAGACAGATATTTTTATACGTTATTTAAACACAAAATTTTGATATTGTATATAATATTATATATATTTATCTTTATCATTCACTTATTTTTTATTTTCTTATATACACGTATTTCAAAGATACACAATAAAAACAAATGAACACCATATGATGTCCATTTTTTGTGTTCAAAAATCATTTGTCATTTTCATAAGTGTTATGTATTGTTAGTATAAAACTTTGGGTTTAATTGTTGTACACTGTCAGTGTAAAGTTTTTCATACTGTCAACCGATCAGAAGTCATGCTTTGAACGACTTTTAAGGTAGTTAGGATAAAAATAAAAGATTTTTAATGATTTATTAATTTCTGATTGGTTGACAGTATACGCTATCAATATATATCAATTAAATCCTAAAACATTTTTTATTGTTGTATATCGTTTTATATATCTCTTTTCAAGTAATTATTTTAAAAGTAAGATACTTTTAATGATATATCAATTATTATAAGTTAAAATAGATATATAATATATAAATATGCCAAAGGTGACGAGTTGTTAATTTTATGTAATGTAATATGAATAACAATATTGTAATAGCAATTCTGGCCAAGTCTCATTAGTCCACATCTTATCTGTCTTATGGCCGTTGGGGTCAAATTGTCTGGTGCTTTGTCCAAACCCCATTCCCCACTCATTTAGAGAAATTTCACAACCAATTGGTGTCACACTTCACTCATAGGGCATGGACAATATATGTCTTCAGACACCACTAGCCCGTGTTTTTGTTTTCCTTTTTTGAGGACAAGGACTTGAGACTTCGGATGCTAATTGAAATGGGAAGGAATTAAGGTCTTAATCATCTTTTGTAAGTAAAGAGGATGAAGGATCTCTACCCAGGGCCGCACTAGGATTTAAGGAGTCTAATATTCCATTTGTTTCTTAATCGTCCTCTGTAAGAAGATATAAGATAAGAGGAAGGAATATCTCTAGCATAGGCTCAGGCTACCTTTGCTTATATGTGCGCACCGACGCTTTGTCTTCAATCCTACGTGTTAAAGTTGGAGGATTGGTCCTCTTTAAAAAATAACTGTAGATTTATTAATTTTTTATAATCAATGGACGAGATCAAACATGAAGTAACATGGGTAACCGGTCACAATGGTAATGGTCTTTTTTTGCATCTGACCCATGTCTCCGTGAGCGTCTTCTCTCTCTATCTGCACCCTACTCTCTCCATTTCAAGGTTCTTTTCTTCTTCTTTTTCACCACAAAGTCTTCTCTATCAAATACCATCGATCATCAAAGCCTTTGCAGAATCAAACAGAGACTCTCACATCCCTTCCACCTACTTCTCTCTCATATAAC
Source organism: Sophora flavescens (assembly GCA_030762895.1). Classification (NCBI taxonomy): domain Eukaryota; kingdom Viridiplantae; phylum Streptophyta; class Magnoliopsida; order Fabales; family Fabaceae; genus Sophora; species Sophora flavescens. Next base: position 182,923,519 of record CM061066.1, read on the forward strand.
CCCTGATGATGTAGCGTCCCACCCGAACCTCTCATCGACGATGGAGACCACAAGGCCCATGCTCAGCACCAGGCGAAGAGGATGGTTTTGCTGTTTTTGATTTGGAAATGGGAAGAAGTGGGCGCTATTAGGGTCGGATTTGGTTTGTTGGATAGAAGGAGGGTCTCCGAGTGGGTTTTGTCAGGTTTATTGGTGTTGATTTCAAGGCTGATGAAGTCGAAGCTAGAAGAGTTGATGAAGGGTCAGGATGAGCCGCCGGAGATATATTACACGGATGGAAGGAGAAGGAACGAAGCGGACAAACAAGAATTGACACGACAATGGGAATGATCTCATTGAGAAGGCAAAAATGAATTGAGATTAAGAGCAAAACGCAAGGGGATGAAATGAGGCAGAAACTCAACATATAGACAGAGCAAAGAAACGAAATACATAAGTCGGGAGAGAGCAATTTTCAGACGACACAAACTGAGAGAGTCACAACTAGAAGGCGAGTGGTTGTGCAGACACAAACTTAGACACGAAACACGGAGAGTGGATATCCCTATATGCTTCAACTGTTCGTCTTCATATTTTAATTTTGTTGTAAGCATTGTTTATTGAGGTAATTGGATATTGATATGTTAATATGATTTGTTTAATGTTGGAAACTCTGTTATAGGAAACTTTGTAACATTTTTTTTATGAGATTGTGAAGTTTTCTCATTGAGTTTTATGTGTTCGATGAAATGCCAATATCAGTTGCCCCTCATTTTATTTTCTTCTCGTTTTATCAGCTTCTAACAATTGCGCCTTTGACTTTTTTGTGAGCCTATTAATGCATACATTTTTTGGCAATGAGAATTTGAATGATGCTAATGTTTTGGAATCATTGAGCTATGTATAAGGTTTATATCCATTGCTTATGACCATCAAGTGTAGTTGTTGAAATTCAGAACAACAAACAACTATCCTGCATAACTTATAATCATTTTGTATCCTAATTTGAAAGTAAAACTGAATTATCAAGAATGATTTGTAACCTGTTTGATAGACAAATTTTTTGAGGTTGACTTCAAGCTGAACATGTTCTCAATTTTGTATCCGAAGGGAGTATGAACATGATAGTTCTTGTTTTTTTTCTGCTGTGGTTTGGAAAAAGCCTCATTGTCTGATGTTTTCTTCTTCACAAAGAGAATATTAGATATTATAATAATGTTTTTTCATATGACGAGAGATACTATATATTTACCTTAATGAAATTTGATATGATTTTGCATATTATATATAATTAAAATGAATATATAACAGATAAATATAAGATATTTTAAATATTTTACTAACAGAACTTTACAATATTACGTAGGCATCTAATATTATCGGTATCCACATTTAAACTATAGTTTACCTTTTTAAAGATTTAAATTTCATCCAAGTTAATTTAGTCTTCCAAGTAATTTAACAGTAAATTAATTTTTGAAGATGTCACCCTCACAAGTTATGCGGCTGTCCCACATCTGGTGAGTCTTATCATTATAGCAGAGTATAATTGGACAGAGAAACTACATTTTAAAAATTTAATTCTTATTTACTTGATAATGGGCTGGAACATGTCAAACAAGAGGGAGGATGGAAACACAACTTGCTGGAGGGAGGATTAAAGATTTGGCCGTGCGCACCACCAGTTCAAAAGCATTCTGCATTGAGATTTCAATGCTCTAGACTATAGACGGTAGCACTTGCGCAACGGATAATGTAGAAGGTACCCATATCCAAGTAACTAGGATGAGACGCTAAAAAATGGGACTATAGTTTGGGGATTGTTAACTCGAAGGTTCGAAAAAAATCATTTCAAACAACCGATAGCCCAACTGGAGCTTTTTTTTTTCTTTTTTATTTTTCTTTTTTAAACAATATAAATAAAATAATAAGAACGTGCATTTTCTACTATAGTAAACTCTACCACCATGCCACAAACAGCAGTAAAAAACCAAGTCAGCTCAATTTCCAGAATAATCATGGAATGGAAATTTAATTTTTATTGCCAATAGCGACCAAAACCAACTGTTAATTTATTAAAAAAATGTACTAACGTACACCCAAAAATACACCCAAAAAATGTACTAATGTATTGAATTACGTACCTTGGTTTTATTTATTAATTATCCCCTTGAATAAGACTTATGCTACCTATGTTTTTTGTGGTTACTTTTTTTTTTTTTTTACTGATGGATGATGATAGGTGGAGGAATGGAGGCTAAGGTGCCAACCTAGCTGTGATGCTAGTCTTCATTTGTGATGTTTTTGCATGTTTCTATGACTCTGTTTGGTAAAAACTAATAGATCGCAGATAAGCTAGTTGATAGCGAATAAGCTAGCTGATAGCGGATTAGCTAGCGGATTGAATTTGAAGTGTTTAATAAAACTAGCGATTGGACTAACTGATAAATGTAAAATGACATACAGGATATGTTTGCATTTTTTATATAAATTATATATATTTATATTATATTATATTATTTATCTTGAAATAATTAGCACTCTTAACACTTTAATTTATTTTAAATTACTCATCATTTTAAAAAAATTATTTTAAATGTTAATTTAGTTTTAATTATTTTTAATAAATAAAATGGAATAATAAAAGTAAAAATATATTTATGATACGATTTTTATATAAAATATATTTTTTATAAATAAAAAATATTTTTTATTTTTATCTTAAATATAAATCTAAATAGTGAAATTAATTCTTATTTATATAATATGTTAAATGATTAATATTTTATTTTATTAGTTAATGATAAGTGATGAATTTAATTAAGATAGTAGGGATAAAAATGGAAGAAAAAGTGATAAGCTATACGCTATAAACTCAAACGCTACTTCAAGTAGCGTCTGGAAAAAACGGTATATGCTAGTGAAAAAACGTCATACGCTAATTTTAAAAATGGTTACCAAACGGGGCTACTTTTACATTCGCTATAAGCTATCCGTTACCTGCTAGCGAATTTGGCAAACCAAATAGACACAAATGTCTTAAAAAAAAATTGAAACCCTTATATGAGTTCAATCATATTTTCCTTATACTTTGATTTATATATGTTATCTTATTAGTGACAATTGTTCATTTGATAATTTACTAATGATTTAGGAAAATAGAATCATATATTTGACTATTGTTTCCTGTGTTTCATTGCTAAATCTTTTGTGGGCTTTTTGACCCCCGTTAATGCAATTTGCTTCATAAATTATCGAAATGGTGCAACTAAAAAAAATTTATTAGATTGGGGTAAGTCGTATATAGCATATACGACTACTTCACTTTTTAGGGCTTATTATAAAATAATATAAGTCATACACGGTGTGTACAACTTCTATGTGGGATGATGGACACAATCAAATAGAAGTCGTACATGGTATGTACGACTTTTATTATTCTATAATAAATCCTAAAAAGTGAAGTCGTATATGGCATATACGACTTTGAAGTGTGTACAACTTACGCCAATATGATAAATACTTTTTAAGTTGCACCATTTCGATAATTTACGAACCAAATTACACTAGTGGGTCAAAAAGCTTCTTTTGTCAGCACATGCAAGATGTTCATTGGATAAATTTTTTGGATGCTTATAAAAAAAGGATATTTTTTTGGATAAAATAATTAAGATGGCTCATGTTAAAAATAATTTTGGTAAATTTTAAACTTCAGTCATATTTGATCTGGTTAAACTCAAATTATATTCTTGCCATTTTTTAAAGTTATTATTTCTTTTAATTAGAGCTATCAAAAAGTGAATCAACCCAGGTGAGACGGATCAGTACTAGGCCAAACTAGAGTCACTGAAATCTCCAAATAAATCATCAACGAGGGGTGTGGATGGTGTCAAATTTGCTTTATTCTGATCATTCATAATTTCATACTCTTTGTAGTATCACCCTTTCCGTGATATGATAATCATTTGAATCACCAGTGTCTATCAATTCAGGCAACTCAGCAATAGTAGCACTGTGCCTTTGAAGCCTTCTTTCAATTAATAGCTCAGCTGCTTAACTGACCTCCACCTAAAAGACCAATCCTGTCCATCAAAGGGCAAGAAAGGTTGCCATTAAACTTATTCGCTTCCATTTATTTATAAATTCTACCACTAAGCTATTTGGTTTATGTTGATTTCTTTCATGTGTGTAATTTGACCATGGAAAAAGAAAGAACTGCACAATTTTGAGATACAGTGGAAATTCCTTATGAGTATATATACGTTCATAATAACTACAATATAATCAGTTATCTAATAAGACAACCCACACTTGTTATGTTTTTTTTAACCATGACATAGATACGCAGTATACACCATCGTTAGTAGTGACTAAATTCCGTCGGAGAACCTATTAGGAACATAAGATAGGTTCTCCCATCCGAATTAGATTTTATTCATACACACGACCAAATGTACCTTGTGTTATGTTTTGAGTTCCATTTTAGAATTTTTATAAAAAGAAATGATGAAATTTTGAGCATTAAATATTCATTCAGGTTGGGTTAATTTACTTAATTATATGGTTACAATTTTTTTTTTTGCTACCCTAAATAAAAAATAAATGAAAATTTGGAAGTATGTTTTTTTTTTTTTGAGTAATATAAGTTGAGGTTTTGGACTATGGATTGGATTTACGCTAATTTATTTATTAAAAATTAATTTGTATAAACTATCATCAAGTGAAGTGTGTGTGAGCCTCCAGCAAAAGTATAGAGAAGGGCGAATGATAGGTTGCAGGTCTCTCTTCTTCAGGTTCGTCGGACAAACCAATTCTAACTAATTACACTTTCCATTTCTGAAACTGACAACATCCTTTCAATTTCAAAGCAGTTCAATTTATCTTTTCTAGTCCATTGCTATATACTTTGTTTTCTGATGTGATGGTGTTTTTGTTTTGCAGTTGCAGAATCGACCGACTTCTCAGATTTACCAATACATATGTTGCATCAACCCCTACTACACCTTATTACTTTCACTTTCAGGTTCCCCACCTTCTACTACTCTCCTTCATTTTCAACCCCTTTTGTAATCACTGTTGTTATTTATCAAGTGTTTCTACTCAAATTATATCAACATTACTGTTTCACAAATTTGGAATAAAATACTCCCACAACTGAACTGAGATGGTTCTCAATGAGATGTAACTGTTTAAGAGTCTTGAACTACAGTTTTGTTCACATTTGGAACAGGGACAGAACAGTTACCATTGTTTAAGCTGTAATTTTGTTATGGGTGGTGGTAGAAAGAAGAAACTGTCCATTGAGGACCTTAGCAACAAACAGAAGAAAATAATGAATTCTATCTGGAGATCAGTTGTCACTAGTGCCACTTCTTGTGAAGGTTTGTCTTTTTTGTCCCTGGGACATATTGGCTTTCAACTTCTGCTAGTAGCCTAGTGTCAACGACTTTGCGTTATGATTATCATAGTTATGGTTTCTTATACATGATATGAGCTAAGGCTAGTATTCTTTGGAATGTAATAAAACAGATTTACTAGTTACTTTTTTGTCTGATCTTTATTTCTGGTATAGTTCCTCCATATTCCTAGATAGACTGAGAACTATGGTATTTTATATATTTTCTGCTATGTATAGGTATTAACAAGCACATGATGCCATGGAGTAAGTAAAATATTTTTAAAATGCGTGATAGTTGTTTTCTTCTTAGGAGGAGAGGGGTTGTTTGAGCTAGTATGGCTATGATTTTAATGGTCCATATTAATTATTAAATAATGTGGTTTTGCAGAAAGCTCGATAAAGGATGCAACAATTGAGTCAGAAGATGCTAGTGACGTTCGAGAATTGGGCTGTAGCACATCTAGCACTATTTCGAATGTCATGAATGTAGCTGCTGAAGCTGTGGATGAAATTACTGAATCGGCTACCGGTTCCAGCCTATTGCAGGACAATGTCAAAAACGAAATTCTGGAAGGAGATTCTTCTCTTTCCACTGGAAAGCATTCAATTTCTGTTGAGGCAATATTGCAATTTTTCAGTTCCTTCTTTCTTTTCTTGAACTGGTAGTCTATATTTTATGAAGTTGCCAACCAATATTTGTTCATTTTGTCCTTTAAGGTGCTGGTGACCGCCATGTGTCTTTTATCCGGTCCTTTTTGAGTATGTTTCAGTTGCTGAATTGTTGATTGTTCAATGTACCTTAAAGGTTACTGTAGCACTAAATTATTTGGTTTGTTATCAGATGGCAGATCTCCATTTAAAAAAATGGGAGAACTTTATATGAAGTCTTGTATGAAAGGCTATGCTTCTGATTTGTTTTCTGCTTTTTTATTTGTCTGACTCTTACGATAGTTAGTTTTACTTATTGTTTGATTGTATTCTTCTCTTTTTTCACAAATTTACAGTGGAAGGAAATGATATCAGTTGTTGCTTTCTCAGAAAATTTTGCTTGTACTATTTATCTGCCTCCTCAATTTTGATATATTGGTCATCCTCCTTTTTTACCTATACTTCCATTTGCTTCTCTTTTCCACTCTTTTCCAATTATGCACTGAATATCAAAAGCTTTAGCCTTTTCATCTCTGTTTTCGTTGTGCAGGTAGGTGCTTCTCTATTTCGATTCATTAAAGGAAAATGGTAAAAACTAGTTTTATTTTTATCATGGTTGTAAAAGGACTAGAGAAACGTGTGGACTTAGACAATATAAGCTGAAAATGAAAATAGTAATGCATATTAGGATTTTAAAATAGTTTGTCTCGAGATTCATGTAGCCAGCACCATATGGGATACAGCTATACAAATCTTGTTGCTATTATGGTTATCAGAGGGTAATGGTAGAAAATCATGCTTATGATATGTAAATTAGATTATATGCTTGTTATTTATTCTTAATACTGTTTCAGGGGATCAACACAGAAAAAGATAGAAGAGGAGACGGGGGTTAAGATTATATTACCTTCTTCAAAAGAAGATGATTTTATTAGTAAGTTCTTGTGTTCACCTAGTCCACTTATTACTATCTTGCTTTTGTTTTTATCTTTGATTATTTTTATACTTTGAGATATTTAATTAAGTAATAGCTGATTTAACATTAATGTAATTATCTTGCATTCAAAAGTAGTTATTTAATTTTAGTGCATTGAGAATCATATATGGGCCTTTGGTTCAAGTTGTGTTTTTACTTTTTTTAACTCTAACCAAAAGCCCTATTCGGTCGAAAGACCAGAACATAATTATGTGACCACTGGAGTGTGAGTGTTATATTGGTCGAGTGTGAGACACTGAACTCACATTTAAAGTAGAGGGCCTCTCCTCTTAACAGGCTGGGCTTTTGGATTGGGATCTCCTCTACATCGTTATGACTCTCATAAGAGTGGATAATAAAACCCAATATCTGAATGATTTGGTGAAATTGTCTTTTCAGCCATTGAAGGCATTTCAGTTGATAGCGTGACTTCAGCTTCAGAGAAGATACAAGCTATAATTGACGAGGTCAGTTGCATGTCCATGCAGTCTATGTCAGTGGTGTGACTTGATATTACTTTGTAGTCACAGACTCACAGGATTGCACAAAGATTCACATATTTTCTTGTGTTTGAAACAGGTAGTCAATAGTCGAAATCTTGATTATTCGCACTTCATATCGCTTCCATTGGCCATCCATCCTGAGCTAGTTAATAAACTGTTTAATTTTCAAAACTCTATAATGGGAAATGGTGATTCTTGTATGGATGAGAATCTTGATACTGATTCCAATGAGGATGAGGATACTACTGACAGCAAAGAAGTGGATCAATTGTCAAAGGAAAATGCTGATGTTGCAGTTGAACTTAAAGTCGACGATGGCAGTGAATCAGTTAAAGTTAATCTTACTAACATACCACTTGTCAGTTATGCACCTAAAGCATCCGTGTCTTCTTCTTCATCAGGTATGAAACAATCATCTATGCTTTGTTGAAGCTGCTTATTGCTGAAGTATTTTGAATCAAAAGATAGTGGAATTGTCTCTATTGTGCAATCAACTCAGCAGCCTAAATAAATATTCTTACTTATGTCATGATACGTGACATTTGTCTTTCTGTTTTACTATCATTTTCCACTTTTGTGGAGCCTGAACACTGAATTCCAATTAATCATTTATGGATGCTATGGTTATATATTCCCAAGATATGCTCATATTACCCAGTAGCCAGCCATTTTCAGAGCTTATGAGTTTACCTTGTCATGTAGAAACTCATCAAGGATTAAATGTTATGCTATACTTTGGATAAATTATTATTTTTTAATCTTCTTCTTTCTTCTGTGATCTATCTTCTTTAATGCGAAATTTCACTGATTTATGTTGCACTTTTTCAGGCTCGGGGATTGACAAATCTATATTCATCAAGCCTAAAACGTTTCACCTCACAGTACTCATGCTTAAGCTGTGGAACAAAGACCGAGTTAGGACAGCTACTAAGGTCTTGCAGGTAAGTTTTATTAAATTCAACATACTAATATTAATATAGCAGGTGAAGTAGATCCTTGTTTGTATTTATGATTGTAACTGTGCAGAGTATATCCTCAAAAGTTTTGGAAGCCTTGGATAACCGGCCTCTCTCTATAAGATTAAAGGGATTGGTAAGAGTCTATTTTGAACTCCATTTTGCAGATAGAATATTGATATGAGTTCCTTATTGCTGATTATACGTTGACAAGATATAAAGTGATATTTTAAGACTTGTGCATTCACTAAAGCTATGGAATGAATGATATACGGATTGTCTTTTGTTGCATTTTGAATTATATTATTAACAATTTGAAACATTTTCCTTTTCTAGCTCGCAGATAAAACCTGCATTTATTTTAGCATTGCATCATGGGATGTTAATCCTAATACTCATGTAAAGTTGGGCTTTCATTGGATGATTTTCTGTAGCTCTGTGTATGTCAGATAGAAACTTGTTTTCTTTTACCACTAAATTTGAATTTATGCAATTCATTTGATATCTTTATCAAGGGAATGATAAATTTAATTTTGCAGGATTGCATGAAAGGTTCTTTGGCAAAAGCCCGTGTTCTGTATGCTCCTGTGGAAGAAATTGGCAGTGAGGGCCGTCTTTTACGTGCCTGTCGTATCCATATATGAATTGCACTTTGTGGATTTTTGTTTTTAAGAATTTGTTTTGTTGTTGTCTAAATTACAAATAATTATGGATCAGATATCCTACCTGGTTTTGATTACATATTGCTCTCAAAGAATTGTTTGATTTCCTGACCTTTTTTAGAAGTCATAATTGATGCATATGTTGATGCTGGACTTGTCGTAGAGAATGATGCTAAACAAAGACTGAAGGTAAGTCAAAATTTAGTGGATTCATTGTCCATATATGCTTCTTTTAGTGGATTCATTGTATATTTCTGTACAAATTCCCCTGTTATGCATTAACTTTAGCAGAATGATCATTTCCTGTTTAGGATTAAATTATAATAGTATGGAAATACTACTTTAACGAGAAGATTTTAAAAAAAGGAAAGAAGGGGGATACTCTTCTTTGAGTTCATGGTAGGAAACCTTACCACCAGATTCATGCTATACTCTCCCCCTCCTGTGCATTTTGTTTGTAACTGGTGGTTTTCAGCAATCATCAAGGTTTTTCTCTTGTGTTGCAGTTGCACGCCACTGTGATGAATTCAAGGCATAGGAAAAGGTGCTGCTACCATATCCATTTCTTTTGTTAGAGTACTCCTTAATTTCCCAGCTCAACAACTTCCCTTGCTCCTTTGAATCTTCCTTAGATTAATTTTCAGTTCAAATAGCTGATATAAGTTGCTGGTGTTCAGGACGAAGTGGACAAGAAAAATGGTGGATTCTTTTGATGCACGGGGCATATTCAAGCAGTATGGATCAGAGGACTGGGGGCAGTATCTTATTCGTGAAGCTCATCTTTCGCAGAGATTTTCGTTTGATGAAAATGGATACTATCATTGCTGTGCTTCAATACCTTTTCCTGAAAATATGCAGGTGGAATGATAGATTATTACTTGGCTTTCTCCTATGTGGATTAAGGATTTAGATAAATTTTGGGTTTAAATTTTCTAATGTCAAATATGTTGCTTGACGTGGCCTCTTATCTTGTAGACCTCAACTTCCTCCTCGGTAGTTAATATCTGTTTAACAGTTATTTCATTAATAATACCAGGTATCATTCGCTCGCCTGTCAATATAGTCTTTGTAATATGTGGAAATTCCATTGCTTTTTTTAAAAGGTTATATATTTTCCTCTTGGAAATAAAAAATCTCAAAGGGTATATAAAATGTCAAACTTCAAACGTGGAAAAAACTGAGGAGAGACTAATGGGATTTTTGTTAACAAAAAAAAGAAAAGAAAAAGGAAGCATTTCTCAAAGACTGCTTGCTTGCGTTCAGTTTTGATCAATGGCGTTAATTCGTATCAACTGGTTGAAGCAAGAAGCAGGGTTAAACACTTTTAATTTTCGTTTAATTCCAAATCACAATTTATTGATGTTTCAACTTCAAGTTGAATAATTAAAATAATTATTATGTTAAATTATTCTGTTAGTCTTTACATTTTTTCATAAAATTCAAATAAAAATCATAATAGTTTCTGACAAAACTAAAGTACCAATTGTGAGGGATTAATTTGATATTTTAGTTTTATCAGGGACTAAAATGAACTCTGGTGATTTTATCTGAGATCAAAATAAGCCTTTAATCTTTTTTATTTTATTTTAATAATAAGATTGATCTCTGTCATTTATCATTAAAGCAGTATAAGAACTTAATTACTTTGTATAAGTAAGCTCGTTTTATTCGAACCAGATAAATAAAACAAAAACGTTGGGCCGAATCCAAAAACCAGGCCAAGTGGAAACGCCGCCATTGCAGAACCAGAGAGGAAGACAGAAGTGATAGCGCGGGAGATAGATAGATAGGGTTTTGAAGTAACACAACAAACTCGAAAGGTGCGTGTGCATCTTTGATTCAATCCCATGTTGTTTGTTTTCTCATTTTCTGAGAAGATAATGTAGTCAGAATTATTAGCAGTATGAGTTTCAACTTTAAGGTTGATTTGTTTGTTTGTTTTTTCTCTTTTTGGTTCAAAATCAGTTTGTGATGGTTAATAGTGGCAACAAGTGATGGTGCGTGCAAGCTGTGTCGTGTTCCGACTCCCTCCTATTTTCTCTATCCTTAAGAATCCCAATTGCCCACCACGCCCATTCATGTCTTTGAATTGGAATTGGAACTTTCCTCCTCGTTTTCGTTACAATGTGAAACACACTGTAACTTGTGTTTCTAGAAGCTTCTCAATAGACAAAACAACTCACTTCACCACTTTAGCTAAAACAGTGAGTTCATCAGATGATGAATTCTCCAAAGGAACCACAACTACTGTTAAGCTTTCAAGCAAGGCAAGGAGAAAAGCTGCACAAGAATCCCCTGAAGGTGTCCTAAAAAACAAGCTAAATAGGTGCTCAAAGGCTGGGGATGTTGTCCAAGCACTTCATCTCTATGACGAGGCGCTAAAAAAAGGGGTTGTCATGAATCTGGATCACTATAACAAGTTGCTCTACCTGTGTTCCATCTCACATTCTTCTGTCGAGATGGATGAGAACAAGACCGGTGATGATGTATCGGATTTGGGTCTCAAAAGGGGGTTTGAGATCTTTCAGCAGATGTTGAATGACCGAGTTAAGCCGAATGAAGCTACTTTTACCAATGCTGCTAGGCTTGCTGCTGCGAAGGAAGATCCTGAAATGGCTTTTGAGTTGCTGAAGCAAATGAAAAAGGCTGGTATTGCACCTAAGCTGAGATCATATGGACCTGCTTTGTATGGTTTTTGCAAGAGAGGGGATGCTGAGAAAGCTTATGAAGTTGATGCCAACATGATTGAGTCTGGCATTATGGCTGAAGAGCCCGAGCTTTCTGCTCTTCTGGAAGTCAGCGTCAATGCAAAGAAAGAAGACAAGGTCTATGAGATATTGCATCGTTCGCGTGCTACTGTGAGACAGGTGTCTGAATCCACTTTACAAATAATTGAGGATTGGTTTAATTCTGAATATGCAACAAAAGTAGGGAAAAAGAATTGGGATGTTAACAAGGTAAGGGAAGGGATTTCACGGGGAGGTGGAGGATGGCACGGACAAGGTTGGTTTGGAAGTGGGCAGTGGAAGGTGGTCAGCACTCATGTGAATGACGATGGTGTGTGTCTCTCGTGCGGTGAGAAACTTGTGAGCATTGATATTGATCCAAAAGAGACCGAAAACTTTGCTGCCTCGCTATCTAAATTGGCTTGCCAAAGAGAAGCTAAGGCAAACTTTAATCATTTTCAGGTATAACAGTCTTCACTGTTTTTTTAGAGATTACTGATTAGAAATTTTGTTTGGTTACTTAGAAGCTGAATTTGGTGAAGTACTTTCCTGTTTTCTTGTTAGGCTACCATTGACGAGGGTCGTTTATTCTAGTCCCTATGCTTTCAAGTCTGTCTTCAATTAGGTTTTATATAGTATATAATTAGTAACGGCATAGCGATTGATATAAAGTTTAATTTTTGCAGAAGTGGCTTGATCAGCATGGCCCATTTGATGCAGTTGTTGATGGTGCCAACGTCGGCCTTGCCAACATCCATACTTTCAGCTTTCGGCATGTGAGTGTTGAATCGTTAACTTCATTAGCACATTACAAAAGTACCTACTTAGTGGTTCTTTGCCATTGGTTGTAGCTTAATTCTGTTGTTCAACAATTACGTCAATTGAGCCCTTCGAAGAGATTGCCCCTTATAATTTTGCATGTAAGTCGGGTAACTGGCGGTCCTGCTCAGAATCCAAATAACAGGAGACTTGTAGAAAATTGGAAAAAATATGGTGCTCTTTATGCTACACCTCAAGGTTCAAATGATGACTGGTAATGAAGTACTTCCATGATTGTTAAGTTAGATTGAGTTGCCTAATTTCAATTTTTTTTCCTGTTAATTTCCTATGAGCCTAATGGTGTCAATTGATCCATGTTCCCTACTCCACCTAGTGAGATAAGAAGATAAATTCTTCACTTTATCTGTATATGTATGTAGCCACGACTCCAACAAGTCAGTCATACTAATTATTATTTTTTGTTATCACAGGTACTGGTTATATGCTGCTGTTAGTTGTAAATGCCTGCTGTTGACAAATGACGAGATGAGGGACCACTTGTTTCAATTACTGGGTTCTAGTTTTTTTCCAAGATGGAAAGAAAAGCACCAGGTATTCTAAACTATCATAGAAGTTCCTATCCAGTATACCCTCTTAAATTTTGGGCTTGGGCCTAACTCAACCCCAAAAGGTAGCTTGTAAGGTGAGGATTGCCCAAGCTTTATAAGCACTACTTTGGCCATATCTCTAGGCGATGTGGAACTAAACACACCCCTCATACTCAGCACAATGAAGGTGCTGGAGGCTGCAATGAAGGCAGCCCAAACTTGCCGCAATTAAGGCGGCTAGGGGCGAACCGCAATTAAGGCGGATTTCCAACACACCCCCTCACGCCCAAGTCCAATGGGCTTGGAGCGTGGATGATGCGGGTAACCCAGCAACGGATCTATGATAGGCTCTGATACCATCTTAAATTTTGGGCTTGGGCCTAACTCAACCCCAAAAGCTAGCTTGTAAGGTGAGGATTGCCCAAGCTTTATAAGCACTACTTTGGCCATATCTCTAGGCGATGTGGGACTAAACACACCCCTCATACTCAGCACAATGAAGGTGCTGGAGGCTGCAATGAAGGCAGCCCAAACTTGCCGCAATTAAGGCGGCTAGGGGCGAACCGCAATTAAGGCGGATTTCCAACATACCCCTATCAGATGCATTCATTATAAGGCTATTCTGAATTATGCTAGTCTTCTATATCCATGACTACCCAAGGCCAGCAAGGACCTGAAAATCACATCCTAGAGAAAATAGATTGTTACAATAGGCCATTGCATATTGTCCTAATAAAACTGTCAATATGTCTTTTGTACATCCATATTTCCCTCACTATAATCAGTACGTAATCTAATACAGAAGAAGTAGGAGGCCTGGTCTAGAGTAAGGTTATTAATCCTACTATGAAGATCCTCAACAATCTTGTATACTATAGATAATTTAATTCATCATGTTTCTGATTCATTTCCCTGACCGACAATTTTTACGATACTCTGATGTTTTCAAGAGTTTGTCATTTATTCATGTTAGAATCACAGGCTATTTCAGTTCTCAAGAATCTTAGCCTTTCCTGATGCTGAATTACTAATGCGCTATTTGTCTTTTTGCTATTGACTTGGGTATTTGGGTTGCTTACACCAAGAATGAAAGGACTGCTGATACCTTTTTTGGTTTGCAGGTTCGAATTTCAGCCTCAACTGGAGGACTTTCCCTCATTCTGCCACCCCGTTATTCAATAGTTATTCAGGTGAGATGATAACGCAACTGCTTTTCTTACTTTCAATTAAATATAAAGCAGCATGTCTTCCAAGCAAATGCCATAGTCATTACACCTTTCTCCTTGCTTAGTGTTGAAATAGAATTCACACCCGTGTACTCGATGGATTGGTGTCAGATGTTTGTCCAATTCTGAGGGGTTTGGGGTTGTTTACCTCCACTTATCACTTATATGTATCTCTGTCTCCTCTGTATTTTTCAAAGGGAAAAAAATGATTGACAGATAAAACTGAGCTTTGCGACTTAATTATATATGCTAAATATTGTTATGGAAGATAAATAAACTTTTTTGGGGAATATAACTGCAGGAATCATCCAATGGTAGTTGGCATGTGCCAACTGTAGCTGCCGATGATCTTGAGATCCCAAGGAAATGGTTGTGTGCAACTAGATCCGGAAAAAAATCATCACATAATCTACGGGCATCCAACTCAACGTCTGATGGCACGTGAGAAAGGAGTGTTTTGATCCTCTTTGTTTGTTTTCAGCAGTTAAGGTTTTTCTCATCTTGAATTGCAGTTATGTGAAGCTGTGATGAATGCAACGCATAGTAAAAGGTGCTGCTACCATTTCCTCATCCCTTTTTTTGAGTAATTTTCATTTTTTGTTGCTCAACAATAGCCGATATAAGCTGCCTATATTCAGAATGAGATAAACAGAAAGGTTGATTATTTTGATGCTAGAGGCAAGTTAAAGCAGTGTGGATCGGAGGTCTGGGGAGAGTGAAGCTAATTTGTCCATATATTTTTTGCCCAAGAGCCTTGATTCAATTGGTATCAAGTCCCTTTAGGGTGTAATTGATCCCAGGATCAAAAACCCCTACTGCCATCTTGCCTCCACTTCAGTCTACCTTCTTAGACCTCCTTTGTAACAAAACGATAATTATTAACATTATTGTGATACCATACCTTTTCCTGAAAATATGCAATTAGAATGATTGATTTGTTAGTGATGATTATTACAATTTACAGATTTGGGACATTGATGAGCTCACAAAACCTTGGACCCTTCAAATTGATATCTAAGCTGTCTGTCTGATGCCATAATGCATGATACCCTTTAATCACACTGAAAAATATTAACGTCTTCTCATATGTTGTGATGATTGCATATTTGGAACTACGCTACAAAGCAAAGAACAGCAAAATGATGCGCCTTGTTATATCAATCCACTCACTCAGCTTCGTAGGTTCTATGTGGACTTCCATTATTGAACACATGTACAGTAACACATTCCCAATAGTTAAACCGAAAGAGATGCGTCAAATTTTTGGAGGGTACCAGTAAGTAACGCATTTAAGCTAGGTGCTTATTTGAGCACTGAAATTCTGAGCCGAAATATAAGGACAAGGATACAACCAAAAAAATCAGCTATATGGATGGATGGATAGTAATACTACGGATGACACGGATTAAAAATAATATTTGCGCACAAACCCAGGGCAAAACGAAATATGTAATTATAGAAAACGTTATTGACTGAATTAGCTGTGTGATATAGGTTTTTGCATGCTTCAATTTTGAACTTGTGATTACAATTTCATTGTTTAAAGAAAAGTACTGCTAATACAATTCTTTTCTTTTTTTTTTTTTTTTTTGGGTGGTCCTTGCTAATACATTTCTTGCTAAAGAGTCTTGGCTCCAGCAACACATTCTCTTTTAGGGACGGTTTGAACCAAGGTTTAAGATTCATTAAAATTGTTCTGCCTGCATCTAGCTTATCTATAACACCTCTTGTTAATAATCGTTCTCGACAGATTGCTCATTTAACATTTGTAAATTTAAGGCCATTACAACAGACGTAACTAATGCATCTTTATAGCATTTATATATGGAGAATGCTAACGAATACTCTTAGGGCATTGTTTAAGGAATCAATAAAAGAAAATAGTGAATTTAGCATTTTGAAAAGTGTTACACTTTTATATATATATATAATTCAACTAATGCATTAATTAAGCTAATAATTTTTTTATGTTTTAGTTTTTCCATATAGGCAAAATTTGAATTTCATCTTATATGCTTGAAGTTATTTTATGGGTATTGCTAACCAGTGATTAAAGATGCTAAAAGAAGCAAAGTTTTATGAAAAAGCTAAATATACTACTAAAAACAATAAATTCATTATTTTTCATACAAACTTTTTTTTTTAACCGGTGGATACATGTTAACATTCTCCTTATTTTATAACATAACACACCCGGTACATCACAAATTGATCTTAAGTTCTGAATGGTGAGCATCTAAGCATCTTGTAAAATGATTTTTGGTCCCAGACCGGAGAGGCTACTGAACCTAGTCCCAGCTTAGTTGCTAATTCTAATCGGATTAAACTGAAATATTGTTAGTCACACGTTAATCGTTTGCCACTTCCCTCCATGTTTGGTTGTCTGCTATTAAGATCCATACTTGCTGGCAATGGCACTCCCAAAAATCATTAAAGGGAGATTTCACAAGTTGAATTCTATAGATGGCAGGCTCATAAGTCATGAGTTCAATGACATAACATTCTTCCTAGTATTTTCCATATCAAATAGCGCGCTTGGTGACACGGTGATGTTTTCACAACACATGGGACATTAAATTCGTCTCCTTGAAATTGAAAGGAAGATCTCCTTGATCATTTTGGCTTTGACCTCTACACATTAATGAGAGCTGGCAGTACAAAATATAGAAGACCATTGTGAAAGAAACTTTATCCGTGACTCAGATTGGAGGATTTTTATTAAACCATCAACCTGCCAGCTCACACAAGAGGCCAAATACATCTGTAACGGTCTCGGCACTAGTAGCACCAACAAACCTGATGCTCCATGATTCCATATCCTCCATATGATTCCATTTCCTCCATCCTTAACAAACTTCAAGAGAAAGGGAGTCGGTAGAATAGGGTCCTTTTTTGTTTCCCCTACACCTCTTTTACCTCATATAAATACACACCCCTATCACACTTGTAATCATCTATGAAATAATACAATGATATACTGATTACATCACTTTTATCCCTTTTTCTTCTTTCAATTCTGAATTTATTATGAATTCTACTCTTCTCATTTTTCTTAAGATGGTACCAGAGAGTTGATTTCTCTAACCTTCCGCAACTCTGATGGCTCGTGGTGGTGGTTCAATTTCTGGAAATCAGAATACTGATCCTTCACAAGATGCTTCAAGCCCATATTATGTCCATCCCGGTGATGGCCCTTCCTCTGTCGTTGTAACCCCTGTGCTGAGTGGTTCAAATTACCACGCGTGGGCTCGCTCAATGAGACGTGCTCTTGGATCCAAAAACAAATTCGAATTTGTTGATGGTAGTATACCTATTCTTGATCCTTTTGATCCAAGTTACAGGGCTTGGAGCCGCTGCAATATGTTGATTCACTCTTGACTCATGAATTCGGTTGCTGAATCAATTGGGCAAAGTATCGTGTACCTGGAAAATGCAGTGGATGTGTGGAACGATCTGAAGGAAAGATTCTCACAAGGTGACCTAATTCGCATTTCAGAACTTCAACAAGAAATTTATGCTCTCGGGCAAGGCTTCTCAACTGTTACTGAATTTTACTCAAAACTAAAGGTTCTTTGGGAGGAACTAGAAACCTATATGCCTATGCCTGCTTGTAGTTGTCCAATTAAGTGTTCATGTGCTGCTATGAGAAATGCTAGGCACCATCACACACTAAATTATGCTATAAGGTTTCTAACAGGCTTAAATGAAAATTTCTCTGTTGTTAAATCCCAAATCCTACTCATGGATCCTCTACCTAGCATGAACATAATTTTCTCCATGGTTATCCAACACGAAAGACAAGGAAATTTTGCCATCAGTGATGACAGCAAAGCCTTAGTGAATGCTATAGAGTACAAGAGGCCACAGGGAAGGGGTAGAGGATCTCCACAGACCACAGGATTTAGACAAGGAAATAGAGTATGCATCTACTGTGGAAGAAATGGACATACTGTTGAGACTTGCTACAAAAAGCATGGGTTCCCCCCTCACTTGCAGAAGCACTCGGGTTCCATGGCAAACAATGTGTCTAATGCCAATTATGATCGGAGGAGTCGACCTCAATGAGTGGTGATGAGAGGGTTACAACACCTACATTCACACATGAGCAATATGAGAAGCTTTTGAACCTAATTCGGAATTCTAGCATTGGCCAGCAATCGTTTTTCTTTGCTAACCAGGTCAGCTCTTCCAAGGTTAGCCAATCCACTCAATCAGGTCATACACCAATTGAGAATTTCAAGTCAGGTAATATTTTCATTTCTACCTCTTATAATAGCTTTTCTATTGGTTCTTGGATCATAGATTCAGGAGCTAGTGACCATATTTGTGCATCTTTAGAGTGTTTTGATTCATACAATGAAATCAATCCTATAAACATAAAACTTCCAAATGGACATTGCACAATTGCCAAGTATGCTGGAATAGTGATTTTTTCTCCTGGTTTTAGCATTACAGATGTCCTTTATGTGCCTAACTTCTCCCTAAACCTGATTTCTGTGTCCAAATTATGCAGTGCTTTAAACTGTACTGTGACCTTTACTGACATCAACTGCTTTATTCAGGACCAGAAATCACTGAAGATGATTGGTTCGTCTGAGAGATTTGAAGGGTTATTTCACCTTGCTGTCAATGCCCAAAATAGTTATGCCTCACATGTGCAAGTTGCTACTGCTCAAAGTTTACCTGATAAAGCCTTATGGCATTTTAGACTAGGACATCTTTCCATTTCTAGGATGCTTTCCTTAAGTTCAGAATTTCCTTTTGTTGTTGTGGATCCAAAAGCCGTATGTGATGTTTGCCATTTTGCAAAACACAAACGGTTACCTTATCATTTAAGTTTGAATAAAGCATCAAAACCTTATGATTTAATTCATTTTGACATTTGGGGTCCTATTTCCATTCAATCTGTACATGGGCATACTTATTTCTTAACTGCTGTAGATGACTACAGCAGATACACATGGATTATTTTGATGAAATCTAAGGCAGAGGCAAGACAAAATGTAAAAGATTTTATAGAACTAATTGAAAATCAAAATGAAACTAAGGTGAAAATTGTTAGAACTGATAATGGTCCTGAATTCATCATGCCTAGTTTCTATGCGTCAAAGGGGATAATGCACCAAACAAGTTGTGTGGAATCCCCACAACAAAATGGTAGGGTGGAAAGAAAGCACCAACATGTGCTAAATGTAGGTAGGGCTCTTTTATTTCAATCAAAACTGCCCAAACAATTTTGGTCATATGCTGTGATGCATGCTACTTACATAATAAATCGTGTCCCTAGTCCAATCCTTAAGGACAAATCACCATATTTTCTGCTGCATAACAAACTCCCTGATTTACATGTATTAAAAGTCTTTGGTTCATTATGTTATGCTTCCACTCTTCTAAATCATAGAACAAAGTTAACACACAGGACTAGGAAATGTGTCTTCTTGGGATATAAACAAGGAGTGAAGGGAGCTGTGCTTTTGGATCTAAACAACAAACAGATATTCACCTCAAGGAATGTCATCTATCATGAACATATCCTACCTTATAAATCTCAGCTCCCCAATCCCACTTGGAATTACCATACCTCACCACCATATGACTCTCCACCAAATAATCAGACCACCATTCCCTCTTGTGAACCTTCAATAACATCATCCATCCCACCTACTCATTCACCTGGAGCAACACCGCACATCACTGTCACACCCGAACCTGCCACTTCACCACTTGAAGAACCAGCTGCTGCACCAATGAGGCGCTCAACTAGGCATAGACAGCAGCCAGGATACCTTGCTGAGTATGTGCGTAACCTTTCATCTCCCTCAGCAGAGCCACTCACTTCAGGTACTCTCTATCCCATCTCTTCCTTCCATTCTTTTTCTAATCTTTCACCATCACATTATGCCTTTTCTTTATCCATTTCACAATGTGTTGAACCTAAGAGCTACCAGGAAGCTAGCAAATTTGATTGCTAGAACAATGCGATGAAAACTAAATTAGATGCTTTAGCAAGGAATGGTACTTGGATCATAGTTGATTTGCCTCCCAACATCAAGCCAATTGGGAGCAAGTGGGTTTATAAAATCAAGCATAGAGCCGATGGTCAAATTGAGAGATACAAGGCTCGTTTGGTAGCTAAAGGATATGATCAAATAGAGGGGTTGGATTTTTTTGATACTTTTTCCCCCGTGGCAAAACTCACCACTGTGAAAACCCTTCTTGCTCTTGCTTCCATCAATCATTGGCACCTTCACCAATTGGATGTAAACAATGCGTTCCTCCATGGAGAGTTGAATGGAGATGTTTATATGACTGTGCCCCAAGGTGTTAATTGTACCAAACCCAATCAGGTTTGCAATTTGTTGAAGTCCCTATACGGCCTCAAAATGGTAGGGTGGAAAGAAAGCACCAACATGTGCTAAATGTAGGTAGGGCTCTTTTATTTCAATCAAAACTGCCCAAACAATTTTGGTCATATGCTGTGATGCATGCTACTTACATAATAAATCGTGTCCTTAGTCCAATCCTTAAGGACAAATCACCATATTTTCTGCTGCATACAAACTCCCTGATTTACATGTATTAAAAGTCTTTGGTTCATTATGTTATGCTTCCACTCTTCTAAATCATAGAACAAAGTTAACACACAGGGCTAGGAAATGTGTCTTCTTGGGATATAAACAAGGAGTGAAGGGAGCTGTGCTTTTGGATCTAAACAACAAACAGATATTCACCTCAAGGAATGTCATCTATCATGAACATATCCTACCTTATAAATCTCAGCTCCCCAATCCCACTTGGAATTACCATACCTCACCACCATATGACTCTCCACCAAATAATCAGACCACCCTTCCCTCTTGTGAACCTTCAATAACATCATCCATCCCACCTACTCATTCACCTGGAGCAACACCGCACATCACTGTCACACCCGAACCTGCCACTTCACCACTTGAAGAACCAGCTGCTGCACCAATGAGGCGCTCAACTAGGCATAGACAGCAACCAGGATACCTTGCTGAGTATGTGTGTAACCTTTCATCTCCCTCAGCAGAGCCACTCACTTCAGGTACTCTCTATCCCATCTCTTCCTTCCATTCTTTTTCTAATCTTTCACCATCACATTATGCCTTTTCTTTATCCATTTCACAATGTGTTGAACCTAAGAGCTACCAGGGAGCTAGCAAATTTGATTGCTGGAACAATGCGATGAAAACTGAATTGGATGCTTTAGCAAGGAATGGTACTTGGATCATAGTTGATTTGCCTCCCAACATCAAGCCAATTGGGAGCAAGTGGGTTTATAAAATCAAGCATAGAGCCGATGGTCAAATTGAGAGATACAAGGCTCGTTTGGTAGCTAAAGGATACAATCAAATAGAGGGGTTGAATTTTTTTGATACTTTTTCCCCCATGGCAAAACTCACCACTGTGAGAACCCTTCTTGCTCTTGCTTCCATCAATCATTGGCACCTTCACCAATTGGATGTAAACAATGCGTTCCTCCATGGAGCGTTGAATGAAGATGTTTATATGACTGTACCCCAAGGTGTTAATTGTACCAAACCCAATCAGGTTTGCAAGTTGTTGAAGTCCCTATACGGCCTCAAACAAGCTAGCCGCAAGTGGTATGAGAAGTTGACATCTCTCTTGCTAACAGAGGGCTACAAACAAAGTTTAGCAGATTATTCCCTTTTTACATTCAGCAATGGCTCTCACTTTACAGCTCTCTTGGTCTACGTTGATGATGTGATATTGGCAGGAAACTCTCTTGATGAATTTGCCAGGATCAAGTCCATTCTTAATACTTCATTCACAATCAAGGATCTTGGTACATTAAAGTATTTCCTAGGATTGGAAGTTGCTCATTCCAAGCAGGGGATATCTCTTTGTCAACGAAAATACTGTCTAGATCTTCTCCATGATTCAGGTTTTCTTGGTTCTAAACCAGCTAAGACACCTTTGGATGCTTCCATCAAACTCCATCAAGATGAAGGTCCTCTGTACACAGATGTTGCTTCTTACAGAAGACTCATTGACTGTTTGCTTTATCTAAACACCACTAGACCGGATATTACCTTCGCAACTCAACAACTTAGTCAATTCTTGAGCAAGCCAACTATGGTACATTATCAGGTAGCTTGTCGAGTAGTAAAATACCTCAAGAACAATCCTGGGAGAGGCCTTTTCTTCCCCAGAAATTCAGAACCGCAACTGTTAGGATACTCCGATGCGGATTGGGCAGGTTGCATTGATTCAAGGAGATCCATTTCTGGTTATTGCTTCTTTTTGGGATCATCGTTAGTTTCTTGGAGAGCTAAAAAGCAGCAAACTGTTTCATGTTCTTCTTCAGAGGCAGAATATAGAGCTCTTTCGACCGCAACATGTGAACTACAGTGGCTCTTGTATCTATTGCAAGACTTACACACATCATGTACTAGGCCTCCTGTATTGTATTGCGACAACCAAAGTGCTATGTACATAGCCTCCAACCCGGTCTTCCATGAACGAACCAAACATTTGGAAATTGATTGTCATTTCGTAAGAGACAAGGTACAACAAGGTATCCTGCGCCTACTGCCAATTCCCTCAAAGGAGCAGCTTGCTGACTTCTTCACCAAAGCCCTCACTCCATCCATGTTTGCTCCCTTTATTTCCAAGCTGGGCATGCTTGATATCTACCATGCTCCAGCTTGCGAGGGGGTATTAAACCATCAACCTGTCAGCTCACACAAAAGGCCAAATGCACCTGTAACGGTCTCGGCACTAGCAGCACCAACAAACCTGATGCTCCATGATTCCATGTCCTCCATATGATTCCATTTCCTCCATCCTTAACAAACTGCAAGAGAAAGGGATTCGGTAGAATAGGGTCCTTTTTTGTTTCCCCTACACCTCTTTTACCTCATATAAATACACATCCCTATCACACTTGTAATCATCTATGAAATAATACAATGATATACTGATTACATCACTTTTATCCCTTTTTCTTCTTTCAATTCTGAATTTATTATGAATTCTACTCTTCTCATTTTTCTTAAGAATTTTACCTAACAGAAAATAATGGCATGCCAAGTTTGTTATTATGTTTGGTTCAATTTTAAATTTTAAATTGATCTTAGTCTATGCCAAATTTGGAAGGATAGCAAAACTAATGAAGATAATGTTTTGGTAAACTTGGTTAGGATGCATGTACAGACAAGGAAATTAGGAATTAAACAATTGCTCAATGCTAACATGTTGCTTATTTTGTAGCTTAATGACTTCATCTTATTAAACAACAGTTGACAGATAAGGATTCTTATAAATTATAGCTTATAATCAGCAATTGAGACAAAACATGTGCTGCTACAATAGTAGTCTAGGGTAAAATCTCACCTTCACACCAAAGTATATCTGTTACAAAACAACATTGATTAGCTGGCGTGTCTGATCTGAATGAAACTTTGTGGAAAACTTACCAGTACATAGACAAGGGTTCTAATGTTCTATCACCATTCACCAAGTTGTTTATGCTTCCTTGAATTTCGCAATTTGAGCTCTGTTCAAAACTGAGCCCCCAAAGGTCCGTGGCTGGACCAATCACTAGCCAATGCATGTTCTACCTTTAGCCTATGTACCAGAGGACAAAAGAATCACATGGGGATATCCAAAAGCACCTTTTTTTCTTTGATAATATAGATGAATTGGTAAAGGGTTTGTTGTTGTACCCAAGAGTACTTGGATGAGATGATACGGTCTCTTCTAGCTTAATCAGAGGTCTTGAGTTCGAATCATGGTTCTGAAAATGCAACAGCGTTAAAACTGTTTTCGCCGCCCTTATGGTCCTATTTGACTCGATGGATTAGTCTTTGCAATTGCGAGTGAAGGATACCCAAAGGAACAAAAAAGGGTTTCTTGGTGTATTCAAATTAATGATGACATAATCATGATTAACCAAAACTTTTATGGAAAGTTTTCTGCATTTAACAAAACAAAAGGGCCAAAAGGTCCTTAAGATTCTTGTTTAATTAGCCGTCCACTTTTGCATAATATAGACCTAAACAACCAATATGTGACCTATTAATTAATTGCTTTAAAATATAAACACCCATGAATTTCTGTTCACTCATTTTGAAATTCCACAAAAGAGCCGTTTTTTAGAGAATGGCCGGTGCTATTTGTGGCCCAAAGCTATTCATGTTGCCCACTCCTCCCTTTGTGATATGATTATTTTCTTCACATTCTACCCCACCAAACCACCACCTCTGTCCCTCTACTACTCACATGGAGGAATCATTCATTAGCTTCAGGACATTTCTAAAGAATCACGTCGATGACAGCTAAGATTGCCAGAAAAAGACTTGATTGGATATGCATGGAATAGAAATTCTTAGAGACGGTCTATTATATCATCTCACATCTCATCTCCTAAGCACTCAAATTGTTATTTTACATATGTAAAAAAAATAATTTTAAAAATCTGTGAAATCCTATAATAGTTTGACAATTACACATATTAAATAATGATTTAAATACATATAATAAACTACATCCAACTAAGAATTAAACATGATTGCTATGAAACTACTCTGCTTGGTTCACCAAAGTATTTTTCACGCTCAAATATGGAGACCAATCTTTCGAGTTGGGTAGGACAACAAGCACGACAAAACTCTCTCAAAGTTTTAACGCGACTGCATTATCAGAATTCGAATTCGAGATCACTGGTTAAGCCGAAAGAAACTCATAAATGTAATACGAGAAAATAAGTATGTATCATCCTTAATTAATTAGTAAATCGAGACTTCAATTCACTTAAACTAATCAAAATAAATATACTTTAACTTACTGGAAGAGTCTAGTCTCTCCAACAACCATATTACTTTTTTACCTTTCAGACAGAACATACACTATATATTAATAGTACAACATCAACCTGACCCATCAAGTTCGTGAACTTATTTAGTAAGCGTTAATACTGCACTTGACAACTTTTACTATATATATAAGCCACTATAGAAGCCTTTTGTGCTATATTTCTAATTTTGAACATTCACATTTCCTCCTTATCTTATCCTCACCTCCATCTTTGAGGCTCCCCTAGAAACTTCTGGAGATGGCTATAGCATTCGGACGTTTCGATGATTCTTTCAGTTTGGGATCCATCAAGGCCTATCTTGCTGAGTTCATCTCAACCTTGCTCTTTGTTTTTGCTGGTGTTGGCTCAGCCATAGCCTATGGTTAGTTTTTCTGTTTTACATGACCATGCCACCCCTTTATCACTAGAGTTACACTCAAGTAACACAATTTTAATTTTTACCATGATTGGATGTATAACATTGCATAAAAATAGCTCATAAACATAAATGAAAAGGTATAACAAGATTTTTTGATTAATGGCCATGCAGAACTTTGAAAACTAAACACTTAAAATCGTTGTGCTTTCTTAGTTTCAACACGGCTCTGACTTTTCTTTGTTTTATTGTGTTTTTGGCAGGCAAGTTGACATCAGATGCTGCTCTTGATCCTGCTGGTTTAGTAGCAGTTGCTATTTGCCATGCTTTTGCTCTCTTTGTTGCTGTTTCTGTTGGCGCCAACATTTCTGGTGGTCATGTCAACCCAGCTGTGACCTTTGGGTTGGCTATTGGTGGCCAGATCACCATCCTCACTGGTATCTTCTACTGGATTGCACAGCTTCTTGGCTCCATAGTGGCATGCTTCCTCCTCAAGTTTGTCACTGGAGGCTTGGTAAGTTTAGACTGAACCTACCTATATGATTCATTTATTTGTGGGAAAACAAATTATTGCATGCTTTTAGAGCAACAATAAGTGCAAGCCTGCTCTAGGAACTTGGTAGAATTTTTCTAATTGTGGGGACAATGGTATAAGTATAACTCTATTGGAATACAATTTCCTTATTTCCTTAATAGAAGCATGAATCCTTCCATTTTGGACAATCACTAGTTATTACAACATGGCAATCCTATATAAAAATAAACTACCCTTCATTTTGTAATTTCCAAATTTTAAGAATATTTAAAAAAAGGACTTAACTTTATGTGATCATTTTTAAATAGAAACTGAGGGGTTGTTGTTTCTTGTCAGACTATTCCTATCCACAGTGTTGCTGGTGGAGTGGGATCTGGTGAAGGAGTTGTTACTGAGATCATTATCACTTTTGCATTGGTGTACACTGTCTATGCCACAGCAGCTGACCCTAAGAAGGGTTCACTGGGCACCATTGCACCCATTGCCATTGGTTTCATTGTTGGTGCCAACATCTTAGCTGCAGGGCCATTCTCTGGTGGGTCAATGAACCCTGCACGCTCCTTTGGCCCTGCAGTTGTTAGTGCTGACTTCCATGGCCACTGGATCTACTGGGTTGGACCTCTGATTGGTGGTGGTTTGGCTGGTGTTATCTATGGCTATGTGTTCCTGCCCACTGAACATGCACCTCTCAACAACGATTTTTGATTTCATGAGATTATTGCCTATGTAATTTGAGTTTCTATGTAATAAAGGAAGAAAAGCAACTTTTTGCTTTTCTTTCTTTTATTCTCTACCTTCTACTTTTGTTTTTGTTTCCAAAGTAAAGCATTGGAGTCATCGTTGTTCTGTAAGAATTCAAGAGATTGGTGATGTGCAGCAGTGTTTTTTTCATTTATCTCTAAGGTTTACTTTTCTTATTTTCCTTTTGATTTGGATGCTAGGACTATAGGAGGACTACAGTGCCACTGACATCTATAAATCAATTGAGCAGAAGTTGAGCACTCATAGAGAAGCAAAATTGATAATAACATATCAATGCCACCCACATCTCTCTTAAACTTAGCTAGAATTAGAGTACAAGTATGAAAAAAAATGAAGTGAGTTCAATTTTAATCAAATTATGAAATGCTTAGATATATGCATATACAACATTGTTACATAGAAAATTGCTGGGGTAAATTAAGAAAATGAAAGTGGGCAAGCATAAAGCAGATACAATCACAGAAAACAAAACCTATCACCTTTGATTCTTTTGGGATCATCAATAGGCATGATTGGTCGGTGGCTTAGGTGCAAGAGAAAGATGTGTGTCTTTTAGACTTTTACCATGTAGGGTAAAAAACAGGGAAAAAGCAAATGATTAGCTATTTAATACATGATAAAAGATTGGAAAATGCAAATATGGTTGCAAATGACTGTATCTGGATACAGAGCCAGAGACTGCTTAGAAATAAAAATACAAGAAACCCAAAGGAGAAACTGATAAATAATCACTTGCATAACGCAAATCTTCATCTGAAGTGCTTAGGATGCCTTTATGTTTTCTCCAGTATCTATGTGCCTAAAATGTGCTAGTGTGACCCATCAAGTGAGAATTATTAATCTTAGAAAGGTATAATTGAAGACTCCAAGCAAAACACTACAAGCCAGGAAAAACAAGTATAGGGGGTCACATCCAGTCAACATTTAGGTAGAGAGGACCCATGTGTTCCAAGGGACCCTTCTGCTAGATTTTAAGATTGGGTGCAAAAATTTGGGCTACTGTTAAAGAGTTCTACCAAGACACTGCTGACAAGAAGTGGAATTTTGGGAGAGAAATTAAATTCCCTTGTTAAGGGAAAGCCTTGAGGGAGAGAGAGACTTTTGATCAATTTTGTTCTTGTTCCATTCATTCCCTACTATTTTCTTTTATAGCAAACTAAATACAACACAAGGATACATGACATAACAAACTACTAATAATAAATTGTAAAATTGCAAATTATAACAAACTATATTATTCTAGAATATTCTATGTTGTATTGTAATCTGTAATCCAAGTATGTACACCAATCAGTTAGTTCTGTTATAGTTGTTAGAGACTTGGTTAGACAGTTAGCTTGTTAAAGGCTATAACTGCTAGTATGAGCAGTGTGGGACTAGCCTATATATGTAATACAGAAAAAGTAATTCATATATACATTGTTCATTCTTTATTTCTTCTACTCTATCCTTTTCTAAATTCTTGCGAGTGTGTGCAGCAGCGTGTAGTTCTAACAACTTGGTATCTAGAGCAAGCAAAAAATCAGGGACCTGTGAAGAAAGGTTGAGGCGTCCTGTGAAGAAGAAAAGAGGCAATCATGGCTTCATCGAATGGAGGAAATGGAAGTTTTCTTTCCAGTTTGCCGATCCTGGATGGCAAGAATTATGATCATTGGGTTGTAAGGATGGAAGCCATTCTTGGCTTTCAAGAAATCTTGGATATTGTGAAAGAAGGTGTCACAGAAAGGGACGATGCAACAACCAAGAAGAAAGATTGCAAGGCTAAGTGCTTTCTTCATCAATGTGTTGATCTTGTCAACTTTGAGAAGATCTCCAAAGCCAAAACAGCCAAGGAGGCCTGGGATGTTTTGCAGAAGGCTTATGGAGGTGCTGAGAAGACCAAGAAGATGAGACTTCGGTCCCTCAGAAGACGGTATGAGTTGCTGTCCATGCTTGAACAAGAATCGATGAGCCGAGTATTTCAATAGATCAGAATCGCTTGTAAACTCGATAACAACATGTCGAGGCACAATCTCTGATCAGCAAATGGTTGAAAAGATCCTTACAACCCTTACCACTAGGTTTGATCATATAGTGGTTGCAATTGAGGAGTCTAAAGACTTGGAGGGTATGAAGGTAGAGGAGCTGCTGAACTCACTAGAGGCACATGAGCAGTGACTGAATGAAAGATCCAAAGTAAAGGACCCAGATCATGCTCTGCAGGCCCAGATGTTCAAGAAAGGTAATGCTGATTACAGAAAAGGCAATGCTGATTACAGAAAAGGCAAGAGATGAGGCAAGGTGAAGTCCAACAGAGATGGAGGTTGTGGTTCTGGCAACAATTCTTACGGCCAGGATCAAGTCCCCTCAGCTGAGCAAGGAGATCAGCACAGCAAAGGAAGAGGGGGAAGGTCAAGCAGAGGCAGAGGTGGAAAGAAGAAGGTTGATAAAAGGAAGATTCAGTGCTTCAACTGTAATAAATGGGGGCACTATGCAAAAGAATGCAGAAACAGCAAGGTGGAGAGGTCAAGATCAGATGATGATGAGGCCTATGTTGCTCAAGATGATGGCTCGGATTCTGACCAAGTATTGCTGATGGTGACAACCAACATAGAAGGGGAAAGCAATACATCTTGGTATCTTGACACAGGATGTTCCAACCACATGACAGGCCAGAAAGATTGGCTGATTGATCTTGATTGTAGTGTCAAGAACAAGGTCGGATTTGCAGATAACAGCACTATAGTAGCTGAGGGAATTGGCAAAGTCTTGATTAAAAGAAGAAATGGCAGACCTGCATATGTGACTGATGTTTTGTATGTTCCCTCAATGAAAAGCAACTTGTTGAGCCTTGGACAATTGCTAGAAAAGGGCTTCACAATGAAGATGATGCAGAAGCTCATTGAAGTCTTTGATGCAAAAGGAAGGATGGTGATTATAGCTCCACTGTCAAAGAATAGAACATTCAAGATTGATTTGAATGCTTCAACAATTCAATGCCTTTCAACCACTGTAATTGAAGATGAAAACTGGCTGTGGCACTACAGGTTTGGACATCTAAATTTCAAGAGTCTAAACCAGTTGGGCAGCAAACACATGGTGCAAGGAATCCCTCAAATCAAACAACCAGAAAAGGTGTGTGAAGGGTGCTTGATGAGCAAGCAACCAAGAACTGCATTCAAGAAGTCTCGCACACCAAAGAAGAGCCACTGATGCCTTGGGAGTTGTCCACTCAGATGTATGTGGCCCTATTGAGACACCAACTCTTGGAGGAAACAGGTACTTCATAACCTTTGTAGATGAGTTTACTAGAAAACTTTGGTTGTACTTGATTGAGGGAAAGCATGAAGTTTTTGATGTGTTCAAGAAGTTTACTGCCTTAGTTGAAAGACAAAGGGGAAAAGCTATCAAAATTCTTAGAACTGATGGTGGAGGAGAATACAGTTCTAAGGATTTTGAGCACTTCTGTGAAAAACAAGGCATTGTGCATGAGGTAACTGCCCCTTATACACCTCAACACAATGGCCTTGTTGAAAGGAGAAACAGAACCCTGATGAATATGGCAAGGTGCATGCTGAAAGGAAAGGAAATGCCACAGTGTTATTGGGGTGAAGCCGTGTCCACTGCAGCCTATGTCCTTAACAGATGCCCCACTAAAAGAATGGAGAATGTGACTCCAGAGGAAGCTTGGACAGGAAGCAAGCCTAGAGTTGATCATCTAAGGATCTTTGGATCCTTATGCTTTAGACATGTTCCTGACCAAAGAAGGAGAAAGCTAGATGACAAGAGTGAAGCTATGGTTCTAGTAGGATACCATCCCACAGGAGCCTACAAACTGTACAATCCATCTTTGAAAATGGTTATAATCAGCAGAGATGTGGTTATTGATGAGAAGGCAACCTGGAATTAGAAGGAACACAATGCTGGGATGAAAGTTAGTATTTTTCATTCACTTGATTCAGATCATCAAATGTCTGAGTTAAGTGAAGACTGTGCAGCAAGTGAGCAGACTTAGAACAGCAGGCCACAAAGGAATAGAGCACCACCAGTAAGATTGACAGACTATGAGGTTTTTACTGATCAGCAAATCATAGCAGAAGGTGAGTTAGTTCACCTAGCCTTCTTTGCAGACACAGAACCAATGAACTGGGAACAAGCTATCAATGAAGAGGTATGGCAGAATGCAATGAAGGAAGAAATGAATGCAATAGAGAGGAACCATACATGGGAGCTCACTGAACTTCCACCTGACAAGAAGCCAATTGCTGTCAAGTGGATCTTCAAGGTGAAACTGAAGCCAGATGGTTCGATAGCCAAGCACAAGGCCAGATTAGTGGTAAAGGAGTTCTTGCAGAAAGCTGGAGTGGATTATACAGAAGTGTTTGCACCAGTGGCAAGAGCTGAGACAATAAGACTTGTCATTGCCATTGCAAGCTCAAAAGAGTGGCCAATGTTCCAAATGGATGTAAAATCTGCATTCCTAAATGGTCCACTAGAAGAGGAAGTCAATGTACTACAACCTCCAGGTTTTGAGGTAAGGGGAAAAGAAAGTAAAGTGTATAAGCTCCACAAGGCCTTGTATGGCTTGAAACAAGCCCCTCGGGCTTGGAACAAGAGAATTGATGCATTCCTACTAAAGCAAGGATTCTCAAAGTGCTTTGTGGAGTTTGGTGTATATGTGAAAAACAGTGATGGTGCTGGCCTGATTTTAGTATGTCTCTATGTAGATGATCTACTTGTAACAGGAAGTGACTCAACTGAAATTGACAAGTTCAAAAGGAGCATGCACTTGGAGTTTGAAATGACAGACCTAGGGACCCTCACCTATTTCCTAGGGATGGAGATAGAATACACAAACAGTGGCATCATTCTACACCAGAGAAAGTACTCTCAAGAGATACTTAAGAGGTTTCAAATGGACTCTTGCAATGAGGCAGTAACTCCAATGGACAGCAATGTAAAACTGCAGAAGGGTGAAGCTGAGAAATGTGTTTACAGCACCCTCTACAAGCAGATTGTAGGTTCTCTTAGGTTCCTTTGCAATAGCAGGCCAGATATCTGTTATGGTGTTGGCTTGATCAGCAGGTTTATGAGTGATCCTAGAGCCTCACATATGGCTGCGGCTAAAAGACTGCTGAGATATGTGAAAGGGACCCTCAACTATAGAGTTCTATTTCCTAAAGGAGCAGGGCAGCTTGAGGAAGGACTTGAGGCTTGGTCAGATTCAGATTGGTGTGGTGACAAGGTTGAAAGGAAGAGCACCTCAGGTTATCTGTTTAAATTTCAGAACAGCCCAGTTTCATGGAGCTCTCGAAAACAGAATGTGGTGGCCCTTTCTTCTTGTGAAGCAGAGTACATAGCTGCCTCCAATGCAGCTTGTCAGGCTCTTTGGCTGGAATCTTTGCTGGATGAAATGAGGATCAAGTACAGAAAACCAGTTCAACTCTTTGTTGACAATAAATCCTCCATAAGTCTAGCAAAGAATCCAGTGGCACACGGCAGGAGCAAGCACATTGAAACAAGGTTTCACTTTCTAAGAGACCAGGTGAACAAGGAAAGGATCAAGCTTAGGACTGATCATCAACCCGTGACCCGTCCGAACCCGAACTAACCGATTGTCATTTTTTTGAAATGGGTGGGTTCGGTCAGGTCGACGGGCTGATCGGGTGAAAAAATTGGATAAGTATGGGTATACTCGGTCGGGTTCGGTTCCGCATAATACAACCCATCGGTAACCGAACCCGACCGAGTACACTGAATTTTTTTTAAAACTTTCCGTATGACTATGTTATGCACTCTGCTCACGTTTTCTGACTTTCTCTAGAACCACCCACCCCATTTCTGACTTTCTCTATCTTCCTCTTCTCTCACACATAGCTCCCTTTCTCTCACACATCATCAAGATTTTCTCTCGTCTCCCTCCTTCATCTCAGACACGTCTCTAACTCTCTTCGTCTCCCTCCCTCTCAGTCTCTCTTCCTCCATCTCATACTTGTCTCCCTCATCTCCCCTTTGTCCAGATGAACTCAGATCGACCGTTGGAGGCGCGTCCGTCCAAGCGAAGTGGTGCGTCCATGCGAGTGGAGGTCCGGTCAGGCAGAGATACAACTACGACGGTGGGGTTGGGGGGTTGTCTTCTCCTTCGCAGTTCGCAGATCTGCATGAGGCGACGGCAAGGTTGGTTGGTGTTGTCTTCTCCTTCGCAGATTTGCACGACGGCGACGGCAACGTTGGGTGGGTGTTGTATGCTCCTTTCGCAGATGTGCACGACAACGGATGCGGTGTCTTCGACTCCTCAGTCCTCTGGTCCGGTGCAGCTTCAAGCCTTCGACTCCTCTGGTCCGATGCAGTTGTGCACACGGTCATGGTGGACTGGTGGAGATGGGGTCGTGGTCTCGTGGAGAAGGCAGAAGGGTCAAGGGACCAAGGGAGAAGAAGAAAGGGTTTCGCAGATCTGAGATCTCCCTTTTACATTGTTGGGCTGGTTTTTTTGTTTTTTTTCTTGAAATAAAATAAAATAATTTGAAAATCCTGAATCCGTTGCAATCCGCCCGAACCCGCCCGAACCCGACCAACCCGCACCCGATCAACCCGATGTATAGATGGGCGGGTTCGGGTTTCATTTTTCTTGCATCGAACCCGCCCGAACCCGATGAACCCCACCCGAACCCGCCTGATGCTCACCCCTAATCAAGCTGACCTATTGCAGCACAGAACTGCAAATTGCTGATGTTCTAACTAAGCCAGTTAAGACTGATCGGTTTAGAAGGTTGAGGGAAATGCTGAATGTAGTGTGTATAGATACATTGGATTAAGGGGGTGTGTTGTATTGTAATCTGTAATCCAAGTATGTACACCAATCAGTTAGTTCTGTTATAGTTGTTATAGTTGTTAGAGACTTAGTTAGACAGTTAGCTTGTTAAAGGCTATAACTGCTAGTATGAGCACTGTGGGACTAGCCTATATATGTAATACAGAAAAAGTAATTCATATATACATTGTTCATTCTTTCTTTCTTCTACTCTATCCTTTTCTAAATTCTTGCGAGTGTGTGCAGCAGCAAGTAGTTCTAACATTCTATACTTGCTGAAATGGTTTGGACTCTATTTCCATCGGGCTACTCATGTCTTCTATGGGTTATTGCCTCGTATCAACTGCTTCTAGTAAACTGTAGTTGCAATCTGCTGCAGTTGTTGTTCACCAAAAAAAAATAAAAAATCTCCTGCAGTTGTTTTGACTCTCTGAGTCCTGATGCTGCACTAGAAGAGTTTGGTTCGGCCTGCACCTGCAGTAGCAAGAGAAGCTACATAAAAATAGAAGTTCTAGTTGAAAGGACAGATGAAGTTGCTTAGTTGATCTATGAACAATGAAGAACTATTTGAACCACTCCAATCCCAGCAGCCCTTCTTGGAAAATTCAATCACTGTTTACATCAAAAAATAATAATTTGACATTAACTATTAATGTTACATTTATGATTTATCTCCCATGTTTTTAAGGATATCAAGTGTATTTTTGCAAAATTATATGAGTGAT
Source organism: Sophora flavescens (assembly GCA_030762895.1). Lineage (NCBI taxonomy): Eukaryota > Viridiplantae > Streptophyta > Magnoliopsida > Fabales > Fabaceae > Sophora > Sophora flavescens. The sequence goes on from CM061066.1 coordinate 182,957,991, forward strand.
TAATAAAATCCACGTTAAAACTCAATCATCACTTTCAATGGTTCGGATCAACCCTGAGTCCCTGACGAACGAATACCTTGCAGCAGGCATTTTCTTCTTGTTGGGTGTGAAACAGAAAGAGAACAGGGGAAAATGCAACTACAGAGAGAAACGGGGAAGTAGAGGAAGTTGTTATGGAAAATTGAAAATTGAAAACTCACACATAATAATTTATGAATTTTGAACATCGGATTCATAACTTATTAAGTCAATAACGATGAACGAACAGAATCTCGAGCAACTGGTGTTTGATATTACCTCATTGCCACTTCTAGCTATCCCCGTTTTACTTTCCTTATCCTTTTCTCTCATGGCATGAGCTTCATTGCCCACGTTTCCCAGTAAAAAGGCCAAAATATGTGACAAAATTGTTCAACTATTGAGATTTCAAATTTAATCTAGTGACAAATGTGATCTCATGACATATTATAACATGATTTATCCCAACATTTTCTTCTCCCACTTTACCTTCATCTAAATATAAATAAATTAAGTTATTTGTATCAACTTATCTACTAAAGAATTTAGTGGACCTCACTGAAAAATTTAAGGAAAAAAAGAGAGTACAATGCACAACTTTACTATGTTTTTTTAATAATTTTCCCCGTCTAAGTGCCTCTAACGGCAGAATATAACTCATAATTACAGGCTTCCAATAATTTCTCATGATCTGCAATAAAGCAACAACAAGAATGCCATATGAAGACTTTGGTTTTATATTCCTTTTGTTTTAACTACCAAGCCTTACGAAGACTCTGACTCTTCTGCCTTTTCATATTTCCATTCATGCCCTTTCCATTCTGGTAGTTGTTGGATCACAACCTGCATAAAATGAAATGCAAAACCAGTATTTAACAAAACCATAAAACCATTTCACTTATTATACTATTGCACTAAAGCTCAAGAGTCAAGAATCACGAACCACCCCTGTGGAATCTGGTTTACCAACAGTTGTTTGACATGCTAATCTCCAATCCTTCGGTTTCTGGAAAAAGAACAACCCAGATAACAGAACTGTAACTTTCCTTTTCACAAGCAGATTAGGATCAGGATTCTTTGCAGTCAATTTATCCTACAGTCACTGAAAACTGTACATAGTTTCCAAAAATCATGCACAATTTGTCGATTTGTTTATATATCATAATGGTACAAGTGATTGCAGGGATCCAGTTAATAGACAATTATGCTAGACAAAAATATATTCAATCTGACTATCAAATAAATAATTAGTCATTCACCCTCTTCAGTTTTTCTTTCTCTTTATCGGTACGAGGGCTTAGAAGCTCCTTGCCTTCAAGAACCTAGCAGCAATTGCAAAATACAATCAGTATATATATATATATATATTGGACAATAAAATACAAGTGACTTGATTACAGGGAAAAATGTATCCATCAATGTTATTAAATACTTTGGATTATTAATTAACTAATAAAAGGTGGTTTTTCTTTCTGCAGCAATTCAAAACAGGTTATTATAGCTCACCTCCACCATACATGTGGCACAAGTTCCACCCCCTCCACAATTTAACAAAGGTCTAGCCTGGAAAAAGAGCAGATTAAAGAAGCATATGAGCTAATTAATACAATAAATAGTTGCTAGAAAAGCCTATAACAGAGCAAATGGCATTGTTATTGATCAAAAAATAAAAATTGTTCAAGTTCCTGAAGCTTACATAGGGTCCATATAGATCAATATTGGAATCAAGCATAATGTCCCTAAGCTTCTGCCCACCACAAGCAGAACGATAGTGTATATCTGGTGTTCCATCCGGCAGCAACACAGACTAAACCCAACAACATGTAGAGATTATTTAAACAAAAATGTAAATCCAAAGTGGGCTTTGTATTTTTCTACTCAGAAACAGCAATATATATAAGTTGCATAATTTCAATGTAGAATTACATGTATCTAACATTTGAAATTCTTCAACTTACACTGAAAAATGCAAACCCAACAGAGGGTGGCTCGTCAGGTTCAGTGGTCTCTGAGTCACTCTCAGGGGCTGTGGCGATGGCTCTAACTTTTGTTCTAACAAAGGTGAGACGGTTAGAGTGATGGAGGGCTGTGTTGGGTTTCGTGATGTGTTTCAAGTTATGAGAAGAGGGAGATAGGGAACCCAGTTGGAGTTGGAGGAGTGACATTTGTGAATTCTGATAGCAGAAATTAGAAAAGCTTGTTTGTTGGTTGAGGATATTTTTGCTTGAGTAGAATGGGTTTGTCATTTGTGGTGAGCTTATCTCATCCGGTTTCAACAGCTAGAAACGTAGTGTGATGACCTTAGAAATTAGAGCAGCAAAGAGCAAATTCCCAAGGGTAGAGATGGAACATGGAAGAACAAAAAAGACAAGGTTTTGAGAACTCAAAACATGTGGGTCCCACATCAGGATTTAATTTAATAGGAGGCCACGCACACACGCACGCATGAGAATGGCCCAACTTTCAAACTTCCGCCTCCTCCCCCTTTCTCATTCTCTAAACCCACTCCCACTAGATCTCTGTTTACCGTTCTCGCCTGCGCTTCAAAACGACACCGTAACGTGCCTCCTCTCCGCACAAGCAGCAGCAACACCTTGCCGCCAATGGAAGAGAGCAAGTCCGTCGGTGTTGGTGTTGGGTTCAACAAGAGAAGAGCTGAAGGAAGAGATAAGAATGACGCATCGAAGAAGAACCTCCACTTGAAAGTTCGGAAGCTGAATCCTATAAACACCATATCCTATGTACAGATATTGGGCACTGGAATGGATACTCAAGATACTTCTCCTTCCGTTCTCCTTTTCTTCGACAAACAAAGATTTATATTCAATGCTGGAGAGGTACTCACTCTTCCACTCTCTCTCTCTCTCTCAAACCCTATTTTTTGATAGTTTCATTATACGATTTATCCATCTAAATTTACATGATATTTGTTTCAGGGATTACAACGCTTTTGCACTGAGCATAAGATTAAGTTATCAAAGGTATCAATTTTATCCCCCCCCCCCCCCCTTTTTTTTAATCTCTTAGTATCAATGTTAATCGTCTTACATCATCATTCATCGTTCTTCAGATAGATCACATATTTCTTTCTCGTGTCTGTTCAGAGACTGCTGGTGGCCTTCCAGGTCCGTCTTCCATTATTATCAATAATCTTGTCGTTTTACTTGTTATACATATCATCATATATTGCAGATAATAGTATGGAGTGCATTTCAGTAAACAACTTAATTAAGTGATTATTCAGTAAGCTTCTTTTAATGAAAACAGTTTATTTTCATAAGTTTCTCTGACAATCTTATTGAAATAATCTGAAAAGAGCTTATAGAAAGAAGATAAACTATTTTCTTAAGTTTATTATCATAAGCTATTTTCGTAAGCCCAAATAAGCTCTTTATAAGCTCTTCCAAACATACCCATAGTTTCTTTACTAAGATACTAAAATTTCTTACATAGAGAAGAGCCTTCAAATACTGATAATTACTCTTCAACTCACAGGTTTATTGCTTACTTTGGCTGGCATGGGAGAAGAGGGAATGTCTGTGAGTACCAGATCCATTTCATGTTATCTTCCATCTCTATTATATATATTTGCTGTAAATGAATATGATAGCTTCATTTAATTTGCAGGTCAATATATGGGGCCCTTCAGATCTTAAGTATTTAGTAGATGCCATGAGATCTTTTATTCCCAATGCTGCCATGGTTCACACAAGGAGCTTCGGGCCCAACTCCAGCACTGATGAGTCCACTGTGCTCGATCGAAGTAAGCTTTTGGACCCCATTGTTCTAGTCGATGATGAGGTCGTCAAAATATCAGCCATTATCATACAACCAACGCCTTCAGATAATCTTACACATGAAAGGATGGATCATAGTCCAGAGACCCTTGACTCCCCCAATGGCAAAAGGCAACCTGCTGCAAAGCCTGGTGATATGTCCGTAGTATATGTTTGTGAACTGCCTGAGATCAAGGGAAAGTTTGATCCAGAGAAAGCTAAGGCCCTTGGTCTCAAACCTGGGCCAAAGTATCGTGAACTGCAACTTGGAAATTCGGTGAAATCTGATCGCCAGGATATTATGGTAAGTCTCAAAACTGAAACATATTATTTACCGAAAACAGGGTAGAGGGAAATTTAGAAAAGCAAATGGAATCTGAGACAGATAGATTTCAATGACAATGGTACATGCTTTAGCTTATTTTAATTTGATATTGGGCTTCCATGCATCTTAAGTAACTATTTGTCTGCCATAATAGGTTCATCCAAGTGATGTCATGGGTCCTTCTCTTCCTGGTCCCATTGTACTCCTCATTGATTGCCCCGCAGAATCTCATTTGGAAGTGTTATTGTCTGCACAATCACTCACTAGTTATTGTGGTCAAGTGGGCAACCTGCCAGAGTGTAAGAGTGTTACATGTGTAATTCACTTAAGTCCTGCATCTGTTGTAAGTTGTTCAAATTACCAAAAATGGATGAAGAAATTTGGTTCTGCACAGCATATCATGGCCGGACATGAAAAGTAAGGTGTTAGTCTTTCTGGAAAGTCCTTTTTTCTGGTTCTCCTACCCTCTTTATTAGTGATTACTCCTGGTTGCTCATGCTGTTTGCAGGAAGAATGTAGAGATTCCAATTTTGAAAGCTAGTGCAAAAATTGCAACACGACTTAATTACCTGTGTCCTCAGTTCTTTCCAGCTCCAGGATTTTGGCCTATTCTACATCATAATTGCTCAAAATTGGGCTCCTTTGCTTCAAGTGAGGTTTGTCACAATGTGCTAGAAGAGGAAATTTGTTTTCCTGGATGATGTTGGTTAAGACATAAATGATCTAATTAAAATGTTTGATTTGATTATTTTGCAGGGTTCTTTTTCAGAACTTTCTGAAGTCATTTCTGCTGAAAATCTTCTCAAGGTATGGAAGATTGACTTGGCCTGGCCGTTAACTTATTTCTTTGTGTAGAAGTCTTTGTATAAAGTTTTTAGAGTCTGATATTATAAAATAAGAAAAAGATTTTTGGGGATCAAACTGTCTTTCAACTACAATTTTTTTGTATGCATCATTAAGAAAGAATATAAGAATGTTATTGTTTCTGTGAAATCCTTGGAAAGTGGTTTATCATTCGTGTTTAGTATGACGAAATAAATAAATATATTAAAGCAAAGTTTATATCTTTAAATTCTCTGTAAAACCATTCAGATCAAGCTCTTTTATTTGGTCTTCCGCTATCCTTAAGTCAAGTTATCTTCCATTTGATCCACTTTTCTAGCCGGAGTTTATATTAGTCTTCTTCTAATGTGACCAAACCACCTTAATAGAGTTTCTGTCATATTCTTTTCTACAAGTGCTGCTCTAACTTTCTCTGACATACATTAGGACTTCCATTTTGTTTTTTCTATTCTTTATGTTGTGTTTGCCATGTTCAAATATTTATAAATGTATTATTCTATGCTACACAGTTTACTTTGCGTCCATATGCTAATCTTGGGTTAGATAGATCTTGTATTCCAAGTAAAGCGGCTTCCACAGAAATCATTGATGAGTTACTGTCAGAGATTCCAGAGGTTGTGGAAGCTGTCCAGCATGTAAGTCAGCTGTGGCAACAATTCAGTCAGACAAAAGAGGATTTAATTCCTCTAGCCGATTATAACATGATGATTGAGGAGCCATGGCTGTGTGCAGATGGTGTTCCTGCTTGTTTGGAAAACATAAGGAGAGATGATTTGGAGATAGTTCTTCTTGGAACTGGTTCATCCCAGCCATCCAAGTATCGAAATGTGAGCTCAATATATATAAATCTTTTCTCAAAAGGAGGTTTGCTCTTGGATTGTGGTGAAGGAACCTTGGGACAACTTAAAAGAAGGCAAGTTTATGCAGATTCTTAACATTCATGTTTATAGTACTGCACTTGTTTGCTCTTTTAATCTGAACCGTTGGTTGATATATCCCTTGGAAACAGATATGGTGTAAGTGGTGCTGATGATGCTGTGAGAGACTTAAGGTTCATTTGGATTTCACATATTCATGCTGATCACCATACTGGCTTGGCTAGGATTCTTGCTCTGCGCCGTGATTTGCTGAAGGGGGTGCCTCATGAACCGTTGCTTGTTGTAGGACCTAGGCAGCTTAAGAGATATTTAGATGCATACCAAAGGCTTGAAGATTTAGATATGCTGTTTCTTGACTGCAAGCACACCACAGCAGCTTCATTGGATGCTTTTGAGGATGATTTCCTAGGAAATCCAGTTGATTCTCAGGATCTGAACAATAATAATGGCGAATTAATTGCATCAAAAGTTGATTCGAGTTTGTTTGCTAGAGGATCTCGAATGCAAAGCTATTGGAAAAGACCAGGGAGTCCTATTGACAAAGATGTAGTTTCTCCTATCCTAAAGAAATTTAAGGAGGTAATCCAGGAAGCTGGTCTGAAAGCCTTGATTAGTTTTCCCGTTTTACATTGCCCACAAGCATTTGGTGTTGCTGTAAAAGCAGAAGAGAGGACTAATAGTGTTAGAAAAGTGATACCTGGCTGGAAGATTGTATATTCTGGTGACACAAGGCCCTGCCCTGAGCTGGTAGAAGCATCTCGAGATGCCACAGTTCTTATACATGAGGCAAGTCTTTCTATAAATTACCTGATTTTGTCCGAGCTTGTAATGCATTAGCATTAGCATTTTCTTCTAATATCTTAAAATGATATGGAATGAAGTGAACATAAAGAATTAGGCATTGTAATTGTATTTAGGCTACTATTGGAGAAGTATGCTGTAAAGAACTTAACACTTCTTGCCTTTTTAAGGTGGGGTGGGGTGGGGTGGTCGGAGTCAATGTAAAATGTTAGTAATACTATTCATTAAACAGAATTGAAAAACTCATTGAAGAAGAAGAAGATAGAGAGAATGCTGTAACTGTATTTCTGTTATGAATCAGTGTTACAGATTTAGAGAAGGCTTTTTTTTTAATTTATAGCCTTGAGCTTCTAACAGCTCAGTTAATAACTGTCTAACAGATTGTAACTGCCCTATCCAACTATCATAACCGAATATGCTGACTCAGCATTTCGGTTATGATTTACAGAGATTTCTCTTAAACTCTATTACTCTTATACTCTATTAGCCCCCCTTCAAGCTCAAGGTGGTGGCTGTAAAGGTACAACATTGAGCTTGATCCTTGTGTTGGCAAACCGAGGCGATGAGAGAGGTTTAGTAAGAGAGTCGCCACCGATCACCACTAGGAATATGAAGAACAGTGAGTGCTTTAGAGAGGACCTTTTCCCTTACAAAGTGAATATCAAGTTCAATGTGCTTTGTGCGAGCATGAAGGACTGGATTGTGTGCTAGAGACACAGCACTCAGATTATCACAGTAGAGTTGAGGAGTGCTGTGAGGAATCCTGAGTTCAGATAGTAAGGATTGTATCCATGATAGTTCAGCAACAGTATGCGCCATGCTCCTATACTCAGCTTCTGTACTAGATCGAGCCACTAGAGGCTGTTTCTTTGAGCTCCAAGATACCAGGTTGGGACCAAAGTAGATACATGAACCAGAGGTAGACCTACGATCATCTGGATCACTTGCCTAGTCGGCATCACAGTAGGCAGACAGAGAAAAGGACATAGAGATAGGAGCTGGTCTGAGTAGTAGTCCATGAGAGAGAGACCCTTTAAGATAGCGAAGAATCCTTTTAACAGCTTGCCAGTGTGTTTCAAGAGGATTAGACATAAACTGAACACTTTGTTGACACTAAAAGCAATATCTGGCCGAGTGAGTGTAGCATATTGTAAAGCACCAACAATAGATCTGTACAGCTGAGGATCGGACATAGTATCTGTCCCAAATCTTGACGATTTCTGATTGCTTATCATAGGAGAGCTGATTCCCTTGGCTTCAGCCATATGTGCCTTGGCAAGAAGGTCACGAATGTATTTGGTCTGGGTCAGCAGCAGAGTATCTGGGGACGGATGTTTGACTTCAACTCCTAGGAAATAGTCAAGAGATCCAAGTTCTTTTAGAGCAAATTCAACATTCAGCTTCTTTATGAGAGTATTAAGAAAAGCAGTAGATGACCCAGTGAGAATAATATCATCCACATAGACTAGGACAAAAACAGAGATGCTGTCCTTGGCATAGACAAATAGGGATGGATCACAGCGACTAGCAGCAAACCCAAACCGAACCAAAGTTGAGGCTAGCCGTTCATACCAGGCCCGAGGGGCTTGTTTTAGACCATAAAGTGCCTTGTGCAATCGACAAACAAGAGTTTTGTCACTGTTTTCAAACCCTGGGGGCTGGATCATGTACACTTCTTCATGCAGTAAGCCATTTAGGAAGGCATTGTTGACATCTATTTGTTGAATTGCCCATTTATTTGTGAGAGCTAGAGTGAGGATGATCCGAATGGTCACTGGTTTCACAACAGGAGAGAAAGTTTCATGAAAATCAAAACCATGTTGTTGATGAAAACCCTTAGCAACTAACCGGGCTTTATATTTGCTTATAGTACCATCTGGATTTTCCTTTACTCGAAAGACCCATTTACACCCAATAGCATTCCTATTTGGAGGTAAGGGAACAAGTGACCAAGTGTTATTTTTGAGGAGAGAGCGGTGTGCTCATCCTTCATGGCTGCAAGCCAGTGAGGATTAGACAGGGCTGTTTTGACAGAGGTAGGCTCAAGATGAGCTAGGAAGAGCCTAGGAGGAAGACAGCCTTTTTAGACCGAGTAAGCATAGGATGATTTGTTGTTAGGAGGAAGGAAAGAAGACTGAGTTGAAGAACGAGAGTTATTAGAAGGAACAGCAGGAGTCAGAAGTGAGAATTAGTAATGAATGGAGATGGTTCATGTTGTGACACAGGCCCGGAGAGAGAGATGAGACTCATTAGAGCTAATCAAAGATGAAGTATGAGGAATAGTTGGAGACTCGGGGAAAGGACCAGAATCAAGCCCGAGGTGAGAAAGCGGGGAGAGAGATCAAGGTGCGAGATGTTGAATGATGCTCAGGGGTGAAATTATGTTCATGTGAGGGAGTTGGATTGTGTTGGTTAAGGGGAATAGGTGAAAGTGGAGGATATTGTGGAGTAGGAATGGATGCAGAGAAGGTGGTTTCATTGGGTGAACAATGTGAAGTGGTCTTGAAGAGTGTTGAATAGGGAAATCTGATCTCATTAAAGAGGACATCTTTGGAAACATAGATCCTGCCAGATGGGGCAAGGCACTTATGCCCTTTGTGTTGAGGGGATATCCCTAGATAGACACATTCAGTAGATCTAAATTCAAGTTTATGTTGATTATATGGTCTAAGAAAGGGAAAGCAAGCACATCCAAAAGTTTTAATGGTTTTGTAATCGGGTAGAGTGCCATAAAGAGCATGGTAAGGTGAGGAGAAATCCTTTAGGGCTTCGTAGGGAGTCCGTTGATGAGAAAAACAGATTGAGTGAAACCGTGGTCCCAATATTTGAGAGGAATAGCGAGAATGAGACATAAGGGTGAGCCCCATCTCCACAATTTGTCTGTGTTTTCTCTCAACAAAGTGCCATTTTGGCGAGAGGTGTGGGGACATGTGAGCCTATGCACAATGCCTAAGTCGATCAAGTACTTAGTGAAGGGCCGAAATTCCCCTCCCCAACTGATTGGACAGCTTTGAGTGTGGTTGAGAATTGAGTGGAAATAAGAATATAAAATTGTTTGAAAGTCTGTTAAGGCATCTGATTTTTGTTTAAGAAAATAGATCCATGTGAATCGTGTGTAGGCATCAACAAAGGTAATGTAGTATTTATAACCACAAGAGGACCGAGAGAGGTGCTGGTCCCCATAGATCAAGTATGGATTAATTCAAAAGGTTCATGATAAAAAAGTGGTGGAGGGTGGGGCATGCAGTCTATGGGCCTTACCATTACAAAGCAGCATTGCAAAAATCACTCTCTTTATTATTGACTAAGGGAATATTACACGCTTGTAATACAGTTTTTACAAACATTAAAATGAGCATGTACTAGACTACAATGCCAAGAGTTGTAGGAATTAGGACTAAGAGATACAACATTTGAGGTATTTACAGAGGCAGGAATACTTTGACACTTAGCTAGAGAGGATCTGGATGTAGACTGAGGCAGAGAGTCTTGATGAACTTTGAGATTGCTGAAAGAATAGAGACCATCCTTTCCAAGACAGCCTTCAAGCAAAACTTTGCTAGAGTCCTGTGTTTTAACAAAGCATGAGTATGGATGGAATTCAAAATAAACATTATTATCCCTAGCAAATTGAGAAACAGACACAAGATTCTTTGTAATTTTGGGAACAAGGAGGAGTTTATTTAGAGAAAAAGTAGTAATTGGATTTAGAGAAGAGTAAAGTTTAGAAGAGCCAATGGAGTCAATGACAAGACCTTGTCCATTACCCATGAAAACTTGTTCTTGCCCACCAAAGGGAGTGCTATGAGTGAAGTTGTGAGGATCTGCAGTCAAGTGATGAGTTGCCCCCTTAATCGTGGTACCATGTTTGACCTTCAAAATGATTTGCTCCATTGCAATCATTATTGCTGGAATTATGAGAAAACTGAGTTGATTGTGCAGCCATGTGTGCACTTGGCTGAGCATTTTGCTGAGACTTTGGTAGTGGTAGAAGACCTGGAGCTGAGTTTGGTGCATATTGCCCTTGCTGATTAGAAGGAGGAGGCTGTGGAGGAACGAAGGTTTCATCAAACCTGTGCCAACAGTTAAAGCAGTCATGACCATACTTTCCACAAAGCTGACAAGTAGGTCTGTTTCCACGACTGCGACCTCTGCCTCTGCCTCTGCCCCCTCTTCCTCGATAAGAACCTCGAAAGGTACCACGTTGTGCATCAAACTGTCCTCTCTGTGAGCACTTGTCGGGGTTCACATTTGCGAGAGAATGGAGCATGTGCTATGTTTGCTGAAATCGAACTACCAAAGAGGGCAATTCTTGACGAAACTTTTCTAATTGTGAATCTTGAATCTGTAATAGAGCTTCGATATCATCAATCGAAGGAAAATCACCTCTGCCATATATCATCATTACAAACGTGTTGTATTCCTCTGGAAGTCCTTCCAATACTGTGTCAATGTGATCTTGTTCTGAGATCGGATCTCCCATAGCTTGGAGAGAGTCAACTAGGGCTCGAATTCGTAACAAGTATTCGGACATGGTTCTTGTTCCTTTCTTGGTATTCTTGATTCGGATCAAATCGCCTCACCTTTGCGCGAAGATGCGCATAGAAACATTTGTGAATTTTGTCCCAGACTTCATGCGAATGCTTACATCCTAAGAATCGAGGAAGAATCGCCGATGAGAGTGAGCTGAGCAACCACGTGAACAGCATTTGATCCTGCACGATCCATAGCTGATAGGCTTCGGTTTCGATTCCAAGATTGCGATCTGCTTCACTCGCGAACCTTGGAGGAATCGTCGGATTAACAACATACCGATGAAGCTTATGCGCAAGGATTACGGCTTCTACCTGCTGCTTCCATAGAAGGAAGTTTTGATCGTCTAGCTTAACAGAGAGCGATGGATTGAAGCTGGCTGGAGAAGACGATGGTGCCAGAGGTGCAGCGACATTCTCAGTGAAGGGATTTCCGCTAGAAGCCATGGAAGCTCGAATCGATGCTTCGAAGAATTGGGAAAAACGAAGAAAACGAAGAAAAACCCTAGGTGAACCACATAGAGAATCACCAGGCCCGAGAAAAAGCTCTATGATACCATAAACAGAATTGAAAACTCATTGAAGAAGAAGAAGATAGAGAGAATGCTGTAACTGTATTTCTGTTATGAATCAGTGTTACAGATTTAGAGAAGGCTTTTTAATTTATAGCCTTGAGCTTCTAACAGCTCAGTTAATAACTGTCTAACAGAATTGTAACTGCCCTATCCAACTATCATAACCGAATATGCTGACTCAGCATTTCGGTTATGATTTACAGAGATTTCTCTTAAACTCTATTACTCTTATACTCTATTATTCATACTTATTATCCAACAATGATAACAAGCCTTTAAATCCAGAAGTTTTTGGTCCAATAGGTAAATCTTTGGCAAGACTAATCAGCATCTAGTAGTTCCAAAGTTATAGCTTCCTTTGCCTTGCTGATTCTCAAATTAGGATATTATTTCCCTCTTTACATCAGAATTTGCATTTTCGACAATTCCTTTGATGTAAATTACAATATTACTGTTTCTTTGATTTGTATATAAAAAGAATTGTCTTGTTTTATTTATAATCTTTTTGCTTGAAATCTTTCTGCTTTGCATCTGACATTATATATTATCGTTCATGCTAGCGTTATTTACTTCAACAGTTTCCCATGTGAACTAAATCTAAATCTTTAGAGGATTGTTCGTTGCTTAATGTCATCACTTGTGAGGCTACCGTTTACGAATGATTTGCTAATTGATGCAGGCAACTTTTGAGGATGCTATGGTGGATGAGGCTATAGCAAAAAATCACAGCACCACAAATGAAGCCATAGAAATGGGAGACTCTGCTAATGCCTATCGAATCATACTTACTCATTTCAGCCAAAGATATCCAAAAATTCCTGTATTCGATGAAACACACATGCATAAAACATGTGTTGCATTTGACATGATGAGTATCAATTTAGCAGATTTGCCCGTGCTTCCCAAGGTTCTTCCATATTTGAAATTGCTTTTCAGAAATGAAATGGTAGTTGACGAGTCAGATGATGTAGTAGATGCTGTGACTTCAGCTTCTTAACAAGATGATTCGATTATATTTATTGTTTATTCTGACTAAATCACTGTCAATCTATGCAAATTTTATCATATATATATATATATATATATATATATATATATATATATATATATATATATATATCCTTGGATTAGCAATGCAGTTACCCCAACATCAGAAGAAAAAAAAGGTTTTTTGTTTGAGTTTGTGCGTGGACGTTCTGTGATTGGATACAGACCCTAAAAGTTGATAAAATCTTCTATTAAAAGGAGCATAACAGAATTATTTCCAAAAATCTTTCCTGGAAACTGGATGGGATCTTGTCTCTGCTCACACCTTTCGAAAAGGAAATCAGTGTGCTGATAGAAACAAGATTTGGGCTACCATGAATGGAGTCATTCCCCTGCTAGCCTATCCTGTACTCTTAATTCTTTGTTGATGTCCCGGTGGTTCATACTCCGAAATTCTGTTATTGTAGTGTAGTTTTGCTTTCCTTTGGATTTCGGCCCTCTAATGTACAAAAAAAAAAAAAAAGAAAAAAAAAAAAGAGGCTTGTTACAGTTTATTTTTTAGGGTATTCATACCTTCAATGTTTAGGGATGGGATTCTTTAAAGTGGGCTTGAGTACAAAGTAAGAAAATAAGGTATTTCATCCTTGATTAATTAAAATGAGTTGATATTTTAATACACTTTAACTAATTAAGATGTCTGTATTTGTTCACTTTACATTAAGCTCATTTTAGAGTTTTTTTTCCCCAATATCTAGTAATCAATATTTATTCATATATTCTATCATATAAATATAAGTATTTTTTCCATAAATTTTTATGTTTAATAATATCACTTAGAATTTTACTTTGAAGAAAATAGCATCCACTATTTTTAAAAAATTTAAAAATAATTACATACAAATAGAAAATAGTCTAAAATGGAATTATTCATCCAATGTAATATATATATATATATATATATATATATATATATATATATATAATTAATAGATTTATGTATTAATTAAATTTTTTTTTTTGAAGAAAATATGTATTAATTGTGGGTTGGGCTATGGTGCACCACCACCACCCACATTTTACACCACCCACTACACCACCTATGTGGCAAATTTTGGGCCAATCAAATTGCCACCTAGGTTGGTCAAAATTTCAAACTTTCTAGTTGTATTATACTGTAGTCAAACTATATGAATACAGTATATTGTAATATAATATATGTGCATTTTGTATTTGCAAATTTAACTCATATTAAAATAATGTTTTTTGATTAAAAACAAACTGATTATATTACAAAATATTATTGACAACGAACATTATTTTAATTCATATTAAAATATTATTTTACAATATAATCAGTTTTTTAATAAAAAAACATTATTTTAATATGGGTTAAATTTGCGAATACAAAGAGACATATACTATACTACAATATATTGTATTCATATATTTGACCACAATAGAAATACAACTAGAAAGTTTGAAATTTTGACCAAACCTATGTGACAATTTGATTGGTCCAAAATTTACCACACATGGGTGGTGTAGTGAGTGGTGCAAAATATGGATGGTGCATCTTAGCCCAACCCATTAATTGTTTATAAGATATTTTTAAAATTATTTTATACCGTATGCTTGTTTTTTCTGTCCAAGCATACTTTCCATCATAAAACTGTCGTATTTTCACGTGTGTGTGAATATTACGAGGGATGAGCGGTAGTTGCGCATGTGAAGTTGTCCCATTCAACAATGTGAATGTGCGGTGCTCCTACGTTGTTAACTGCACTACGTACGCAGCCCCTTCAAAACCTTAACCACCACTACGTTTCAGTTACTCTCTCTCTCTCTATGTTTGCATTCTTAGACTCCCTAATTTCAAAACATCTTAATTTGACCACAATGTATTAACCATAGCAACCATGGATACGCCTTCACAAAGCTTGGTTAGCAAAGATGAATCACCTTTCAAGAAGAACTCCAAGAGACCCAAATGTGAGTTCTTCACTTGGTCGCATCATTGAACTGTTTTGACACACATTTGTTAAAACAAAATCAAATCTCATGGTTTGTGAAATATGTCATTTTTCATTGCTTTATTTGTTAGGACAATAGTTCAAATGCTAAGTTTATAATAAAATCTAGTGCACTTGAGGGTGATTCATGAAAAATGTTTTGTATTATGGCTAATTGAAATTTTCATTTGATTGTAGATTCAAAATTCTCACAGCAAGAACTTCCTGCATGGAAACCAATTCTAACTCCTGGATGGGTATACCTTGCAACAATTTCAGTCACGCCTTCTGCTTTTTTAATGCTCTAATAATTGATCAGTGATTTCATTTTCATCTTAATTTGTTTTCTCAGGTTATTTGCACATTTACTGTCATTGGAATCATCTTCATCCCTGTTGGTCTTGCTTCATTTTATTCATCAGAGAGTGTAATATCTCATAGTTGTCTGAGTGTATACTTACTTTCATTGTGTCAAATGCTGAAACTGGATGCATATTGATCAAGAAATTCTGATGCAGGTGGAGGAAGCTGCATTCCGATATGATGATATATGCCTTCCTCCCTCACATGCTGGAAATGCCTTGGGATTTATTAAAAGCGATGCAACCAACAAGACTTGCACCAAGACATGGATTGTTAGTACAGTTCCTCTAGTCTGACATGTTGAATTTTTAAAATAAACTTTTCCCCACTCCAATCTATTGTTGCAGCAGTGTTATTTCCTTTTCTATTTCTTTGTTTAATGTTATAATTTGGGCTGCAACTTGATTCAGAATAATTTGTTTAAAACTTTACAGGTTGAGCATAAAATGCAAGCCCCGGTTTATATCTATTATCAGCTTGACAATTACTACCAGAACCATCGCAGGTATGTATAGTAAAACCCGTTTCCTTTTTTTAAAAGATAGTTATTATGAACCCTCAATATTGAGAAAACCATCCAATTTTATGTACTTTAAAAGAAAACAAAAACAAAACCAGAGAAATGCATAAGCATAACCATGAAAGAGAGAAACAAAGGCTGGTGTTTTAGTTTATGGCCTTGTAAAGTTGTAATAAAGTAGTTGGAATTCTTTACCCTTTTCTGTAGTCCGTCTCCATAAAGTGATATGGTAATCAAATTATAAATATGAATGCTTTTCCGAATAATATATAGCATTTCTAATGCTTTGCAGCTCTGCACATTATTGGATTCACTGACTCCATCTAAACTGTTAATTTTAGTCTGGCCTTATGTAAACTTAATATGAAGCATTTATCGTTCGAGACTTTGAATTTTTATATGACCACACTAAACTCCTTAACCAGTTTTGAAACACAAGTTTTTACTAGGCAAACTTTTGGATTGTTAAGAACTCGCGGCTCGATATATATATTCAGTTTTGGATAAAAACAGATTTTTTTTTTTTTGTGTGTGCAGGACTCACTTAGCATATGAATATAGAAAATAACTGGATTTTATAAAGTAACTACTTATGCAACCACTTGTTATTGCCCCCACTTTCTGCTGAATGCTGATATGATTTTAGCTGATTCTTGCAGATATGTTAAGAATAGAAATGACAAGCAACTGTGGAGTAAAGCAGCTGAAGGGGAGACAAGCAATTGTTTTCCTGAAGACAAAACGAAAGATAAGCAGCCAATTGTTCCTTGCGGTCTCATTGCATGGAGTCTGTTCAATGACACCTACAGATTTTCAATGAAAAGCAAGGATTTGACAGTCAACAAAAAGGACATATCATGGAAGAGTGACCGAAGTTCAAAATTTGGGTCTGATGTCTATCCAAAAAATTTTCAGGGCGGAGATTTGATTGGGGGTGCAAAACTTAACGAGACCATACCTGTAAACATTTCTTCATTTTTCTCTTTTGATTGAGTGAGGAAATATCATGCTTACCTTTTTTGTTTTTTGAGAAATAATCTGTGTCTTGTGGCATGTACCAGTTGAGTGAACAAGAGGATCTCATCGTTTGGATGCGAACGGCAGCATTACCCCATTTCAGAAAAATATATGGGAAGATTGAGACTGATCTTCAAGTTAATGATGAGATAGTAATTGTGATAGAGAACAATTATAACACATACGAGTTTGGTGGCACAAAGAGGCTGGTTCTCTCAACTACAACTTGGATTGGTGGAAAAAATCCCTTCTTGGGGATGGCATATCTTTTCGTTGGTGGCCTATCCTTGATGCTCGCTATAGGATTCATACTTCTTTATGTGATTAAGCCAAGGTAATAGAAATACTTTATGCTCATCCTATACATCTATATGGAGTAGTGTCAATAGCTTTTCCCTGCTCCAATATCTAAACTAAATTCAATACCTTGTTATCCTCATCAAGATTATGATGTTGGCTAGAAAGAAGAGATTGGCTAATAACTATTTTTGCTTATTTCTATTTATTGCTTTCAAGCTAACATTGCTATTTTGTGCAGACCTCTTGGGGATCCATCTTACTTGTCTTGGAACAGAAATCCAGGGATTTATATGAAATGATATGGGATGGTTCCTATCTTTTGAGTTTGACAATTCACTATCTTTACATGTGATGGGTTCTTTTAGTCGTAAATGCTCATTCTGGGACGAGGCTTTGTCTGTTGGTACTTGGCAAGGTGAAGAACTTGAACTTGAGTGTACATAAATGTTTTCTCATTCATAATAGAAGAATAATCTGCTATAGTGTGAATTTGACCAAGTTAGTGACAAAGTGGCATGACTTGCATCAATTATCAAGCTCAAGATTTGTCCGAAAAGTTTCAATTTAAATGCCCTTTAGTAATCTGAGTAAACACCTACCTCCACCCTTTAATCTAACAAGACTATATACAAATTTTTGTTCAACTGAAATGTAAATTCGTAAACTAGAGAAAGCAACTGAGTTTTGATTCAATAAAGTGCATGGAGCGAAGAAAAGTACCTTACTTTGAGAAGTGAGTTGGAAGTTGTTTATGAGAGATCTTAGAAGAGTTGGATTGGAAGGGGGGCACTGAGGGAACATAGAACAGAGAAGTGACAGGAACTGGAAAACAAATTTATAATTCTTAGAATTATTATAGGCATGGCCATAGTTATTAGTATTAGAACTTGAGAACAAAGAATGCGAAATTGTTGGCTGCCATGGCTGAGAGAACACATTCAAAGTCGCCATTTTTATGTCTCTTTCTCTCTTTACATGCAACAGAAATCAGCAATGGAGCTTAACTGCCACTTAGAGCCTTTTTGTCTCTTTGGCTAAACTATAATGGAAGAGAAGCTGATTGAGATGAGAACACAGCTTGATCCTAATAAAGTTGTAATAGGATTATAAAAAAATTGAGGAAAGTTAATTGCATTTTTGTAATAATTACATAATTTTGAATTTGAGAGCTGCTATTTAATATGAACTTTGTTTGCACGAAAGTCATGAATTGGTTTCTTAACCAATCACAATAGCCTATGACCATATATGGGAGTTAAAAACCGGTTTTAAGTTTTCCTAATCAGAACATTGCAATGTTTGGTAAAAGATTCTTTCGTGCTTTAGTATTACATCTTTTGAATTCGAATCAATTTCTTATTATTTTTTTTTTGGCAACTTCAGTGAAGATTTCAAAAGGGGGAATAAGTATATCTTTCTTGTAGTCCAAGAAGTACACATTAAATGAGATAGTATACAAATAAGAAAGGAAGAAGCTCTAGGAAGAAAAAAAGGGTAAAGCCAAATATTTGTTTTGCATAAATAGTATTTAGCTACAAATTACCAACAGAATGTTGTTGCCCAAATTATTTGGCATACATTACAAGTCACCCAATCTTTAAAGAAAAGGTAATAATTAGAGATTCGAAACAGGTATTCCTTTCAAATTAAGGGATTTGGTTTCCTTTCAATGACTCTCAATGAAATCTACATGTCACCACTGCATCTCCTCCAGTTAAACATATATGGTCATGTATAAAAAAGTAAAACCCTTAACAAAATACAAGTTTCTAATAACTGATCAAGACCTGTGGAAGGGAGAGTGAGAGGAAGCCAGGAATGGAAAGGCTCACACATGCCCTGTTTTCAATAACTAATGCTGCATCTAAATTCTAACAGCATCGCCTGCCAAATTACCAATGCTCCTTATCTTTTCATTAAAATGTAACCTTCCACCATATACACTATTGCAATAAACGAAGTTATAGCTAACATCTACCACCCCTCAAATTCATAACCCCATTACACCAACTTCATTCATAACTCATAGTCATAAGTCATAACTGCCACACACCATTGATCTTTTCTTTTGGTAGTGAAGAAGACAAAGGATCAATGAGCTGATATCAATGGACTCTTCCAACTCACCCGATCCCACCCCATCTTTTGCTTTTAGATCCACAGCTCAGAACAACAACTTCTTGAGAAGCCATTCTTCAAAAGAAACTCCTTTCTCATCAAAGTTTCTTCACTCCCCACCTCGCCTTTCTTGTCCTACTCTTTCTCGCAGTCTCCAAAACTCTCCAATATCCTCTCCTCTTCATCCTCGGTACTCCCCTACTACTCTCACCAAGCTCTCAGATAATTCTGACCCTCAAACCACCTACCACTGTGCCTCTTCTGCACTTAGAAACGATGGCCAGATTCATTCCTTGGCCTTGTCATCAAATGGTTTGGTCTACACTGGTTCTGAGTCTAATGTTGTAAGGGTGTGGAAGCTCCCTGAGTTCACTGAGTGTGGACAACTCAGGACCAAGGCTTGCAGGGTGGTGGCGCTGGAAGTGTCCAATGACACTGTTTATGCAGCCTATGGTGATGGCAAGATTCGGGTGTGGAGAAGAACTTGGGATAAGGTGTTGAAGCATGTTCGCTTGGCTACAATTCCAAAGACAGTTGGCTATGTCCGCAGCTACATCGCCGGTAAAGACAAGACAGTAAGTATACATGTCCCCTACTTGCACAATTTTCACTGTCACCTATACATGTGTTAGAGAGAGACATGTACTAAGCATTTTCATTCTTAGTACATGAGTGACGTATGACTTGTTTTGTTGATAGTGTAATTTTTTTAACACTAGTAGTATATCAAAATTACACTCGATGTACTTATAATTTAAATGCATTGTCAAACAATCATGAATTATAATATCATGATAAATATTTGACTTTCGTAATACTGTTAGATTCCAATCTAAAACCAATTGACATTAAGTGGAATTGTTCAACAGATATTTAAACCGTATCCAAGTGATGTTGGACTTCCAACAATAACTACCTTAATGTGTGTCATTAATTGATTGAAACTGTGTCAAAATTAAATTTAATATGAAATTCTAACTAATTTGAGGGTTGCTATTTCTTCAATCATCACTAAAATAAAATCACTCACTTTCTTTGAAGAGATAGGACAACTTCTAAGGATTCGTATTCCACGAATTGCTCTTCATAGTTCATACCAGTAAGGGAGTTTATGCATGCAAAATGTTAAGGCTCACCTAACCATCTATAACTTTAATATACACTCAATACTTTATAACTACTTATCTTAGATGCAATTATTTGAGGTCATTATAATTTTTCCTGTTTCATTAACTTGATTGGTTGCCATATCTTAATAGACAAAGCATAAGGGGCTGATCACATCAATGGCAATTAACACAGCTGAGGACATTCTATACACAGCATCCCTTGACAAAACAGTGAAAGTATGGCGAATCTCAGACCTGAAGTGCATAGAGACCATCAAAGCTCACCCTGAACCAATCAATTCTATCATTGTGTCTGATGATGGAGTTCTCTACACTGCCTCTGATGATGCCACGGTCAGAGTTTGGCGTCGCAATTTTTGTAGCCATGACCAGCCACATTCTCTCACAGTAACCCTGCATGCCAAGTACTCCCCTGTGAAAACATTGACACTAACCCCAGATGGAGGAATTTTGTATGGTGGCTGCACTGATGGCTACATACACTACTGGCTAAAGGGTTGGTTTGCAGGCCAATTGCAATATGGTGGCTCAATCCAAGGGCACACACATGCAGTGTTGTGCATGGCTAGTGTGGCTAAATATGTAGTTAGTGGTTCAGCTGATTCAACAAGCAGGGTTTGGGCTAGAGAACAAGATGGTCAACACACTTGTCTAGCAGTTCTGGTGGGTCATAGAGGGCCAATTAGGTGCGTTACAGCATTCATAGGAGGACACTTTGTGGAAGAAAATGAAGATAGTTGCACTGTTTGCACTGGTAGCCTTGATGGGGTCTTGAAGGTTTGGCGTGTCACTCATACCAGGAATGTGAAATTGTGAATAATCAGTGCTCTTGCAAAGTAATTTGAACTGTACAAGGGGCTTTAACGAGGCTAAGGCTATGATGCACCACCCACACGTCACATTGTGATTGATTGGTTGACAATTGTTGACAAGTCAAACACTCTTTCAATAATCCATTTGGCTAAACAATTGGCCCACAATGTGACATGTGGGTGGTGCATTACTATACCACTTTGATGGGTGGTGCACCTTAGACAACACCCTTTAATGAACACTAATTTATAGTGCATCTATGTATTCTTGACTACCAACACAAGTAGGATTGATTAATAAAAATCCAAAGAGTCTTCTTTAAACTGACAATAATTAACCTTCCTAACTTTTGAAAAAATAATCTTAATAACTAATCATTTTTTCATTTATTTTTTGTTGTTATTTTTATTTTGTTATCAGGGGGTGATATGCGCTATGTTGTTTTATAATAGAATAATAAGTAATAACAGAAAATTATATGCTAAATTGTGGGAAGTGCAATCAGAAGATTGAAATAGCATAGAAAAATGTAATTCAAACCATTTTTTTCCTTTCCAAACATAGATTCTTTTAGTAGAATAATAACATGATTTAAAATTAATGAACATAATGACAGGTTAAAAGTAGCATAAAGAAGCTCATGTTCAATGAGGGAGAGGATTAACAAAGTGGTTGGGAGAAGAATCTATATATTGGGCATGGCTTGTGTTGTGTGGTTGCATTTCTAAGCCATCGTTTGGATGTGGATGATCATGAACATGATGAGAATCTCTCTTCTTTAGTAAGCGGTAAAGGGCGTAACATAGCAAACGCAAAACGCAAAGAATGGATACTGTGACCAAAGCTGATAGAAGATAGCCTACGATAGAAGCGGAACGCTTGCATCCAAACAGAGCTCCTAGACACACCATGGCATAGTTGAAAGATGTGCTACACTATATATTATTGGTGAAGGATCAAGACTTCACAATTTAACATAACAGCTTGGGTTTGGGTTCCTTTGTTTTGCAAATTATTCTGAAGCTATGGGAAGCGTCTGCAAGAATCTATTCTTGCCTTCAATCTCACATGATTCACATCTGTTTTCATCCCTTTGTCAAATAAGGAATAATATTCATAGTTGAGTTCTTTTATTCCTTTTTTCTGAAATACGGTACGATACGACACATAACAGCTAAAATTGATACTTCAATCATATTTGTATAATGGTACATTTATTTTAGTTTCATACTAGCACTTATAATGCACTAAGGTTAGCTAAAAAATAAAATTAAAAAAATACATATAAATTTTAATTTTGTAAAATAAAACATATGTAGTATAATTTCATATAATTATGTAAAGTTAGAAGTATTAAAATCAGTCGTTATTGTTAGTATAAAATTACACTTCATTTATTCAACTAAGGGTTTAATGAAAATGATTCCCTTAATTGGCTTCATTCCCTTTAATATTTAAAGGAAAAAAATAGAACAAATACTAATACTATAGTTCTCTTTTCATAAAAAAAAAAAAAACCTTACCCTGGATTCTTTGTCCTTGTTATCTATCTGCATCAATCTATCAAGTATTTATTACTACTAGTATAAAATTGTTAGTTGGACCACTAAGCAATAAATATGGGAAGGAGGTACTATTAGCATGTTTGGAAAGCATTATTAGAGGTTCAGCTGTTTTTTTTTTTTTTGGAAAAAATTGTTTTTATAGAAAATCGGTTATGTTTAGATATCTGGATTAATTTATAAAAAAGCTTTTTAGCAAAAGCTCTGAACTGTTTTCATAAAAAGTTTTTATTTTTAGATTTATTTTTTAACTATATTTTAATGAGAGAAGCATTTACAATAATGACTCCAATGGCTCTCTATCAAATATTATAAAAAAATAATTTTATATAATTTTTTTATAATTTATTATATAAAAGAGAAGTATAGAGAAAGAGTAACAGATTAGATCCCATATACGATAGTAAATACTATAATTAAAAAAACAGAAATAGAAATAGAAATAGTAATGTCGTCGTCATCTCCAAAGTTGTCATCTTCACACTCACAGAGCACAACCCCAACACACCGCCATCCCCATCACTCTGACACCACCATCATGTTGGAGCGTGCACTCTCCTCCCGACGCTACAACCTCCACGGCGACTCCGACCCCGACGACGCTGCCATCTCCTCCGTCAACGGCGACGAATCTAAGACCAAGAAACACCAACACATCTTCTTCCGAATCACCAACAGGGCTTCCAATTACCTTTCCAGATTCTCAGGTTCGGGTTCGGGTTCCTCTCAGTACTGGGCTTGTGCCATCGTGACGTTGTTCTTCCTCCTCGTCTTCCTGTTGGGCTCGTCGTTCCTCTTCACATCTCGCGGTTTTGTCTGCATCTCATCCTATGATCCTGTCTCTCGCGCTCGCTTCTTCGGCTTCGATGGACTTGAATCTGATTTCGGAGCACTCGGTGTGCCCTGCTGTAAGTTTCTTTTCTCTGCGCATCGCATCTATTCTGATTTATTGGGTTTCTGGTGTAGTTTCTTTTTTTGGCAAAATCCAAATAAAATGCCACTCGCTCTCAATGTTAATCATCTGGAAAGTTTAGAAACAATAATAAATCAAATTTTATGATTTCCGGATCCTGATCCTGAATGGAACTAAATTTCCATATTTAGTTGCTTAATTGGATTTGGCATTCATTATTCTAGAATCTAGGGCTCATTATATGGCCCCACAAATTGTAAGAGGGTATCGCTATTTAACTTTTTTTTTTTTTTTTATTTCTTCCCATGACAATGTAATAGGAAACTTTTTACATTCAGATATGTAAAGTGAGTTAATTAAGTAAATTTTTAAACAAATAAGCTCTTCATAGCATCGTTTGTATAGAAATTTCACGAGAGGGTCCATTCTTGGAATTTTGATAACAACATATAGGAAAGTATTTATTAAACAACAACATTTGGAAGAGGAAAATACTTGTTGCACATCATTTCTCTCTCACATTAGCATGAGGTAGCTGAATTAGAGTGTAGTTATGTACGAGTTTTGGTGGGGCCAGCTATAATCCAATGGGGGGAATCGTACAGATGGAATGTGAGGTGATACATGTAACTATGTATAGAAAGTGTTTGTGGCCAAACTAGTATTTTCCTTCAAACAGAAGCAAAGCATTATTGAAGTTTGAAGTTGCACTTGGTTGACTGTGGAGAATTGGAGAGATAAGTTTGATAACGTTGTACTCTTAAGTCATGGGCAATTTGATTTCCTGTTGTTCAAATTCTTAGTTTTCTAATTCTGAAATCATTGAAGTTATAGGATTCATTATTGTTGGATACTTATAATCTTATCCTTGGTAAAGGCAGATCGAAACATGGTAAATCGGTAGAATGGACATCGAAAGATCTGCTTAAGGGGTTAGAAGAGTTTGTTCCTATATATGAAACCAGGCCAATCAAGAACAACTTGTATGGGATGGGTTTTGACCACAGCTTTGGGCTTTGGTTTATTGCCCAGTGGCTGAAGCCAGATCTGATGATTGAGAGTGGTGCTTTCAAGGGACATTCAACTTGGGTTTTGCGGCAGGCTATGCCAAACACGCCAATTATTTCTCTTTCACCTAGGCATCCAGAGAAGTATCTGAAAAAGGGACCTGCCTATGTTGATGGAAACTGCACATATTTTGCTGGAAAGGACTTTGTGGATTTTGGAAGTGTTGACTGGCCAAAAGTGATGCACAAACATGGGATTGTGGACCTTAGTAGGGTTCTAATATTTTTCGATGACCACCAGAATGAATTGAAAAGGTTATTTATAAGATCTCTGAGATGCATGGTATAGTAGTTGATTACTTCTGATGAAATTGCTATTGCTTATTATTATCATTATCATTTTAATGAGCAGAATTGAACAAGCTTTGAAAGCTGGGTTCCGGCATCTTGTTTTTGAGGATAACTATGACACTGGAACTGGTGACCATTATTCATTAAGGCAGATATGCGATCAAACTTATATAAGAGGTGCATAAACTCTCCCTTTCCTATTGAATTATTATTATATTTTACTCAATTTGCTTTCTGTTTCAATAAGAAATGCATGTAACACTCATGTTATAGTCATTCATTAGTGTTGCATTTCTATTTGACGTAGTTATACAAGCTTGATATGTTATAATTATTGATGCTTGATGGCCTTTGGCCATACTAAAGAAATATTTAACTTGAGAGACAAAGGTGTATTGAAGGATTCAGGAAAGCAGCAGAGAATGTTGAATTGCATCAATGAAAAGCTAAAAGTGGTCAAATAAATACTAGAGCGCTTTCTCAAATTATGGTTTTGGTTGCAAAAAATATTGAGGTTAATATTTTGCTAGGCATTGCCCCGTTAAGCATCCAATTGTTGGAAAATGTTTGGTTGGTTCCAGACAACTGAAGTTACTTTTCTCTATTTTGATATATAATTCTACTAGCATTAGGTATTACAAGTATCTAGTAACTGAACCCGGATAAGAATATTAACCTGTTTTTTGGGGGGGTTCTTTTGTTGATCTAAGGCGGGGGACACAGTTGCTTCAAAGACAGTGATGAAGCTAGGATCAGGTCCAGAAGGAAGAAATTCTGGGAGAAAGCAGTTGATATTGAAGAACTTTGTGGGCCAGGTGAAGCATGGTGGGGAGTTAGAGGCTACATGCGTGATAACTTCAACCATACTAATAAGCCAATATCTTATGCACAACATTTTCAGAACAGCAGGTTTGTAGAATCTGTTCTTGATGTTTACTGGGAACTCCCTCCGGTTGCTGGTCCTTCCCTCACCCATCAAACCAGATACGATCCTGCTCGCGCACCCAGTCCTATTGTTGAAGATGGGCGCTATGGTTTTGTTCCAAAGGCTTGGTTTGGCCAAACTTGACAATTCTGTATTTAATGGATACACTCAGATGGTTTATTTACAGATATCTGAACAATAATTTAGAGTTGCTTAGAGCAGAGTATGATGCAGTAGAAGGAAGTTTTGTAATTGTATTATGTATGAATTGTTGCTTCAGCCTGATTTGGCTTGAAATGTAGGTTTTCCCCCTTTATTCTTGTCATCTTTACTGTTCAATTCTTCCTAATTTTGGTTTAGTTACTCACTGTTCATGAATGGCTATGAACAAATACATAAAGAAAATTAATGAAGAGTACTAGAGTAGTTAGAAAATAAAGAACAAGAAGCAATTCTTTTATACGGTGTAGTGGGGTTATGCCCCTCTAACAAAAATCCTAAGATACACAAGTAAAACAAACAAAAAATGTGTGTATTTGCTGTGCAAATGTACCAGCTGTCAGTAGGTTAGAATTCAGTTACAATGCAGTTAAAGTTGTTAAGCTGATTCAGCAAAGTAGTTAAGTTAGCAAAAGTGTGTTCAAGAAGCTTCTCAAGTAGCTTCTCAAGTAGCTTCTCGAATAGCTTATAAATACCTAACAGTTCAGTTTCCATGATTGAAGAAAAGAGTTATCAAATTCGTTCAATACATTTCAGAATATTTTATGATCTCGCTCTTTTCTCTATCGAAATCCTTTTCTGTTTCTCTGTTTTCCTCTGCATCTCACACTCCTTTCTCAGCAACCAAACAGTCACGTTAAACTTCAATACTTGTTAAACGTTTATATGCTTCAATTTTTTTTGTAACAGTTTATATGCTTCTCTTTTGGCCCAATGGCCTTTAGAATTTTCTTGAGCATGTAACATTTACCAATGTTAAAACACATCAACAAGGTAGCCTATTTAATAAAAATTGCAAGAAATTAGTATCTACATTCTAGAGAGACAAACTACTATACTACACAAGTTAAAGACAACCTTACATAATCAACTTGTTCAAATAATCTCGATCGAGTTTCTGAAAGAGATATGGCCTGTTTGTTTAAACTTTTTGCCAACAGAACAGTGTCAAAAATTTGTCATCCCAATGCATTTTTAACCAAAGCTCCCCTTAAGTTCCTTTGGTCAAACATGATTTTGAGACCCCAAAAATCTTATACAAACATAGTCATCGTGGGAGGGCGTCACCGCTTGATGATGGTGCAATGGTTACATTGGTACCTTAATGTAAGTATTATGTGGGCTTATAAACAGTTTATTTGAGCTTATGAGAATAGTTTATGAAAATAAACTTATGAAAATAGTTTATCATCTTTCTATAAGTTCTTTTTTAGCTTATTCAAATAAGCTTATTAGAAAATATAAGTTGTTTTTAATTTATTTTAAAAAAACTTATTGAATATTGAATAAGCGCTTAATTGAGATGTTTAAGGCACTAAAATACATATAAGTAAATATACTAAATATATGTCCCATATTGTTATCCCAAGTTGTTCAAATCTATACTATATATAAAAAAAAGTTCATTAGGCTGAAATTTTGACATGTATCAATCTCTGGTGCAATAGTTTATTATATACTATTCTAACTCATTCTTTTATTTTAAATTTCGAATTACAAGTTTTAAAATGTTTTCAAGATATTTTCTTAATTACTCATATATAATTTCAATACAAATTTCCTTGATTTCCATCAGATCTATTCTCTTTTATTTTAAATTATTTCAAATTTCAAATTTTTATTTGTTTAAATTATTTCAAATTATTTCAATTTTCAAATCGTACAGTCATTATCCAAAATTTTTACTCGAGGAGGAATGACATGCACATTCCAAGACATAAATCAGCAAATGAACATTTTAGGCTTGAGCAAATAAAAATGTGTTTTAGGCTTTTCAATTGCATAAAAAGAAATTAGCATATCAATTGGATAAAAATGTGTTTTAGGCTTTTCGTACATATATAATTTTTAAAAAAAAATTGAAAACAAACAATATCCTTTAAATTCACATTCATATGATATTAAAAATAGATATTGAAAATAAATATTGAAAATCAATCGAAATAGATATTGAAAATCAATTAAAATAAAAACAGATTAATATGATATTCGTTGGAGTTGGTTGTCATGGATGAACAGGTTAATTTTTAGTGTTATTTATTTACTTTATTTTTAACCATGATTAATTTCTCAAACTCTCCTACTTATTTATCTATGTTTCAGGGTGGAAGAATACAAGCATCTATTCACAAATATTTTATTTATAGGTTTCAAGGTATGTTGTCTGGGGGGAAAGTTATTCTTATAACTGTTGTTGGTGTTGGCTCTAATGGAGGTGATTACAGGACATCAAGGCATGATTACAAGCTGAATTTTCTATATGATACGGTAGTGCAACCTTTGCAAGAAACCCAAGTTTTTCCAACCCCTTACTCTTTTGTTCATTTCACCGAAATATTGGATTTGAACTTTAATACATGTTACTTGGTTGGTACGTTTTTTTTCAGTAATGTACTTGCTATTTCATTTCTTCATTTTTTAGAAATGTACTTTCTACTACATTTCTTCATTTTTACTTCTCTATGTAATGCTTTTCAGATGTAATCGGTTTACATACTGGTGTTGGCACGGAAAATGAATATATGAAGGATAGCAAAAAAATCATCATTGAAGATTGTCGAATTAGACAATAATGGGTTAGTTCTTACTCATCTATTATTTTTTCCTAATTTTTGTTTTCGTTTCTTATTATATGAAATTTAACGTGTAATTTTTTTAAACAGTAATAAAATCGAATGTGCTCTCTTTGGCAATTATCTTGATGTGCTCAAAAACTTTATTGGTGCTAATGGTGGAGTCAATTCTGTTGTTGTTATACAGTTTACCAAAGTCAGGACATAAAAAGGTTTGTTATATATTTTGACTTTTTTCATGACAGATTACTTTTCATCTTTTAAAATCATGTATTTCATGGGTTCTGTTCTCAGGTGTAAACCGTATTCAAACTGTTATGTATTCAACCAAGCTGCTTTTCGATTCGGAGATACCCGAGGCTGTGGATCTAAAGCTAAGGTTACTTGTTATTTCATTTCTTCATTTTTCAGAAATGCACTTTCTACTACATTTCTTTATTTTTACTTCTCTATGTAATGCTTTTGAGATGTAATCGGTTTACATACTGGTGTTGTCACGGAAAAGGAATATATGAAGGATGACAAAAAAATCATCATTGAAGGTTGTCGAATTGGACAATGATGGGTTAGTTCTTTACTCATCTATTATTTTTTCCTGATTTTTGTTTTCGTTTCTTATTATATGAAATTTAACGTGTAATTTTTTTTAAATAGTAATAAAATTGAATTTGCTCTCTTTGGCAATTATCTTGATGTGCTCAAAAACTTTATTGGTGCTGGTGGTAGAGTCAATTCTGTTTTTGTTATATAGGTTGCCAAAGTCAGGACATACAAAGGTTTGTTGTATATTTTGGCTTTTTTCATGACAAATTACTTTTCATCTTTTAAAATCATGTATTTCATGGATTCTGTTCTCAGGTGTAAACAGTATTCAAACTGTTATGTATTCAACCAAGCTGCTTTTCGTTCCGGAGATTCCTGAGGCCATGGATCTAAAGCTAAGGTTTTTTCTTCAACAGTCTTAATTCAAATATTGTTAATATTTTTTACAATGAAAAAATATTGAAAGCTTATGTTCCCTTTTTCCTCCCTAGAATGGTTGACACTATTCAATCTGGTTCTCAAGTACTCAGCCAGATAACTGAATCTCCAAAAATGATTGTTGAGCAAGAACTGTTGAATGTCTCTGATAAAAAGACTATTCAAGATGACTACCTAAAGGTCCATAACTTCATGTCTCTATTTCCTATATTTAATCCCATATTTCTCAACCCTACGTATTTCAATTTTAATATTTTTATTATTATTTCAGCATTGTTTTTCTGTTGTGTTTGCCACTATTAAACATTTGCACGAGGGTGAAGTTTGGTGGTATATGACGTGCAAATGTTAGTAGTTAGTTTGGTTCCTTCCGTACTTTTTAAATTTTATATGAAAGTTATAATCAATTGAAATATGCACCAAACTAATTTTAAAACAACATGCATTTTAGGAAATGATCACTACTAACCCCTTCATTGATCCCTCTTAAAGATTAGTATTCCAGAAATGTAATATACTCATATTTAAACTTCAGTGTGGTAACAAGTAATAAGAGGCTTTCTTGGCTTGAGATTAGTATTCCAGAAGGTCATACGTTAACACATTTTTCATTTATTAATTGAAGTTGCAATTTTTCTTATTAGTTTTTTTTTTTTGGTAACTAGACGATAAGGAAAAAAACACAGGAACAAAATAAAATTTAGACCCTTAAAAATGCAATACCAACAACATCAGCTTGAAGAAGGTTGCTCATTCCTTGTGGAGCGTGATCAATGATCTTCAATCTTTCCTCTTGAGAGACACTCATTTTTGCAAGAAAATCAGCACATTGATTTCCTTCATGAAGAATGTGGTCCATTGTAACAAACCAATTAAGCTTCATTTTATCCTTTATATTGAGGATCAAAGTAGCCAATTTATGATGAGGACTATGATGCTCAGTAATAAGACTAAGAACGTTCAATGAGTCCGTATAGCAAGCAACTTTTCTGAATCCCAAATTCCATGCAATCTCCAGTCCATGCAAAAGAGCAATCATTTTCGCATGCAGAATGTTAGAGTAGCCAATATAGCCACAAAAACCTGTCACCCAGTTACCATCCATTCCACGAAGCAAGCCACCAAAACCAGCCCTACCTGGATTTCCTATACAGCTTCCATCAACATTGATGATTGACGGGCTCCAGCAAGCGAACCGGATCGAAGCAAGTAATAATAAAACGGTGAGAAACCGAGTATCGAACTCAGGGATTGGGAAACCAAGTGTCACTTCACAAATTAAACAACTATTTAGACTGAGAAATAGGTGTGAAAAGATTTCAAGAAAATAAAAGAAACAATAAAAAGAAACCAAATATTTTTCGGGTTTTTAAATATGAAAAGAGATTTCCAGGAATTGGGTTACCAACAAGACTGCTCACATCACTAAATTGACTACCCCTCTTGTTAATTATCAAAATTTGCTTTGAAGGTGAACTTATCCTAAATAAGTTAATGTTCCCTCTCGGGATACAAGAATCGTGCCCAATTAAACCAACCCCTACTCTCGTGGTAATTGAATTTAAATCGAACCCTTTGAGCTTTGTGACAATTCAGTGAACCTTCGAAGGACCGCTTCTAACTCTCGTGATTTAAGTCCTAAGTTTGATTCCTATAGATCCGATACATAAGTTCACCGCTAAGTTCGTCCTTAGAGTATCTATGACATGCAAATAAGTGCGCACCAAATTCACAAGTAGTTCATGCAATAGGAATCAAATCGAAAGCAAATTGGAATTAACAAAAGGGAAAACATCAATTCATAACATAAAACAAGTCTTGGGCATAGCCTCAATCCCTATAAACAAAAATACTACTCAAGCATTGCCATGGTCATGGCAACCTTGAATAACAAAAGCATAAAAATCCTAAGAGAAAAGAAGAAATTGATAAGAAGAGAAATCTTAATTTTTGCCTAAGGTAGCAGCCCTAAGATCCTATTTTCGAGCCTCTAGGTCCTATTTATAATGTAGGGTAACTTGCATCCCAAGCAATTACAAAATCAGATCAAATCAGGTTTTAAAAGTTTCAGATATTACGCGTCACAGCTGTGATGCCTGTCACGCCGATTCTGTCTTGGAAAACTTGGCTCTGATGGCCTGTCACTGCCGTGATGGCCATCACGGCCTGGCCGTGACAGGTTCTGACTTTTGCGTACTTTTCTTTTCAGCCTTGTTCGATCATGGCCGTGGCTAGGCCGTGATTAGCACTGTTTGACTCAGTTTTCTTACTTTCCAAGCTCCGCCTTCATGCAAACTCCAACATAATTGGTTCTAAGTATTTTAATCTTCATATTTAATTGCCAGATCAATATCTCCAAATTAATTGCCAAATCTTATCATATCCTTTGTTGTTGTGATAGGCAATTATTATCCAAATCCAATTTGATTTGGATCCAATCTTTTATCTCAATGCCAATTGAATTATCTTTTAATCATAATAATCCAAATCCAAATTGGTTTGGATTCAAATCCATCATGTGGGCCCTTTCAATTTACTTGGCAATCTTCAATTTAATTGATTTCCATTATTTTCTTCTTGATACTTTCCTAAAAATCAAAAAAATAAGAATAATATCAAAAAATTAATAAAAATCTAATTAAAATTAATTAAATACACACATTGACTCTAAAATAACCAAAATAGGAAAACAAAGTCTAATTTGAGCTAAATCAAGCATTCAACAAAATTTAATTGATGAAATCCCCTCTAAAATAATAGATAAAACATGATAAGACAGTGGATTATCAAAATATCCCAAACTTAAACTTTGCTTGTCCTCAAGCAAACTAAAACTCAAAAAGACTGGGAATTGGGTGAGCTCAATGGACTCAATTAATTTCGCACAAATTCGATGCAATTTTATCAATTCAATTTTTCTTCAATGTTTCCCCCTTTACATCAATGTAATCCCCACATTCATTTACTTTAAACAATTGAGAATTTTATCATTCATGCAATTATTAATCTAAGCAAAGGGTTCGAGTTACACACAAAAAGGAGATCACCAATTTCAAACATTTGCCTTCCTCACAAGGGCATTTAATAATTCACTCATTCACTCAATTTGTCTAGGCTATCAACTTTCACTCAATTTCACATTACAAGAGCACTTTCCATGAATTTGATTTTCATCTCAAACAAAGTTCCTACGAAAACATGCATGCATTATCAAAAGGTCTTTCATAGGTTGTAATGTAGTCTGGCTAAAGGTAGGATATACAAAGGTGCTAGGCTTTACATCCCTAGGAATTAAGAGAGCATGAAACTTTTTACACTATTATTTTCACTCTAATTCCTTTTTTCATTTTTCTTTTTCATGCTTTGGGTGGCTACTACCTATTTCCTTTGACACCCTTTTATTTTACCCATTTTTGACAATTTTTTTTTCTTTTTCCCTTTTGCCTTTGGCTTCAACCTATATTTTTTTCTTTTTCTCAACCCAAAATAACATATCACATCCTTGTAGCCACCCCAAACTTAGTTTCCTTCAACCCTTGCCTTGCTAAGCATCCATGCTCTCATAAATCCTAAGATTGGGTTAACATGGTTTTTTCCGGATTTTTGGCTTACAACATAAGGTTATCAAGAAACAATAGGTTATTAAGAAACTTGATGTGTCACGAATCCGCAAGTGCACGACTTCGTCGTCAAGTAATAAAAAAAGATCGATCCCACAGAGACCGTGGTCTCAAATAACAATTAATTACTAAATCAATTAAACTGGACTATAAAAGATAAGGATTTTGAAAAGATTTGATTTTTTGAATTAAGTAGAAAATCAAATTTAAAGTTGCAATTAAAATGAAATCAAGAACAAAATAGGAAAGTAGATCAAATCTGAGATTTCAAAATATCAAAAGGGATTCCCAGGAATTGGGTTACCAACAAGACTGCTCACGTTACTAAATTGACTACCCCTCTTGTTAATTATCAAAATTTGCTTTGAAGGTGAATTTATCCTAAATAAGTTAATGTTCCCTCTCGGGATACAAGAACCGTGCCCAATTAAACCAATCCCTACTCTCGTGGTAATTGAATTTAAATCGAATCCTTTGCGCTTTGCGACAATTCAGTGAACCCTCGAAGGACCGCTTCTAACTCTCGTGATTTAAGTCCTAAGTTTGATTCCTATAGATTCGATACCTAAGTTCACCGCTACGTTCGTCCTTAGAGTATCTATGACATGCAAATAAGTGCACACCAAATTCACAAGTAGTTCATGCAATAGGAATCAAATCGAAAGCAAATTGGAATTAACAAAGGGAAAACATCAATTCATAACATAAAACAAGTCTTGGGCATAGCCCCAATCCCTAGAAACAAAAAGACTACTCAAGCATTCCATGGTCATGGCAACCTTGAATAACAAAAGCATAAAAATCCTAAGAGAAAAGAAGAATTTGAGAAGAAGAGAAATCCTAATTTTTGCCTAAGGTAGCAGCCCCAAGATCCTATTTTCGAGCCTCTAGGTCCTATTTATAATGTAGGGTAACTTGCATCCCAATCAATTACAAAATCAGATCAAATCAGGTTTTAAAAATTCCAGATATTGCGCATCACGGCCGTGATGCCTGTCACAGCCAGGCTGTGACAGATTCTGTCTTGGAAAACTTGGCTCTGATGGCCTATCACGGCCTAGCCGTGACAGGTTCTGACTTTTGTGTACTTTTCTTTACAGCCTTGTTCGATCATGGCCGTGACGGCTGTCACGGCTAGGCCGTGATGGGCTCTGTTTGGCTCAGTTTTCTTACTTTTCAAGCTCTGCCTTCATGCAAACTCTAACATAATAGGTCATGAGCATTTTAATCTTCATATTTAATTGCCAAATCAATATCTCCAAATTAATTGTCAAATCTTATCATATCCTTTGTTGTTGTGATATGCAATTATTATCCAAATCCAATTTGATTTGGATCCAATCTTTTATCTCAATGCCAATTGAATTATCTTTTAATCATTATAATCCAAATCCAAATTGATTTGGATTCAAATCCATCATGTGGGCCCTTGCAATTTACTTGGCAATCCTCAATTTAATTGATTTCCATTATTTTCTTCTTGATACTTTCCTAAAAATCAAAAAATAAGAATAATATCAGAAAATTAATAAAAATCTAATTAAAATTAATTAAATACACACATTGACTCTAAAATAACCAAAATTGGAAAACAAAGTCTAATTTGGGCTAAATCAAGCATTCGACAAAATTTAATTGATGAAATCCGCTCTAAAATAATAGATAAAAGATGATAAGACAGTGGATTATCAATGATAATAGTGTCCTCTGTAGAATTTTTCCATGCCACCCACTTATCATTGCCCTCTCCATGACTTTGTTTTGGGTAACATAACTTCAGAGTTGTACTGAGATTCACGGCTGCAGCAATCAGACTATAAAAAGGCATTTGTTCCTTGCCTATAGTTACCATGTTCCTATTCCTCCAAGCCTACCTGAACTCCACTATCTCAGCCAAGCCAACTCATTCATTTGAGAGAAAAACTTAGAACTTGAGAACCCGAGAGCTTCCCACAAACGTTTAGAAACTGTGCAGTCCCTAATGCAGTGAAAAACATTTCTTCAAACTCAAAACAGCGCTGACAAACATTGGAAGGGGCCATACCACGATGGTGAAGCAATGTCATCGTTGGGACAGAGTTATGGCAAGCCAACCATGTTAGAAATTTCAAGTTCTTTGGAGCTCTTATTTTCCAAACCCACGACCAAGAGTTCTCATTTGAAATAGACTCCCTCCTATGTAAAAGTCAGTCATACCCAGTTTTGGTAGTATAAAACCCATGTACATTTGCATCCCATATCAGATTGTCAGGCACGTGCGTATAAAGATGGGCATCCATCTCCATAATCTCACTTCTAATATCATCAAGGAGCTGAGTTGCCAATCGGTTAAGCTGCCAAGAATGATTCTGAAAAACATCTTTGATCATCATGTTAGCGTCTTGAATATTAACGTAATCCACATGGTTGCACAAGGGACCATATCTTGTCCACAAGTCATACCAAAAAGAGGAGCTGCCATCTCCAAACCTCATTTTATAACCACCTCTGAGAACCTCTTTGGCTTTAAAGATTGAGTTCCAAATACTAGAGCCAGACTTGCTCTTACAGTCCAAAAAACAAGGAGTAGTGACATATTTTTCAAACAAAATTTTCACCCATAACTTGTCTTCATTTTGTTGCATACCCCACACAAGTTTGCCAAGTAAAGCAGTATTTGCTTCCCTGGCCATCCTAACACCCAACATCCCATCTTTTTTGGCAAAATAACTTTACTCCAATTCACCAAGGGGATACCTTTATCCTGATTTCCCTTCCAAATGAAACTTCTTGTAACTCTATCAATCAAATCCCAAGTGCTTTGAGGAAGCCAAAAAATCTGCATATAGTAATTAGGAATGGAAGTCAGAACAGACTTAGCAAGAGTGATCCTTCCAGCTTTATTAAGAAGTCTGTGTTTCCAATAGGCTAGCCTTGTTTGCATTTTTTCTAGGATAAAATCTAAGTAAGCTTTTTTAGGTCTCCTGTTAAGGATGGGGAAGCCCAGGTATTTTTCCAAGGAAGGTGTGCTTCTGATTGAGGATATGGAAGTGTATTTCCTACCTTATTTCTAGACACCCCTGAAGAGAACATTGTTCTAGATTTTGCAATATTCACCTTAAGCCCCGAAGCCTTGCCAAAGTCATCAAATAATTTAGCAATTAGTCTTGCCTGAGAACTCTTAGCTTTCGTAAATAAAAGGACATCATCGGCAAAGAAGATATGTGAAATATGAGGCCCATTTTTAGAAACTTTAACCGGAAGCCACTTCCTCAAATTCACATACTCCATGATAGCCAAAGATAATTTCTCCATACAAATGACAAAAAGATATAGGGAGAGGGGATCCCCTTGTCTAAGGCCCCTTGTATGAGAGAAATTAGGCAACCTCTTACCATTCCAAAGAATAGATAAAGAAGACGATGTAACACAAAACATGATCAGCTTCACTGTTGAAGGAAGAAAGCCAAAATCTTGCAAACAAATTTGGAGAAAATCCCAGCTCACATGGTCATAAGCCTTCTCCAAATCAATTTTATAAGCCACATCACCTTTTTTCTTCTTAGTTTTTTTCATGCCATGAACTATTTCTTGCAGAATTATGGCATTATCAGAAGTGCATCTACCAGGCAAAAAACTACTTTGATGTGGGCCAATAATATCATTAAGGAAAGGGCGCAACCTATTGACAAGAACCTTTGTAATAATCTTGTAAATAGTATTGCACAGACTTATAGGCCGAAATTCCTTAAAATTACCTGGGTTATCCACCTTAGGAATCAAAGTAATTAAAGTTTTCGAAATGGAAGGATCAAAAAAGCCCAATAAGAAAGCGTCCTTGACAAGCTTCCAAATATCATCTCCCACCACATGCCAATATTGTTTGAAGAAAATAGGTTGAAACCCATCCGAACCAGGGGCTTTAAATGGTTTCATAAAATTTAGAGCTTTAGAAACCTCGTCTTTACTTACTGGTTGCATCAAAATTGCTTTTGCTTCTTCGGTCAAACTCGGAACATTGGGGACCATGAATTGAGTGGAAATGTCATGGCTATTTGAGCAGAAGAGTGAACGGAAAAAATTAAACGCTCCCGCCTGTAAAATACCTTCATCACAGCACCAAATTCCATTAGGCAATTGAAGACCATGAATTTTGTTTCTCTTCCTTCTTATTATAGTTTGTGCATGAAAGAAAGAAGTATTCTTATCTCCCAATTTAACCCACTGCTCTCTAGATTTTTGGTACCAATGAAGCTCCTCTTGGAAAAGAACTTGATTGTACTCATGATGAAGATTTTTTTCCAGTTGAACAAGAGCAACAGAATCTACCCGTTCTAGAGTTCTCTGAATACCTTTTAGGCGAGCCTCAATATTTTTCTTCTTTTTAAAAATATTACCAAAGGTCTCATGATTGAAATTCAAGCAATCTTCCTGGACCTTTCTAAGAGCTTCAACTGGCCTACCAACCTTACTCCTCCAAGCATCCTCTACAACATTTTTGAAATCATCATGGACAATCCAAGTAGCTTCAAAATGGAAAGGCCGGGGACCTCTAGATTGAGGGAGGCCTCCCAACTGCAGAAGGAGAGGATTATGATCTGAGTGGAAACGACAAAGAACCTCCACATAAGCTTCCGGGAACGCCATACACCAAGGAAGATTTGCTAAGCCTCCGTCTAATTTTTTAGCAATAGCTCTGTTACCTCTACAATTCCGATGCCACGTAAATCGACCTCTAATGGTATGAATATCTACTAAACCACAGTGATCCAGCACTTGACCAAAAGCTTCAGCTCTTGACTGACAGAATAAGCCACCTCTTTGGTCCCCTGGCAAAAGGACTTCATTAAAATCTCCCATGAGAGCCCAAGGAGAATGAATTG
This sequence comes from Sophora flavescens, assembly GCA_030762895.1. Classification (NCBI taxonomy): domain Eukaryota; kingdom Viridiplantae; phylum Streptophyta; class Magnoliopsida; order Fabales; family Fabaceae; genus Sophora; species Sophora flavescens. The sequence continues at coordinate 182,996,009 of CM061066.1, forward strand.
AAGAACTAAGATCACATAAATAATGCCAAAAATCAGACCTTACAGCAGGGATAGGGCTAGCATAAAGTCCTGTGCAAGTCCAACTTTTGCTACTCGATGACATACTGAAAGTGAGTGAAAAATTATTTACATCAATGATTGTGATACTAAAATTGCTTCCTACATGCATAAGGATCCACAGCCCACCCGACTGGCCTCGTGCTTCAACAATGTGAATCGGCTGGTATCCCTGTTGATTCCAAAAACTTCTTGTCCTTTCAAACTGAATGTGAGTTTCCATAATGAAAAGAATAGAAGGCTTAGTTTTTCTGACAACATCTCTAACATGTCTCTTTGCTGTGGAATTATTTGCCCCTCTAATATTCCAAGAGAGGATTGAAATATCTTGAAATTCCATCATCATAAACAAAAAACAAAGAAGGGTTCCAAATAACAAGAGCGAAGAACAACCCATTAAACCTTGTCAAGGGTGTCCATTACCACCTCTTCCTCCTTCTGAGTCTCCATAACAATCTCATGATAAGCATTCTCCAAACTTCCCTCCACCATTGCATCCTGAACCTTAATTGGTGAAGTCATATCTGGGGGCTCAGGTTCATCAATAAACCTAAAATGATTAGAGCCAATTTGTTCAATATGCATGGCAGTCTTCACATCTGGCTTGATGGATGAAGAAGCCATATGCACGACGTTGCTACTCTGGACTTCTTTTTGAGATGAAGGGGCGTCATTCATATGCATGGGTTTAAGATTGGTACGTTGGGACATTAGTTTAGTCAGTGCCTTCTTTTGATACTCCACTTGCCCCACATTAGAAATATTGCCTTTATTAAGAAGTTGACCCACACTACTACTCTGACCTTGATCATGGCGTCTTGTTTTCTTCTTGTTCCAATTCTTTGGATCTTTCCCTTCAACTGGTGGCCCATTATTTTCCTTAACAAGTCCATCAGAATAATTGACTTGTTGCTTCCCCTTATTTTGCGCCAACATATCTTCACGCGGTAAAAGATTGAGCCCTTCAAATTTGTTGCCCCTATTATTATTGTTACCTTTTTTAGCCGCATCTTTTTGGTTAATAGGAGCACGTTTTTTGCGGGTAGCAATCATCCACTCACCATGCACATCTTCCTCAACATTATTACTAATTAATGGGCTCTTTAATTTATCCTTGATTCCCTCCACAATATTAGCAACCCGTTGCCTACAGTTACCAGAATTCTGCACTGTTGCTACCGGTTGAAGGATTCCAGATTCCGGCTCGGCCCTTGTTTTCTTTGTACAATTTCTGGTAAGGTGCCCATAGCATCCACAAGCTGCACATATAATATGTAATCCTTCATACTCCACCTTATACCAATGATCATTCAACCACACTTTCCCCACAATTGGTTGGGTTAAATCTATTTCAACACAGATTCTAGCATAACGACCCCTTTCAAACCTCAGCGTGTTCGTATCCACTTTAATGGGTTTCCCCACCGTAGATGCCATAGCCATCAAGAAACTTTCATCATAATAAACTAAACTCAAACCTGAGATTCTGATCCAAACCAAAGTGCGATCAACTTTCGCATGCGATGAAGTAAACTCGGGGCTCCAGTTTGTGACTGCCAGATAATGATAAAAAATCTTCCATGGGCCTTCAGTAGCCACTTTCTCCTTGTCAGCAGGCAAATCAAATTTCACCATATAAAAACCATTGTCAACATCCAGCATATCGAAACCTCCCGCCAGGCGCCACAATCTCCTCAACTTTTCTTTCAAAACATTGTAGGCAATGTTTTTGCCAAGTAGATGAATCACTAGTGCATCTTCCCATGGACTGCAAAACTCCTTAAAGACATTAGCATCTAGGAACACTTTCGGAAGCAGTCTGTTCCATTCCACATGCTCCACACGCACAAGCTTATGAGCAATGAGGTTTGATTTCTCCCTCATCGGAGGAGCTTTTTTGTGTCCCAATACCTTATCTCGAAAAGAAATCTTTGGTTCCTTATCCGGTGGTTTCTCCGATTGCGGAATAGGCTCAGGTCTAGTTGTAGAGAAAACCACTCCCTCCATCATATCTTGTTTTACAAATGTTATGACAATTATCTAATATAAAAAAATTTCTTATTAGTCGATTAGATTATAAAAAAATTTATGTTATGCATTTATAAACCACGTATTGATCTAAATTTGTTTAACTATTTCTATATTTTAGATATTAAAAACACCTATATAACTAATTTTCACTTTTGCAAAAATCATCTCTTGCATTGCATGGGTTCAGTTACTAGTAAATAAATAAATTCAAACTCAAAAGGGTGTTTCCTCCGGAGCTTTCTCATGGGATCATTGCTGATTCAGTGTCTATTATGTTTCCTAGATTATAGTTTCTTTTTGGTTTTCTTATCGTTTATTTACCCCCAAAAAAAGCCTCAAAATGGTGCATATTTTAGTTAAACTTCAAACTTATCTCTTCGGCTTAAATGTAATCACCCGTTCAATGGAATTGTTCAGTTCAGTTCTCGTCTTCCAATTAAAATACTACTTCCTCCTGTTTCCAATATAAGAAATAAAATCCTAAATTACATCAACATGATGTGACACAATTTGTAGATAATTGGACCCTTTAAGCATATGGTCAGGGATTTGATTCCTGGCTCATACGTATGAAAGAGTATCTGTTGGGAGAGGTCAACCCCTTAAATGGATATCGGTACCTCGAGGGATTAGTCTCTGGCCCCCGACTGGAGGATACCCGAGTTCACCCAAAAAACTCTAAAATACACGGACCGAGGAAATATATTGGGATGAGTTAACTGTAATTAATACTCATATAAATTTCCAAAACAATCCCTCTAATTTTAATTAATATTCATGTGGTCTATAATTAATGACAATAAGTTATAAGGGCAATATTGAAAATTAGCATTTAATATGTGTGAAAATTGATGCATGTTTCTTATATTTTGGAACAAAAAAAAAAGACGTATTTGTTTCTTATATTGTGGACTGGAGGGAGTACATCTGATCCACAATATAACAAACAAAACCCTGAAACACACGACCAAAGAAATGTATTGGAATGAGTTAATTGTAATTAATACTCATATAAATTTCCAAAAATTATAATTTTAATTAATATTCTGATGGTATATAATTAATGACAATAATTAATAAGGACAATATTGAAAATTACTACCTCCATACTCAATTATAAAAAAAAAAAAAAAATTCACACTTATTAAGGAAGTTAGTTAATTTAGTTTAATTTTCTTGATTTATATATAAAAAAAGAATTATAATTACTAAATTAACCTTTAATTGTCTCAGGAATGTACAATGCTTTTGAAAAACATAAAGGAAGAATTGGTTTGATTGGTTGATTTTCTCGATTTTTGGAATACTTGCATTAAATTGAGTTGAGTTGGTTAGATTTTACTTATATTTGAGTTCAAAAAATATAGATATTTTTTTGTTTATAATTGAATCCAGAGATAACATCATTTAATATATATATGAAAATTGATACGTGTTTCACATTTCTTATATTTTGGAGAGAAAAAAAAAAACCATTTGTTTTGTATATTATAGGTAGTATCATGCTCAAGGCTCGAGCCTTAAACTATTCCAGCATGCTTTGCTCTGTTAACGAGTGACCCTTTTTGGATTTGGAGTGACTTTGAAACATGTAAAAATAATGGTCGAATTCTACATATGATAGGCAGCAAATTTCTTGTGATTTTCGCTTTATTTCGGAGGCTGACAACATTTTGAGCCAAAGTTTTATGGTTTTAACAATTTAATATCAAAATGCAGAATGTTCACATACATAAAGAAAAAAGAATAGTTAGAGAGGAAAAAACACAAGAAGCAATTCTTTTATACAGCAAGAAGAATTCAAAGATACACAAAATAGAGACACAAACAAAATATGTGTATATATGGTCTGGATGTCTCCAGTTAAATTCTACAGATGGAAAATTTGTCAGATTATAGTATAAATGCAAATCACATATATTTTTTAATTTGGAACAGAACAATAAACTCAAACTCCCTTTAGACGCTTCACTGAATACCCCACTTTGATCTAACAGGTTTTCTCGCACTAGTTTTGGCTCCTAGATTTTTCCATGGCCCTTGGAGCTGCAACCAAGACAATTGAAAACATATATTTTTAAGCAATCTAGCATTCCAATATAAATCAGTGATCCATATCAATATTTTGATGAAAGCATGAGTGCACAACTCTGCATGTAAATGAATGCTTAAAATAAGACATACCAAGCCCAATTGCCTCAGAGCCTTTCATGATCCTTAGTCTCCTACATGAGTCAATGAACATCCTGCAGCAACAAAGGATTTTAAGTCAAAAAGTTCACCCACTGAACTTGAAAAATGACATTCTCCCCAAACATGATCTTTAAGGATTTATAACAAGAGGATAAACAACTCACTCCCAAGGAACATCACCCACAAGCATCCAATCTCCATCCTTATCTTCATATGTAAGAACATATTCAGAACCATGGAGAAGATCCCTCAAAGAGCTCTCACTTAGTCCATCTTTCCCAGGAAGTCCAGGAGAATTGCATTGACCTAATTTCAAGAATAGGAAAATGTTATAGTGCAAAGTGGCTCACACCAAATTCCAAAGGGAAATATTGTGGCGCCATAAAATGTTTCACAGCATAGATCAATTTTGTTAAAAATACTATAAGCCTTTGAAAGTCAAACTAAGAAAACTTATGACTGATAAAAAGTGGTCCATCAAAAATCATGTAAGTATTTTGAATAAGGTAGATAGAGTACCAATGGTAAAGCAGCTGAACATCTTTTCAAGAGCCGAAGAAAGTTCCATATAGTTGCTGTAGGTTTTCAGATCAACCTTTCTCAGATAAGGGGCACCATCCATGCTGACCTTCACATAGAGACAACCAAATCCTGGTTTTCCTTCAGCTTCATCACTGTTCTTTGTCAAATTAGAGGCCATCGTGTTCTTTCGAAAAGATCGAATTGGTGGCCACCCCACAACCTGTGCCCTGTTGCAAAAGTTTGGTATTTCATTAGTCACCAAACCAAGATATAGAAAAGATGACCTTTCCCATGAAGGAAAAAACTCAATAGCCATTAAATTTGAATTTCCATAGAAGACTTCACTTTTTGCAGAAGAAATCAGCAAAAATTAACTATCATATAGCCTTGCAATAAAACCGGGATTACAAATTGTTTTACTTGACTGATTACAAACCTGCCTCATACATCCTTCCTTTTTGAGTCAAAATAAGGCACCATATCTGACAGACAAAGTTTAGTAATTTTTCTTTTTTCAAGAAGGCATCAGAAATACAGTATACATAATATCATACTCCAGTAGTTTAATTTCCTATTGATGCTCACAATTTCAAATTCTCTATGAAAAGAACACCAATTATAATTTACTATATCTTTCACCTTAGTCTAGGACTCTAACTCAAACACGTTTATTAACCTGTTCCTTTATTGAGTGAGTAAAAAATTTAGCAGTAAGAGAAAGAGATGTAGACAGTAAATAAAACAGAAAACAAAGTAACAGTAGAAAAAAGATAAGCAGGTGCAAAACTTACTTTGCAGCAGGAGCAGTGGCATGCTCATTTGTTCCAGCAACCTGATTATTCTTTTCCTGAACTGATGACTTGGCAGATTGGGGAACTATACCAACCTCTTTGATGGTTTGTGTAGTAGTATTAGCCTGCTTGGTGTTAGTAGTTTTAGCCTCTAAACCTACAACAAGAGACTTACCAACATTCCCAGCTCTAGGAGAGAACAAAGCAGCTCCTTTTCCCATATCAACCTCAGATCCATCAGTGACAGAGAAAACCCATTTCCCAGAAGAAGAAGAGCATTCAATAGCATCAGAGAAACCCCTCTTAGCCCCAGCCACAAAGTTCTTCAAAGGGGTTGCAACAGAACAAACATTATTCTGCAAGTCCTTGCCAAAAAGAGACACCCCACCAACAGCTCCTGGTTTTCTCTCAGGAGACTGGCAACCAGGGAGGCCAAGCCTCAGCTCTGTCTCCTTCAAGTTGTTGCCATCCTCAGAGGAGAGGGTGGAGGCAGAAGCAGCAGAAGAAGAAGATGATATCTTGTCAGAGCTTCCATCCATTGATGGATTCTCTGCTAAGCCTATGTAATCATGTTCCAATGGTCTAGACATCAAAATGGCTAACTGAAAGGATCTCTAATATGTGACACAAGTTTAGACAAGTGAAGTATGTTATATAAAAAACTTAGAAACAACAAAGTAAGCAAGAGAGTCAGAAAGCAAAGCTTAAACAGCAGTTATGGTTTGGTATTGATATGAACTCTATGAAGTCCAACAGATGGTTTTGTTGATGCAGAAAAGAACCTTCTTGGGCCTTTCTGTAGCTAGCTTTTTCCTCTTAAATGTTATTTTTTAATAATATTATATACCTATTTATAATATATTATTTTATAGTTAATGAATTATACAATTTTTATTAAAGGATATTATATTATTTTTCTTTTTATTCTAATTTTTAAGTAAAATTATACATACTCTTAATTATCTATTTGTATTTTTATCAATAAATTATAATTTTATTGGAGTCTCACGTTGAATAATGATATGAGTGATTATAAGTGGGGGTAATTTTCATCGAATGAGTAAGTTTTTGTATTAACTTAGTCTCAAACCCAAATTTTAAGAAATTTTTAAAAAATTATAGTTATAATAATTAATAATCAATTACCATTATCCTTAATTTAATCACCTGTAATGATGTAGGAGATTGATTTGTAAGTGATGAATTACAAGTATTTTCCATTCCTTCATCCAAACATATGTTTTTCTTATACGTATAATAATTTGAGATATAATAGTGATAGGTGTGTTAGGCATTATTTTTTAGCTATGTTTTTTTTTTTTGTAGTAAATAGATTTGTCATTGAAAATTATTAAAATAAATTTATATGGAGAATACTAACTAGTATTTTTAAGGCACTCTTTAAGAAACCAAAAAAAGAAAGTTTTATTGGGGAGTTGATATATTTAATGTTTGAAAAGGTGAAGTAGTTAGTTTTCCAATAAAAATATGATTTTATTGGTTCCTTAAAGAATACCCTAAAGGCACTACCAATTTACTCCCCCCGGTCCATGTTATAAGCAAAAAAATCTCAAATGATCCAATATATAAGCAAATTTTGTTTTCCAATACTCATTTAATGATATTATTCATAAAATATCCTTTGTTTAATACAAATTTTGTTTTTGAATGACTCATTATATTTTCAACAACATAAATAACATCTGTTACCGTAAAAAAGAATTTAGATAAAAAACATAATTTTTTAATAAAATTAACTATTAATTTAATACGTATGTTGCATTATTTTTTTTTCTTCTTATAATATGGAATGGATCGGAGGGAATATATAGGAGAGCATTAAGTATAAGCAATTGCACCGACAGGAGGCTGAGGATTCCCCGGCAACCTTTTGTGCACTGTTCCCTACAACTTTACCATTAGTAGGTTACTTTAAAGTTAGACATTATAAATTCCAAATTGCAGAGCATGGAATTATATAATAACTGAGTGTGAGGTGAAAGAGAAACAGATGGAGAAAGATAACAACTGTGACGGTGCAGTGAATCCTCCACGCGCGTATCGTATCGTATCCAATCGTAATAATGATATATGAGATCGGACGGTGTTGGTCACTCTATATGGTAGTTAGGGGACAAATTGTTGGAGTTGAGTTTGAGGCAGTAAAACCCTCATCATTGCATTTGCTATTTTTCATTATATTAAAATGTCTTGTCTGTCTCCTTCACTTCATTCCCTCTTCTACGGATACACTCGACATTCTACAATACATAAAAAAAAAAAAAACTACAATACACATTATCTTAGGCGTTAGGGTTAGAATAATGCTTGTGATGATTCACAACATTTTGGTTTAGAAACTTGAAAGTATAGAAAAAAAATGTATATACATTTTTAAGAATTAATTATTTTCAAGAAATTAAAATTTATGTTTTGACTTATTTTCTTATCCATGAAAAATAGGGTGCATTTTATATTTTCATTTACTAGATATTATTAATTTAGGATCTGCTTGGCAAAAAATAATTGATAAGTTAGCTTATAACTGATAAGCTAATTTTTAGTCGATAGCGGAAAAACTAGCTGATTGAATTTGAAGTGTTTGATAAAATTAGGGATTGAACTAACTTATAAATGTAAAATGACATAAATATGATAGACATGGTAAAATAAAAATTTCATTAAATAATTGGGGTAAAAACGAGAGAAAAGTCAATAAACTATAAGTCATAAGTTAAATAAATTAGCTTATGAAAAAAAAAACTACTAATTAATGAGATAAGCTTATTTATCAAACATCACTATTTCAATCAAACAAATTTATAAACTAATCAAATAAGTTATAAGCTAACTTCTTGAATTTGAAATAGAGTCTTAATCTCGTGAAAAGCACCATAAAAAAAATTAATCTCGTAAAAGTATAAACTTTTATCAACACTTTCATGTCTCGAACTAGGGCTTTTTCTTGGTAATCTCTCGAATCTCAATCCAACGTTACTTCTCTTTCTTGGTACAAAATCCAGCATTATTTTTTTACCTCCGCTGGTATGTCCAGCCAGCATTGTGCTTCTCCAGCATTGTATTTTACTTTTTATTTTTTTTTATAATGACTCAATCAACATTGTGTTTTAGTTTTTAGGCTAAAATACATTTTTAATCCCTTATCTTATATTTAGGTTCTGTTTTAGTCCCTCAACTATTTGACGTTATACAAAAACACCATTCTCATCAGTTTTACATTGACAGCATTATGTATCCGTCATCAGTCACTGGAAACCGTCGTCGCCGTCATCAGAATCTGGGTTTTAGAGAGATAAAATCACATTTTCTCTTTTTCCTTTTCTTCCTCCCTTTCCTTCTTCCCCCTCCTTAAAAAGAAAGCAAAGGAAGGTGTTGGGTTGAATTGTTACATTATCACCATCAATAAAAAGACCATTTTATCTGTTACATTATCACCATCTATAAAAAAACAAGATCCATTACGATCACTGTTACTGCTACTACAATCTGATTCTCTGATTCAGATTGATTGCATGTGTCACCAAAATTCTTCTTTTTTGTTCTTATTGTAAATTGAGATTTTGGTTTGTGTTCTTTGATTTTGTGTTGTGTAATAAAACAAAGAAAGGAAGCGCTTTGATTTGGAAGATGAGTTGGCGCAGGGTTTTGAGATCTGCACATGTCCTTGCTACTCATACTTTTCTCCTTTGTTTCACTCTCTTCCTCCTCTTGGTGGTTAGTTTTTTCTTCTTTTTTGTTTTTTTAAGTAATTTGTTTCTCGGGTTTTCAGTTTTGCATTAATTGGATGCTGAATTTGAAGAGGAAGAAGGAGGAAGAAGAAGGGGGAAGCAGGAAGGGAGGAAGAGAAGGAAGAAGAGAGAGAAAGAGAAAATATAGTTTTCTCTATATAAAACCCAGATTCCAGCGGCGATGGCGGTTTTGGCGACTGATGGCGGATACCTAACAAAAAGGGTGTTTTTGTATAACGTCAAATAGTTGATGGACCAAAATAGAACCTTTTAAAAATGAGGGATCAAAACAGAACCTAAAAATAAAATAAGGGACCAAAGTTGTATTTTAACCTAATTTTTATTATCGTGTGGTGAGTCGGTAATTATGCTTTCTTTTCAACTTTGTTTTTTTCTTGGTGATGGATGATGTCTTGCTTTTAAATTTCAATTATGTATTCCTACACTCACCGTAAAATTTTCAATTTCAGACTCATATTATCAATGTATACTTCCTCCTGTTCATATTATAAGCAAAAAATTAATGCAGCACACATACTAAGGTAGTTAGTTAATATAATTTAATTTGATTAAAAAAATTAGATTTTTACTTAAATTATCCTTTATGGTAATGAGAAGTTGTTATGTTGTTGGGAATAGAAAGATTCTTTGAAAAACAATACTTACATTAAATGAATGTTATTTTAAAAATAATATCATTAAATGAGTAATTGAAAAATAAATTTTACTTATATATTGGACCAAAAGATTTATAATTTTTTTATAATATGTACAGGAGGGAGGACACTTTTTTGAGCAAAATACACTCACTGAAACGCACTGTTTAATAACTTTCACGAAATAATGTAAAATTTCTATAATTGCGTAATTTTCTAGGGGAAAAACACATGAAAGCAGCCATCAGTCAAAATTCTTTAGTTGAACAAAGCAAGTAGTCCATACCCAACCCATCATATGTAATGGAAACCTAATAAGTTGTTTGCACCCATTGAGGTAACCGAAGGAGGATCCGGATTGGGTGGGATTTAACATTTAAAGTTTTTATTTAATATTTTCATATATATATATTGTGTGGTTGGGATTTTTTGTGACTGCACCAAATCCAAATCCACCGAAGGAGGGTATAAGCATTTATTTTCCACCAAATATTAATTTCCACAATTTGAAGTCATTTTCTTATGTTAATTTCCTTAAACTAATTGAATTAAGGACTCGGTACAATGTATCGCCATCAATTGTGCCCCCACCTATCCATATATATAATGCATCGTTAGTAGTTCGAACATTATAGTTGTATGTTTCTTTCTTTTTGGTACACATGGGGCTGCTTCATTAATGCCATAATCCCATTGTTGAACCCTGAAAGCCCCAACGCTTACGATACAGTAGATAACTAACATGCTCCAAGTTTAATATACAAATATGTTGCCATGAGCATCAAAAAGAGTTGTGATATTTGAACACAAAATTTAGATATGACACTGTATATATTTGTTTATATTTCTCACTTATTTCTTATCATCTTTATATACACGTGTTTCGATAATACCACAAAAAATAAAGGAGACATCATATAATGTGTTCAAAAAAACATTATTCCACCAAAAAAGATTGAACATAATAGATAATACACAATACAGTGAATATATATATATATATATATATATATATAAATAAATAAATAAATAAATAAAGAGAGAGTTTAATTTTGATATATTGTTATTGTAAAAAAAAAATTCGTTATTAGTAAACTTGCTAAGACTAAGAGCCAAGAGAACCATCCAGATATGCATTGATTTTTGCTGCTTTTGCAACAAAGGAAGACCAGTAGAATCAACCAGCAAAACCACAGGATGAGAAGGAAAGTGATTAAGTAGTTTAAAACAATAAAGTGAGAAAATTCTTTGACTACACTAGCTAGGGACCAAAAAAGCAAAAGGATTCCCGAATTGGTAGCTCTCTCCTATGCTTATATAATTAGATGAATCTGTATTATAACTTGTAAGCCAAAGAAACTTCAAATTTTTCTACAAAAAGTTTGGGTTGAGGTGATATATATCTACATCAGAAATGACAAAGAACATATGAAAAAAGCGTTAGTCTTCTCATAGTTTTGGCCCATGCTTTGCTGGGTTCCAACCAAATAGTTCAGAAATCTTTAATGAGCTTTTGTTTTTTGCTGGAATGATGGATTTGGGGGATAGATTATGATGACAATAACAGCTTAATGACTTTAACATGCATGGACCCAGTTGCTCCCCACGCCTTGTTTAAAGTTTCATACATTCGACTTCGCTGGCAAACTCTAATTAATTGTTACAACCAAATCCGACCCCCCCTACCTCAATGGCTTTATAGCGTTTCTTATTCATTCAAAGCTTCAATCTGATCCAAAACTAAAGAGCATAGAGACATTCATGTTAACAAATATTCTGACTTATCCTCTTTTCCAGTTGTTATACAAATATGTAAGATCACCGACAGTAGTCGACACATTTAACACATCTGGTCAAGCCTTCCGCTTATACTAACTGTGACTTGGATACGATTTCTAGATCTCTGATGTTGATAGACAATACATAAATTTTACTATAAATCATTATTGAGTTTGGTGGTATTCCCTGATCTTAGAGGGGGCATGCCTTCCCCAATCTAAGCTTTTGTTTAACAAAAAAAAAAAAACAGTATGTCAGATCAATTCCATAATAAAAGCAATAAGACTACTATTTTGGCTCCCTTGTTAATAATTCTAGTATCAAGGTTAACTATCGCAATTCAGACTTGTAATTATGCATATGGTTTAAATTTATAATTTCACTTGCTACGACTCTAATTAATCACCTAAACTAACAGCAATACAGCAAATTTACCACTTTTGAAAATGGAAAGAATTTTTTTATCTCAGAACTATGAAGCCGTTTTATTTGACTATATGTGTGAAGGAGAGCTCCAAGTGGCAATATCATTGACAGAAGATACGAGTTCCACTGTCGTAGAATGTGGGGGTGAAAGATTCACTATTATCTTTTCATATTTTTCCTCCTTTCTAATAATACTTGATGAGTAAATAGCCAAAATGATCCCTGAAACTGTGAGGTCGTGTCAAGTTGGTCCCTCAAATTAACGAAATTTTAAAAAGGTCCCTGAAACTGTCAAACGTTGATCAAGTTAGTCCCTCCGTTAGTCAGGATTCGTTGACGCCGTTAACGACGCTTATGTGACACATTACACGTATATTTGAGGGACTAAATTGATACAGGTACCAAATTGACACTCAATTTTTTTTTTCAAAATCCCCAAGTTGTTCTTCTTCTTCTTCTCCCCCGTCGTTTCTACCACAGCCCATTTGCCTGACAAGGATTCTCATGTCAAAGACGAACCATTCTTGGATCCCATAAGCTCTTGCAGCCACAGGCCTCACCATATTTTGCTTTTGCTGTTGCATCTTCTTCTTCATCAGCTGCTGCCACCAAAACCAACAGCAACCCCACAATGGTAGTAGTACCATCATATAAGCCCAGAAAATAAAGTAATGGATACTTTACACAGTTGAAGACAAACTGGGAAGAATAGATAGTGGGGTGAGTGCATAATGGTCAAAATGAACATGAATAAAAATGAAAAGTAGAGAGAGAAAGAGGAGAGAGGAGGAAGAAGGGGGTGTGTGGTTAGATGAAATTGGTTGTCCTATCATAAGAAGGCAAGAATTGTGGATGTTTAAAAAGTGTGTTGTTCAAGAAGCTAAGGACGTCAGCTGTGCTCTTCTGCGCATTTTCTGTCCCACTGAGATTGTCTGTCCAAACATAATGTGGCCTAGTAAATGTGGGCAAAAGCAAATAAGGGAAATGGAAATGAATGTATGGTTGGTGTACGGTTTTGGGCATGAGATATAAGATAGTTCTTCTGCTTTGGCTTTGCTTAACCTCTCCCACTCTCAAATCTCAATCTCTTTTTTACTCTCTATTGCTTGTCCCAGAAGCCCAGATTAGCTAGATTTGCACAAGCAACCTCTATCCTATTCTCGTTTCCTGGCTTAACCCTCATCAATTCCCATAAGAAGAAGATGCAACAGCAAAAGCAAAATATGGTGAGGCCTGTGGCTGCAAGAGCTTATGGGATCCAAGAATGGTTCGTCTTTGACATGAGAATCCTTGTCAGGCAAATGGGTTGTAGTAGAAACGTCCGGGGAGAAGAAGAAGAAGATGAAGTTAGGAATTTAAAAAAAAAAAATTGAGTGTCAATTTGGTCCCTGTATCAATTTGGTCCCTCAAATATGCGTGTAACGTGTCACATAAGCGCCGTTAACGGCATCAACGAACCCTGACTAACGGAGGGACTAACTTGATCAACGTTTGCAGTTTCAGGGACCTTTTTGAAATTTCGTTAATTTGAGGGACCAACTTGACACGACCTCACAGTTTCAGGGACCATTCTGGCTATTTCCTCAATAATTGATTCTCTTACTTTGCTTACTTTTGTTACATTCTATATCCATCATATGTAGATGAAAGTGTGAAACTTGCGGGACCCGTTTGCCGCGCACCATTGCTACAGTGAACAAAAGTTGTAATTAAACAATGAGTGTGTGTTTGATTTCACTTTTGGAGGTACCAGAAATGCTTCTGCACCTGTCAAACGTGATTCTTGTAAAAAAAAAAAAGAGGTGTTTGGGAACATGTTTGTGGAAGCAATTTTGCATCCAGAATTGATTCTACCAGAAGCAGCTTAGAATAGTTTATGCTTTTGGATTGAAAAATTATACTAAGTTTTACATCAAACTTGCTTTCAAAGTAAAAACATTCAAACATAAATCACTTTACTTCAAACTCAACAAAATTAATCCGATCCAAAATCACGTTTGTCAAACACTCATCCAAACACACACTAAAACTAATTGTTATCCTTCCACTGAAAAGGGATTCTTTTTGTTCCTCACTACCTCCATATTAGCTAATTAAGCTTCCCTTTTGTTGGTGGCTCTCTTTCAACTTTAATTTTGTGTATGTATGTGTGTGTTTTATTTTTTATTTTTTTTTGGGGTGGAAGGTGGTTGAATTTTGTGTTAATTGACTTGCTTTAGTTCCAAAAACATAAAATTTGTAACACTTTAAAAAAAATAAGTTAAGCACATGAAAGTCATTTTTCAAAAAGCTTAGTTTTGGTCACAGTCCGCATTCTGGAAATCTCCTTGTCTGGTTATTAATTTGTGGCCAATTTCACGAAGGAAACAAGATAAGATAATTGAAAGCTGACAGTGACCAGATAGATTAGGACTTGAATGATTATTATTCGATCAAGGATTGTAGGAAGGGAATAGGGAATTTGGTTTACGATATAGCAGCTAGCCCACCAGAAACTTGTTTGTAGCAGAAGCGAAGCAGCAGATAGAGCACTAATTCACCAAACATGAAGGGGAGTCCATAAACCATAATAATGTCAAGCCTCGTTATTAAAATTTACATTTCCTGCTGTCACTTATATGATGATTTAAAAATTGTGACCGACTTTTAGAAATCGAGCATGGTTTTGATAAAAATACGTAGTGATTGCAATGACAGCATGGAATTGGATGCCACATTTGTAAATTAAATCTCATGAGTTAATCGTGCTTAAAATTTTAATGACAAAAAATGTTGCAACATGCCACATTAGACTTGGCCCAATAACACTTTGTTCCCTGGCCCAATTCGCATCAACAGTTCACTCTTATATTTGTTAGTTAGTTGGGACTATCTATGTAACTAACTTTCTGTTATGAGGGTTTCCTTTTGTATAGGCTATATGATGTATCGGGTAATATAGTAGGAAAAAGAAAACAATTAGAGAACTTCCATATCATAGTGTGATAATTGAGTGTGTGAGAAAGCTGTGTTGTTTTGTATCAGAGGGATAGTGATAGGTGTGAGAGCAAGCTGTGAGCTAAGTTCAAGTTTAGTGCTGATCTCTTAAAACTGTAATATCACTTTCATATTGGATTTCTTAGTCGGATTCAGTCCCGGGGACGTAGGAGGATCTCTCCGAACCTCGTTAACAATCTCTGGTGTTTTCTTTCTTTATTCTTGCAATAATCTTTCTTTAGTTACTTTCAGTTTTCATCATTTGTGTTAGAACATTTTATCTACTGCATCATCCATTTATTCTGCTGTTGTAGGCATTATAGTTCTTCAAGAAAGGTCCAAATCGCAGCAACTGGTATCTAGAGCTCAGGTTCTGCGGTTCTTGGAGGCATGGCATCAACCAAATATGACTTGGGGAGGTTCAATGGGAAGAACGATTTTGGTCTGTGGCGACTCAAGATGACGGCTTTCCTTGTTCAACAAGGTCTCGGGGAAGCCTTGCAAGGAGAAAAGAGTTTACCACTTACTCTTTCTGAGATAGAAAAGAAAGAAAAGACAGATAAGGCTCACAGTGCTCTAATCTTGAGTCTTGGAGATAAAGTACTGCGAGAGGTCTCAAAGGAGAAGACAACAGCTGCAATATGGCTCAAACTAGAGCATCTATACATGACAAAATCTCTTAACCGGCTCTACTTGAAACAAAGATTGTACACCTTCAAGATGCAAGCTGGGAGGACAATTGAAGATCATATGGATGAGTTCAACAAGATTATTATAGATCTTGAGAACATTGATGTGAAAGTAGATGATGAAGATCAATCACTAGTGCTTATAAATTCATTGCCAAGCTCATATGAAAACTTATGTGACACATTGGTATATGGAAGAGATTCTCTGTCCATGGAAGATGTCCAGTCAGCTCTAATTTCAAAGGAATTGAAGAAAAGAACTGAAGGCAAAGAGGAAAGCAGTCGAGAAGGGTTGTTCATGAAAGGAAAAACTGACAAGAAAGGCTCAAAACAGAAGAACAAATCTAAGTCCAAGGAGAAAGATAAAGACAAGTCCAAGAAGATATGCTTCTTGTGCAAAAAAAAAGAAGGGCATTTCAAGAAAGAATGCCCTGACAGAAAATACAAGAAGAGAAATGACACTGATGATGATGTTGGAAGTGTCTCCATAGCCTCAGATGGCTATGAAAGTGCTGATGTTTTGATGGCTACAACAAGCATCATAGGAAATGCTTGGGCTCTGGACCCAGGGTGTTCTTTCCACATGACACCTAAAAAAGACTGGCTTCTTGGTTACAAGATGACAGATGGAGGCAAGGTAGTTATGGGAAACAACACAGTATGCAGTGTTGTTGGCATCGGACCAGTCAGGTTGAAATTTGATGATGGAACTGAGAAGATCTTGTCTGGAGTAAGGCATGTCCCCGATCTTAAGAGAAACCTCATTTCTCTAGGAATGTTAGAAGAATCAGGTTGTTATTACAAGGCAGAGAAAGGAGTTCTGAAAGTCATCAAAGGAGCTCTTGTGGTTATGAAAGGAATCAGAGAGCATGGCATCTACATCCTGAAAGGTCATGCTATAACAGGAAGTGTAGCTGTTGTGACCTCAAGCATAAACAAGACAAGCTTGTGGCATCAGAGGCTAGGCCATGTCAGTATCAGAGGGCTGCAGGTCCTTGGAAAGCTTGGTGTGCTGTGTGGAGACAAAATAGGTGACTTGGAATTTTGTGAACACTGTGTGTTTGGCATGATGCACAGGGTGAAGTTCTCAACAGGTTAACACTGCACAAAAGGGGTCCTAGACTATGTACACAGTGACTTGTGGGGGCCTTCTAGGATTCCTTCTCATGGAGGCAGCAGGTACTTTATTCTCTTTCTTGATGACTATAGCAGAAAGGTTTGGATATATCTTTTAAAGAGCAAAGATGAAGCATTCAAAGCATTCAAGGAATGGAAAGCTATGGTTGAGAACGGAACTGAGAAGAAGGTCAAGGATCTGAGAACAGATAATGGCTTAGAGTTTTGCGGAGAAGAGTTTTCTAATTACTGCAAAGAGCATGACATTTACAGGCACAGGACAGTTAGAAAAACACCTCAGCTAAATGGATTGGCAGAGAGGATGAACAAGACACTACTGGAAAGGATGAGATGCTTGCTGTCAAATGCACGCATGCTTATAAAGTTATGGGGAGAAGCCATTCATACAGCTTAATACCTGATCAATCTGAGTCCTACAACTGCAATTAATCTTAAAACTCCACAAGAGATGTGGACAGGTAAAACTGCAAACTATAGCTCCTTAAAAGTCTTTGGTTGTGCTGTCTATTATCATGTGAATGAAGGAAAATTGGTTCCAAGAGCCAAGAAGGGATACTTTGTTGGCTACCCAAGTGGTGTCAAAGGTTTCAGGATCTGGTGCCCAGAGGAAAGGAAATGCATCATTAGCAGAGATGTTACTTTCCAAGATCCAGACCTATACAAATCTCTAAGAAGTCCTGAAGATCAAGTCACTGATCAACGGGACTTGGAGAGGTTTGAACTTGAGGCGGAGCCAATAGGAACCAAAGACGCTCAGCCACTAAATGATCAGTCTGCTGAAACCGATCAAACAGTGGATGATGACTCAACAAATGGAGATCAAGCAGCATCTCAGGACTATAATCTCATCAGAGATAGACCTAGAAGGAACATCAGAGCACCTCAAAGATATGACTATGCAGACATGATCAGCTATGCTCTGCAGGTTGCTGAAGAAGTCAGCAATGATGAACCAAGGTCATATGCAGAAGCCATAAGGAGCAAAGATAGTCAAAAGTGGATACTAGCTATGACAGAGGAACTTAGTTCACTTGAGAAGAACATCACTTGGATTATGGTTCCAAAGCCTAAAGACACAAAGATAGTGGGAAGCAAGTGGATTTTCAAAAGGAAAGATGGAATTACTGGACTTGAAGCACCAAGGTACAAAGCTAGACTTGTTGCAAAAGGTTTCACACAAAAGGAGGGAGTGGATTACAAATAATCCTATCAATGGTAGCTCACTATGACATGGAATTGGAACAAATGGATGTCAAAACAGCTTTTCTACACGGTGATCTGACGGAGACTATTCTAATGCAACAACCAAGTGGTTTTGAGGTTCAAGGGAAGGAAGATTGGGTTTGTCACTTGAAGAAATCTCTTTATGGCCTAAAGCAATCACCAGGACAATGGTATTTGAGGTTTGATTCCTTTATGCAGAAACATAAATATACTAGGAGCAGTTTTGATTGTTGTGTTTATTTTAAACTTTTATCAAATAGTACCTATATATATCTTCTATTATATGTTGATGATATGTGTGAAACCCTGAAACTCAGCATCACATGGTTACCGGTTGCGGAAAAGAAACTTATTTAAAACGCTGGTTGCCTTCGAAAAATAACCTTTTATATAGGGTTACTGAAAAAGGGTACTCATTTTTATTTTATTTTATATATAATAGTTAAAAGTAGTTAAGAAAAGGTGATGAACATTCAGAGCATGAAAATCAACATCACACATATAATGATAACTATCCAACTTGGGATCTTAGGTTTGATTACAAGACAAGCCTTGTCGAACTGGTCAACATACACGAAACAACTACTGAAGAAATAGGTAAAAAGATAACATCAAACTGGGAATTGGGTACAAGACTCAAAAAATGGCTCTAAAAGCCTAGGGACTGTCGAGACAACTCCAAAAGCCAACAAACGATCTACCCATGCCTCCTGCATGCAGAGTGACCACAGACGCTACCCTCGGACGAGATATCAGTTGCCGGATCAATAACGTCACCGCCATCGTCGATAGGGACGTCCTCATCGCTCCCTCGTGTATAGTCCAATTCTCCGCCGACCCAGCGTGATCAAATACCTCGCTCCTCGAGCTCGTCAGTGCCAAGGGAATGTCCGGATCCATCTAAGAGCACGTGCATTCTCGATAAAAGAATAAAAAAACAGAACATACAGTTGTGCAAGAGTGAGATACCGTCATAAGATATATCCCACAACAACCATATACATGATACATACATCACAGAATCATATAAGCAGTTAAATCATGCACATACATAGCATAACAGTGTTATATCAAAGGGTCTCAAACCTACACAGTCAACCTTTGAAAATATGCATGGCACTTCAACATCAGGCTCTAACTTAATCTCATGAGATATCAACACCATTTTCCACTGGGGAAGAATTAGAGTTGGTTAATCTCTGGCCCACCGGGCAGTTGCCTCCATACCCTCATGCATTTAAGGTCTCGGGATGAGCAACGTCACATGTGCCTCTGAACTCGGTTTACATGGACAGACTCCCAGATATCACCTTGTATCTGATATATAAGAAAGCACGTCTAGCTGGGGAAATGCACATGAGAAAATGTTTTACTTAAAAGGTTTTCTTTGTGTTCATTCTTTTTCGCTATCGCAGCTCAAAGCTAACGACTTAATCATCATTTCCCCATCACTTGAAAGCTTAAAAGCATAGGACACACAGTCCGAATGCTCAATCACAACGCCCGAGACCGATGCCGCAGTCAAGGGTTGTGGTCATAGAAAACAACATTCACCTTTAACAATGTTCATCACAACGTGGTTAGGACACACAGTCCACAACAACGTGATTAGGATACACAGTCCACAACAACATGATTAGGACACACAGTCCACCACAACGAAATCAGAATGCACTGTCCTCAATTTCGAGAATCGGACCCTCAGTCCAGAAACATCATGAATAGGACTCATGGCCCCGAATTAACACTGATCCAAGATCACGTGTGTATAACTGAATACTAGAGGCGACGTCTCGCGTACTAGATTCTCCTTCTTAAGTACTTATTTTTCGTTCAGTGAAAATCAAATTCAAAACCGAATCCTCGATAACCTATAACCTATCCAGGCTATCGGAAAGTTTCTAAAACATTTAGGAGAAAACCTTTCCTTTGAAAATCTTTTGTAAAGCATCTTTGAAATAATTTTATCTTTGAAAATCCCCAATAGGATATTGCCAAATAATCTTGAAAGTTTTCACTTGAAGACACATAGTTCGAAAAGGATTTTTCTCTTGTATAACAATAGTTCATCAAAACCATTTCAACATTTAAAACAAGTACTTTAATTTAATGAGCTTTTGGACAAGAACACCAATCCTTTCGTCTTCAAAGCTTATTAAGGTTTTTAATCCTTATGACAGTTGATCACAGACACAAGTCTGTCTTAGCAAACTTTCAATCAACAACAGTATATATTATCAGTTCAATGCTATTATCACAGTTGAAAGTAATTCATCACAGATATGCATTATAACATTTAGAGCAAGTACAGTTCAACATCAGATAATAACATAACAGTTCAAGTACATTAGATAACCAAGTAAGCTCAATCAACATATAAATATCCAGTTAAACACCTACACACATGCATACAGTTATTGAATATCTTTAGGAAATCTCCTCTTACCTTCCGTGAAGGTAAGGAGATTAGATGTTTGGAGAGGTAAACCACGAACGTCCTTGTTTCCTCCGTGATGAAAGTCTAAGGTTATGAACACAAAATCACAAGTTAAAATCAAACAAGAACACTAAACCACAAGGTATAGGTTCGTCCAAGACTAGTTCTTAGGGTTAGAGATTCCTGAAAATTATACAACTCATGGATTTATGATCCTTAAGTGTTAGGAGTTCATAAACAATGATCTTTTAACAAAGTTGAATTAAAAATCCCACTAAGTACTTGACTTAGGGTTTCGGCCAAGCATAGATAAATAGGCTGGGAATTTCTAAACTTTCAAATCTCTTTGGGTTAGCATCCATACATAGTGAGGAGCTTGAAACCATGATCATTTTGGAAAATTGAAAAATCAAATGTCTTAGACCATGAACTCTTAGGTTCGGCCTTAACAAGTTTGTGAGGTTAGAGATCTTTAAATCATCCAATCTTTTGGACATAACATCCTTTGACATAGAGGAGCTTTAATCCATAATCATCTTGGAAAACAAAATAAAATAACACATCCTAGGTCAAATGTTACATTCGACCATCATAGGAAAATAAAGCAAGAAAATATTTTAAACTTTCCAATCACTTAGACATAGCATCCTTTAACATAAAGGAGCCTTGGTCCATGATCATTTTGGAAAACAAATCTTTAAACTTTCCAATCACGTAGACATAGCATCCTTTAACATAAAGGAACCTTCATCCATGATCATCTTGGAAATGAAACTTAAATACAAACTCATACATGTAAAAGTTGAAACAAGATTCATCCAAACCATATACATGGTTTCGGCCTCCTTATAAAGAAGAAGTTAGGAAACTTTGTTTTACACAACCTTTTAGTATGTGATAGTATGAGTAAATACAAGAATATAGAAAGTGGTTTCAACTTAAAAGGAGTTTTCTACCATTTTTAAGAGATTTTAGAAGTTTGAAAGCTTAAAGAAAACTTAAAGCAAAACTATGAACATAAAGACAATAACTTGAAAAATAAACAACATAGGATCATTACCTCAACAATATGAAGAACTTTGATGAAGAACTTAAATTAAAAAGCTTGATAAAAATGTAAACTTTGTAAGAAAGAAGAAGAAGAAGAAAGGTAGTAAAGTGAAAATGTGAGAAAATGAAGGAAAGTGATGAATGGTGGAAATGAAGGGTATTTATAGAGAATGAGGGAGGGGGTCACGGTTTTGAGGGGAAAGAAGAAGAAAGAAGAGAAGAAAGAAGAAGAAAGAAGGTGGGTTGCTTGTAGAGAGGATAAGGAGTTAAGGTGATGTGATATGATTGGAGAGAGAAAGATGAAAAAGTGGGATTTTGAAATAAAGTCAAGATTCACTTTTTCTTAGGTGTGTCATAGCCTTCACATCAAGTCACTCCATGTCACTTCATCCTCTTGATGCTATGCTCCATTGCGTATCATATGACTTCCCCAATCGTATTTCCCGACGATTTCGCCTGGGAAATCCTCAAGATTTGGCCCCGAACAAGATTTTTCGAAAAACTCCAAACCCACACAAAACATCATAAAAATACTAACCGTCTCGTTCACGAATTAAAATTTTGTCTCTAGCTCAGTAAAATTGTACTGGCGATGAGAACCCAGACCGGTTTTCGTCTGACTTTTCGATCGAAAATTTTACTGTGACTTCATACGGTAAAACAACACAAGAAAATGATTTTATTTTAAATAAAATCATCCTCTGGATTTTATCAAAAATAAATACATTAAAGCATGTATTTACTGATAAAGAAGCATACGAAAAACAGGGTGTTACAACTCTAGCCCTCTAAAAAAATTTCGTCCTCGAAATTACGTACCTTGAAATAACTCAGGGTACTGTAACTTCATCTTGTTCTCAGCTTCCCATGTTGCTTCTCCGGTTGTCTCATTCCAGATGACTTTGACCAAAGGGATTTGCTTACCTCTCAGCTGCTGTGTCATTCTATCCGCGATTCGTGCCGGCGAAGTCACAAAGGACAGGTTCTCTTTTAACTGTACTTTATCAGGCTTTATGATATGTGATGGATCAGGAATGTATTTTATCAACTGAGAGACATGAAAAACATCATGGATATTGGAAAGAAAAGGTGGTAAAGATATTTTATAAGCTACTGGACCTACACGACAAAGAATTTGGTAGGGTCCAATGAACTTGGGTGTAAGCTTTTTGGACTTTAGTACTCTGCCAATCCCAGTCGTTGGCGTGACTCTCAAGAATACATGTTTGCCTTCCTCAAACTCTAGAGGTCGTCGTCTCTTGTCCGCGTAGCTCTTCTGTCGGCTCTGAGTAGTCCTCATTTTCTCCTGGATCATCTTCACCTTTTCTGTTGTTTGTTGCACGAAATCTGGACCCAACAATAAACTCTCACCATCCTGGTACCAACACAAAGTCGTCCGACATCATCGAGCATACTGGGCTTCATAAGGTACCATTCCAATGCTTGAATGGAAACTATTATTGTAGGTGAATTCTATCAATGGTAGGGACTCGTCCCAACCCCCGACATCCTCCAAAACACAAGCTCTCAGCAAGTCCTATAGTGACTGGATTGTCCTTTCCGTTTGTCCATCCGTCTGCGGATGATATGCAGAACTAAATCCGAGTTTCGTTCCAAGTGATTTTTACAAACTCTGCCAAAACCTCGATGTAAATCGCGGGTCTCGGTCTGAAACAATGCTTAAAGGCACACCATGCAGTCTAACAATCTCTCCGATGTACAGTTGGGTTAACTTTTCCATAGAGTATCTCATATTGATTGGCAAAAAGTGAGCTGACTTAGTCAGTCGGTCCACTATTACCCATATAGCCTCATACCCCTTCTTAGTCCTTGATAAACTGGTCACGAAATCTATTGAGATTCCATCCCATTTCCATTCTAGAATATCTAAAGATTGTAACATTCCTACTAGTCTCTGGTGTTCCACTTTGACTTTATGACATACCAAACAAGAAGCGACGTATTCCATTACATCTCTCTTCATCCCATACCACCAGTACAACTTCTTAAGATCTTGATACATCTTCGTGGCCCCTGGGTGCATACTCAACCTGCTCTTATGAGCCTCTTCTAAAATCAGCTTCCTTAGCTCAGCATCATCAGGTACACAGATTCTCTCGCCAAGCCTCAAGATTCCATCTGTTCCTTCTCTAAATTCTGACAGAGCTCCTTGACGTACCAAGTCTCTTTCTGCCCGTAGATACTAATCAGTCTCTTGCTTCTCCTTTATCTGTTCCATTAATCCATTTGACACGGTGGTCCTGTTCGGACACAGTTTTCCTGGTGTACTCTCCATTAACAAACTTAGATCTCGAAATTGTTCCAGCAATTCCTGCTCTTTAACCATCATCACTGATGTGTGAATTGTCTTCTTGCTCAAGGCATCAGCCACTACATTCGCCTTTCCAAGGTGATACTGTAGTTGAAAGTCATAATCCTTCAGGAATTCTAACCAACGTCTCTGACGCATATTCAACTCCTTCTGATTAAACAAGTACTTCAAGCTCTTATGGTCACTGAAAACATTAAAAGTAGCCCCGTACAAGTAATGTCTCCAGATTTTTAAAGCAAAGACCACATCAGCCAGTTCTAAATCGTGCGTCGGATAGTTCCTCTCATGAATCTTCAACTACCTCGAAGCATAAGCTACAACTTTCCGACTTTGCATCAGCACACAACCCAAACCTTGATGCGAAGCATCACAGTAAACCTCAAAAGATTCCTTGGGATCAGGTAGGATCAATACCGGTGAGGTTGTCAACCTCTTTTTCAGCTCTTGGAAGCTTCTCTCACAGGGTTCTGTCCACACGAATGCTTGGTCCTTACGCGTCAACTGGTTGAGAGGTCCTACAATCTTGGAAAATCCTTCAATGAACCTCCGGTAGTAGCCAGCCAAACCCACAAAACTATGGATTTCTGTTGCCGTTGACGGCCTTTCCCATTCCAAAACAGCCTCGACCTTCGTCGGATCCACAGCGATTCCTTCGTGGGATATTACATGCCCCAAGAATTGAACTTGATCCAACCAAAATTCAAACTTCTCTGGTTTCACATAGAGCTGTTTCTCTCTCAGGATCTGAAGAATAATGCTAAGATGTTCAGCATGAGTCTCCTTGTCCGGAGAATATATCAGAATGTCATCAATGAAGACGACTACGAACTGATCCAAAAAGGGACGAAAGATCATATTCATATAGTCCATGAATATAGCAGGTGCATTCGTCACTCCAAACGACATCACCAAATACTCATAATGCCCATAGCATGTTCGAAATGCTGTCTTAGGAACATCTTCTGCTTTTACTCGTATCTGGTGGTATCCTGATTGCAGATCTATCTTTGAAAACACTGCCGTGCCACGTAACTGATCCATAAGATCATCTATCCTTGGAAGATGATATCTGTTTTTAATCGTGACCTTGTTTAACTGACGAAAGTCCACACACAGCCTGGTAGTTCCATCTTTCTTCTTTACTAGCAGGACAGGAGCTCCCCACGGTGACACACTAGGTCGTATAAACTATTTTCTCATCAGCTCCTCAAGTTGGTCCTTCAAGGTTTCTAACTCTGATGACGACATGCGATATGATTCCATGGATATTGGTCCAGTGTCTGGAATCATATCAATCGCGAACTCGATCTCCCGAACAGGTGGCAATCCAGGTACATCCTCAGGGAAAATATCCGGAAACTCTCGAACGACAGGTATGGATTCCAAGTCAAACTCTCTTTCGACATCCAAGGAAAACAGCAGCATGTAACCTTGAGCTCCTTCTTTCAAAGAATCTCTTACCTGACAAGCAGATAAAAATCCAGAAATATCCTCCCTGAAGATTAAGGTTTTCTGAGCACAGTCTATTAGGATATTGTTGAAAGATAACCAATCCATGCCTAAGATTACATCTAACTAAAGGCAAACAGATCAAGTCTACAAGGAAATGTCTGTTCTGAACGATGATAGGACAGTTTAAGCAAACCGAATTAATAAATCCACGGGTTCAAAGGTTGGGGTAGAAACAATCATATTATATGGCAAGGAAGAAACAGGCAAGTCTAGAATTTTCACACGATCCATCGAAATAAAAGAATGAGTTGCGCCTGAATCATAAAGTATAGACAAAAGATTACCAACAATGTCGCACTTACCTTGCACAAGATCATCGGAGTTCGATGCCTCTGCACCACTCATGGTATCCACTCTTCCCTTAATGGTTGGCTTGTTTACTCTGGCATGGTTGACAGAATGCTCCCTCTTCGGTGCACGACACTCCTTTGCCAAGTGTCCCACGCGGTCACAGTTGTTACACTTGTAATCCTTCTTCGAGCAAGCATTGGCCAGAAAAGGGATGTGAACCACGATTTATCACACATTACCTCAAAGAAGTAATTCAAACAACATCCAGACAGAGAAAACACAACTTCAACACAACAGACCTAAACCCAAGCATTCCCGAAAGACTCGACTAGCTCTGATACCAACTAATGCGACACCCTAAAACCCGACATCACATGATTACCCGTTGCGGAAAAGAAACTTATTTAAAACACTGGTTGCCTTCAGAAAAATAACCTTTTATATAGGGTTACTGAAAAATGGTACTCATTTTTTTATATATATATAATAGTTAAAAGAAGTTAAGAAAAGGTGATGAACATTCGGAACATGAAAATCAACATCACACATATAATGATAACTATCCAACTTGGGATCTTAGGTTTGATTACAAGACAGGCCTTGTCGAACTGGCCAACATACACTGAAACAGTTACTGAAGAAATAGGTAAAAAGATGACATCAAACTGGGCATAGGGAATTGGGTACAATACTCAAAAGATGGCTCTAAAAGCCTAGGGACTATCGGGACAACTCCAAAAGCCAACAAACGATCTACCCATGCCTCCTGCATGCAGAGTGACCACAGACGCTACCCTCAGACGAGATATCAGTTGCCGGATCAATAACGTCACCGCCATCATCGATAGGGACATCGTCATCGCTCCCTCGTGTATAGTCCAATTCCCCGCCGACCCAGCGTGATCAAATACCTCGCTCCTCGAGCTCGTCAATGCCAAGGGAACGTCCGGATCCATCTAAGAGCACGCGCATTCCCGATACAAGAAGAAAAGAACAGAACATAGAGTCATGCAAGAGTGAGATACCGTCATAAGATATATCCCACAACAACCATATACATGATACATACATCACAGAATCATATAAGCAGTTAAATCATGCACATACATAGCATAACAATGTTATATCAAAGGGTCTCAAACCCGCACAATCAACCTTTGAAAATATGCATGGCACTTCAATATCAGGCTCTAACTTAATCTCATGAGATATCAACACCGTTTCCACTGGAGAAGAATTAGAGTTGGTCAATCTCTAGCCCACTGGGCAGTTGCCTCCATACCCTCATGCATTTAAGGTCTCAGGACGAGCAACGTCACATGTGCCTTTGAACTCGGTTTACATGGACAGACTCCCAGATACCACCTTGTATCTGATATATAAGAAAGCACGTCTGCCTGGGGAAATACACATGAGAAAACGTTTTATTTAAAAGGTTTTCTTTGTGTTCATTCTTTTTCGTCGTCGCAGCTCAAAGCTAACGACTTAATCATCATTTCCCCATCACTTGAAAGCTTAAAAGCATAGGACACACAGTCCGAATGCTCAATCACAACACCCGAGACCGATGCCGCAGTCAAGGGTTGTGGTCGTAGAAAACAACATTCACCTTTAACAATGTTCATCACAACGTGGTTAGGACACACAGTCCACAACAACGTGATTAGGACACACAGTTCACCACAACGAAATCAGAACGCACTGTCCTCAATTTCGAGAATCGGACCCTCAGTCCAGAAACATCATGAATAGGACTCATGGACCCGAATTAACACTGATCCAAGATCACGTGCGTATAACTGAATACTAGAGGCGACGTCTCGCGTACTAGATTCTCTTTCTTAAGTACTTATTTTTCGTTCAGTGAATATCAAATTCAAAACCGAATCCTCGATAACTTATCCAGGCTATCGGGAAGTTTTTAAAACATTTAGGAGAAAACCTTTCCTTTGAAAATCTTTTGTAAAGCATCTTTGAAATACTTTTATCTTTGAAAATCCCCAATAGGATATTGCCAAATAATCTTGAAACTTTTCACTTGAAGACACATAGTTCGAAAATGATTTTTCTCTTGTATAACAATAGTTCATCAAAACCATTTCAACATTTAAAACAAGTACTTTAAGTTAATGAGCTTTTGGACAAGAACACCAATCCCTTCGCCTTCAAAGCTTATTAAGGTTTTTAATCCTTATGACAGTTGAGCACGAACACACAAGTCCGGCTTAGCAAACTTTCAATCAACAAAGAATATATATTATCGGTTCAATGCTAATATCACGGTTGAAAGCAGTTCAATATCAAATATGCATTATAACATTTAGAGCAAGTACAATTCAACATCAGATAATAGCATAATAGTTCAAGTACATTAGATAACCAAGTAAGCTCAATCAACATATAAATATCAAGTTAAACACCTACACACATGCATACAGTTATTGAATATCTTTAGGAAATCTCCTCTTACCTTCCGTGAAGGTAAGGAGATTAGATGTTTGGAGAGGTAAACCACGAACGTCCTTGTTTCCTCTCGCAATGAAAGTCTAAGGTTATGAACACAAAATCACAAGTTAAAATCAAACAAGAACACTAAACCACAAGGTATAGGTTCGGCCAAGACTAGTTCTTAGGGTTAGAGATTCCCGAAAATTATACAACTCATGGATTTATGACCCTTAAGTGTTAGGAGTTCATAAACAATGATCTTTTAACAAAGTTGAATTAAAATTCCAACTAAGTAATTGACTTAGGGTTTCTGCCAAGCATAGATAAACAGGCTGGGAATTTCTAAACTTTCAAATCTCTTTAGGTTAGCATCCATACATAGTGAGGAGCTTGAAACCATGATCATTTTGGAAAATGGAAAAATCAAATGTCTTAGACCATGAACTATTAGGTTCGGCCTTAACAAGTTTGTGAGGTTAGAGATCTTTAAATCATCCAATCTTTTGGACATAACATCCTTTAACATAGAGGAGCTTTAATACATAATCATCTTGGAAAACAAAATAAAATAACACATCCTAGGTCAAATGTTACATTCGGCCATCATAGGAAAATAAAGCAAGAAAATATTTTAAACTTTCCAATCACTTAGACATAGCATCCTTTAACATAAAGGAGCCTTGATCCATGATCATTTTGGAAAACAAATCTTTAAACTCTCCAATCACTTAGACATAGCATCCTTTAAGATAAAGGAACGTTGGTCCATGATCATCTTGGAAATGAAAATTAAATACAAACTCATACATGTAAAAGTTGAAACAAGATTCATCCAAACCATATACATGGTTTCGGCCTCCTTAGAAAGAAGATGTTAGGAAACTTTTTTTTACACAACCTTTTAGTATGTGATAGTATGAGTAAATACAAGAATATAGAAAGTGGTTTCAACTCAAAAGGAGTTTTCTACCATTTTTAAGAGATTTTAGAAGTTTAAAAGCTTAAAGGAAACTTAAAGCAAAACTATGAACATAAAGACAATAACTTGAAAAATAAACAACATAGGATCATTACCCTCAACAATATGAAGAACTTTGATGAATAACTTAAAGTAAAAAGCTTGATAAAAATGTAAACTTTGGAAGAAGAAGAAGAAGAAAGGTAGTAAAGTGAAAATGTGAGAAAATGGAGGAAAGTGATGAATGGTGGAAATGAAGGGTATTTATAGAGAATGAGGGAGGGGGCCACGGTTTTGAGGGGAAAGAAGAAGAAAGAAGAGAAGAAAGAAGAAGAAAGAAGGTGGGTTGCTTGTAGAGAGGATAAGGAATTAAGGTGATGTGATGTGATTGGAGATAGAAAGATGAAAAAGTGAGATTTTGAAATAAAGTCAAGATTCACTTTTTCTTAGGTGTGTCATAGCCTTCACATCAAGTCACTCCATGTCACTTCATCCTCTTGATGCTCTGCTCCATTGCGCATCAGATGACTTCCTCGATCGTATTTCCCGACGATTTCGCCCGAGAAATCCCTAAGATTTGGCCCCGAGCAAGGTTTTTCGAAAAACTCCAAACCCACACAAAACATCATAAAAACACTAACCTTCTCGTTCACGAATTAAAATTTTGTCTCTAGCTCAGTAAACTTGTACTGGCAGTGAGAACCTGCATCGATTTTCCCTGCAATTTTCGATCGAAAATTTTACTGTGACTTCATACGGTAAAACAACACAAGAAAATGATTTTATTTTAAATAAAATCATCCTCTGGATTTTATCAAAAATAAATACATTAAAGCATGTATTTACTGATAAAGAAGCATACGAAAAACAGGGTGTTACAATATGCTACTGGCTTGTAAGGATAAGGTTCAAATTGACTTGCTAAAGGGACAACTCAAAAGGGAATTTGAAATGAAAGACCTAGGAGCAGCCATGAAAATCCTTGGAATGGAGATAATCATAAAAAGGGACAAAGGTGAATTGATCATCTCTCAAAGAGGCTATCTCAGCAAAGTAGTGCAGAAGTTCAATATGAATGATGCAAAGCCTACAAGCATTCCCTTGATTGTACATTTTAGACTCTTATCAACACAATCTCCAGAGGAAATGGAAGATAAAGAAGCCATGATGAAGGTTCCCTATGCAAATGCCATTGGTAGCATAATGTATGCAATGATATGTACTAGGCCTGATATCTCTCATGCTGTGAGTGTCACTAGCAGGTTCATGGGAAATCCGAGTAAAGAGCATTGGCAGGCTATCAAGTGGGTGTTAAGGTATCTCAGAGGCACACAGGAAACTGGTTTTTCCAGGTTATGTGTTCACCTTGTTTGGAAACACTATCAGCTGGAAGGCATCTTTACAACACATAGTAGCTCTCTCAACCACAGAAGCAGAATATGTGGCAATGACAAAATCTATAAAGGAAGCTCTATGGATACAAGGTCTGGTAAGGGAATTGGGATTAAGTCATAAATCTATATGTGTTCATTGTGATAGTCAATATGCAATTCATTTGTACAAAATCAGATGTATCATGAAAGAACTAAGCATATAGATATAAGGATGCATTTCATCAGGGACATAGTTGAAAAAGGAGATGTTGAAGTGGTGAAAGTGCATACCAATGACAACCCTGCAGACATGCTCACCAAGCCTGTCACCATTAGCAAATTCGAACATTGTTTGGATTTGTTGCAAATCAAGTCTGCCTGATGATAATTTTGGACAAAGGAATCTGCATATGAGAAATTCAAGAAGCCAAGCCTATCTATGCCAAGGTGGAGATTTGTTGCAATATGGCACATAAGACTTGGCCCAACAACACTTTGTTCCCTGGCCCAATTCGTATTAGCAGCTCACTCTTATATTTGTTAGTTAGTTAGTTGGGACTTGGCTATCTATGTAACTAACTTTCTGTTATGAGGGTTTCCTTTTGTATTGGCTATATCTATAAAGCCTATCATGTATCGGGTAATATAGTAGAAAAAAAGCAATTAGAGAACTTCCATATCATAGTGTGATAATTGAGTGTGTGAGAAAGCTGTGTTGTTCTGTACCAGAGGGGTAGTGATAGGTGTGAGAGCAAGCTATGAGCTAAGTTCAAGTTCAGTGCTGATCTCTTAAAAATGTAATATCACTTTCATATTGGAATTCTCAATCAGATTCAATCTCGGGGACGTAGGAGGATCTCTCTGAACCTCGTTAACAATCTCTGATGTTTTCTTTCCTTATTCTTGCAATAATCTTTAGTTAGCTACTTTAAGTTTTCATCATTTGTGTTAGAACAATTTATTTACTACATCATCCATTTATTCTACTGTTGTAGGCATTATAGTTCTTCAAGAAAGGTCCAAATCGCAACAAATAATGTGCAGCTTAAAAAGAAAGATCCCAATCCAATGAAGAGGTTGAGTCGTATGAAGACTAGCTTCCTAGGAAACTTCAAATCACTACCTTCTTTTAATCCTTCAAAGATTTGCTTGAATCATAACTTTATAAGATTCATATTCTTGAATTGACCAAACTAGATCCCAAATTTAATTACTAATATGATATGGCTACTATTATTCTGAAACTGGCATCTTCTTCTATACATTTTATTCGTTTGTCGAGCATGATGCTAGATTTACAAGATTTTAACATGTAAGCAACTAAGCCGCTAGGGGTGTAATCGGGTCGGTTTGGATCGGATTTGAAGGGTTTCATCATCCGAAACGATCAAATTTGATCGGTTCGGATCGGTTCGGATTTGTCAAATTTTCAACTACGGATCCGAACCGAACCGATTACAATCGGATCGGTTTGGTTCGGATCATCGGGTTACCTATTAAATTTTATTTTTTATTTACACTTAAATATTAATAAAAAATTAGAAAAATAAAATAAAATATACATATTTAATTATTAATTATATTAAATATCTATATAATAATATATTAATATTATATAAAATAATTTAAAAATAAATATTTTATAGGATTCGGATCGGATTAGATTTCTCGGATCCGAGACCCGAACCGATCTTGTTCGGATCGGCGTTTTGGAATCCTATCCGATGATCCGAACTAATCCACAAAAACTGGTTCGGATCGGTTCGGATCCGTCATGTTCGCGGATCGGATCAGATCTGCTTACACCCCTGTAAGCCGCCCACATATGCCTTATTATTTCTATCAGATTTTTTCAAAGAACGGAGTGGCAATACTGTGGGCTTCAAAAGAACATTAGAAAAAGTTAGAAAGCAAAAGGAAAGGTCATCACTTGCTGCATCAAATAGAAGAAAGGCACAAGTGATGACTTGCACGTTGAGTCAGCTAGAAAGAATGGACTGTAGTTGAAACTAATTAACATTTAGCTGCATCATTTGGAAAAAAATAAATAAAACCCTTCTCATATATATACGTTAAGAGTAAAACTAAACCAAGTTCTCAACATCGCACTGAGAAATGAAAAATACTAGATTATAAAAAATTACAACATATATATATTTGATGTGTACTAATTCTTCTTAAGAAAAGAACATTAAGCACGCTTCTTGGGGAAATGTCAATTTTGCCAGTGTTAATTTTTTATTTTTGGAAAATTGCCAGTGTTAATTGATCATGCACCATCTTTTTTTTAAAGTCTGATCCATTACTTTTGGTGCAAAGAATCTGTCCTTTAGTCCTGTTTGATGGAAGACCCAGATACCGCACTTTTTGGCATCCACCAGAGATAAGTCTTATATATCAGTCACTTTCTTAGCACCAACCAAGCGCACCTCCACACTCTCCCACCCATGAAGACAATAGTCTTCTTAGAAGTAAAGCCAGAGATGAGTTTCATATTTACAATGACCACCCAAATTTCTAAGTGGAAGTTGTGTGTTTGGAATCTTTCGGAGTTGAAAAGACTTTCAAAAGTTGCAATGATGTTGATGGAGAGAATTTAGAGTTCGTGAGTGCATTATCTTTTTTCTATAATACAAGTGATCAAATGTCAATCCAAATTAACATTATGGTTATAGATCAGCTGTTCTGTTTATACTATCTTCCAACTAGTTTATGGAAGGTATTGTTGAAAAATGGAAGCACGTGTCAGTTTTTAAGGGATGGAATACATGGCCCCAAGCTAGACAAGGTGATTCTTATGGGTTCCAGATAAATTGACTTACCACCAGTCTTGTCTTACAATTAATTATTAGTTGCGATTAATACAAGTCATTAATTCCTTCGGAGAAAATTAGAAGTATGCCCGAACATAAAATATTCCCTCCTATAGCCAAAAAGTAGAAACAATTGAGGCAGCTAGACAATCATTGCATTTAAAGGTGATAATGTAAATCTAATCATAGCAAATTGAGAATTAAAAGGTGTGGCATAATGTGTTTCCATAACACCATGTCAAGACCCAGTAACCCAGTAAATAGGAAATATCATCATGTGCTTTCTGAAAATGTGCTTAAAATATCATAATCCCGAACCATTAATTGGTGACTAAAATAATGGTGGCAATTAATTAATAATGCATCAACTATTAGGGTTCGTTTGATGATCAGGATATGATAATAATATATATGATAAGAGAGTTTGATAGGAATAGAATATGATATAAGCATGATAAGTTTATCCTGCTGCTTATCCTATCATACTAGTTTCTAACCTAGCTACCCCACATGATAAGAATTTTAACTAATAAGCAGGATAGATAATCAACATAGTAAACGTATCATAACATGTTAGTTCACCAAACCACAGATTAACAAATGACATTATAGTTTATTATATCATATCCGTCTTATCCTGACATCTAAACAGACTCTTAGAGATGTAGCTCCATAGGGTGATGCTAAAATTATTTAGGACAACACCTACAATATGTAACTTCAATCAACTGCTTTGTAATTTGTTACCACTAAAGAATGGGTAAGGTTTTTGGCATTTTTATAATTATTTATTCATACCTCTTATTAATTAATTATTATTAGAGTTTATTTTTTATATATTATTAGTGTAACGTTTTTAACATCATCAATTAATCACAAATCATATTATGTATGACGTTTAAGGTGGTTATGATAAGAGTCAAATACAAAGTAAGAATAGGTAATTAAGAGTTGAAGAATTACTTCATCAGTACAAAGATGAAGATCTTTTGGTTACTATAATATATGAAGACTAACTCAGCTCCCATTTGAAGGATAATGCAACACCATGTTGACTTGTGTAAGATTCTACCTGACATTTTACTAGCCCAGTACTCTTCGGTTGCACTTGCAGATTATTATAAGCTTGGGCCTTCTGACATATATACAAGCTAATGTTAACACTCATCCTTGCTTCTCCAAACCCAAGAAAGCATCAGGCTTCAATCCTTTTCTAATGCATGCCGAAGCCTGCAAACGTCACAGGTGAATAGGTGATCCCTTGGCACATCGAGGCAGAGATTTTGGATTTTATTATATCGGTTATTTAAGAAAAAAGTAACCATTATAGCAAAAGTGTCGATATGTCCGAGTGGTTAAGGAGACAGACTCGAAATCTGTTGGGCTATGCCTGCGCAGGTTCGAATCCTGCTGTCGACGTTTCTACTTGTTTTTTGTTTTTCCCTTTCTCGAAGGGGCATAAACGTCTAGCAAGTTAGGAATTTGCGATCTGTGAAGCTCACAGTATTGTGGTGAGCCAGCCAGAGAGACCATCCTAATATCTCTTTCTCTCTAAAACGCACGCGTTTCATTGCATGGACAGAGAAACCCTAACAACTCCATCATCGACGAGTGCAATGAGTAGCAGCAGTAGCGTTGCAGTTCCAGTTCCAGCAGAAGATGCTTGGATTGACACTTGCCACAACTTGCTCCCTCGTTGGGAATCTCTCTCCCTTTCTCATCAGGTCTTTTCTCTTTTCCAATCCATCCATCACTATCTCAAACCACAATTTCACTCCGATTTTCTGATTTAGGGTTTCATAACTCATCTATCTTCATCGCCTTATTTCCTTATTCATTTATTCAATAATATTTATTAATAAATTGTCTAAGAACTTCTCTTTTAGTGCTGCTGGATATTTTTTTTTAATTTTTTAATTCAATAATATGATTTAGGAGACATGCTTATTTAGGAGTCAATTTTCTTTTTCCTTTTTTTTTTGCTAGTTTGTTGCAAATGGAGCTTACTGATGAGACCATTGAATTTTTGCATGTTTAGTGAGCTGAAAATATCTCTGTCATTAAAATATTATTTTTGTTTTAAAACTGAAAATGGAGGATTTGTTCCGTTGCATAGGTAGAGTTTCCTATGTGCTTCATTTGGATATGTAAATTTATGAAAAGCGAGCAAGTCCAAATTCTATGTTGTTGTAACTGATGATTGTGCCTTCACCACACTATTACGTTGCGTGAATTCTAACTCATTATGAGTATGTTTGAAATGTCCTGATTCTTTTTCATGTTCTTTTCTTTATTACTTCCTTTTCGTATTGCATTCTGTTTAAGACTGAACAGAGTATT
Organism: Sophora flavescens; assembly: GCA_030762895.1. Taxonomy (NCBI): domain Eukaryota; kingdom Viridiplantae; phylum Streptophyta; class Magnoliopsida; order Fabales; family Fabaceae; genus Sophora; species Sophora flavescens. Next base: position 183,031,793 of record CM061066.1, read on the forward strand.
TGCCCGAGTTCCTGCTTACTGCTGTGCTAATTACTTTATTCTCATTGTGAAATTTTGTGCAGTCAACAATTCCAATTTCTATATCAAGAGTTAACCAGGTTGATGCAGCAAGACTGGATGTTGAAATGTCAGCCATGTTGAAAGAACAGTTAGTTAAAGTGTTCTCCTTAATGAAGGTACAACTATGACTTTTTTCATATGGAATTAAATGAATGCATATGGTAATTTTACTTGTAATTCGGAACTTCTTTGAACATATTTCAAATTCCTTTCATTTTTGGGATTAGCCAGGAATGTTATTTCAGTATGAAGCCGAGCTTGATGCGTTCCTTGAGTTTCTTATTTGGAGATTTTCAATTTGGGTAGATAAGCCGACTCCAGGCATTGCTCTCATGAACCTGAGGTACAGAAACGAGCGTGCAATGGAATCAAGAGAAAAAGGTAAGAAGGTCTGAATCTTATCTCTCTATACTGCAATCTAGCTAAGATGGTGGTCAATGTTGTGAGATGGTTCTGGATTCTTCTTGATTATTTGATAAGTTATCAGGGTAAAAATTTCTGTAACTCATCAGCTATTGTTGACATTAGTAGCATTATGAGTGATTGTATCCTGAAAACAATGTAATTGATGACGTGCTGTTGATGACATTGATAAGTAATTTTTGATGTACACATATCGAACTTGTCTTTCAAATAATTGTTGTAAAATTCATCTTAGACTGACCTTAAATTTACATATCATCCATTATTATTTCTACAACACATTATGGTCATATGGTGCAGTTTAAGGCATTTCTTTACTTTTACAAGCCAATAACTGAGGAAAAAGTTTATGTCAAGCCAATAACCAGTTCATATATACTTCAGTCAAGTGTCGTTTATCCTAGTAGTATATTCATCCAACAAACTTCTTATAATGTTTCTTTTATGGTACTGTCCACACAGTCCGAACTGGTTTGGAGGGACCTGGACTCACTGTAGCTCAGAAGATTTGGTACTGTGTTGCCACCGTTGGTGGTCAGTATATCTGGGCTCGCCTACAATCTTTCTCTGCTTTTCGTAGATGGGGTGATACTGAGCAGGTATCTTTTTACTTGGCCTTTACCCATTTTAGGCCTTACAAACCCTAAACCCTAAACCTGCAAGCCTATTAGGTGGAAGTGGGTTGAGATTGAAGTGACTCTAATTTAAGTTTCTGTTTTATTCAGAGATCATTGGCACAGCGAATATGGATTTTGCTACAGCGTATAGAAGGAATTTATAGAGCTGCTTCATTTGGAAACTTGTTGATTTTTCTTTGCACTGGAAGGTAATTCTTTCAAGAACATGATGATTCATAAGACACTGTTTCTTTGGTTTTGTTTCTTTAGAAGTATTTCCTATCTATTTTATTTATATTTTTTCTGAAGCATGTAATTCGTTTCATTTAGTTTGACTGCTCTTCAGGTCCTATAGGATGAGACAGTCTCATGATTGACTTGCAGTGTACAGCTTTTCTTCTTATTGTGTGTGCTAATGTGAAGCAGATATCGAAATCTTATTGAAAGAGCCTTACAAGCTAGGCTTGTATATGGGAGCCCAAATATGAATCGTGCAGTTAGCTTTGAGTATATGAACCGACAATTAGTTTGGAATGAATTCTCGGTACTTCCCCCCTGTTAACAAATTTTTACCCTTTTTTGTTGAATCTTATGGGTTAGATGAGATCATTCTTTTAACTACAACTATAAACAAATGAATATGAAAGATGTCGGTAGCTGGGTAAATGCACCATTAGCTTTTCCTTTTCAAATTTTCTCATGACCTAGCTTTTGTTTCGATGAAGGTCTTTTATACTCATCTTGGTCTGCATTGTTTTCCATCTTGGCCTTCAAACTGTTTCCTAGCTGACTGTTTATTTCTCCCGATTTGTCTAGAGAGCATGTTTGTACAGTATTTTGAACATTGCACTTATGAAAGATGTCGGTAGCTGGGTAAATGCACCATTAGCTTTTCCTTTTCAAATTTTCTCATGACCTAGCTTTTGTTTCGTTGAAGGTCTTTTTATACTCATCTTGGTCTGCATTGTTTTCCATCTTGGCCTTCAAACTGTTTCCTAGCTGACTGTTTATTTCTCCCGATTTGTCTATAGAGCATGTTTGTACAGTATTTTGAACATTGCACTGCAAAATGAAGTTTTTCAAGGTGGTTCTGAATTTGCTGGCAAATGAATTTGTGAGCATGTTTTGTTCCTCATTTTGTATTGCCTTGGTGCTTAAATCTTTTTCCGATGACAGGAAATGTTGTTGTTGCTTCTTCCTCTTCTTAACTCATCATCTGTGAGGAATCTACTTCGACCATTTTCTAAGGATAAATCTTCAAGTTCAGCCGAGGATGACACTCTATGCCCCATTTGCCGGGCTATTCCAACCATTCCTTTTGTTGCTCTTCCTTGCCAGCATAGGTGCGTCTCCATCTATTTACCCGCAACTTAACTAGATGTTTATGTTGAAAGTAGCTTTTTTACTTGACTTACATTTTACTAATTTGATAGAACTTATGGCTGTGGAAAGTCTATTTTTTTAGATCTATAGTTATATATATGCTTCAAATTTAGCTGTTTTTCATCAAAGAGAAGTGCTCAGCATAACTATTTTTCTGGCAGATACTGTTACTACTGTCTTCGGACACGATGTGCTGCTACTCCATCATTTAGGTGTTCCAGATGCAATGAGCCAGTTGTTGCTATGCAGCGGCATGGCGGTGGCCCCTCGGAATGATTATTACAAAAGGGGGAAGGGAAAATCTTTGATCTGCATACAGAATCAGGATACTTTTTATTGCCTGGAATCAGGGTAGCATTATTTTTCTCTCTTTTTTCCCCCTTATTTCTCCCTTATTATTCATATTAAAATGGAAAAAAAGAATCAAATTTCTAAGGTGCGATTTCCTATCAGAAAAGTGAAATATAATCAAAACAGATAAAAGAAAGAAAGAAAGAAACTTTGTCATCTTATGCTGTCATCTTATGCAAATACACTGGAGGGAGTGACAGTGATTCTGAGCATGACAAATATGTTTTAACTTCAAATATTGGAAAATCAGTAATCTGTGCAACGTAACGGTGGCAGCGATTGCATTCTGAAGTTCAACTAAACGTGATGGTGGGAAGGATTTTTTTTGTTGCTTTTTATTGTGTACATCTACCTAATTTGCACTATGCCGTTAGATAAATATTAATTAGATTTGGAAAGTCTAATAATGAGTAAATGTATATTTTGGTCATCAAAAAATATCTGCAACAATATATTGGCTATATTTTTTTTGATCAATCTTTGCCTCTTTTTTTTTGATCAATCCTATATATATTGGTTATATATTTTTAAATATATAAAATTGGTCCTTCGATATCACTTTTTTACTATCAAAATGGTCTCTGAATGACAAAGCTAATGATTAATTATTATTCAATGACTAATTTGAGGCCGTTGATTACTGGAGTAATATAATTTAGCATATTTTTAGAGGATAAAAATGGGTGGTTACTCATAATTTATGACACTCAAATAAGGTTTGGCCATAAAAGAGAGTAAATATTCTCTCCATTTAGTTCTCTCCATTTACCTTCCTTTTAGTAGAGAGATAGATACAAATGGTTTTTAATTATTTAATTTTTTTAAATGATAAAAAAAGTTTGAAACACAAATCTCTTTCTTGTGTCTATCTTTCTTCTAAATGGAAGGTAAATGGAGAGAATTAAGTGGAGAGGATCACTACTTCATAAAAGATACCTTAATAAAATTTCATTATGAGAAGATCTAGTATACTCAGTCAAAAAAATAAAGTTTGAGTATACTTAAGGCGCGTACTACCATGCACCCTGCACACTTTGGTGCAAGCTGCACATCCAAATTTTGATTGGGAATAGTTTCAAAAGTTTTATCTTATTTATTTCAGAACCATTTAATTATTGAATTTATGTTTTGACCCCACCCACATCACTTTACCGGATTCGTCTCTTCGTCGTCAACCCATCATCGACGACCCACTATAGTTGTCGCCAACAAAACCACCGATAAGTCTAGAACCCAAGTCCACGACCACCACCACAACACTACCCCTACCCCACCAACGAATCAAACTAAAGAAATCCAGAACATAATCCAAGCAAAAATCTACATAAAAAAACCTAACTAATGTGTTTCTCGTAGGTGGTGGTGTCATGAGAAAAGTTTGAAGAAGAAGAAGAGGAAAAAGCATCATTAAAAGGTTTTGGGAAAGCAAAGCCCAAAAAGCACGTGGCAAAGGAAATCACCGCCAAGGTTGACGCCGCCACCAGAAACAGGGGCGACAGGAAAGCTGACCTTGTCGATCGATCCGGCATCGAGAAGGGCGTGGATGATGCAGATTCACCACGATGCCAACATCCCAAGATCTCCTTCGAGGAATCGAAAATCGTCAACCTCAATGCTTCTCAAGATCCGAACTCAAAAAGCCAAGCACTCCTCTCGACTGTTGTCTCCATCGTCGACGATGGTGTTGAGCATTGGAGAAACCCAGGTGGTGGTGGATTTGGTCAGCATTGGAGAAACCTAGGCTGTGGTGGATCTGGTCTTGGATGTGCGATGCTTGCCTTGGGCTCTCAGGTTACAGATCCGGTAAGGGGTGAGACTGGAAATTGCGGTTGCTGGTGGGGGCGAGGTGGCTGGGTCCGGTGGTGATGGCCTGATGGGGTTGACTGTGAAAAATCAAAAACGAGAGAGAGAGAAAATTCAATAATGGGGAACTTTGCAAATAGTACAATTTTTTTTCCAGAAAACCAGGTCAACCGGCTTCACATAACTCATGATTATCAAGTCTTACAAATCAACGGTACTGCTTCGATGTGCATCAGGCACTTTTTTGTGGTGGTGCATGTTAGACGGCACCTATACTTAGTGCATTTCCATCAAAACCATACAAAGTGTGATGTGTCTGCAGTTAAAAGTAGGCCGTTTAACTAACTTCAGTATTTGTGTGCTTGTAAGAATTTCTCCTCCTCATGGATTTCTTAATTTGTAAGAATTTGTTGGACTTATTATTCCTTTTTTTTTATAAGCAATATATATATTGTGAGTACAAGGTGTACCCAAACCCATTTACACGAGAGAAACAATTACACGGGAGGAAAAAGATACATGTTCAACCTAGATCCCAAAGCACTTTTGCATAAAACAGAAGCACTCATCAAGGTTGAATAATTAACTAAAACCCCCAAACCATCAATATTGCACCAAAAACAACCAAAAAGACCCTGACCAACCACCAAGACAACCAGCAAGCACGATTCCCCTCACCCACTTTTGAGTACATATCGTACCTAATGAACAAAATTTGCACACCAGCTAAAAGCCATATAACCCCAAAACGGACAATACTATTTTTTCCTCTTTCAAGCTATACTCCAGGCAGCTAATTGGATTCATACACCAGTTTGAATATGAAAAATAACTATCCTGGACATAATTGGCACACCATTTCCAAGCTGTCAACTTGATTGCCTCATACAATTTGTCAAACTCCAAACCACGGTTGTTGAAAGTGATGTCATTCCTATGAAGCCAAATGGACCATACAATAGCGAACCATACCAGTTGCCAACAAAAACCAGAAACTCTAGAGCACAAAAAAGGTATGCTGAAGGAAATGGGACTTAAAATCAGATGGTAAAACCACTTCAAAGCAAAACCATCTGTAAATATGCACCCACATGCTGTAAGAGTATGAGTAGTAAAACAGAACATGTTCAGTTTCCTCAAGATGGCTTTTACAAAAAATGCATACCGGAATATGTGAGCCCACTTGTACCCCTCTCTTTTGTAAGTTCACAGTAGTTGGTATCCTATCAAAAGAAGCCTTCCAACAAAATGCGACGACTCTCAAAGGAGTCTTTGAATTCCATAAAGTTCTATAGAACCCTACATCAACCGAAGTGTTTCTTGAGGAGATCAAGTTGTATGCTAAATTAACACTATACACCCCTGAAGGATCCCCATCCCAGCACCAAGAATCATCACGATTAAGATGTACGGAGCAAGAGGATAGATCCTGCAACAGGTTTTGTACCATGTCCTCCTCTCAAGTATAACACCCTTCTTTTCGTTAAGTGTTTTTCTTAAGTTTGTTTGGATGTTTAAGTTAGTTTTGTTAAGCTAAAATAGTTGCCTAAGAGCTTAGTGGTATTTTTGTCTTAAAAGTCCCTTTCTGGTACCTGAGCACGCCCGTGCTCGTTAGCCAGCACGCCCGTGCTTAAAGTTAGGAGCGTGTTGCAAGCTTTAAGTTGAGCACGCTCGTGCTCAACAGTGGGCACGACCGTGCTCATGTGTGGACCGCGTCTCGTAGACGCTAAGTTTAGCATGCCCGTGCTTGATGAGGAGCACGACCGTGCTTCGTGCACAGCCTATATATGTTTGCACAGAACCGAGAGTTGCGTTTTCAACCCTATCTGTGGTGGCTGCTAGACCTATTGCGGCTGACACCGTTCCTTTCCCTTTTTCCCTAGTATTTAGAACAGTTCTTGAGTATTGGAGGCCTTTGGGAAGTGTAGTTTCATTTGTGCTCATATAGAGGTAATGTTCCTTTCCCCTTGTGGTTTCCTTTTCATGATGTTGAATTGGAAATTGATGGTTTGTGTTTTGTTTGGCCAAGGCTTGGAAGGTTAACTGAGCCGCTTTGGGAACCGTGACCAGTTTGATCGTTTGAACGTAGAGCAACCTTCAATCCAGGTATAGGGAGAAGGGTAGTGTAACCATAGGCAGTGGGGTAGTGTAAGGTAAAGGGGTTCCCATGACCCCGGTTTGTCATGTATGATATATGATTAAATGTCCTATATGATCTAAGATAAAGGTTAGACAACTTGGTTACTGATTAACAAAGATAATTAAAGATGATGAGATAATTAAGCCGGTACCCATTAGGTTACCGCATGTTGTTGAAGTCTTGGGGTGCTTATTGGCCCAAGCACGTTGATGTTGAAGTCTTGGGTGCTTTTGACCCAAGCACGATGAGTTGATGTTGAAGTTTTGGGAGCTTCATGTCCCGAGCAAGGAGATGGTTGATGTTGTTTGTTGTTATGCCATGCATAGAGCATTGGAGTTGATGATTGAGGGGGAAGTTCGACATACGGGAGATCACTCGAGAGTACGGTGATCTGGCCATCCATGGTAGGTCACTCGATGGTTTGGTGACCGCGGCCCCCTGTGATGAGGCATCCACGGTTTGATGCATTGACTATCCATGGGGTTCACCCAAGGTTTGGTGAACTGCCGGTGTTGGTGCTTCTATGGCCAATACGGCTATGTAACTTTGAAGTCGTTCATCCTGAGTTAGTTTGGATCCACATGCATAATGGAGTAGCGGAGTAGTGTTGCATTGCACCGCATAGCATACTTGTTTTCGATGATGTTGATGTATGATGATGTATATATGCTGATGTATGCTCTGATGTTGCCATGCTTGTTTGTTTACCTTGCTTCCTATCTCCATGCTGTATATGTTTACATGATTCTTACTCCCCGTTTTCTATTTTCTTGTTTGGCATGTTTGGTTTCATGCAGAGGATGGCGAGCAGCCCGGAGAGGAGTGGCTCTGAGGAGCCACCACTCATAGTTAGGGCCTTTCTTTTGTTAGGCTAGTTTTCAGTTGTATTCCGAGGTTTTCCTGAAACGGTTATACCAGCTCTGTTGTGACATCGGGTTGGGACGTTTGTTATTGTTTTTTTTGTTTTAAATTGGATTTTATTTTCGCGTTTTGAAACTCGTTCACGTGAGACCTTTCTATCCATGGACAAATGTTTTATTTATTTCAGTAAATACATGATTTATTTTTCAACTTTGTCCTTTTATTACTTTTTAACATGCGGGGTAGCAGGGTGTCACACCAAGAATATACACACCTACACCAGTGAAATACCCAACACCAGAACCTATCCCTCCATTCACCCATATCACAAATCTTAGCATCCTTTGAAGAATTCACATTGCACAACCTTAAAAACTTAGTTCTAAAATTAACTGACCCGAACCAATTGTCCTCCCAAAACAAAGTATCCCTCCCATTCCCTATTTTCCTCACTAACCCATTTGACAACCACCCCTCATTGAGAGTGTCCCTACCCTCCAATTTTCCTAAATCCCTCCACCAAGATGATTCCAACCTTGCCCTATTTGAGATACCAAGACCACCCTCCTCCCTAAGTCTACACACTATATCCCAACATACCCAAGGGATTTTCCTAGATTCCTCCCCCCCCCCCCTCCACACAGAAAACGACATTGAAGTTGAGTTATGGATTTTAGTACCTTCTTGGGGGCCTTGTAGAACGAAAGGTAATACACCGAAAGACTAGATAGAACCACATTAATTAACACTATGCGTCCACCAAAAGACAAGAGCCAGTTTCTCCACTCCAAAAGTCGACCCTTAATTGCCTAGATAACCGGGCTCTAAGTGCTTGCTTTCCTTGGGTTTGCCCCCACAAGGATTCCAAGAAATTTGAATGGAACCTCCCCAATCTTGCAGTTAAGAGAACAAGCAGCACGACGAGATATATTTGCATTGTCCTTAATCCCCACATCGCAGCTTTTGTGGAAATTTACTTTCAACCCGGAAGACAATTCAAAACACCTAAGTATACATTTCATAACAAAGGCATTATTGATAGTCAGTTACCCTGGCAAGATCGTATCATCCGCGCACTGAGTGTGTGAAATCATCACTTCCTCCCCATTATTACTGATTTTGTATTGTTCATAAGTCCCCCAAATTCACTACATTCCTGATTAAGCCACTCCGCCCCTCAGCCGTGATCAAGAACATAATTGGTGCCATAGGGTCCCCTTGTCGGAGACCTTTTGACACAGAAAATTCCTTTGTAGGAGAGCTATTCACCAACACAGAGACTGAAGCAGAGGCCAAACACTCGCCAATCCAAGCTCTCCACTTCCCGCTGAAGCCCATTCTCCCAAGCATGTAATCAAGATATTCCCAACTAACTGAATCGTATGCCTTCTCGAAATCCACCTGCATGTTGCTCCCCCTTCTTTTTGGCGTAATCAATTAGCTCGTTGATAACCACAACTACGTCAAGAATATTGCCACCCCGAATGAAAGCTGATTGACATTCAGAAATAGCTGACTTCATGACCCGACTCAACCTTCCGGCAAGCATCTTTGCCAAAATCTTGTAACAACACCCTACTAAAGAGATTGGTCTATAATCCCTTAGAAGCAAATGGCTGTCAACTTTTGGAATCAAAGCTATGAAGGATGCATTGCACCCTCTCAGCAACTTACTGTTGGAATGGAATTCTCTAAACATTTTGCAGAAATCCTCCTTGGGAATGTACCAGAATTTTTTAATAAACACAAAATTGTACCCGTTGAGACACCCCGTCGTACCCCGGTATTTTATTAGATTACAACCTTCTTAATTCATTTCTTAATCGCGCGCTTAACATGAAAAAATACGTAAAAATTAAAACTTAAGTTACATAACATACAACTTTAGTTAATAAAAAACAACACACCGTATTTAGGTTATACATACACACTAAAGTCTTATAAACATATCACAAAAACTGTTGAAGATATCCTCTCAGTAGGATCTCTCACAGGCATATATACTTAACAACAGTCATACTTAGCGGGAAATATAAAAATACTCCTTAGACACACTGGCCATAATGTCTATACTCTAATCATCATGGATCATAGCTCGACCTCCAGCCTCTGGTTCGTAAGGAGTTCCATCCAACTCCTCAGCAACCTCCATTTCATAGAGTTCCGTCCAGCTCCTCCGCAACATAATCCTCCATCGGGTTTTCTAACGTAAATAAAGTAAACCCACAAAAATACAGAAATATAGGGGATAAGAAGCAATTCTATCATCAAAAAGCGGAAAAGAGTCATAGCATATTATACAGTAATTGTCACAGGCATAACATCATTCAACACTAACTATCCTCCATAAATCACTATATCAACCTCTACCCCCACTCATGCAATCTAACACTTTATGCTGACGTGACCACTACCATTTCCTTCACGCATTCCTCGTGGGGAATGTCAGTCAGTTTTTCAAGCGACGGGTTCCAAATTCCCGGTGCACATTCTCTTCCATGGTGAGAATGCTCACCCAAAGCAATAACATCATAGCTGCACGATGCTCCCGGTGCACACCCCTTCCACTCCCGGGGGTGCTCAATGAGATTCAATGACACTATAGCCGCACAACCTATTTCTAAGGTGGAACGGTCTAGCGAGAACTCTTGACCTCATGTATTATATTACTAATACACGGTTGGGAACAACAACACCAATACATGAATCTTACCAACCCATTGTAACAACATCCTAGTGCCTTAACCTTTCATCAAAGCCTCAACTCATACTCTATGTCACAACACCTCTTTAAAACAATTCATTTAGGTTAGGCACCTCTAAACCACCATTATTCTCACACCCAAACAATTATCTCCCGAACAACATATATCTTTGCTTACAATCCACTAAGCACAATATTAAAAACCAGGCAGATCATGCATAACATCAAGAAATATTCAAATATCACATTATCACATAAAGTAATTTATCACAAAAATCAAATCAACAAGTCAGACTCTGTCACGGCCTGGCCGTGATCACGGTCGTGACAGACATAAAATGCAAGAATTCTATAAGTCAGAACCTGTCACGGCATGGCCATGACAACCATCACGGCCGTGACAGACATTCTCCATCTCAATATCACAAAATTAACCTATGCCGATAAACCTACAATCCTCGAATCACCATTGGTTTTACAGAAAAGGTTCTAATGTGATTTTGGTCTTGTCGATTATTCGAATACTAGTAGGGTTTAGGTCGCCCTACACAATTATTATATAATCTACTACTTATCGATTTTCGACGATGGAATGTTTCTTTCCCCCACCTGGGTTATCACTGAAATTCCGTGATTGACGTTCCTCGTTATCCCACCACACGTTGCTAATTCCTCCTTCAATCAAACAACACAATAACAATTAATTCAACAAATCCTCCCTTAACCATTTTTGTTGGATTCGGCCAATCAATTCAAATGAGGGTTAGGATTCTTTTCTTAACCTAAGCTTTTGGATAGTAGTTACTTAGGTCCTAGGTAGCCTAGATAAATTACCATAACTTGGAAACATGAACATAATATTCCAACCTCACATTTTACTAAGTTACGGCCATGTATAGCAATCTAAGCTAGGGATTTTTTTTGAACCTAAACTCTTGGATTTAAGCTATACATGTATTATAGAACTTAAATTAAGTACTAACTTTCAAAACAAACAACAAAACACCAAACTTATTTTACTACATACGTTTGGCCCAATAGGGTTCAATAGGAAAGAAAATGATTTTGATCACATGCTCTTGGGTAATGAAGGTAGGAACACATCTAGATCATAGAAATTGGTTTCATATTTTTATGATTTTTCTACCATTTTCTAGAATTCTTTAAAGTTCTAGATCTAAGAAATGGAAACTCAAGAATATGAAGAACAAGCACTTTAAAAGAGAGGAGATGATCGTGTTACCTAAGTTAAGAGACTAAAAGAAGAATTGATGATGATCTTGGCAAGCTTGTTAATGGAAATCACTTTGAGCTCTTGAAGATCAACAATAGAGTTTATGTGTTAAGTGTGAAGAAATGAAGAAAATGAAGATGAGTGAGAGGGGAGGGCTAGGTGCAGTTTTTTTGGTGTGTGTGTGTGTGTGTGTGTGTGTGTGTGGGGGGTTAAATAGGGTAGGAATTAGACCTTGTTTGGTTCATTAGAATTAGATTAATGAGTTTTGTGATTATTTAATTTATATATGATTAACCATAGTTAATAATTAACTTAACTAAGGTTATTTTGCTAACTATAGTTAATAAATATGTGGCTCACATTATTTGAGTGGTGTGACTGCTCCTTGTCCACATAAACAAACCATGATTCCTTAACCATGGTTAGAATTTAACTAAACGTCGGTTTGGTTAAGCTAAAAGAGCATTTTGGTCATTTCGCTTAAAAACTCGTAATTTCCAACATTAATTGCATCATAAATTCTTGATGAGTCATTCTATATCTCAGCTCCTCTGCTGTCCCGTTCTATCTCTGCAGTTCCGTTGCCGATTTCGTCGGTTTCCCGATTAGGGTTTTACACCCGAATAAAAACGTAATATTTCGGTTTTTTGTTGAAAATTTTCAAATTAACCAAACTCGTTGAAAATATGATTTAAATATAAATCATTTCGTTCATGAGTCTAAATTAGGTTTTCTGATCATTAAAATCTTACTGTTAGTGAAAATACAAACTGTTTTCCGTTCGAACTTTCACCAAAATTCGTCCGAATTCACATAATATTTTATTTATGATCAGAAATTTGGAAAGTAGAATTCCTCACGGACAAAATATAAAAAATCTACAAATTTCAGTTTTCGGGTCAAATTAGGGTTTTCCGTTAGTATAAAATTATATCGTCAGTTAAAAACGCAGATCAGTTTCTATCTGAGTTTTAAACGCAAATTTTAATTAGAGCTTCCTACCATAGAGTAGGTTCCAGATATGATTTTATTTTCTCCAAAATCATTTCCTAAATCTCAAATAAAAATATAAATAAATATATTTTTACCATTAAAACAACATATTTAAAAACATGCTCTTACACCCGTCGAGTCCCAGGCACTTGTTGTTATCACAACTCCACACCGCCTCCTCTTCCTCATTCAATGAGAACTCTGCCGAAAGCATTGCATCTTCGCTAGCCGACATCCTGTTGAAGGCCACACCCTAAAGAGTTGGTCTTTTCCAATTTTCCTCATTAAACATAGATTTGAAATGATTGTGCACCTCCTCTTTTACCCTGAACACATCCTCCACCAATATGGAACCCATGTATTGTGTTATCCCTCCTCCTTTTGTTGATGCAAGAGTGAAAGTACTTAGAATTAGTATCCACTTTGACCTTGCCCTTTGTGCAGCGGATGCTTCCTTCATCCTTGAGAACTTCCAGAATGACTCATCCTATGAGAGAACCCCCTCCTCCCTATTTTCATCTACCAATTTAATTCCCTCAATGGCTAAGGAAATGTTTCCCTGTAAGCTTCCAAAGCTAACTTTATTCCAAGCCTTTATAGCCAGGTTCAAAAGTTTGAGCTTCTGTTTAACCACATAGGCTCCCCAACCCTGCACAATGGAACTTCCCCAGCCTTTCCAAATCCTTGTCCATGAGCCAGCAATTCACGACTCTAATCTGCTCATAGAGCTCCCATCAGGCCTGTACCAAGTGTACTTTCCCTCACCCCCAGGAATCCTGCCCCAACAAAACTTTCAATTCTGTTGTTCCACATACATAACAGACCCCCTGAGCTACCTTCAGACTTTTTCTCAACCCAAACCACCTCACTCCTTCCCCAAAGCGATTCACACAGTTTCTGCATCCTTTCTTGCCTCGAGCCCTGTCCCTCTTCTCCATTTCCACTAATTTTGTATGACCATATTGTCGTCCTGAGATGAGACAACGCCCATCTGCTTCCCCAAATTCCACATGCTGTTTGCTTCTTCAGATGGATTTGTTTTTTCTAACAATCTGACTATCTGAGATTGTGTTTCTCACCTGGATTGCGGTTGAGCAGCCTGCAATTTTAACTTTCAACCCCGTTTTGAGGTTCCAACTTCCGCCGCCGCCACTGAACCGACTGCGTCTTCAGTAATGAACCATTGCTGATAAGAATCTTCTTCAACCTTGGTTTTTCTTAATTAATCATTTTGTTTTTTAGTATTTGTCGTTTAAATTTTTTTTTAATAAAGATAAGACATTTACTAAGTACCACCAATTTGAAAATTTTAATTTTATTAAATTACCTTCTCACTTCATCAAATGCTCTTTTATTTGGAGATACTAAAAGTAATAATAAATTTTAAAAAAATTAGAGGGACCGATGATCTGAAATAAAAATTTTTGATAAATATTATGAAAGAAATGGAGAAGTGAATTCAACATTCATCTTCAGATTTCCATTTGCATCTCTGCATGTCAGAAAGATGTTAAGCTTAATTTGATTGTCTTTTCCTATATGTGTTGTAGCTCGAATCAATTGACAGAGAATCTATGATATTTTCCGAACAGGAAAACCACCTGGCACTATATGCATAAAAGTGCTTTTACTTTGAATTAATGCGGTCCTAATGTGCAGGACTCCGCTTCAATTTTTTTTTTTTTTTCAAATACCACAGAAAAACCAAAGGAAAAAAGCTAGAAATAAAATCGACAAATGTGTCAAACTCACTCTAAATCCTTTTTCCTCTTTTCATTTTTTTGTGGTTTAATTACACGATTCAACAGAAGTTCACAATTGTTAGAAAGGGATTGGTAGATATCACTTAGCTTCGAGGCTGTTGGTGAGACATAAACTTTCTAATCGTTACTGAATATTCTTGAGGGGAAGACCAATGGTCAAAAGATTACATTTGATAAACTTCTTATCTCATCTCTAATAGGTCGTAGTATTAATGTGGTTTACATGTAACATGTTGAATTCATAACTTTTTTCTATAAAAGTTGAAAATTTGGAATTCTTTGAAATGAGATCATTTTTTTTTTACTATCATAATTTTTTTGAAAGACGAAATTAAAAAAAATTGTTTGGGATGAAATTAAAATTGAAATAAAATAATTTTGGGGACTATCGGGATTCAGGACTAAAACAAAGCTTGCCAAATATATTTATCGTCATCACTAATACTAATCCTACTTAGGAACCTTGGGCTAACAATCATCTTTCCTCTTCATTGATTCTTAATATGATGTGTTTCCTTTTTGGGTAAATAATCTGATGGGTTTTTTTTCTCTCTTAGAAAATATGACAAAAGGTTTTCCAAACTTGACTACTGCAAAAGTTATTACAACTTAATTCCTATATATATATATATATATATATATATATATATATATATATATATATATATATATATATATATATATATATGTTCGTTCAAATATCTCAGATAAGAGATACTCGACCGAAGAAAGTTTAGTGGGAGTGTTTTGGAATTTGCTTGACAGAATGGAGATTCTGCTCCTACGTATTCAAATGTGAATCAAAGCAAACGTAGTTCTAAGTGGGGGGATTTGACCCCTATTTATAGAGATGTTTGATTAAGCTGGTTGGAGTTAGACTGTTATTGTGATCCTATTTGTTAGGATCGGGTTGTTGCTGCCGTTAAACATTGATAAGGATAAGGCTCCGAGTTATATGGAGAGATATTTGGACCAGCAAGATATTCGGCCCAGTTAGTTGTGGCTGGGTAGCTCGGGGCCGAGATATCTTCATCCGTGGTCTGCTGTGGAACAGGCCCGAGTAGTTATCCTCGGGTGTCAAGTGTATTTAATAGGTCTTCGGTTTTATGGGAGTTCGGGTCACGGCCCACCTACTAGAATGAGCTCGGTTGTATTGACAATCATCGGCCTTATATCTTCGGCCAGTACACAAGCCCCTCGAGCTCCGAGCTTAAATAAGCGAAAGAGCTGATAAGTTATGAAACCGAGCTTATTCTTTGGCCACACAAACTTCCGCATTCCCAGCTGTCATTTCAATCAAATCTTTCCTCTTTGTCAGAGAAGGCAATCATTCCCCCTAATACTTCTGTGGCACGCTTTAGGTAAGAAACCCTAGAGTTCCGCGCCCATTTAATGGGGGGAAAATCAAAAGTCGCGCCTTTGGGCTTGATGGAACGTGGGCCGTTGATCGTGTCATCAACCGCAGCTACAAATATCCCCTCTGACTCCAACTCCCTTCTACCTTGCTTATCCTCCTTCGCCCTTCACCTTCGTCTTCCAAGTTTCCGCCATCACTCTTCTCTTTGTCATTCTTGAGTACGCCTGAGTCTCCTTCTTTCCCTCGTGCTTCTAAGTTTAATTTCCGCTTACCAGATATGAGTTCGTCCATGTCCTCTGAGTCAAATACCTCGCCTCTAATTGAGCGCGAGGTTTCCCCCATTGGGGGTTTTCCTTCCACCTCTTCGATTCCTTCGCAGGAATTGAACATCGGAGAAGGGGAAGCGTCCTCCTCCGGGTCGTCTTCCCCTGGGTCTGATTCCTCTGGGTCTGACTCTAAGTCCGGCTCTCCCCCTCCCCCAGTGTCCAAACCCGCCGCTCGCAAACAACGCCTAAGGGTTCCAAAAGACCCTATTCCTGATATTACCCTTCCTGGGTATACTTGGGTTAAAGGCGAGGTTGGGACATTTTTTTTCTGACTTTCAGACTTCAGAGTCAATTGCTCAACTTCGGTCCCAGATTAATATCTCGGCGTCCGGAGACGAGTCCGAGTTCATTTGCTCCCCATGCTCGGGTACCGAGTGTGTCTTTCTCAGGGCTCGTCCTTCCGAGCCCCCCTTTACATACATGTACAAAACACTATTTGATAAGCAGCGCGTGTCTCTTCCTTTTACCGAGTTTGAGTGTGACGTTCTGAGAACCATGAACGTCGCACCTACTCAGCTCCATCCCAACAGTTGGGCTTTTATGAAAGCCTTTCAAATCCTGTGTAAATATCTCGGGATGGAGCCCACCACTCCAAAATTTTTGTATTTTTACCAAACAAGGTTTGGTGAGAAAATGGGATGGATTTCCCTTAACGGGCCGAACCGGAGAGGACTGCTTAGTCTATACACATCGTCGTATAAAGATTTCAAAGTCGGCTTCTTCCGAGTTCGCCCCTCGGGCTCTCACTCCTCCCACTTTTTTGACGAAAATAAATGCGCCAAGTTTCCCTTATACTGGCAATCCTCTCCCACAAAATTCGTTGGTTTCGAGTACCAATCCCTTCCCGCCGAGGATAGGCGGGATATAAACATACTAGAAAAACTTCCTCGGCCCCTCCATTGTGGACGTCTTCTGAAACTCCCCTTCTCATCTACTCCGAGAACTGACCTGAAAAGTAAGTGCTCGGCTTTTTAGTTTTTGAATCTTTTCTGTATGTGTTGTTGTACTATCAACTCTTTCTTTTTGGCAGTCATTATGGGGAAATTCGACTTCTCCAAGCTTTTAAAGGCTGCTGCAAAAGAGGGCAGGGTCCCTCCTCAACTGAGAAGAAGAAAAGACCTCCTCCTACCAAGGCCTCCGCGAAGGGGGCTTAATCATCCGCCCCTCAAAAAAGAAAGAGGGTAGAGGTTGTAGTTGACACCGAAGATTCTCCCCCTCCTCGCCCCAGTCCCCTACACCCTACTACTCAGGAGACAGGAACCGCGGGGCGAGAAGAACAAAACCCTCCTTCTACCGAGGTGAAGTGGTACAACACTTCCTTAAAAGCAGGGACCTCGTCCCTTTGGGGCGAAGACTTCAACCCCTTTCCTTCTTTCGACTCGAACTTCCTGAAGCCCACTGACCTCCGGCTAATGAAGCAACAAGGGGCTCTGTCTAGCATGGAGGCTCTATCAACCTACTGCATCCGAGCTGCTGCCTTGGCCCGCTTTTGCAGCCGAGATTTAGTGGATGCTGAGAAGAAGTCTCCGCAACTGAAAGCCGAACTGGCTTCTGTTGAGAAGCTGAAGGGAGATTTTACCCGGGCTTCCACGGAGCGTGACGAGCTGGCCAAGACTAATAATCTCCTGAATGCCACCATTACCGAGTTGAATGGCCAGAACTCCGAGCTCAACACCAAAGCAACATTTGCTGAGGAGAGTAAAGCTCGGGCTGAAGAGGGTAGAGCTCGTGCTGAAGAGGAGCTCAAGAAGGCTCAAGCTGAAATTGAGCAACTAAAAGCTGCCTTGGAGGCCGAGACCAAGACCAGGATGGAGCTCCAGGAGGATGTAAAAGAGGCCACTAACTGCATTATCATCGAGCATCGGAAAGGTTTTGACAAGGCCATTGCTCAAGTTGAGGTTCTTGCCCCGGGGGTTGATCTTTCGGGAGTCGATGTGAATAAGGAGGTGGTGAACGGGGAACTTATTCCCATAATTGTCGAAGAGGAAGAGGAGGTGGACGGGGAGGAAGACTCTCCTGGGGATCACATCGAGGCCGAAGAGGGTCCTAGGGACAAGTAGCTGTATTAGTTTTTTGTAGTCTTTATCCTTTGTAATGAGCTTTTGCCCTTGTAACTTTAATTTTGACTTAATGAAAATTGCGGCACCATTTTGGTGACCTTTCGTAGCTCTTATTTGGCTGAGTATTTTTTTATCTTCCGACATTGTATTCGGCCTGTTTAAACAAATCTTCGGTTAAGACCGAGGTATTCTACCATCCATATAAAAAATGGACGGTAGTTGTTACACGTGAAACACATGTTTCACACCTTACGCATGCAGTCACGCATTATATGCTTTGGAAACCGCAGTGGGTTCATGCAATTACTGCTTTTTGCTGAGTTTCGAGATTTGTTTTTCCAACAAATCTTTTCCCAGCGTATATTTCTTCCTTTCCAACGCCTCTCACCCCCTATAAATAGGGCTGTTTCACTGCTCCACTTATTCATTCTTCATTCTTTCCCACCAGCCAAATTCGTTTTCCTTCAACCCGAGTAGTTCTATGATAGCGTTAGGGGTTTACGCTCCCCTCTCCCAGTTAACATCCTTTTTTGAGTTTCACAGCTGCCAAAAAGGATGTAAGTGGGAGATGGGATCCAGAATTCCTTTTACAATTCAATCCTCCAAGAAGGATGTTAACTGGGAGAATGGCAGTCTTCGGGCGTCGAGAAAGGGGTAGAGGCCGTCTACTCCCTGAGCGGGCCGAGCACCTCATCGTCCAGCTTTCGCAGGGGGAAGTGATTACTTTCCCCCTTGAGGGAAAGCCGTGGTGTCCGATCGGGGGGACTACTTGCCACCTGATCTTGCCGCTGCCCTAATTGGGGGGACGACTGGCAAGCCGGGCGGACCTTATTTTCAATTTCAGCTCTTTATGTAAGTCGCAGTACTTTCTAGTACTCGGCTCGTACTTTGTTTTCACTTTCGGCATTGTACTCGGTTCCATTAAGAAATTTTAATGGCTCGGACTCGGCCTGTAGATTACAATGTTATTCTTCTTACTGCTCGCATTCTTTTTTACTTAAATAATTTCAAAAAGGCTCGAACTTGGCCTTCAAACTTGGACTTGGATTTAAATAATTAAAACGGCTCGAACTCGGTCTTCGGGCTCAAACTTGGCCCTAAACATTTAATCAGCTCGAACTCGGCCTCCAGGCTCAAACTTGGCCCCAGACAATTTAATTGGCTCGTACTTGGCATTCTGGCTCAAACTTGGCCTTAAACAATTTAATTGGCTCGAACTCGGCCTTTAGGCTCAAACTTGGCCTTAAACAATTTAATGGCTCGTACTCAGCCTTTAGGCTCAAACTTGGCCTTGAACAATTTAATGGCTCGTACTCGGCCTTTAGGCTCAAACTTGGCCTTAAACAATTTAATTGGCTCGAACTCGACCTTTAGGCTCAAACTTGGCCTTGAACAATTTAATGGCTCGTACTCGGCCTTTAGGCTCAAACTTGGCCTTAAACAATTTAATTGGCTCGAACTCGACCTTCGAGCTCAAACTTGGCCCTAAACAATTTAATGGCTCGTACTCGGCCTTTAGGCTTAAACTTGGCCTCAAATAACAGAAACGGCTCGAACTCGGACTTCGGGCTCAAACTTGGCCCTAAGCAATTTAATGGCTCGTACTCGGCCTTTAGGCTCAAACTTGGCCTTCAACAATTTAATGTTCGCGAAACACATACATCGGCAAATTAAGAAAACAAAACAATGTTCATAATAAATTCTTTTATTGGATAAAAAGGAAGTCTACGGTGTGCCTCGTTAAAACCTTCTCGGTCAAAACCCTTTTTGGGACAAAACACCGAGGTAGGAAAAAGAGTACATCACCTGACTATATACATCAACTATAATAAAATTTTAAATGCGAAGCATTCCAAGTCCTCGGGATAGGCTTCCCGAACAACTCTTCCAACCTATATGCTCCGTTTCCTAAGTTTTCTACCACCCGGAATGACCCTCCCCAGTTTGCTGCCAACTTGCCTTCCGTGTGATCCTTCCTTGCTTCTCCTTTTATTCTCAGCACCAAGTCTCCACACAGGAAACTCCTCGGTTTTAATTTTGAATTATACCTCCTAGTTGCTCTCTGTTTGCAAGCTTCCTCCCTGATCTTAGCCTCCTCCCTGATTTCCTCCACCAAGTCAAGTTCGACCCTTAAATTGCTTTCATTCTCATTCTGCTCATGTTGTATACGCCGGACAGACGGCTCACCGACCTCAACTGGGATCATGGCGTCTGTTCCATATGTCAGCCCGAAGGGTGTTTCTTGAGTAGTGGATTGAGGCGTGCAGTGGTAGGCCCAGAGGATACTTGGCAACTCTTCTGCCCAAGCTCCTTTGGATCTTCCCACCCTCTTCTTCAGTTCTCCGAGAATGACCTTGTTGGCCGCTTCGGCTTGCCCATTGGTCTGGGGGTGTTCAACCGATGTGACGTGGTGTTTAACACCGAGGTTGGTATAGAATTCTCGCAATGTCTTATCTATAAACTGTCTTCCGTTGTCTGTGACGATTGCGAAGGGAATTCTGTGCCTACAGATGAGGCTTTTCCACACAAACTTTTGTACCTTCTCGGCGGTAATCTTCGCCAAAGGCTCTGCTTCGATCCATTTTGTGAAGTAGTCCACTGCTACTAGGAGAAATTTGACTTGACCTTTGGCTACAGGGAATGGTCCAAGTATATCCATTCCCCACATAGCAAAAGGCCAAGGGGAGTTTAATGTGTGAAGTCCTTCGGGAGGGGTACGACTTACATTGGAAAATCTTTGGCACTCATCACATTGCTTCGTCCACTCAATGCAATCTGCTCGGATGGTAGGCCAATAGTACCCTGCTCGGACTACCTTGGAGGCCATTGATCTGCCCCCGCAGTGAAAACCACAGATTCCTCTGTGAACCTCTTCCATAACATACCTTGACTGTGCCTTGGTCAGACATTTTAACAAAGGTACCGAGAATCCCCGTTTATACAATTCTCCGGAAATGATAGCAAAGTGACTCGCTCTGAGCCTGATCTTCCTGGCCTCAGCGTGATCTGGGGGCAAAATTTCTGAGGATAAATACTCCCATATAGGCGTCATCCATTCTCAGTCAACCGGCTCGTTGGCCATCACCTCCCCAAGTGTGATACTTGGTTCATTCAGGGTTTCTTGAATAACTGTTCTATGGTGGCCCGGCTTCTTTGTACTGGCTAATTTGGACAGCAGATCGACTCGAGTATTTTCTTCTCGGGGAATGTGCTCAATAGCGATTTTCTCAAAGCTGGAGATTAACTGGTTGACCTTACATAAATACTTGGTGAGCTGAGGCTCTTTCGTTTGGTACCCCCCAGATATTTGCCCTGTGACTAGCTGTGAATCACTCCGGCATCTAACAGCCTTCGCCCCCATTTCCTTTGCCAGCATTAACCTTGCTATCAAGGCTTCATATTCGGCTTGGTTGTTTGAGGTTTTGAACTCAAACTTTAGTGACTGCTCCATGATCAGATCTCCCGGGCCTTCTAGAATCACCCCAGCTCCACTGCCCCTGACATTCGAGGATCCATCCACATACAAATTCCACCAGATATCCTCGGTTATCGGTTGCGGATTGAGCTCGGCTACGAAGTCGAAGAGACATTGAGATTTCAGAGGACCTCTCAACTCGTATTTCAGGCCGAACTCGGATAACTCCACCGACCAAGCAATCATACGTCCTGCCAACTCGGGCTTTTTGAGAATCTGCTTAATCGGGTGATCGGTTTTGACAATCACCTGGTGACTTTGGAAATACGGACGCAATCGCCGAGCTGCAGTTACCAGGGCCAAAACCAGCTTTTCTATGACTTGGTACCGGGTTTCGGCATCATGAAGAACCCTGCTGATGAAGTACACCGGCATTTGAACTTTCTCTACTTCCTGTACAATGACCGCACTGATGGCATGCTCTGTGGCTGACAGGTATAAGTACAACTCTTTCCCAGAGATGGGTCGAGTTAATACCGGTGGTGAAGACAAAAAGGTCTTGAAATCGATGAAGGACTTCTCACATTCCTCGGTCCATGTGAAGGTTTGAGGCCTCTTCAGTAATCTAAAGAAAGGCCGAGCTTTCTCTGCAGATCTGGGTAGGAACCGAGATAATGATGCCAGCCGTCCTGTAAGTCTTTGCACTTCTTTAATATTTTGTGGGCTTAGCATCTCAATCACATCCCGGCATTTATCAGGATTGGCCTCGATTCCCCGGTGTGTCAACATGAAGCCGAGGAATTTTCCACCCTGGACACCGAAAACACACTCCTCCGGATTCAACCTCATATTATACTTTCTCAGCTGCTGAAAAATTTCCTCCAGATCTTTTGGGTGACTGTTGGGGTCATCGGATTTTACGACCATGTCATCCACATAAACCTCCATAGTCCTTCCGATTTGTTTTTCGAACACCCTGTCCATGAGCCTTTGGTATGTAGCTCCAGCATTTTTCAGTCCAAATGGCATTACCCGGTAACAGTAATTCGAGCCTTCAGTTATGAAATTTGTTTTCTCCTCATCTGGGGGATACATTCGGATCTGATTGTACCCCGAGTATGCATCCAAGAAACTCAAAATTCTGTATCCGGAGGCTCCATCCACCAGTCTATCAATACTCGGCAAAGGATAGGAATCCTTTGGGCAAGCTTTATTCAAATCCGTGTAATCGGTGCACATGCGCCACTTGCCATTTGCTTTTTTGACCAGAACAACGTTGGCCAGCCAGGTAGTGTACTCTACTTCTCGAATAAAGTTGTCCTTGACCAACTTCGCTGTTTCCTCTTCCACAACCTTTCTCCTCTCCTCACCAAGTCTCCTTTTCCTTTGGGCCACTGGTTTCGCCTCGGGACAAATTGCCAGTTTGTGGCACAAGAAGTCGGGATCAATTCCCGGCATATCCCGGCGTGGTCCGGCGAATAAGTCGGCGTTCTTTGCGAAGCACTTCCTTTATTTTCTATTTCATATTTGACTCAAGTTGACCGCCGTGTTTTGTGCCCTGATCTGTGTGTGAACCGAGCTGGAACTTTTCCAACTCCTCAATGGGTTGTGGCCGTTGTTCCTGCATGTCCATTCTTGGGTCCAGTTCAACAGAGTTAACAGAATTTACAGACTTGTCCTTTCCCCTGTCCAATGTTTCTGCAGGTGTAGGTTTGAGTTTACTTACACGCAAACTATCAGCATAGCACTGTCTGGCCATTTTCTGATCAGCCCGGACAGCAACTATATCTCCCGTGTTGGAAGGGAATTTCATTGTGAGGTGGGGAGTAGAGACCACAACTCCTAACTCGTTCAAAGATGGTCTTCCGATCAGGATATTGTACGATGTTACTGCATTAACCAACACGTACCTGACCATGATAGTCTTGGATGCTTTGCCATCCCCAAAAGTAGTCAGGAGGTCAATGTATCCTCGTGTATCCACTTGTTCCCCTGCAAAGCCGATGAGCTTACTGTCGTATGGCTGAATAGATTTCTCTGGGATCCCGAGCTTCTGAAATGTTGAATAATATAAGATATCCACCGAGCTCCCTTGGTCGACAAGGGTTCTTTTAACCGAGAAATTAGCCAACTACACGGTGATTACCATAGGGTCATCTTGGTTAGGATCCACCCCCACGAAGTCTTCGTCAGAAAAGATAATAGGTGGGGAAATCCTCGGGGGTTTGCCGGATACCGAGTTGACAGCCCGAATAGCCCGCAGGTGCTTTCTCTAAGCTGAACTTGTTGTGCCTCCCCCTGCAAATCCTCCTGAAATAGTGTTTATCACACCTCGGACCACATTATCCTCCTCTCGCCTTTCATTCTGGCCTTCTCTGGTCTCTGTTCTTTCATTGTTTTGTCGGTCGCCGCCCCTTCTCGGGCTTTGGTCACCTCCTCTCCTTCTACTTCTGCCACGCCCCTCGCCATTGTTGTGGTTTCTCCGAACAAAATTATTGAGATGGCCAGCTTGCACCAACTCTTCAATCTTATCTCGTAGGACCCAACACTCCTCGGTGGTATGCCCGTAATTACGATGGTACCGACAATGTTTCTGTCGATCAGCATTCTGGGGCGTGTGGCCACGGTTGGGGAGCTGCAAAAGCTCCGCGTTGTATGCTTCCTCAAACACCCGAGCTCGGTTTGTGTTGAGGGGAGTGTAGTGCTCATACTTCGGTCCCCTATGCAAATGCTCGGATGGGCCTTTGAATTTCGACTTATCTCCTCCAGCCCTCCTCTTCTCTCTCCCTTCTCGCCTGTCAGCATCATCAGGTCTCTCCCTTTTCTTAGACTCCTCAATCTCCTCCATATTAATGAATCCCGCAGCTTTTCTCCTCAACTCATCCATACTGGTTGGTGGCTTCCGAGCTAAGTGTCTGGCGAAAGGGCCAGACCGTAACCCGGTCAAGATAGTGTGTACTGCAACATCGGCACTGAGATTCCGGATGAGGACCGTCTCCTTGCTGAATCTGGTCATGAAATCACGCAAAGACTCATTCCTTTCTTGCTTAAAGTTTACCAACGAGGCCGAGGTTTTTTGATGAGCTCGGCTCGTGGCAAACTGAGCATTGAACTTAGTCATGAATGTGTCAAAGGAGTCAACCGACGCTGGCGGTTTCTGGGTGTACCAGCTCAACGCAGCATCCTTCAAAGTAGTTGGGAAGACTTTACACATGACAGCATCATCATCGGTAAAGAGGTACATCTGAGTAGTAAAAGCGTCTAAGTGATGCTCCGGATCCGAGGTGCCATCATATCTGTCAATGCTTATTGGTTTGTAGATGGCTGGTAGGGGAACCTCCATGATGGCGTTTGTGAAGGGATGTCTCGGCCTCCGCACGCCGGTCCTTTCATTAGACCTATTTGCCTGAAGTGAAAGTTCAGGGGCCTGCCTAGGAAATTTCTCCTCGTCTGCTCGGTCCATATGATGAGAAGCCCGGAGTTGTGGGCCTCCTTCTCTGCGCGTGTTTCTGGATCCTTCATTCTCAGCTGTCCGACGCTCTCTCTCAGGAGTAGAAGAGGCGGACCTTTCTCTGCTCTGTCCTTGTTCGCGACGACTGTTCTGCCGCCGAATTTCCTCATTCTCCCTTCTCAGCATGGCAATCTGTGCAAGGAGTTCTTGGATGATGGGGTTGTCGGTCGTTACAGCCGGGTTTATGGACCTTTCCCCATTATCTCCGTTGTTAGCATTCTCTGGCTCCTCTCTCCTGCAGTTCCCGCTCCTTGTTCTCACCATGGTTTGTGGTATGGGAAAGTTTTGCTTCGATTCCCACAGATGGTGCCAAATGTTCCGTCCAAATATCTCAGATAAGAGATACACGGCCGGAGAAAGTTTAGTGGGAGTGTTTTGGAATTTGCTTGACAGAATGGAGATTCTGCTCCTACGTATCCAAA
Source organism: Sophora flavescens (assembly GCA_030762895.1). Taxonomy (NCBI): domain Eukaryota; kingdom Viridiplantae; phylum Streptophyta; class Magnoliopsida; order Fabales; family Fabaceae; genus Sophora; species Sophora flavescens. The sequence continues at coordinate 183,057,216 of CM061066.1, forward strand.
TGGGAATCAAAGCAAACGTAGTTCTAAGTGGGGGGATTGGACCCCTATTTATAGAGATGTTTCAGTGTAACAGTTGGAGTTAGACTGTTATTGTGATCCTATTTGTTAGGACCGGGTTGTTGCTGCCGTTAAACATTGATAAGGATAAGGCTCCGAGTTATATGGAGAGATATTTGGACCAGCAAGATATTCGGCCCAGTTAGTTGTAGCTGGGTAGCTCGGGGCTGAGATATCTTCATCTGTGGTCTGCTGTGGAACAGGCCCGAGTAGTTATCCTCGGGTGTCAAGTGTATTTAATAGGTCTTCGGTTTTATGGGAGTTCGGGTCACGGCCCACCTACTAGAATGAGCTCGGTTGTATTGACAATCCTCGACCTTATATCTTCGGCCAGTACAATATAGTTACCGCTTTATTGTTTAATAGCTTGTTTGGAATCACGTTTAAAACATGTGGACGAGATGAGGTTTGGACATAAAGGCTATTTTGGATAACTTCCAGCCGAGTATGATTCTTCTCTAATTTTTAAGTTTACATGTACTAGATATAGTTCGGAAATTAGACAACTATATGGGTGTCTAGTAATTTGATCCTTATATATGTTAAAATTATTTAGCAGAACTCAATTAAACAATTTGGCTACAACGAAAGAAGATTCTATTCAAACACAAAACATATGTTTAACCTTTTCTTTTTACTTAAATCAATATCATCATACATTTGTGAAAATCTAGTTTCTTTATTGGATGGGGTTATCCGTGAAGACCAAATAAAAGCATAGAGACATATATAAAATTATGTAGTGGGAACCCAAAAGTTACATACAAATACCATGTGCTAGTCTCAATCTAAAACTTGCTCTTTGGCGCGTGGGAAATGTAATTTTCTTTTTGTTGCATCTACTGCATTCTTTTCCCGCTTTTGGATTATAGTGCCCAGAGTCTGGATTTATGGTCGGTGCGATGGGTGGTGAGTGTCTCAAATTATACCGCCTGGAATATTTTATTTAGTGCTATGCATAAATTACTAAGGTGATGTATATAAGAAAACAGTATAAATATTAATATAATATATATGGCAAATTTTGAGTTACACTCGTTATTACTTTTTTCAAAACGAAATCATTATACAATCAAAGTTATATTTAGCCGGCACTTAACAAATAAATACAATAAATTTTTTTTATAGGGAATAAATACAATATTGAAATACTATGGCGCCGTATGATCCATGTAGTCGATCCCACCTAGTGGGATAAGGTTTGGTTGTGGTTGTTGTTGTTGTTGAATAGATACAATATTGAAAGCTATTAATAACGAATATATTAGCATATTTCTAGAACTAGCTTGCTGTTACATTATTACATTATACACACATGCTCCATCTGTCAACTAGAGGTGGCAAAATGGATTGGCTCGACCGGACTAGCTCGAATAAATCCAATGAATTGTAGGGTTTGGATAGTCAAATTTAAGTCCATTTTAATTTCGGGCCTTTTTGGCCTTACTCTATAAAGTCTGAACCCGCATCGGGCTCGGGTAGCCCGGTTTATTTTATATATTTGAATTTTTATTCAACTAAAAGCATAAAAAATATTAAAATTAAAAAAAATATATATCATAACAAAGTCTATTTTTTATTCTAGATTATGATAATGAAGATAATGATATGAGCGAGAGGCCATCAATTTTGAAGATGTAAAACTTTTTCTAGGAGGCTTAAATGCCAATGTTGATACCAAAACATATGATTTTAAATATATCGTTGTTACTGTTGGACTTTTATTGTGATTTATGAAGTTTGTTTTTGTTGGACTTTTTCATTGTTTGACATTTTCATTGTTTAAATTGTTGGACTTTGGATGAATTAACATTTTTTTGGAAGAATAGTTAGCATGTATGAAGTTACAAGGATTTAAGTGCTAATGTCAAAATACATAACATAGCTTGAGAATGTAGTGATAATTTTTAAAAAAAAAATCATAGCATCTATGTAATTAGCATATTGTTTTAAGACACTTTAGCAATTTTTTTTATAAAAAAAATACTAGTCGGAATTTGTGAGGGAAAAAGTCAATAAAAATGAAAAGACTGAAAAAACAAATAAAAAATGTCGGCCCGACTCGAAAAAGCCCGCAACCCGCATAAGACTGGGCTTTGGCACTTATTTTACAGTCCATATTGATTCAGGGCCTTTTTAGCCCGACCCTATAAAGTCCGAACCTGCATCGGACTAGCCCATGACGGGCCGGGTAGCCCGTTTTGCCACCTCTACTGTCAACGGAATCCTAATGCAACCAATGAGAATAAAAATAACAGTTGATGTCCAGACTTGAAAATTACATCATGTATAACCCCATTAAATTGCACTCGTTCACCACCATAAATAAATCAATATTACCATGACTCAATTGTCGAAACCGTGATTCCATTCACTTCTATTCTTGACTGATCTAAATTCCTCTGGCACCCTTACATCACTTCCACCTCACCTATGCCCCTTGAAACCCAAACAAGTTGTTGGATTAATCAACTAAGAGGACACGGTGCCCTAAAACGATGCTGTTTTGGGGTGCCTTACTAAAAGAAGTATATAAAAAATCACCCTAAACACATTAAAAAAACAGAGTAGGCCCACAAAAACAAAATCAACTGTCCTATGCATTGATGCACCATGCTCTCTCTATGTGTGTAAAAAACAAATCGTCACCCACGACAGCTACTGCAAAATGCAAACCTCTGATGCACCAAACTCACTATCTTTCTTTGTGTAAAAAACAAATCGTCACTCACAGTAGCTGCATTGCAACACTAAAACCTCTGATGCACCACACTCTCTGTGTGAAAAACTAATCATCACCCACAGAAGCTGTAATGCAACACTCAAACAACCTACGCAGCACGCACTCTCTCTAACTCTGTGTGAAAAACAAATCGCCACTCGCAACAGGTGTATTGAAACACTAAAACCTATGATGCACCATGCTTTGCCTCACTCTTTGTGTGAATAACAAATAGTTAATTTTTTAGAAAGTTACACCGGGTGTATTTGTCAATTTTTTATTTATAACATGCTAACATACCCCCACTTATTTTTTAGAATGGATACGTTAGCAAGTTACACCTTAATGTGTATTAGACAAATTTTTAGTTATGACTTGCTATCGTACTCCTTCTAAAAGTGTGCTGGTGTACGTTAGCAATTCCTTATGGATTTGTTTGTGCACACCCACTTATTTTTTAGGAGTACGTTAACAAGCTATACCTTCGGGTGTATTTGACAAATTTGTAGTTATATAAAACTTACAAACGTATCCCTTCTAAAAAAATATGAGTGTGTGTACGTTAGCAATTCCATTTTTGATATCGTACACCCACTTATTTTTAGAAGGAGTACGTTAGCAAGTTACATCTTTGGGTGTCTTTGTCAATTTTTTAGTTATAACTTGTTAGCATAGTCCTTCTAACAAAAAAGTGGGGTACATTAACAATTTCCTGTGGATTTACTAACGTACATCCACTTATTTTTTAAAAAGAGTACGTTAGCAAGTTACACCTTCGAATGTATTTATCATGGGGGAGAACGAGATGTTACCTTGCATAAGACTTTGAAATCTACTTGTTACGGGAGAACGAAAGGAGAGAGACTTAGATGTAGAGAGAGAGAAAGTCAGACCAGTGAAGAGACCATGCATGGGGTACTATACAAAAAACCAAGAGAAAGAAAAAACAGACAATATATTTCACAACAAAACGTGTAATAGATACCACTTAGAGAGGCGAGTGAAGATTGGAGACCTTACCATATTTACCTTGATCCTTAACTCTTGTTACAACTCCTTTTTTCCTCCAATCTCTAGAAGGTGGAATATAGTCAGGCTCATCATTGGCAGTTGTTGCTCCTTTCGAAGTTAGAATAGAAACACCAAAAATATACTTGTTACTGTCACGATTGTTACTGTCGCGACCATCCCGTCCGGGCGCCGCGAAAAAGATATAAAAAGACGGAGGAGTCGCCACTAAAATTTTTATTGGGAAAATCTTAGAAAACCCAATTATTTAAAGGTAAACTGGTCTTAAAAGAGAGAGAGAGATGAGTCTGGGAGTCGGTTATGAGTAGGGAAGGTGTTAGCACCCCACGTCGCCCGTTTAAAAACGGTACGTCAAGTTAATTGTGAAAAAACATTTTACTAACCTTTTAAATATTTATTTTACCCCAAAAATTATTTACAAGAAAGATTTTTTTTTTAATTTTTAATGTTTTTAATTTTTATTAATTTTTATATTTTTAAATTTATTGTTTATAAAAACTAAATGAGGTTGAACATGTCACATGAGTCCACAGGGTAACCTCAAATCTAAGGGGCCGGATATGGCACCGTGTCCATAGAGCATCCCTAAAAATAGAAAAGTTTAATTATTTTGATTAATTATTTTAACATAAAAAGAGACACAAAAAAAGGAAAATTTAGTTTTGGCTAGACAAGATGATTTATCTTGCTCCTACGTATTCCCGGGTGCGATGGGAAACTCAAAGTCACGTAGTTCTTTTGGAAAAAATTTGATTGGTTGGTTGTTTTTTAATTTTTGATAAAGATTTGATTTTTTGACTTCTGGTTTTTTTTTAAAAAAATAATTTTATTTTAAAATAAATTCACATTTGCACAAAGTCCAAGATAGCAGTGCTTTATGATAAACCCTTACAATTCATACGACACTTGAGAATGAACAAGTCCCTACATCAACTTCGTAGATTATTGCGTGAATTCAAAAGATATTTTTATAAAAATGAAATTGGGTAAAATTGGTTAAAAGTATGAATTGAAAAAAAAACGTTTAATTTTTTAAAGGGAATTCACTCTTGCACAGGGTTAAAGATAGCAAAGCTATACGATGAACCCTTACAATTCATACAACACTTGAGGGTGAAAAATCATACATCAACATTGTAGATTGTTGCGTGAACTTAAAAAAGATTTTTTTTTAATTTTTACCACCCTTTTTTGTTTTAACAAAACTTTAAATTTTTATATTAATTAATTTTTTACTAAAGCATTTTTTCTATAAGGGAGAGAATCTGACCCAAATCTGAAAAAGCCCATATCAGTAAAAAAAAAATTGGGGATACATTTGTTTTTGTTGGAACCTTATGTATTGGCCCAAACTTTATAAAAAAACAACACAAAAGGAAAAAAACAAAAAAAAGAGAGACCTAGTAGTTAGCCCACAACTTATATTCCATGCTGATGGGTCTAACTACATCCCTGGCCCAATCACAAAATTTTGAAGACAAAATTTCAGGCCTACCAGATAGAGCCCAAAACATTTTAGAAACAAATTACTCTTTTTGTTTTCTGTTTGGCCCAAATTCTAAAAATAATAAAAACAACATGGATGGAAAACAAACAAATGGTCCACATGCTACAAACCCAAACCCAACCAACTATCAAAACCTAGTGATCTGGCAACATAATTCAAACAAACACAAAAAGCAAGCACAAAAGAATAAAAAGGAAAATAGAGGGGAAGCAACAGAGGTTCCCAGCGTTACCAACAATGGAGCTCAAGGGGATGTTGGTGGATGCGGCTGGAACCAGTGGCAAAAGGCGAACGGTGGCGCGGACGGATGCCCGGGATTGAACCGCGCAGGGGCCTGGCGGAGGCACTGTGTATCACGGTCGGACGGTGGAGGTGGTGCGGGTTCTGAGTTCTAACAAGATCTGGAGCGGTGATTGCCAGATTTGCAGAGGCGGAGGTCGTGGCGGCAAGGTGTGGCGGTGGTGAAGAAGATGTGAACAGCGTCTGAAGGGTCCTGGTTTTAGCATCTGCGACCAAATGTTATTCTTCCTTGGTGATTCTGCTGAAGGCTCCTGTTTTAGCAGCTGCAACCAAATGTTATCCTTCCTTGATGATTCTGCCAGTTTAACATAAACACTGGGGTTTTTCTGTGCTAACAAAAAAAGTTGAGATTGTGCACACTGAAGCCGACTCAGAACTTAATTTGTTGTTGATTTTTTTGTTTTTTTGTTTTTTGAAAGCAGAAATAGAGAATGGAGAAGAAAAGAAGGAAGAGTCATAAGTGTGTTTTCTGTGTTTTTTTCGTTTGCTCTGCCCCCCCCCCCCTCTTTGGTCACTGTTCAATGCAATATATAGCATAAAAATGAAGAAGATGACAAATCTTCTTGTTAGGCCAGCTGGTGTGGGTACAAGTAGTGGGAAGCAAATCAGCTTTTGCTCCACTACCTTGCTTGGCTAGTGCAAGGGTAGGGAGGGTTGTACCTAAAGGTGACAAAATTATCCGTTTATCCGTTATCCATCCGGTTCATCCATGAGAAAATCCATCCAATTCATCCATCTATCAAAAAAATATATAAATGGATTGGATTGGATTGGATTGTTTTTGTAGTGGATGGTTTATGATCCATCCAATTATTTTCTAAATCCATTGGACCAACAACCAAAAAGTAGTGGATAAATTTTTATCCGTTCCAAATATTTTTTTAAATCATTTTCATAAAAAAAAATTCCATGTAATTTTCTCATTTCTAATATTTTCTCTTCATTATTTTCAATTTTATTTATTTGTTTTTTTATTAACTAATTAAAAGTGATAAAAAAAGTCACATGCTCCGCAAAACGACGAGGTGGTGATATATTTGAAGTTTTGAACTGTTATTTAAAATATTTTCAACTAATTATCAATATGAATTACCAGGACCAAATGAAAGCAAAATTGTATTTCGCTATTTGCACTGTACGATGAACTTCCATGCTTCCAATTCCAACGGTGATTACTGGATGTGGATTCACTGCAGTCCAAATATTGACTGCAGATGATCCTAGCCTTACAATATTTTTTTAACATAAAAAATGAAAACATAAATCTTAAACTTTTGTTTTTCCACCGTTAGATGATAACTGTGTCTCCCTACAATCACTTTTGGACTGCAGGGAATCCTGGTCCGTGGTTACTGGGTAGGTTACGGAATAGAGAGAGAAAGAGAGGGTAGAGAGAGAAAATATAGAGGAGGGAGAAAGAGGGAATGGGGAGAAAATATTTTTTAAAAAAATATAAAATTATTTAATTTTTAATAAAAAACTATTTAATTTTCAAAAATATTTTCGTGGATGGATCGGATATCCATCCGTAAAATAGTTGTTAATGGATGGATTGGATGGTTTTTATTGAATGGATCATGGATGGATTGGATATTTTTAATAAATTTTTAATGGATCATAATGAATTAATGGATTGTTTCTAATCCATCCATTATAATCCGAATAAAAATTTATCCAATCCATCCATTTGCCACCCCTACCATTATCCCTCTTTTTTCTTTGAAAAAGAAAAAGATGACAAAGAGGGGTACAAGCATGGGAGTAGATCATAATTTTTTTTTTTTTTTAAACATTCTTCTTTCTTTTTTTCTTATGTGAATTTGGGCTATGGGCTCAACACTTGCAACAACAAAAAGAAAATTGGGCCAAGAACATGACAATGATATATATATATATATATATATATATATATATATATATATATATATATATATTATTTTTTTGTACAATTTTATATTTCTTTTTTTGTTTTCAAAAACATTAATTAAAAAGAAAATACCCGGACAAAATTAGGTGTTCATAGTTACCTTAGCAATAACCAATGTCACAACCATCCCGGAGGGGACAATAAAAAATATAATAATAAATTAATTGATTAGGAGAGAGATTTTGATGTCACCACCAATCTCCTTATCCATAAAAACGATCTAGGATTAATTTAGTTGTCACAACTAAACTTAATCCTTTTTTTATTTATGATAATAATATCGTTTTATTGACAATGATCAGCCATAATATTTGTAATAACTTTGAAAGGTAAGCATTAATGGCCCTTTGGCTAATCACGGGTATCTTAATCTCAATCCTAGAGAACAAATCATTGCATTGAGACTGTTACAATGCAAGGCATGCAATCCAAAGAAAGAATTAACAGATTCCAACACATATTAATATTCAATCATGCAACCTTATTATGGATTGTTTTTTTTTTTTTCTGTTTTCTTCTTGTTCTTTGCAGGGAGAATATAATTAAGATGAGTTGCTCATTTGTTGATGATTTGGTTTGTGTCATATAGTAATCAGTGAGCAAACCATAGGGTGGGTGAGTGGAGTGAAAGGTGAGTGCCTCAGGAGAGAAACACAGAATTCTGAGTGAATTTTTGCTGGTTGTGAGCTTTATGAGTGATAAAAAGTGTGAGTAGTATGAGTGTTTTTTTCTTTTCTATGTTGAGGGTAGAGACTCTATGGGAGGTCTTGTGTGAAAGTGTGTTGTGCTCATGTGATCTATTTTTAAAAGGAGTACGTAAGCAAGTTACACCTTTGGGTGCCTTTGTTAATTTTTTTGTTATAACTTGTTAACATAGTCATTCTAACAAAAAAGTGGGGTACATTAACAATTCCCTGTGGATTTGCTAACGTACATCCACTTGTTTTTTAAAAGGAGTACGTTAGTATGTTACATCTTCGAATGTATTTGTCATGGGGGAGAATGAGAGGTCACCTTTGCATAAGACTTTGAAATCTACCTGTTACGGGAGAACAAAGGGAGAGACACTTAGATGTAGAGAGAGAGAAAGTCAGACGAGCGAAAGGACCATGCATAGGGTACTATACAAAAAACCAAGAGAAAGAAAAAACAGAGACAATATATTCCACAGCAAAACGTGTAATAGAGACCACATAGATATGTGAGTGAAGATCGGAGACCTTACCACATTTATCTTGATCCTTAACTCTTGTTACAACTCCTTTTTTCCTCCAATCTATAGAAGATGGAATATAGTCAGGCTCATCATTGACAGTTGTTTCTCCTTTCCCTCCAAATTGCATAGGCAAGTTAAAGTTAGAATAGAAACACCAAAAATATACTTGTTACCTTAGAAATAACCAATGTCACAATCGTCCCGGAGGGCACAATAAAAAATATAATAATAAATTAATTGATTAGGATAGAGATTTTGGGGTCGTCACCAATCCCTTTATCCATAAAAACGATCTAGGATTAATTTAGTTGTCACAAATAAACTTAATCCTTTTTTATTTATGATAATAATATTGTTTTATTGACAATGATCAGCCATAATATTTGTAATAACTTTGAAAGGTAAGCATTAATGGCCCTTTGGCTAATCACGGGTATCTTAATCTCAATCCTAGAGAACAAATAAATTATGACATAACCTTTTATTAGGCAACCAGCAAGAAAGTGAATAAATATTGATACGTAAATAATTACACACACAAACACACACACACACACACACACACATATATATATATATATATATATATATGAATGTATGCATAAAAACATAAGCAAGAAGTAAACACATCATTGCATCGAGACTGTTACAATGCAAGACATGCAATCCAAAGAAAGAATCATCAGATTCCAACACATGTTGATATTCAGTCATGCAACCTTGTTATGGATTGATTTTTTTTTCTTCTGTTTTCTTCTTGCTCTTTGCAGGGAAGGATATAATCAATATGAGTTGCTCATTTGTTGATGATTTGGTTTGTGTGATATAGTAATCAGTGAGCAAACTATAGGGTGGGTGAGTGGAGTGAGAGGTGAGTGAGAGGTAAGTGAAAGGTGAGTGCCTTAGGAGAGAAACACATAATTCTGAGTGAATTTTTGCTGGTTGTGAGCTTTAGGAGTGATAAAAAGTATGAGCACTATGAGTGTTTTTTCTTTTCTGCTTTGAAGGTAGACTTTATGGGAGGTCTTGTGTGAGTGTGTGCTGTGCTCCTGTGATCTTTTTTTTTTTAATCTCTATGTGGATATCTTGCCTTATACGTTGGTAATACCGTAAGGAGAATTTTCTTGCGCTCCTGCTTATGAACTTTGGGTCATTCCTTGTGTGATGTTTGGCTATGGTGTGCCTGGGTATAGGGGTTGTTGGCTGTCTTTTCTAGTTTTGAGTCTTATGTGAAGGAGTATATATTCGTTGGTTGGTGTTCCATGGAAGTGATTGTTGGGATGCTCTGATTTTTTGTTATCGGATCTCTTATCTTGATCATTTGTGTTGATGTCATGTGCTTCTGGCTATATATATTAGCTCCTCAATTTCGGGTCATATCATGCGTTCTGATCACGCCTCTGGTGTGCTCGGAGTTGAGGCCTGCTGGTAGCCATCCTTATCTGGATTTTGTATTAGAAGTTTTGCGTGGGGAGGGTACTATTGCTGTCTTGGTTGTGTTCTTTATGGTGACTCGATGACTAAAACATCTGGTTGTCTTTGCTATGAATTAGATTTGGATGTTGGAAAAAAAATATGCATCGCTTTGTTATTTTGTTTTTTTTTTCAAGGAAGCGGCTGGTTGAGCTTCCTGGTAGATTGCCTTCCTGATTATTGGATCTGGTGGTTTACAACAAGATTTTTTCCTGGTGGTTTTTTTCTTTGTACCTTTATGTCGATTGGTCTGAATGATTTGGATTCTCAAGCTGTCTTTTTTTGGGCTAGGTGTTTGTTTATGTGGTGGAGGGATTGTTTATAGTTACATTTTCAACCTCTTAGCTCATCATTCTGAGGTAGTTTTAGGTTGAATAGGTACATTCTTCTCATCTCCTTCTCTTTGCTTATCTTTTCTCTTGTAATTGAGTTGGGCACCTCTTGTGCTCAATATATATATATATATATATATACACACACACTTTGTTTACCAAAATAAAAATAAAAATATGCAATTGTATTGGCTTGTGGTTGAACTATTACCTTCCTCTTCACATGTATATGTTACTTAGATATTACTCTGTATACGGGTTTGAGTACCCCTTGTACTCACTAATCTTAATATTCTTTTGTTTATAAAAAAAAAAGCTTCCAACACATGTTATTTTAGCATAAGGACAAACATATTACAGTAAACTAATCAAATCCTATTTTGCATGAAAATAAAGAGGAATACATCGATAAATAGTATAACCCTCAGAGTAAACATGGAAGGGTAAGACCACTTGGATGCTTACACACCTGGGATTGGGAGAGAAAGAAAAAAAATGTCTCAAGGCTCAAAGACACGAATCTTCCCTATTCCTTCCATAGCCCTTTTAATTTGCTTTTTTCAAAACGTATAGTCAATTCCCTCTATTATTTTTGCCCTTACTCAAAGAGATGAAAATATTGATATAGAGAAAGAAAAAAATCTCTCTCTACCCCACTAAACCCTTTTTATTATGTCTTATTTATATATCATGCTATGCAACCCTTTTCAAATCCTTCAAAGTTATTTCCCATTAATTGTATCTTAATTTTCAGTTACGAAAAATCAAACCCAGCTCAATTAGCTGGTTCTTTTTTGAAAGATTTATTTGTCTCCCTTTTTAGTTGATCTTGAATTAAATAAATGAAAAGAAAAGATTTCAAGGTAAGAAAATGCTAAAAATAATATGCTCCTAACTTAAAAACGCTATCCATTCAAATCACAATATTTATATCTAGATATTGTCAGAATCACCAAATTGAATTTATATTGATGTCAAAAATCTGAATTTATTTTCCTTTTTTATTATTTTTTTAATTTTTTTTAAAAAAAATTATTTACAAATAAAACAGGCCAATTAAAAATATTTAATAACTATCCCATCGTTTTTTCTATATCGGACTCAATCTTATTATTTTTTATTTGACCAACTGGATGCAATTTTGGAGTACCTAAGAATAAAAGCCCAAAAATAGCAGGACAAATTTGGGTATCAACAATCAATATACTTGTTACCTTTGAACTGATGGTGTGATATTTACCCATGAATGTCAATCTCCTCAACATGGCCATTATAGTGTAAAAAGAGTGAATGGAGTATTTAGAAGAAAATAGAAATAGGATTTGTTTTTCACAGAGAGAGAGTGAAGCTCAGAGATAGTGTTGTAATGATTTGTTTTTCATACGGAGAGAGAGACAAAGAGAGAGAGTGGTGCATAAGTGCATGATATCATCGATTTTGATTTTGTGGGACCACTTTACTTTTTGTAATAGTTATATATATGAATACTCAGTGGTACATAAAGTATGGAATAATTTCTCATCTTAGATGTTTTGTTTTAATCGAAAAATATCATAAATTTTTTAGCACAATTTTTTTTATTAGAACAATTAATATTATGTTCTTCAAGTGGAGATTGTGCGATTTGTAACTTCTTTACCGACTGATTCTATGGTGCACAAGTGTGATATATATCCACCATGCACAACTTATTTTAACCATCGGATTTGGTGTGGAGAATAGTAATATGGTACACCCTCCACACAATATCCCTCCCCCAACTCACACATTCTCTCTCCCTTCTCTCTCTCCACCCTTATCCCCACCACCTCTCTCTCCTCTTCACCCCCCTCCCCTAGCGCCTCTTTCCTCCAACCCCCACCTCTAGATTCAAGGGGCTGAACAAGTTCTCATACGAGAAGCTTCGAGTTCCACACTTTGCCATGCTGAAGATTGGCTTCCCAGACTAAATCATCATCTTTAGTTGGCAAGGGATAAATGTCATCTATATTTTCAAAAAATTATCGGTCTTTCGGTGATTTTGAAATTTTCGTTTTATCTTCACTGAATCCGGACTCTCCAGCTTCCCAAAAATTTTAATGCGATCATTAAATCCCTTAAGGTATGCCACGTCATCGCCTTCTTCACCTATCTTCTCCTTTCTTTCATCAACCAAAGTCTCTGCAACTCTTGACACTTAACGTTTTAAAACTTTGGATGAAATCTTCAAGTGACAAATATTTCTCTCTATTTCTTTAATAAAAACTTCAAAGCAATCATAAGGTAGAGGATTTGAATAATAAGGGTACGTAAAATCCAACATGAGGTTGGTTCCGTGACTAAATTTCTTGATAATATTGTGAATTGTCTTATTATATTTCATGAGAATCATTATAGATTTATTTATTTTAAATGTACAGATTCTTGCTTAATTATTTTAATTATTAGGACATATTTATTACCTGAAATATATTCTAAGCAAGTAGTTATGAGTTCGTGTCTATATAATGTAAATCCTTATATTGGTTAAAGGTCTAACAAAGAACTGTGTAAATAGAAACTAATAAAGAGGTATTGAGGTTCTTTTTCGGTACATTGGTATCTGTTCTTGTATTATCAATTTTGATACTCTTAATCTTGTAAATATGTCTGTACTCTTGTATTGGCTAAAGGTCTAAGAAAGAACTTTGTAAATAGAAACTTATAAGAAGGTGTTTGTTGTTTTAGAAGGAGTACATTAGCAAATTACACCTTCGAGTAGGTTTTCACAACATTGATATCAATAGAAATGATTTAAACACACAACTTCCAAAATAATCCCCCACTCTTACAAGGGCAATGGAGAAGATGGCGGTCGTTATAGGATGTAATTTTCCAGGCACTAAGCATGAATTGAAAGGAAGCGTCAATGACGTCCTTAGAGTGAAAAAGTGGTTCATAAAGAAATATTACTTTTGTGAGAAAGACATTACTATACTGGTTGATATAGATACATGCTCATCTTCCATAAAGCCCACTAGCTCCAATATTTTATTGGAGATATCGTTACTTGTTCATAATGAAACTCCAGATGACGTTTTTTTCCCCTCTACTACTATGGACATGGAGTCCGTATTGAGGACAACAAGGGTGGCTTTATTACCTGCATTTTTCTTACCGATTACAAACCTCGTTCATTCTAAAGATATCATGAAAATTAAAAACAAAGTCCCTACAGGTGGTCTGAACATTGTAGTTGCAGACTGTTGTTATATTGGCGGCCTCAACAATTCTTCTAAGGAGCAAACAACTATCACAAAGAAAGACTACTCGTTGTTGACGGTGTTGACTGCTAGCAAATCTTTACAAAAAGGCAAACAGGTAAAATTTTCTTGCAAAGTATACGGGGCTTTTAGTAATGTTATAGCCTGTATAATTAAAAAGGGTCGCGGTCAAGTCATTAATGCGAGGCTTCGTCAAAAGGTTTATAGAAAACTCTGGTCTCAAGGTTTATATCAAATACCTATGCTCTATTGCAATGTTTTTTTTCCCGATAATTATTGCAGTTTTTTCCCCAATAATTATGGCAAAGTTTTTTTTTTAATAAGCAATATAGTATATAATATGAGTACTAGGGTACTCAAACCCTTTTACAAAGAGAACTCAAGAACAAACCTATGTAACTTTGATAATTATCCTTTATTAGAAAACATTATCAAATTTACAAAGGTACCCCAAAGAAACCTAGATCATTTATACCGTTTAAAAAAAAATTAAGAATAGGCAGCTAACAGACAAAATGCCGCAAATTGCAAACTATACACATACTATAGTTGCAACCCACATCCACAAGCTGCCCAAAACAATGTGCATAGAAAAAGTCAATAGGAAACTATCCTCGAGCCGTCCAAAACTTGATAGCTTCCACCAAATGAAAGAAAACCATAGCATAAGAAATTTTTTTAGTCTTAAACAGAGTCGTCCAAAACCTAAGAGCTTCACCAAAAGAAAGAAAACCATAGCATAAGCAAAATTTTGAGGCTTGAGAACCTTAGTAAATGAACAGAGACCATATATCATGCTATTTGACACAGTAATATACCAGCCCACATCAAAAACCGAATTCATAACTTCTTGCAAAGACCACTCATCTGGTAAAATCCTTCAAAACACAACCACTAGAGCACTATGTTCAATTGTTCATGTTATTGTTTTTTTTTGAGCGGTGGTGATCTAATAAAGACGTCTGCGAAATAAAAATATATGTTTGGATTCCTCACTTTTTCTGTAGCCACGACTTTTTCTTTTTTTCACATAATCCATTCTTTCTCTATTTGAAATGAATTAACTTTTTAAATATAAAAGAAAAATTACACCTTCAAGTGTATTTATCAACTTTTAGTTATAACTTGTTAACGTACTCCATCTAAAAAATGAGCGGATGTTCGTCATCAAATCCAATACATGTGGGACCGTGATCTTAAATAACTATCAATTATTAAATCAATTAAACTGGACTAGAAAAAGATTTGGAAAAGATTTGATTTTTAAAAGATTAACTAATAAATCAAATATCTAAAACGAAATCAAGACAAAATCGCAATCAAATCAAATATGGGATTTTTCAATATCAAAAGAGATTTCCAGGAATTAGATTACCAACAAGATTGCTCATGTTACTAAATTTACTATCCCTCTTGTTAATTATCGAAATTTGCTTTGAAGGTGAATTTATCCTAAATAAGTTGATGTTCCCTCTCGGGATACAAGAACCGTGCCCAATTAAACCAACCCCTACTCTCGTGGTAATTGAATTTAAATCGAACCCTTTAAGCTTTGTGACAATTCAGTGAACCCTCGAAGGACCGCTTCTAACTCTCGTGATTTAAGTCCTAAGTTTGATCCCTATAGATCCGATACCTAAGTTCACCGCTAGGTTCCTCCTTAAAGTATCTATGACATGCAAATAAGTGCGCACCATATTCACAAGTAATTCATGCAATAGGAATTAAATCGAAAGCAATTTGAAATTAACAAGAAGTAAAACGTCATTTCATAGCATAAAACAAATCTTGGGCATAGGCCCAATTCCTAGAAATAAAAAGGCTACTCAAGCATTGCCATGTTCATAGCAAGCTTGATTAACAAAAGCATAAAAAAACCTAAGAGAAAAGAAGAAATTGAGAAGAAGAATAATCCTATTTTTTGCCTAAGGTAGCAGCCTAAGGGATCCCAAAATCAGATCAAATCAGATCTAAGTCCTATTTATAATGTAGGGTAACTTGGGATTAAAGTTGTTACAAAATTAGATCAAATCAGTAATTAAAATTCCAGATATTGCGCGTCACGGTCAAGCCGTGACAGATTCTGTCTTGGAAAACTTGGTATTGATGGTTTGTCACAACCTTGATGGCCATCACGGCCTGGCCGTAACAGGTTCTGACTTTTTCGTTCTTTTCTTTTCAGCCTTGCTCGATCATGGTCGTGATGGCTGTTACGGCTAGGCCGTGATGGGCTCTGTTTGGCTCATTTTTCTTACTTTTCAAGCTCCGTCTTCATGCAAGCTCCAACATAAATGATCCCGAGCATTTTAATCCTCAACTCCTGCACACAAACACCACAAAACCGCCTTACCCGTTCTAAGATAAAAACTAACAAAAATCAAATTAAAAATGCCTAAACTACATGAAAATGCATGCAATATGATAAAGAAATATGAAGTGTAATCACACTCATCAAACTACCCCAAACTTAAGATTTTGCTTGTCCTCAAGCAATAACCAAGACCAGACAAGATAAACAATCAGAGCATGGGTAGTGAACCAAGAACCCGAGTAACAAATCCAAGTAATAGGCATATCCAAATAAGTAACCAAGGGACAATCAATTTCAAGTCCAATTAGAAGCTTAGGTTCCCTAAATTCATACTTCTCACTAATTCGGGCACTCTTCTCACCTCACTAAAGTGTTTAGGGACATTTGACAATTCACTCAATTCCCTCAAGGAAGGTACCCTACCATAAGCTTGACTATTAACCAAATCTCTACTTTATTAATGAAAACACATAAGAATCAAGATGTCTTTTATTTTGGTTGTAATGGGACCATGGGATTAATTGTTAGGTGGGGAAATCAAGAAAGGGAAAATTCAAGAAGATTAAACAAAATATCAAACAATGCAAAGCACGACAACTTTCTAAAATACCTTTTTGGGCTTTAATTCACTTTTCCACCTTTCTTTATTTCTTCCCTTTTTATTTTTTTTTATTTTTTTTAGTTCTCACTTTATTTTTCTCATACCCTTCTCCATTTTTTTTGTTTATTTTATTTTATTTTTTCAATTTGGAGAAGGGGAGATTTCCAACTTAAGAGAAATATTTTTCTAACTTTTTCATCCCACAATTTTATTTTTCAAACTACCTTTTTGCTCTTTTTGCAATACTTTAAAAGGTGTCATACCAAGCATCATTCATCAAAATAAATCAAGGTACCAAGAAAAGTATTTTATTCTTTTAGGCTCAAAACTAGGCAACTAAGGGATAGCATTTAATCAGTCAAAGCTCAGAAGGCAAAAAAAATACCTGTTGCCTCAATCATTTTCAAATATGTTTTCAAAAATTTTCAAGTTTCAAAACGGTTTCAAGTCAAGTTCTAGAGAACACAATCCAAGAGCAATAAAACACTCAATCACAAAGAATGGGGTAGATTTAGTGAGTACCCCTTTTAGGCTCAAAAAAATCTCACATTTAGTAGTTTAAAATCAATGAGAAACACAAATCTAAGGAACCACATGCTAATTTTCAACTATCAGAAGATCATCTCAAGCATTTTTATTTTTAGCCTATCACAAGAATACAAAAATTGGGTTCAAAAAATCACTGTCTCAATTCATTTGGCGCAAAGTTCTCACAATTGGATGCACACTCTAAGCAAGGGGCAATCTAATCATGTGATTATGCAAAACTATGCCTATATGAATGCAACATGAAAAATGCACAAATGTAAAAAAAAATGTAAAAATACCCCTACCCCAAGCTTAAAAACTTACATTGTCCCCAATGTAACTAATCATATCAGAGAGATGAGAAAAATGGAACAACTCACCGAGGTGGTGGAGGATTTTGGCTCAGATGCCAGTCATAGAGCTTCTGGAAGATGTGTCATGGCTGTGACATTCATTACAGGCAGGCCGTGACCAGTTCTGGTGTCAAGCGAGTCCCCATCACGGGCGTGATATACATCATGGCTGGGTCGTGATTAATTTGGGTCTATAGGAGCTGGTCTCTCACGACCGTGACTTCCATCACGGCTAGGCCGTGATACATTATGATCTTATGGGTCCTTCTCATCACACCCACGAGGGCTATCACGGCTGGGCCGTGTTCCTTTCTGATCTTCAGCTGTTGGCTAATCACGGTCGTGATCCCCTTCACGGTGATCAATTCTGGTCTCACATCATGGCCATGATGGATATCAGGGGCAGGCCATGATCTCCTCTTACTTCGTTTTTCCATGCCTTTTTGCTCTTCCTGCCTTCATAAACTGAAAATACTTGACAAAACCATCAATTAGCGATCTTTCTTCTCTTAATATTCTCAAATTATTCAAAAAAAAAATTCAAATACAAATTAAAAGAGGAAATAAAACTTGGGTTGCCTCCCAAGAAGCGCTTATTTACAGTCTTAAGATTGACCATACTCTCTTGGATCAACCGGGATCAGCTGGGCTTGGAAGTGCGAGGACACCTCTCTTCCAAGGAAGTCCATCAAAGAGCCTATTTTGTTCATATGGCCACATGCGCTTTTGCTTTGCTCTTTTCACTATGAGTTTCGTGGCTTTACTTCCTCCCGGCGGAAGTTTTAACTCCACATGTTGAGGAACTCCAATTTCATCATTGTTTGGTGCATCATTTGTCATGCAAAGTTTGGGAGTTGCTTCCATGTTAAGCTCTTCCTTCACGTTTGGAGGTATTATCTCAATCCTGCACACATGACTCTCAAAAGAAGGGTTGTTATATGAGTTAGTCAAATCAAAATCCACCCTACCTTCCTCTACATTCAAAGAGAGCTTACCATTTTTTACATCTATTATTGCTCCAGTTGTGGCCAAGAATGGCCTTCCAAGAATGATATGGAATTTAGAATTCTCGTTCATATCCAACACCGTGAAATCGGTAGGAATGAAAAATTTACCTACCTTTATAGGGACATTCTCTAGTATGCCTAGAGGAGTTTTAGTTGAGCCATCCGCAAATTGTAAAGAGAACTTGGATGGACTCAATTCCTTGGTTCCTAACCTCTCAAAGATGGTATGTGGCATCAAACTCGCACTAGCCCCTAAGTCACGTAAGGCTTGGTCTATTTTTAATTCGCCAATTGAGCAAGCAATAGAGAAACTTCCTGGATCTTTTAGTTTAGGAGGCATATTAGTTTTTATCATGACATCATGCTCCTCAATTAAGCTCTTAGTTTCTTTTTCTACTTGCATTTTCTTGACCAACCTTTGTGGGAAAGGTATTGGGGGTTGGTAAGGTGGTAGAGGGACATACTTTGGCTCTATCTCTTCATGTTCACTCATGCCCTCCTCACATTCCACATTCTTTTCAACTACCCCAAGCTTATCATCCCTCAAGTATATAGCATTATAGTGCTCATTGGGATTAACTTCGGGTTGTCCTGGAAACGTACCCTTAATTCTAGAATATGTACTAGCTTGTTGGGCAATATGAGTTTCTAACATCTTATTATGGATGGCTAAGTTATCTACCTTAGATGTTAACTCTTTTATTGCCTCATTTACAGCCTTACCTTGTTGCCTAAACTCTTCATTTTGCTTTGTTTGAGTTTCAACAAAATTTTCCAAAAGAGACTCAAGTTTAGACTTTTGTACCTGAGGATGCGGGTTTCCTATTACCTTGGCCTTCCTGGAATTCGTGGTTCAACGTGTTGTTGTAGTTCCCGTAGGAGAGATAAGGATTATTCTTCCTCACTTGGTTGTAAGTATTTGGGGGAGCATAATTTGGCAACTTCGGGTTCGTGTCATAGAAGTTGTGACAAGAGTTCACTTGTTCCCCCGAAGCACCGGATCCAGGAGCAATAACATATGGGCACTCCATTATTTCATGTGCCTGCATTCTACAAATCTCACAAACAACATTAGTAGCACCTATTGAACTCACATTAGCCTTTTCAACAAAGCGTTTATTCAATGAGTCAAATTTAGACATAATTAAATCAGTACTATTCATTTCAAACTTACCCCGCGAAAGCTTTTTTGGGTTATTACTTCTTTCCGAACCCCATTGGTGATAGTTGATGGCTACGTACGTTTTCAATGATATTGAATGCTTCAGTCAGAGGTCTATTCATAAAGGCTCCACCAGCTGCGGAGCCTAGTGACACCTTCGAAGAGTAATCCAATCCGTTGTAGAAGGTATGCACTAACAACCACCTATTGAGCCCATGATGTGGGCAAGACTCTAGCAATCCTTTGTAACGATCCCAAGCTTCGGATAAGTATTCTCCATCCTTTTGGAAGAAGCCGGTGATCTGAGTTCGTAGGTAAGCAGTCTTGGATGGAGGGAAGAATTTCTCCAAGAATGCCTGCTCCAGTTGGTCCCAAGTTGGCAAAGTATTGGCGGGTACTTGCTTCAACCAAGCTTTTACCTTTCCAGTCAGAGAGGAGGGGAATAACCTCAAGGGAATAGCATCAATAGGGGCACCATGAATTCTTATTGCATCGGTGAACTCCAAGAATGCTCCACATGATCAGTCGGGTCCTCCGAGGGTAATCCTCCAAATTGATGTTGCCTAATCATGCCAATTAACAGAGGTGGTATAGTGTAGTTCTCCACCTCAATTCACTACAAAAAAAGGTTATTCAGCGACCGAAAACAGTGACCGAATTTGTTAGTTGCTGTTTGTGACCGAAATGGCGACCGATTGTAGGATCTAAATCAAACACTGATTAGAGTTGATATTGCGACCGAAATAGAGCGTAGCAGAGTTATCGGTCTCTATTTCGGTCACAAAATAAAGGAATATAAAAGTAAAAAATTTATGAATTTTAGCGACCGAGTTAAATGCAACAATTAAATTTATTTATCGTTGCGACCGATATTAAATCGGTCGCTAAACGGCGCGTAAAAAATTAAAATAGAGCGTGTTAGCGACCAAATTTTAAACCGGTCGCTAAATTTATGAATTTAAATTTCAAATTAACCCATTTAGCGACCGATTTAGCGACTGAATTATTCGGTCGCTAAAACTAAAATCCCTAAATCGCGAGCCCTTCCCCTTTCTTCCCCATTTCTCTCATTTCTTCTCTCTCTCTCTTGCACGCTCTGCTCCTCCTTGTGCGACGGCTGTGCTCCGGTCACCACCAGGCCACCTCCGGTGAGTGATTCCACCTCCCCCCCCCCCCCTCTCTCTCTCTTTCTGATGTCTCTTTGTCTCTGTCCCTGTAGTGTACCTGAGCCGCCTCCCTAGAGCCACCACTGTCCGCAGCTCCGGTGACACCACCACCACCAAGGGTAAGCTACCTTGTCTTCTCTCCTCTTCTCTCATTCTCTGTTTCTCGCATCTGATATCAATTTTTTTCTTTGTTTCCCATTCCCTGTTTTTCTCCTCTTCTCTGACTTCTCTAGTTTGTGTTTTCAGCTCTCCCCCACTCTTTGCATTGGTGACTGATTGTGGCTCCATTTCTCTTTATTTGGTAAACCCTAAAACCTAAATTCTCTATTGCTTCCACTGCCCTGCTATCATATTCTGTTATGTCAAATTACTCAATTGTTGTTGTGTGGATTTTGATCAGTACATTCATGCTTGCAACAACTTGTTTATATGTTGTGTCAGTATTTATCAGTTAGGCGTAATGCATATAAACATAAGTCAGTGTCAATGTGAATTTGGGCTGTTTGCACATTTGAAAAATTGATTTTTATGCTTGAGGATTTAATTAGAAATGAGACTGTAGTAATTGATTTATGTTTTTAAACATTTTAATGTTAAAACAGTGTTCAAAAGAGTTAATGTGATTTTGATTGTGTCATTCGTATTGATTTAAGCGAATATAAGAAGGGATTAATTTTTAAGGCTACTGTGGTAAGAGTAAAGGAGTTGAAAAACTCAAACCAATTTTTGGCAAAACACATAAATAACAATTTTTTTTTGCTTCTATCCATAAGTGAGTTTAGGACTCAAAATGGGTTTGCAGTCATGTTTGAACATATAAACAAAGTTCATCAGTACATTGATGTTTACAACAACTTACTTTGTTCGGAAATTTGGTGCAATCCATTTTACTAGTACTGAGATGAGAAGCTAAGAATACGCCAAAAAGATAGATAGATTTATATATTTTGAGTAGCTTCAGCTTCTTCAAACTTCATGAACTGATGTTAAAGGTCAGTAGTAATTCAACTTTTTGGTGCATAGATTATGTTTTTATATATATTATTGCTATTATTTTTTTCAACGTGCTCTTCCTTGTCTCTTTGGTTAGAGACTTAGGTAGGAGGATTAGTTAACCATGTGTGTCTTTTGTTGTTGTAAGTTGAGTATGCTTACTGCTTGGTGCTTTGGATTATGTGCTTTAGTTAGGTATATCTTTATTTGTGATTTTTCCCCATGTTTGTTAACAGAGGCACATGATTGTTGAATGTTAAGTGAGTGACTTAAGGTCATAATGATTTATTAATTAAAGCATAGACAAAAAACATTAGATTGGGCAACTATTCCTATGGAGGGGGATAGATGGGTATAGAGGTGTACTTTGGAAAAAGTTAAACTAACACGGTGAGGTGATATTTCTATATGTTACGTTTATTTTGGGAAGTAAGGGATTACTTAAGAAAAAAAGGAATCACTTGATTCTGATAGATAACACTCGTACCAAGTTGCAAGTTGTTCTAAATTTGTAACCGTATATTATTGATTCTATTTTATATTAATTTATGTTTTCTAGTCTTATAAATAGTTGTACTGGATTTTGTATATATAGAATAGTGATTTGATTTGAAAGGACTAATATCATTTATGCACGATAGGTCCTTGTTGTCATATTCTTCTACTCTCTGTTGGCTCCGGCTCCTCCCCTTATCCTTACTCGGTTGTGTTTTCTCTCTCAGGTAAGTTCTCTGAACACTCAGTGTAATGTATTATGTTAATTATCGTGTTGTTTGGTAGTGGAGAGCTTAGCTCAATAGGATGTGATCTTGTCTGATTGTATGCTGATAGTTTAATGTTTACGCATGTGTTTGTCAATATGTGTTGTTTGTTAGTGGAGAACGGAGCTCAATAGGATGTGATCCTGTCCGAAAGGCGGGATGCTGGTTGTGTGCTGATAATTTAGAAATTATGCATGTGTTTGACAATTAACTGCTAATTGTTAGTGGAGAGTGGAGCTCAATAGGATGTTTGCTACAATATTTTATCTAAGTTTGTATTGATTTACGCTGCAATTTATATAAGCTCAACAATGTTGCAATATTTATAGGTTAATGGTTTTTATTTCTGTTAGAGTTAATAATTAATTTACGAAAGCCTTAGTTTCCTATTTGAGATTCAATATTAATGAGCATGCGTAACTTATCAAGGTATGCATGCTCATTGTATTGAATCTTGAATTGTGCAAGTGGGACAGTTTGGGAAAAAACTTTTTCACACTCGTACAATAGTCATTTCCATGTTCAAATGCCTTATATATATACTTGTTGAAATCTCGGTCTGATGCATTTCCTTTTGTTCTCCTGGTGCATACTTGATCGCGGTGATGCTCACCGTGCTCGAGTCGTGTACTTGGAGACCGATGGGAAATGCTGTCGAAATTTTGTTAAGCATAAGGTATTTGAATAAGGGAATAACTATTATTAGCCAAGTGTGGTAAAGGTTTCTTCTCGAATGGGATAGGTTCATACCTTGTCATAAGAACGAGATTGATGGAGTTATTGGAATGCACCATAATATATAAGTGTTAATTTTTTTTTTGGTCAGGCTATTTAATTGCTAGCAATGGATATTCCGGAGAATCGAAAATGGATGTATCATAGGTTGGATCGGAATAAACGTCTTAGGGAAGAGTATAGAGTTGGAGTGGGTGAGTTTATAGAGTTTGTTGTTAGCCAGGAGAGATTTATACGGTTGGGCAGTGATCATTTGAGGTGTCCTTGCAAAAGATGCAAGTGTCAATCTTTCAAAAGCGTGGATGGAGTTGTAGCCGATCTTTATGAGAAGGGCTTTATGCCTGATTACTATTGGTGGAGTAACCATGTTGAGACGTTGCCTGATTTAAACCCGATTGTGTTTGAAGATTCGTACTATGGAAGTGGTGACCGGAGGGAAGAATTGAATCCATACGAGCAGATGATAATGGATTATGCTGGACCATCGGTTGGTGTTGTACTAGAAGAAGATGGGTGAGAAGATGGTGGAATGGGTTCCCAATACATAGAGGAGAATCCAAATCCCGAAGCTCAAAGATTCTATGATATGCTGAGTACTGTACGATCTCCATTGTGGGAAGGATGTCGGGAGTACATGGAGTTGTCGATGTGCATGGAATGGTTGAGTATCAAATCTGACTACAATATGCAAGAAGGCTGTTTTAATCGCCTAACCAGGTCAGTGTCCAAGGCATTGCCAGAAGACAATCGGATGCCTATTAGTTTTTATCATGCTTAGAAGTCTGTGGAAAATTTGGGTCTGGGGTGTTTGAAAATTGATTGTTGCCCGAATGGATGTATGTTGTACTATAAGGATGATTCAGCGGAAAGCATAACATGTTGTCGATTTTGTGGTGCGGATCGGTATAAGACAACCACTAGGATGGGCATTGAGAAGAAGAGGTCGCTAAAAAAGATGTGGTACTTTCTGCTCGTGCCAAGACTTACAAGATTGTACTCTTCGATGGCCACTGCAGCTCACATTAGGTGGCATAGTGAGCATGAGAGGGAGCAAGATGTCTTGTGTCATCCATCTGATGGAGAGGCTTGGAAGCATTTTGATAGGGTTCATATGGCATTTTCGCAGGACCCTCGGAATGTCCGATTGGTGTTATCTACTAATGGATTAATCCTTTTGGGCAGTCTGGAAAAGCATACTCTTGTTGGCCGGTTATCCTGACTCCGTACAATCTTCCCCCGGGGATGTGCATGAAGCGGGAGTTTATGTTCCTAACAGTCATAATTCTGGGTCCGTCTAATCCAAAAGGTAAGATTGATGTGTACTTGCTGCCGCTGATAGATGAGTTGACGATGCTGTGGAATGATGGTGTGTTGACATATGACGTATCTTTGAGGCAGAATTTCATCTTGAAATCAGCTTTGATGTGGACGATCAACGACTTTCCCGCCTATGGGATGATGTCGGGTTGCATGACCGCGGGGAAGCTTGGATGCCCAATATGTATGGAGCGATCGAAGGCATTCATGCTTAAAAACAGTCGAAAGATCTCATATTTTGATTGTCATCGTCAATTCCTTCCAGAAGATCATCCTTATAGGCGGACCAAGAATGCATTCAGGAAGCGTTGTGCGGAGACAACACCGCCTCCACCACGTTTGACTGGTCCTAATGTATGGCGCAGAGTACAGTACTTACCGCTCGTCCATGAATCCCAAGGAGAACATATTCCTGATTATGGCGTCCACCATAATTGGACAAAACAAAGTATATTTTGGAGGTTGCCGTATTGGAGGACGCAGCTACTCCGTCACAACATTGATGTCATGCATACTGAGAGGAATGTGTTTTTGAATGTGTTTGAAACTGTGATGGACATCAAGGGGAGGACAAAGGATACAAATAAAGCCCGATTGGATCTGGCGGAAATCGGAAGGAGCTTGAGTTGCAGGACGGTGGTCGTGGCAGACTTATCAAACCGAAGGCAAGTTATACACTAAGCAAAGCACAGAAAGTGGCCATCTGTAAGTGGGTTAAAGAACTAAAGTTACCAGATGGGTATGCTTCCAATCTGGGTAGATGTGTTGACATTAAGGAAGCAAAGTTACATGGAATGAAGAGTCATGATTGCCACGTGTTCATGCAACGGTTGCTTCCAATTGCGTTCGATGCATTACCGAAGCAAATTTGGAACCCACTTGTTAAGCTTAGCCACTTTTTCAGGGAGCTTACATCGACATCACTAAATGCGAATCAATTAAAGGATATGGAAGTCAATATACCCGTTTTGTTATGTAAGATGGAGCAAATCTTCCCGCCGAGCTCCTTTGATTCCATGGAACACCTGCCTGTTCATCTACCTTACGAAGCACGAGTTGGTGGCCCAGTCCAATACCGCTGGATGTATCCATTTGAGAGGTAAACAACATCAAATATTTTACTTAATACATATGAAATTCACGAACACGAGATCGTAGTTTAGCTTTCCCTAAAACTAGTAATTATTTGTATGTATCCCTCTTTAATAGGTTCCTGCACTCCCTTAAACACAAAGTCAAGAACAAGGCACGAGTGGAGGGTTCCATTTGTGAAGCATACTTAGTAGAGGAGACTTCCACTTTTGCCTCTTATTACTATCCGGACGAAGTTAACACGAGAAGGACAATGATGCCTAGAAACGTTGATTCGGGCGAAGGAAGTTCAACTAGTCCTCCAATATCACTATTCAACTATCCGGGCAGATTTAGTGGCAAATCAAAAAGATATTTCTTGGAGCAGCGTGACATTAATGCTGCTCATCTGTATATCCTTCAAAATTGTGAAGAGGTGGCACCATATTTAGAGTAAGTTTCTACAATGTCTTTTATAATTTCAATTGACATTTATGATTATTAATCGTCCTGCTGTTAATCTCCCATATGTAGGATGTACGGCAATTTTCTAATGGATCTCCAACCTGACATTTCAAACGATCAGGTTGATCGAGAAATTACTTCTCACTTTGCTACGTGGTTTAGTAAATATATAGGTTAAGCATCTTCATTTGTTGCAATACATTTTATCTCCTTAAATATATAGCATGTATAAGAATAATATAATATTTGATTTTTTAGGTACTAGATCCATAAAACAATGTTCAAAATCCATTGTTGACAAATTTGGCATGGGAGCCTAACAGATGGGTTACATCATGGAATACTTATATTGTAAATGGATATAAATTTAACACAAAAACATGGAATGAAGGAATGCAGTCGTGTAACTATGGTGTTTGTGTGCGAGCCACTGATGGCAATGTAGAGGATGATTTCTATGGGGTTCTAACTGACATCCTTGAACTCGATTGTACCGGTTTCCCCGTGATGAAGTTAGTTATCTTCAAGTGTGATTGGTTTGATCCTACTCTTGACGTAGGGAAAAAAATCGATAAAAAATATGGTATTGTTCAAGTTAGGCTGTCTCGAAGGTATAATAAGGTGTACGACCCATTCATTTTTTCACAACAGGCAGATCAGGTTTATTACTCGCCATATCTCGAAGGATATCAAGGCTGGTTGGGTGTTATTAAGATAAAGGCTCGCAGTATAATTACTGATAATGTAATCAACCAGCCTAAAAAAGATGCTCCGTACTGATAGTGTGATTTCACATCATAATTCATGTATATTTTTGCATGCATTTTCATATAGTTTAGGAAATTTTAATTTGATTTTAGTTAGTTTTTACCTTGGAACGGGTAAGGAGGTTTTGTGGTGTTGTTTTGCAGAAATTTAGGATAAACTGCTCAGGATCAACCATGATGGAGCTTGGATGAAGATAGAGCCTGAAAAGTGAAGAAAATGAGCTAATTAGAGCCCATCACTGCCTAGCCGTGATGACCATCATGGCCATGATCGAGTAGAGCTAAAAAGGAAGAAAGCCCAAAGTCAGAATTGGTCACGGCCTAGCTGTGATGACCATCACGGCCGTGACCTGTCAGTTGAACCAGACCCTCAAAAGTCAGAACTGGTCACGGCCTAGCCGTGATGCCCGTCACGGCCGTGACATGTTAGTGAACCAGACAAAACCGATCACGACCTGCCCGTGATGAGCATCACGGCCGTGATAATCCCAAAATTGAAAGCGTGCCTTTGGCAGAACCCGTCACGGCCTGGCCGTGATGGCCATCACTGTCGTGACGCGCATAATTCCTGAATCTATAAATAAGGCATCTGGGCAGAATAGAAAGGGACCGGACTTTTGACCTAGGAGGCAGACTTGGGACCTAGAAGAGCGATTCTCTCTGCACCAGGGGACTGTTGGGGTCTTTGTGGAAAGCCTCCATGGAGTTCCTTCTCCCCCTTATCTCTATTTCTCTGGTTTTGGCTTTCTCTATCACTATGGGTAGCTAAATCCCTTTTTGTTGGGATTAGATGTAACTGAACCAAATATCATATATTTACCTTGATGTATTAATCTATGTTTATGCCTTCTTATTAGTGTTTGATTCCTGTGATTAATGCTTTTTGTGGTCTCATCACCCATGAACTGATTTTGAGATTTGATTTGCAATGGGGACGTTCTTATCAACTCTTGATCTGGAATTAATCACCTAGTAAACCTTGCATTTAGGAATGGATTTTGGTTTATTAGTAATCGTGTAATCCCTACTCTTAATGCAAATTCACTAATTAGGTCACCTAAGGAATTAGGGTTTAATTAGGGGATTTAGGCTATTGTCATCTAAGGAATTAGGGCTTGAGTAATTATGTGGATTGATTTTAATAATTGAAGCATAAACTGGATTAGTGGTCTTGGTATTGCATGAGGCTAAGGTTTAGTGAAGTTTAATCCCAACATCTTTCATCTATTTGAAGAATTCACTTTTCTGCATTCCAAGTGTTCGATAAAAATACAAAAATAACTTTTTCCTTTTATTTTGTTTAGTTTAACTCTTGTTGGACTTGGTAATTAGTATAGAGCTCCCTTCCATCCAAAAGATTCACTTAGATAGTAGTTGATTCGGTACGTGCTAGTACTTGTCTCAGTCCTCGTGGGAACGATATCGGTTTCACCACCGTATTACTTGTACGACTAGGTATACTTGCCTAGAAATCGTCTCAACAAGTTTTTGGCACCGTTGCTGGGGACTGAGTTTCAATATTAGCATACCCATTTCAATTACTAATTTAAGCACAATTTTATTTTTCTGTTTTACTGATCTGTTTTCTTTGCTGCCATTGAGTGCTAACAGTCTTGGTCTCTAGACTTTTGTGCATGCGAGGTACTGTCCCAGCCGACCAACTTCTTTACGATCCTGTAATATAGAAAACAGCTAGGGAGAATCGGAGGCAAGCAAGACAGCATAAGTTAGTAGAGCAACAAGAAAGAGAACAAGAGATTTCCACTTCTCAAGTTCATCAAGAACCACTTAAGTTGACAGACAATGGTGAAGGTGCTCCACGGAGGACACTTGGATATTATGCCAATACAAATGTCAATCATCATGTCACTAGCATATTGAGGCCTCCAGTGAATTCCAACAATTTTGAGATTAAGCCGGCTCTCGTGAATATTGTGACACAAAATCAATTTGCCGGGATGGAGAAGGAGGATCCTAACAATCATGTCTCCAATTTGATTGAGTTATGTGATACGTTGAAGAAAAATGGTGCTAGCGATGATGCAATTCGCCTAAGGTTGTTTCCTTTCTCTCTAAGAGATAGAGCCAAGGCTTGGCTCCAATCTCCACCAAGGGGGAGCATCACTACATGGGATGACTTAGAGGCTAAATTTCTTGCAAGGTTCTTTCCCCCCTCAAGATTTGTGAAGACACGGGGTGTGGTCGCGCTGTCGCGCACGCGCCAAAAAGCGAGCGGTTTGTAAAAATGTAGTTTAGGAAGCGACAACTCGGATATCGTCTCACAAGGACTCTTGGGTTGTTGTTAACAGAAAAAGTTAGATTTTGGGGGGTTTTGGATATTTGAAATTAAATAAATAAAACAAAATAGAAAACAGAGCAATAAAAACAAAGCAGTTTAAGAGATTATCAAATTAACTAAAGCGATTAATCTACTGTTCTCGATTTCCCAACTATCATCGGTTCATATAATTCCAAGCCCTAAGCAGATTCTAATCCCCTTTCGGTTGTAGCAACAATTAACAAATGAAATCGCTACTACGAGATATATGTTCCTATTCCCGAATTAAACAAACGGGGTTAAGCCCTCATGAACTAAGCGAACATGAACGAACACACGCGAATTAAACAAACGCGATTCAATATAGGAACATAACATCACCGAAATAAATCAACACAACACTATACACTCCTGAATTAAACAAACAGAAACATATAGCATAGTATTGAAAGAGAATAGAAAACAAAACAAGAATTACAGAACCTCAAGTGCGGTGGAACTGGATTACAGTAGACTAATCAAGGACACTAGTTCTCCATTACAGAAATAAACCCTAATTTCGCAGCTATCTAAACTAAAGAGAAAACAAAAGATAAAAACTGACTAACTACTCCAATCTGCCATAGAACTACAATTTATATCTGTGAGTTCTGCGCGAGCTCGCGAGGCGAACACTGTCTCGCGACGCGAATCTTATGAAGAATCTGCAATGTTTTGTATTCTCGCGAGGCGAAGTAAGGCTCGCGTGGCGAGGAATGGAAAAGTCATGGCTTCTGGTCTTCAGCCTCGCGAGGCGAGTCATAGATTCGCGAGGCGACACAGAAAGATTTGCAATTTCTGGAACAGTCAGCCTTCAGGTTCGCGAGGCGAGTGCACTCTCGCGGGGCGAGAAACTCCAGAACTGCTTCTTTTTATTACCTGAAAATAAGAAATAACAGTAAGTACTTTATTCGACTCTAAATCAGCTAAATTAACCTAAAAATACTTAAACGACTCAAAATGTTGCTTAAAGACAATCAAGTCTAATTTGGGCGAAAACGAGATATAATTAGCACAAAACCTTGGTCATACTAGCCATAAAACTAGATGAGTCAGAGGCTGATCAAAATACCCCAAACTTAAACTTTGCTTGTCCCCAAGCAAACTAAAACTCAAAAAG
Organism: Sophora flavescens; assembly: GCA_030762895.1. Lineage (NCBI taxonomy): Eukaryota > Viridiplantae > Streptophyta > Magnoliopsida > Fabales > Fabaceae > Sophora > Sophora flavescens. The sequence continues at coordinate 183,087,695 of CM061066.1, forward strand.
ACTCAAGACATGGCAAGCTTAAGGGATTCAATCAACTTTGCACAAATTTCAAGCACTTCATCAAAACAATTCTTCCATCAATGTTCCCCCCTTTCAAACAAAGCAATCCCCACAATCATTTATTCTGAACAATTGAGAATTTCATCATTCAAGCAATCAGTAATCTAAGCAAGGGATCTAAGTTACACACAAAAGGGAGATCACCAAATTCAAACAATCGCCTTCCTCACAAGGGCAATTAGTGTTTCACTCAATCGCTCAGTTTGTCAAGGTTATCAACATTTCACTCAATTTCACTTTTAAGAGCACTTCCCATAAATTTGATTTTCATCTCAAAATGGTTCCCACGGAGAACATGCATGCAACATCAAAAGGTCTTTTAGGGGTTGTAATGGGGCCTGGCTAAGGGTAGGATATACAAAGGTACTGGCTGAAGTCCATAGGAACTAAGAGAGCATGAAACTTTTTACACACTTTGAATTTCCACTCAAGTTCCTTTATTCATTTTTCTTTATGCTTTGGGTGACTATAGCCTTTTTATTTTTTAATTTTTTTAAATTTTTTTTTTATTTTTTTTTCTCTTTTTCTTCTTTTTTTTTCCTTCTTTTTTTTTTTCTTTTGGCTCCAACCTTTTTATTATATTTTTTTCTTTTTTTCTCAATCCCAAACAACACATCACACCTTGCAGCCACCCCAAACTTAGTTTCTTGCAACCATTCTCTTGCTAAGATTCCATGCTCTCCTAATCCTAAGACCGGGTTAACATGGTTTTTTTTTTTCTCCAGATTTTTGGCTCATAACATAAGGTTATCAAGAATTAACAGGCTAATTAGGCTCAAAGGGCTAACTAGGGAACATGCATTAGGAATTGGTTCTTTTCAGGCTAAGTGGTTATTTACAAAGAAAATGCCTAAATCATTTGATGCAAACACATAAACATGCAAACCATAAAGAGATTCAAGCAAATTCGGGAAAGTGCAACTTGAAAGTGATTCTCACAGTTAAAAACATGCTGGAGGCTCAAATCCTCACCTGGACATTTTTGCAAATTGTTTGACCGAGATTCTATCCCTAGTGTGTGCTTCCCATCACCCCAAACTTATCATAAATCATGTCATCACAACAAAATATCTCAAAGTTCAGTTTTCAATCACATGGGGATCACTTTTCAAAAAAAATTTCAACCTAGGGGGAATCATCACATAGATCATGCAATCCATCTATGCAAATTCAATAAAATCCAATCAAGCTTGCCAACACAAGACTCAACACACAAATACTCCTGATCTTCTCAAATTATTCAGGAGCTAAAAGAAAAACGAAACACAAATAAAGCAAAGCAGAAACTAACAAGAAAATGAAAGTAAACTAAAGAGAAAGGGTTTAAGAAAACTCATTGGGGATGGTTCCACCAGGATCCCACCGTTTGTGATACAGGGGCCACGGAATGCCCAAATTACGATATGATCCTCCCGGATCCCATGGCATGAAGCATAAGTATGGGAGTGGGCACTTGATAATCATGGTAACTCCGCCAAGTGTGGCGGACTTCTCACTCCTTCTCAGGTCAAAGATGACCTCCTTCTCAACCTTGTCCATAAATTCCTCCCAATAAAATCGGGGTTCAACCTCTTGGACTGGCCACAGTGTCTTCATATCCAAGGGTGCAAAATCCAGAGGCTTGAACTCCATCACTGGTGGTTCCGCAGGGGGAGGTGGCAAACAGGTAGCTAGGATCTCTGGTGCTGCTTCAACTTCTGTACGTTCTTCATTCACTGCATTATCAAATTCATCACCTGCTATACACTCAGAAATCTCAGCACACACCACACAAAGGTTAGAGTTAGTACAGTTAGTACATATAGTACAATAAACTGAATCAGAAAAGGTCTGAATGTCTGGAAATTCAGCACACAGTTCATCAATCCCATCACTCTCAACACATGCATATGAATTAATTGAATCATCTACTTCCAAAGGTTCTTCATCATCCTCAAGCATGGTGAAGCAGATGTCCTCCTGATCCTCATTTTCTATGTTTCCTGAAAAGAATGAACTTTCAAAACATGCTACACATGAAGCAGTGTCAGTACAATCAGCACATGAAGTATAATAGATAGAATCAGGGGAGGTGTGAATATCTGGAGATTCAACACACAGTTCATCAACAGAAGTGTTCTTGACATCATCATCAAAATTATCCTCAGAGGAAGTATTGTCAAGAACAGCTATCCGTGAATCTGTATGTTCCTCAAGGGAATGTGGAGTTTGCAGTGTATTAATGTTAGCATCCGTTTGCTGCTGTAACTGTGTCTGTAAGGCCTGAAACTGTCCAATTTGATGCTGAAAAAGTGTAGTCATTTGTGCAGTCATTTACTTGAATAGGTCCTCTAGTGAAGGTCCAGAAGGTGCAGAGGTGGTCACTTGGCTGGGGTGGTACTCATCAGTGGAAGGGTCAAGAATGTTGTGCCTGATTGATGCAGCTCTGAAGGCAGGAAAGTATCTCTCTAAGAAGAGCTTCTTCAAATCGTTCCAGGTGGTAACAGAGCTTGGCTCAAGATAGTACAACCAATCATTTGCAGCGCCCTATAGTGAAAATGGGAAGGTTCTCAGCTTGATGTGGTCTTCTGTCATTCCTTTAGGTGTTAGCATTGTAGAACAAGCAGCCTGGAATTCTTCCAGATGCTCCTGCGGATTCTCACCTGCAAGACCACTAAACCTTGGCAACCGATGTATTAGACCAGGAGAGTCAGGATAATATATGCATTGTGGTGGCCTATCAAAGTTAGGATAATATATGCATGGTTCATAATCAACATTAGGCATAAAATCTTGCATATAATTATCCACGGGAAGCACTAAAATTCACAACCAGACAAAGCAGCCGTAACTAATTCAGTAATGCAAAAGGTTTTTTTTTTTTTAAAATTTTATTTTCTGTCAATAACAACAAGAGTCCCCGGTAACGGCGCCAATTTTTGGTCGCGCTGTCGCGCACGCACCAAAAAGCGAGCGGTTTGTAGAAATGTAGTTTAGGAAGCGACAACTCGGATATCGTCTCACAAGGACTCTTGGGTTGTTGTTAACAGAGAAAGTTAGATTTTGGGGGGTTTTGGATATTTGAAATTAAATAAAGAAAACAAAACAGAAAACAGAGCAATAAAAACAAAGCAGTTTAAGAGATTATCAAATAAACTAAAGCGATTAATCTACTGTTCTCGATTTCCCAACTATCATCGGTTCATATAATTCCAATCCCTAAGCAGATTCTAATCCCCTTTCGGTTGTAGCAACAATTAACAAATGAAATCGCTACTACGAGATATATGTTCCTATTCCCGAATTAAACAAACGGGGTTAAGCCCTCATGAACTAAGCGAACATGAACGAACACACGCGAATTAAAGAAACGCGATTCAATATAGGAACATAACATCACCGAAATAAATCAACACAACACTATACACTCCTGAATTAAACAAACAGAAACATATAGCATAGTATTGAAAGAGAATAGAAACAAAACAGGAATTACAGAACCTCAAGTGCGGTGGAACTCGATTACAGTAGACTAATCAAGGAGACTAGTTCTCCATTACAGAAATAAACCCTAATTTCGCATCTATCTAAACTAAAGAGAAAACAAAAGATAAAAACTGACTAACTACTCCAATCTGCCATAGAACAGCAATTTATATCTGTGAGTTCTGCGCGAGCTCGCGAGGCGAACACTGTCTCGCGACGCGAATCTTATGAAGAATCTGCAACGTTTTGTATTCTCGCAAGGCGAAGTATGGCTCGCGTGGCGAGGAATGGAAAAGTCATGGCTTCTGGTCTTCAGCCTCGCGAGGCGAGTCATAGATTCGCGAGGCGACACAGAAAGGTTTGCAATTTCTGGAACAGTCAGCCTTCAGGTTCGCGAGGCGAGTGCACTCTCGTGGGGCGAGAAACTCCAGAACTGCTTCTTTTTATTACCTGAAAATAAGAAATAACAGTAAGTACTTTATTCGACTCTAAATCAGCTAAATTAACCTAAAAATACTTAAACGACTCAAAATGTTGCTTAAAGACAATCAAGTCTAATTTGGGCGAAAACGAGATATAATTAGCACAAAACCTTGGTCATACTAGCCATAAAACTAGATGAGCCAGAGGCTGATCAGGGTGATATCACAAGCTTCGTTCAACAAGAGGGTGAAACTCTTCATGAGACATGGGAAAGGTTCAAAGACTTGCTCCGAAGATGTCCAAATCATGGGTTTGATGATCTTATCCAAATGCAAACATTTTGCAATGGATTGAGGCCGTCAACCAAGTTTATGTTGGATGCCTCGGCTGGAGGTTCCATGAACACAAAAACACCGGAGGAAGCATTGACTTTGATAGAAGCTATGGCATCTAATGACTATTTGATGCATCATGACCGAGGTACCACATCAAGAAGGAGAGTGTTGGAGTTAGACTCTCAAACTGCACTTTTGGCTTAAAATAAGCTTATGACACAACAACTTGAGTCCCTTACCAAGCAACTAGCTCAACTCCCACAACAACTCCAAACCATGCAAGTGACAACCATGCCACCTCAACAGGTAATGAAATGTGATTTTTGTGGAGGAGATCATGACAATGGAAAGTGTGAGGCTACACCTAGTTCCCACGAGGAAGCTAATTATATGGGGAACTATGGGTGGCAAGGTAACAATAAATATTCCAACAATTACAACCAAGGGTGGAGGAATCAAACAAGTTTTGGTTGGAAACAAGATGCCGGACAAGCAAGCAAGCCTATTCCCACACAACCGCCTCAAGACCGGACTTCTATGCTGGAGAACACCCTCAATCAATTCATGCAAATGTCCATGTCAAACCAGAAAAACACCGATGCTTCAATAAAGAACTTGGAGGTTCAAGTTGGACAAATTGCAAAGCAACTAGCGGAGCAATCTAGCGGCAGTTTTTCAGGTAATACTCAAATAAATCCTAAAGAGCATTGTAAGGCTATTGTTTTGAGGAGTGGTAAGAGTTTGGAGAAAGAGAGCGGTGAGCCTTTGTTGAAAAATGAGAGAGTTGCTGAAAAAACAAAGTTGAGTGCTGAGAAAAAAGAGGAAAAAGGCAAAGAGGTTGTAATAGAGGAAGAAGAGAAAGATAGTGAAAAAGACAAGAGAGAAAAGTTAGTAGATGAAAATTCAATTTTGAGGAGGATTAAAAGTCAGATTTTGAAAGATGGAGACAAGCCTCAAGAGATCCACTCTTATGTAAAGTTGCCATATCCTCACTTAAGCAAGAAGAAGGAGAAGGAAGAGCAATTTGCGAAATTTCTTGACATCTTCAAGAGGTTACAAATCAACATACCCTTTGCTGAAGCACTAAAGCAAATGCCAACTTATGCAAAGTTCATGAAGGAGTTGCTTACAAAGAAAATGAGGTTTAAAGAAGGTGAGACTGTTGCCTTGACGGAAGAATGTAGTGCGATACTTCAAAGGAAGCTACCTCCAAAGCTTAAATATCCTGGTAGTTTTACAATCCCTTGCACTATTGGGAGTGTTGCTATTGGGAAGGCCTTGTGTGACTTGGGGGCGAGTATCAATTTGATGCTGCTTTCAATCTTGAATAAGCTTGGAGGGGGAGAAGTGAAACCAACAAGGATGGCGCTGCAACTTGCTGATAGATCAATCAAGCATCCTTATGGTATTCTGGAAGATGTTTTGGTTAAAGTGGATAAGTTTATCTTCCCAGCGGATTTTGTGATATTAGACATGGAGGAGGATGCAGAAGTTCCACTTATATTGGGAGACCTTTTCTAGCAACTGGTCGTGCTTTGATAGATGTACAAAAAGGCCAACTTCGACTTAGAGTGCAAGATGAAGAGGTTACTTTCAATGTATTTGAAGCTATGCATCACCCGAGTGATGAAGAGAATTGTTTTCGCATGGACATTGTGGATGTAGTGGCTAAAGAAATCTTTGCACAGCAGCACCATTCCTCTACTCTTGAGAGGGTAATTATGAACTCTATTGAAAATCTTGATGAGAAAGAGGAGAAGGAAATGGAGGAGTGTTTGTGTGATTTGGAAGCTCAACCCATTCAACTTGCTGTCAATACTAAGAAAGAAGAGCTCAAAAAGGATGAAGTCCAAGAGAAGCTCTAGTTAGAGCTTAAACCTCTACCTCCCCACTTGAAATATGTGTTTCTTGGTGAGAATGATGAAAATCCTGTCATAGTGAGCAATGTATTGTCCAAATTGGAGGAGGAAAAACTTGTAAGGGTGCTAAGAGAGCAAAAAACAGCTGTTGGATGGTCCATCTTAGATTTGAAAGGTATAAGCCCTGCATTTTGTATGCACAAGATTATGATGGAGGCTGAATTTAAACCGGTGGTCCAACCGCAAAGGAGGCTCAATCCTACAATGAAAGAAGTGGTAAGGAAGGAGGTGCTGAAACTCCTTGAAGCTGGAATGATTTATCCGATTTCCGATAATGCTTGGGTGAGTCTGGTACAAGTGGTTCCCAAGAAAGGTGGCATGACCGTCGTGAACAACGAGAAAAATGAGTTGATCCCAACTAGAACGGTCACCGGTTGGCGAATGTGTATAGATTACCGGAAGCTAAATCAAGCTACTAGGAAAGATCACTTCCCACTTCCATTCATGGACCAAATGTTGGAGAGGTTGACCGGGAAAGCTTATTATTGTTTCTTGGACGGTTATTCGGGTTATAACCAAATTGTGGTTAACCCGGAAGACCAAGAGAAAACTGCCTTCACATGTCCTTTTGGAGTTTTTGCCTATCGGAAGATGCCTTTCGGTCTTTGTAATGCGCCTGCTACATTTCAAAGGTGCATGCTGATGAGTGTGATTTCACCTCATCTTTGTCTATCATTTTGCATGCATTTTCATGTAGTTTAGGGACATTTAGTTGGATTTTTGGTTATCTTTACTTTGGAACGGGTAAGGCGGTTTGTGTGGTGTTGTTTTGCAGAAATCAAGGGTAAAATGCTCAGGATCAACCATGATGGAGTTTGGATGAAGATGGGGCTTGAAAAGTGAAGAAAATAAGCCAAACAGAGCCCATCACGGCCTAGTCGTGATGCCCATCACAGCCATGATCGAGCAAAACTGAAAAGGAAGAAAGACTGAAGTCAGAACTAGTCACGGCCTAGCCGTGATGACCATCACGGCCGTGACCTTTCACCCCCACAAGTTAAAATCTGTCACGGCCTAGCCGTGATTCCTATCAGAATATCTGTCACTTGAAGTTTCGCGACGCGAACGTCCTCTCGCCTCGCGAGAATTGGAAATTTATAGAAGTGCCCAAGGCAAAAGCCGTCACGGCCTGGCCGTGATGGACATCACGGCCGTGACGCGCATTACTTGGACCTAAAGCAACTAAATTGGATCAGAATTTGAGTTAGATTGGTATTCAAACTTCCCAAATCTATAAATATGGGATCAAGTCAGAGGCTTAAGAAAAAGAAGGACTTTTGGGCTGCTACTTAGGCTACAATTTAGGATCTCTCTCTTCTTCTCCTCCTCTCTTCTCTTAGTTTATTTTCATGTTATTTGTAATCAAGCCTGTCATCTCCATGGCAAGGCTTGAGTAGTAGCTTAGTTTCTAGGGATTGGGGCTATGCCCAAGTTTTGTTTATGATGTTAATTTGATGTAATATCTTTGTTAATTATGATTTTGTTTTAGATCTGATTTCTAGTGTTTGAATCACTCGTAAATTCGGTGGCCACTTGTTTGCGTGTCATAGACATTCTAAGGAGGAACCTAGCGATGAACTTAGGTGTCGGATCTATAGAGTCAGACTTAGGACTGAAATCACAAGATTTAGAAGCCGTCCTTCGAGGATCAACGAATTGTCACGAAACGCAAAGGGTCCAATCTGAATTCGACTACCACGAGAGTAGGGGTTGGTTCAATTGGGTACGGCTTTTGTAACCCGAGAGGGAGCTTAAGCTATTTGAGGGTAAATTCGCATTCTAGGCAATTTCGATAGTTAACAAAGGTAATCGAGTTAGCAACGTAAACGATCTTGTTGGTAACCTAAATCCCTAGGAATCCATTTAGATCCAAAAACCACAAATAGATTTGTTTCCTGTTTTATTTATCTCTTAATTCAAATTCAAAACCTTTTCAAAATGCAAATCCTTTTTATACAGTCCAGATTTACCAAATTGAAAATTAGTTGTGATTCGAGATCACAGTCTCTGTGGGATCGATATCTTTTATTACTTGGCGACAATCCGGTACACTTGCCGGAATCGCACGTGCGCTCGCACGACCCAGCACATCAAGTTTTTGGCGCCGTTGCCGGGGACTGTGCATTTTTGAATCTCAATTTAATTTTTAAATTGATTTTTCTGGACCTTTTCTTTTTATTTAATTGTTTGAAAAAAAAATTCAAAATTTCTTTCCTTCTAGTGTATCCATCTCTCTGTGTGTTATATGCAAAGATCCCTAAGTCTTGGGAGCCTTAGTGAGGTTGATCCAGAAATCGAGAGGACCTTTCACAGACGTAGGAGACTACAAAGTGAGAGAGAGAAGTTGTTCCCCATTCCACTCATGCCGAATCAACCGGATACGAAACCGTTGAAGGACTACGCAGCCCCAAATGCTTGGGGTTTGCGAACTGGGATTGCCAGGCCAGAGATTGAGGCGGAGAACTATACTATACCGCCTATGCTAATCAACATGATTAGGCAGCACCAATTCGGAGGATTGCCCTCGGAGGACCCGACTGATCACGTAGAAACATTCTTGGAGTTCACCGATGCAATTAGGATTCATCGTGCCCCGGTTGATGCTATACGCTTAAGGTTATTCCCCTCATCTCTGACTGGAAAGGCAAGGGCTTGGCTAAAGCAATTGCCCGCCAACACCTTGTCTACTTGGGACCAACTGGAACAGGCGTTCTTGGAGAAATACTTCCCTCCATCCAAGACGGCCTATATACGAACACAGATCACCGGCTTCTTCCAAAAAGACGGAGAATCCTTATCGGAAGCTTGGGATCGCTACAAGGGACTGCTGGAGTCTTGCCCACACCATGGACTCGAGAGGTGGTTATTAGTGCACACTTTCTACAACGGATTGGATTACTCTTCGAAGGTGTCACTTGATTCTGCAGCTGGTGGAGCATTTATGAATAGGCCTCTGACTGAGGCATTCAACATCATTGAAAACGTGGCCACCAACTACCACCAATGGGGTTCAGAAAGAGGTAATAACCCGAATATGATTTCGGGGGTATGTTTGAAGTTAATAGCACTGATCTTATAGTGTCAAAAATAGACTCACTTAATAAACGCTTTGATCGGCTTGAAAGGGCTAATGTGAGTGCAATAGGTGCTACTAACCTTGTTTGTGAGATTTGTGGAATGCAGGGACACGACATCATGGAGTGCCCACGAGGTACTGCTCATGGATCCGGCGCTTCGGGGGAACAAGTGAACGCTTGTCACAACTTCTACGACACAAACTCGAAGTTGCCCAATTATGCTCCCCCAAATCCCTACAACCAAAGGAAGAACAACCCTTACCTCTCCTACGGCAACTACAGCAACACGCTGAACCACGAGTTCCAAGAGGGCCAAGGTAATAGGAAACCCACAACGGGGTATCCTCAGGTACAGCAGTCTAAACTCGAGTCTTTATTGGAAAGTTTTGTTGAAACCCAAACAAAACAAAATGAAGAGTTTAGACAGCAAGGCAGGGCAGTAAACGAGGCAATAAAAGAGCTAGCATCTAAGGTAGACAACTTAGCAATCCATAACAAGATACTAGAAACCCATATTGCCCAACAAGCCAGCACATACACTAGACCTAAGGGTACATTCCCGGGTCAACCCGAAGCTAATCCCATTGAGCATTATAATGCCATACACTTGAGGGATGATAAGCTTGGGGTGGTTGAAAAGGACGTAGAACCGGAGGAGGACATGAGCGAAGATGAAGAGCCAGAACCAAAGTATGTCCCTCCACCACCGTACCAACCCCCGATACCTTTCCCACAAAGGTTGGTCAAGAGAAAGCAAGTAGACATAGAAGCTAAAATGCCTCCTAAACTGAAAGACCCAGGTAGCTTCTCTATCGCTTGCTCAATTGAACAGGTACAAATAGACCAAGCCTTATGTGACTTAGGGGCTAGTGCGAGCTTGATGCCGCTCACTATCTTGGAAAGGTTGGGAACGAAAGAGTTGAGACCATTCAAATTCTCCTTACAATTTGCGGATGGCTCAACTAGGACTCCTCTAGGCATACTAGAGAACGTTCCTGTAAAGGTAGGGAAATTCTTCATCCCTACCGATTTCCTGGTATTGGATATGAAAGGGAATGCTGAATTCCCCATCCTTTTAGGAAGGCCATTCTTGGCCACCGCTGGAGCAGTAATAGATGTAAGGAATGGCAAACTCTCTCTGAATGTAGAGGAAGATAGGGTCGATTTTGAATTTACTAACTCATATAACAACCCTCCTTTTGAGAGCCATGTGTGCAGGATCGATATCATGTCTCCAGTGGTAAAGGAAGAGCTCAACATGGAAGCAACTCCGAAGATTTGCATGGCTGATGATGCACCAAATGGTGATGGAGTTGGAGTTGCTGATCATGTGGAAACAAAACTTCCGCCGGAAGGGAGTAAGGCCAGGAAGCTCCGAGTGAAAAGAGCGAAGCGGGAGAACAATTGGCCATATGAGCAGAATAGGCTCTTTGAAGGAGTTCCATGGAAGAGAAGTGTTCCTGCACTTCTACGCCCAGTCGACCCCGGTTGATTGAAGGAAGTTTGGTCAAGCTTAGGACCATAAATAAGCGCTTCTTGGGAGGCAACCCAAGTTTTCTTTCCCTTTTTCCTTTTATTTTTGAATTTATCTCTTGAATAATTTGAGAAGATCAAGAGGCAAAAAAATCATAAATTAATAGATTTGTCTAGTGTTTTCAGGTTAAAGAGGAATGAGGAACAAAAAGAGCAAGGACTAATAAAGTCAAAAGCCATCACGCCCAGGCCGTGACAGTGGTCACGGTTGTGATGCACTAATAAAGGAGACCAGAATTGATCACGGCCTGCCTGTGATGAGCCTCACGGCCGTGATGCTATTTCCACCTAAGTTTTGACTGGAATGTGAGCCAACACCCGCTACCACATCGGTAAGTTGTTCCATTTTTCTCCTCTCTCCGACTTGATTATTTACAATGGGGACAATGTAAGTTTTAAGCTTGGGGTAGGGGTATTTTTGCATTTTTGAATTTTTCATGTTGCATTCATATAGGCATAGGGTTGCATGATCACATTCTCTAGATTGCCCCTCACTTAGAATATGCACCCAATTGTGAGAACTTGGTGCCAAATGAATTGAGATAGTGAATTTTTGAACCCAATTTTTTTTTTATTCTTGTGACAAGGCTAAAAATAAAAATTCTTGAGATGATCTTTTGATAGTTGACAATTAGCATGTGGTTCCTTAAATATGTGTCTCTCACTGATTTTTGAACTACTAAATATAAGATTTTGAGCCAAAAAAGGGGTACTCACTAAATCTACCCCATTCCTTGTGATAGAGTGTTTTAATTCCTCTTTGACTGTATTTTCTAGAACTTGACTTGAAACCATTTTGAAACTTAAAAATTTTTGAAAACACTTTTGAAAATGATTGAGGCACTAGGTATTTTTCCGGTCTTCTGAGCTTTGATTGATTAATTGCTACCCCTTAGTTGCCCAATTTTGAGCCTAAAAGAATAAAATACTTTTCTTGGTACCTTGAATTACTTTGATGAATAATGCTTGGTATGGCACCTTTTAAAGTATTACAAAGAGGGTAAAAAGGTAGTTCGAAAAAGTATGGGATGAGAAAATTAGAAAATATTTCTCTTGAGCTAAGAATCTCCCCTTCTCCAAATAAATAAAATGAAATAAACACAAAAAAAAATGGAGAAGGGGATGACAAAATAAAGTGAGAAATAAAAATAAAAATAAAGAAAGAAAGGTTGAAAAGTAAATCAAAGCCCAAAAAAGGTATTTTAGAAGGTGTCATGCTTTGCAATGTTTGATAATTTGTTTAGCCTTCTTGAATTTCCTTTCTCTTGATTTTCCCACCTAACAATAAATCCCATGGCCACATTACAACCAAAGTAAAAGACCTCTTGATTCTTATGTGTTTTCATTAATAAAGTAGAGATTTGGTTAATAGTCAAGCCAATGGTAGAATACATTCCTTGAGGAAATTGAGCGAAATGTCATATACCCTGGAACACTTGAGTGAGGTGAGACGAGTGCCTGAATCGGTGAGAATATGAATTTGAAGAACCTAAGTTTCTAATTGGACTTGAAATCGATTATCTCTTGGGGATTTATTTGAATATGCCTGTCACTTGGATTAGCTTCTCGGGTTCTTGATTCACTATCCATGCTCTGATTATTTATATCTTCTGGCCTTAGTGATTGCTTGAGGACAAGCAAAATCTTAAGCTTGGGGTGATTTGATGAGTGTGATTTCACCTCATCTTTGTCTATCATTTTGCATGCATTTTCATGTAGTTTAGGGACATTTAGTTGGATTTTTGGTTATTTTTACTTAGGAACGAGTAAGGCGGTTTGTGTGGTGTTGTTTTGCAGAAATCAAGGGTAAAATGCTCAGGATCAACCATGATGGAGTTTGGATGAAGATGGGGCTTGAAAAGTGAAGAAAATAAGCCAAACAGAGCCCATCACGGCCTAGCCGTGATGCCCATCACGGCCATGATCTAGCAAAACTGAAAAGGAAGAAAGACTGAAGTCAGAACTGGTCATGACCTAGCCGTGATGACCATCATGACCGTGACCTTTCACCCCCACAAGTCAAAATCTGTCACGGCCTAGCCGTGATTCCTATCAGAATATCTTTCACTTGAAGTTTCACAACACGAACGTCCTCTCGCCTCGCGAGAATTGGAAATTTATAGAAGTGCCCGAGGCAGAAGCCGTCACGGCCATCACGGCCGTGACGCACATTACTTGGACCTAAAGCAACTGAATTGGATCAGAATTTGAGTTAGATTGGTATTCAAACTTCCCAAATCTATAAATATGGGATCAAGTCAGAGGCTTAAGAAAAAGAAGGACTTTTGGGCTGCTACTTAGGCTACAATTTAGGATCTCTCTCTTCTTCTCCTCCTCTCTTCTCTTAGTTTATTTTCATGTTATTTGTAATCAAGCATGTCATCTCCATGGCAAGGCTTGAGTAGTAGCTTAGTTTCTAGGGATTGGGGCTATGACCAAGTTTTGTTTATGATGTTAATTTGACGTAATATCTTTGTTAATTACGATTTTGTTTTAGATCTGATTTCTAGTGTTTGAATCACTCATAAATTCGGTGGCCACTTGTTTGCGTGTCATAGACATTCTAAGGAGGAACCTAGTGGTGAACTTAGGTGTCGGATCTATAGAGTCAGACTTAGGACTGAAATCACAAGAGTTAGAAGCCGTCCTTCGAGGATCAACGAATTGTCACGAAACGCAAAGGGTCCAATCTGAATTCGACTACCACGAGAGTAGGGGTTGGTTCAATTGGGTACGAATTTTGTAACCCGAGAGGGAGCTTAAGCTATTTGAGGATAAATTCGCCTTCAAGGCAATTTCGATAGTTAACAAAGGTAATCGAGTTAGCAACGTAAACGATCTTGTTGGTAACCTAAATCCCTAGGAATCCGTTTAGATCCAAAAACCACAAATAGATTTGTTTTTTGTTTTATTTATCTCTTAATTCAAATTCAAAACCTTTTCAAAATGCAAATCCTTTTTATACAGTCCAGATTTACCAAATTGAAAATTAGTTGTGATTCGAGATCACAGTCTCTGTGGGATCGATATCTTTTATTACTTGGCGACAATCCGGTACACTTGCAGGAATCCCACGTGCGCTCGCACGACGCAACACATCACATGCTTTCCATTTTCTCTGATATGGTAGAAAAGTACATTGAAGTTTTTATGGATGATTTTTCTGTTTTCGGTTCCTCTTATGATAATTGCTTGTCTAACCTTGCTGCTGTGTTAAAGAGGTGCATGGACACCAATTTAGTCTTAAATTGGGAGAAGTGTCATTTTATGGTGCGGGAGGGCATTGTGCTTGGGCACAAGATTTCAGCTAAGGGGATCGAAGTGGATAAATCCAAGATTGAGGTAATTGAGAAACTACCACCACCAGTGAATGTAAAGGGTGTGAGGAGTTTTCTCGGTCATGCAGGCTTCTACCGGCGGTTCATCAAAGACTTTTCAAACATAGCCAAGCCGTTGTGTAGCCTTTTGAACAAGGACACACCATTTGTGTTTGATACTGCTTGTCTTACCTCTTTTCAAATTTTGAAAGAAAAGTTGATCACCGCTCCCATTCTTGTTGCACCCAACTGGGAGTCACCATTTGAATTAATGTGTGATGCCAGTGACTACATAGTTGGGGCAGTTTTGGGACAGCGAAAGGAAAAGTTTTTCCATGCCATTCACTATGCTAGCAAGGTTCTCAATGAAAACCAAATAAATTATGCAACAACTGAAAAAGAGTTGCTAGCCATAATGTTTGCATTGGAAAAATTTTGTTCCCACTTGATTGGGTCACAAGTCACTGTTTTTACTGATCATGCTGCAATTAAATATTTGTTTACTAAGTTAGATTCAAAACCAAGACTCTTAAGGTGAACTCTATTGTTGTAAGAATTTGACTTAGTCATTAAGGACAAAAAGGGCAGCGAAAATGTGGTGGCTGACCACTTATCTCGGTTAATGAATGAAGAGGTTACTGCAAAAGAAAAAGACATTCGGGATGAGTTCCCGGATGAGGCCTTATTTCTAGTGCATGAAAGACCATGGTTTGCCGAAAATGCCAAATTTCAAGCCAGCCAACATTGTTCCAGAGCACCTCACTTGGCAACAAAAGAAAAAATTCTTCCGGGATGCCAACCATTTCATGTGGGATGACCCATTTCTGTTCAAGGTTGGACCGGATGGCTTATGGAGGAGGTGTGTTAGTCAAGAGGAAGCGAAGGATATTTTGTGGCATTGTCATAACTCTCCATATGGTGGACATTACAATGGGGATAGGACAGCTGCAAAGGTCCTCCAATCTGGGCTCTTTTGGTCCTCAATCTTCAAG
Source organism: Sophora flavescens (assembly GCA_030762895.1). Lineage (NCBI taxonomy): Eukaryota > Viridiplantae > Streptophyta > Magnoliopsida > Fabales > Fabaceae > Sophora > Sophora flavescens. The sequence goes on from CM061066.1 coordinate 183,102,816, forward strand.
GACTCTTACAATCATGTGAATAGTTATGACAAGTGCCAAAGGACCGGGAACATATCTAAAAGGGATGAGATGCCACTACAAAACATATTGGAGGTTGAAGTATTTGATTGTTGGGGCATAGATTTTATGGGTCCACTTCCACCTTCATTCTCCAATCAATATATCTTGGTGGCGGTGGACTATGTTTCTAAATGGGTGGAGGCCATTGCAACACCGAAGAATGATGCACAGACAGTGATTAAGTTCATCAAAAAGAACATTTTTGCCCGGTTCGGTGTCCCAAGGGTTCTTATAAGTGATGGAGGATCTCACTTCTGCAACTCACATCTGAAAAATGTGCTGACCAAGTATGATGTGAGGCATAAGGTGGCATCTCCATATCATCCGCAAACAAATGGGCAAGCGGAGATCTCTAACCAGGAGATTAAGAGAATTTTGGAAAAAACTGTGGCTACTTCAAGGAAAGATTGGGCAAGGAAGCTTGACGATGCCTTGTGGGCTCGCCGGACTGCACTAAAAACTTCTGTGGGGTTATCTCCGTTCCAGATGGTCTATGGGAAAGCATGTCATCTACCCGTAGAGTTGGAGCATCGAGACTTTTGGGCATTGAAGTTCTTGAATTTTGATGCCACTCTGGCGGGTGAGAAAAGAGTCCATCAGCTGCATGAATTAGAGGAGATGCGCCTTAATGCATATGAGAATGCAGCTATCTACAAGCAGCGAGTCAAGACTTATCATGACAAGAAGATCGTGATAAAAGAATTTCAGCCGGGACAACAAGTTTTATTATTCAATTCCCGGTTGAGATTGTTTCCGGGCAAGTTGAAGTCTAAGTGGTCGAGACCGTTCATTGTCAAAGAAGTCTCACCTCATGGAGCTATAGAAGTGGAGGATCCTACATCAAAAAGAATTTTCAAAGTCAATGGCCAAAGGCTCAAGGCCTACTTGGGTGGTGACATCGAGAGATTGACCACAGCTGTGCACCTTCGTGATCCTTGAGATCACCGACCCGTCAAGCTAGTGACGTTAAATGAGCGCTTATTTGGAGGCAACCCAAGTTTTTTTTTTCCTTTTCCATTTGTTTTTGATTTTAACTCTTGAATAATTTGAGAAGATAAAGAGTAAAAATCATAGATTAATAGATTTGTTAAGTGTTTTCAGGGTAAGAGGAAAGGAAGAGCAAAAAGCGCAAGGACAAATAAAGCAGCAACCATCACGCCCAGGCCGTGACACTGGTCATGGCCGTGATCAGCTTAATGAGAAGAACGGAAAGGATCACGGCCCAGTCGTGATACCCATCACGGGCGTGATGAGAGGACCCTGAAGATCAGAGAGCATCACGGCTAGCCGTGATGGAGGTCACAGCCGTGACAGGCCAGCCCCTATGGACCAGAATTGATCACGGCCTGCCCGTGATGAGCATCACGGCCGTGACACATTTTTCATGCAATCCCTTTGCCTAGGCTTGTGAGCCAGCTCCCGCTACCACCTCGGTGAGTTGTTCCATTTTTCTCCTCTCTCCGACTTGATTATTTACATTGGGGACAATGTAAGTTTTTAAGCTTGGGGTAGGGGTATTTTTGCAAATTTTTGAATTTTTGCATTTTGCATGTGCATTCATATAGGCATAGTTTTGCATGATCACATGATTCAATTGCCCCTTGCTTAGATTATGCATCCAATTGTGAGAACTTAGTGCCAAATAAATTGAGATAGTGAATTTTTTAAACCAATTTTTTTTTATTATTCTTGTGATAAGGCTACAAATAAAAATTCTTGAGATGATCTTTGATAGTTGATAATTAGCACGTGGTTCCATAGATTTGTGTTTCTCATTGATTTTTGAACTACTAAAATGTGTGATTTTGAGCCAAAAAGGGGTACTCACTAAATCTACCCCATTCTTTGTGATAGTGTTTTATTCCTCTTGGATTGTATTCTCTAGAACTTGACTTGAAACCGTTTTGAAGCTTAAAAATTTTTGAAAACATTTTTGAAAATGATTGAGGCACTAGGTATTTTTCCGGCCTTCTGAGCTTTGATTGACTAAATGCTACCCCTTAGTTGCCTAATTTTGAGCCTGAAAGAATAAAATACTTTTCTTGGTGCCCTAAAATATTTTGATGAATGATGCTTGGTAGGGACCTTCTAAAGTATTACAAAAAGGGTAAAAAGGTAGTTGAAAAGTATGGGATGAGAAAGTAGAAAAATATTTCTCTTGAAGTGAAAATCTCCCATTCTCCAAATAAATAAAAGAATATATATATATATATATATATATATATATATATATATATATAGAGAGAGAGAGAGAGAGAGAGAGTGAGAGAAGGGGATGACAAAAGGAAATGAGAAATAAAACAAAAAGAAAGAAAGAAAGGTGGAAAAATGAATCAAAACCCACAAAGGTATTTTAGAAGGTGTCATGCTTTGCAATGCTTGATATTTTGTTTAGCCTTTTTGAAATCTCCTTTTCTTGATTTCCCCACCGAACGATTAATCCCATGGCCCCGTTACAACCAAAGAAAAAGACCTCTTGATTCTTAATTGTTTTCATTAATAAAGTAGAGATTCGGTTGATAGTCAAGCTTATGGTAGAATTCATTCCTTGAGGAAATTGAGCGAATTGCTATATATCCTTAAACACTTGAGTGAGGTGAGAAAGAGTGCCCGAATCAATGAGAATATGAATCTAGGAAATCTAAGCTTCTAATTGGACTTGAAATTGATTGTCTCTTGATGAATTAATTGAAAATCCCTGTCACTTGGATTAGTTATTCGGGTTCTTGGTTCACTATCCACGCTCTGACTATTTATATCTTCTGGCCTTAGTGATTGCTTGAGGACAAGCAAATGAATAAGCTTGGGGTGATTTGATAGTGTGATTTCACATCATAATTCGTGTACATTTTTGCATGCATTTTCATATAGTTTAGGCAATTTTAATTTGATTCTAGTTAGTTTTTACCTTGGAACGGGTAAGGCGGTTTTGTGGCGTTGTTTTGCAGAAATTAAGGATAAACTGCTCAGGATCAACCATGATGGAGCTTGGATGAAGATAGAGCCTGAAAAGTGAAGAAAATGAACTAATCAGAGCCCATCACGGCCATGATCGAGCAGAACTAAAAAGGAAGAAAGCCTGAAGTCAGAATTGGTGACGGCCTAGCCGTGATGACCGTGACGGCCGTGACCTGTCAGTTGAACCAGACCCTCAAAAGTCAGAACTGGTCACGGCCTAGCCGTGAGGCCCATCACGGCTGTGACATGTTAGTGAACCAGACAGAACCGATCACGGCCTACCCGTGATGAGCATCACGGCCGTGATAATCCAAAAATTGAAAGCGCGCTTTTGGCAGAACCCGTCACGGCCTGGCCGTGATGTCCATCACTGCCGTGACGCGCATAATTCCTGAATCTATAAATAAGGCATCTGGGCAGAATAGAAAGGGACCGGACTTTTGACCTAGGAGGCAGACTTGGGACCTAGAAGAGCGATTCTCTCTGCACCAGGGGACTGTTGGGGCTGCTGTGGAAAGCCTCCATGGAGTTCCTTCTCCCCCTTATCTCTATTTCTCTGGTTTCGGCTTTCTCTATCACTATGGGTAGCTAAATCCCTTTTTGTTGGGATTAGATGTAACTGAACCAAATATCATATATTTACCTTGATGTATTAATCTATGTTTATGCCTTCTTATTAGTGTTTGATTCCTGTAATTAATGCTTTTTGTGGTCTGATCACCCATGAACTGATTTTGAGATTTGATTTGCAATGGGGACGTTCTTATCAACTCTTGATCTGTAATTAATCACCTAGTAAACCTTGCATCTAGGAATGGATTTTGGTTTATTTGTAATCGTGTAATCCCTACTCTTAATGCAAATTCACTAATTAGGCCACCTAAGGAATTAGGGTTTAATTAGGGGATTTACGCTATTGTCATCTAAGGAATTAGGGCTTGAGTAATTCTGTGGATTGATTTTAATAATTGAAGCATAAACTGGATTAGTGGTCTTGGTATTGCATGAGGCTAAGGTTTAGTGAAGTTTAATCCCAACATCTTTCATCTATTTGAAGAATTCACTTTTCTGCATTCCAAGTGTTCGATAAAAATACAAAAAGAACTTTTTCCTTTTATTTTGTTTAGTTTAACTCTTGTTGGGCTTGGTAATTAGTATAGAGCTCCCTTCCATCCAAAAGATTCGTTTAGATAGTAGTTGATTCGGTACGTGCTAGTACTTGTCTCAGTCCTCGTGGGAACGATATCGGTCTCACCACCGTATTACTTGTACGACTAGGTATACTTGCCTAGAAATCGTCTCAACATGTACCAAGATGATGAGTTTTCAAGACCCCATATACTATTGCAAATTACGCCAGACATTATTGTTAATTCTCTGGCGGACATTTCCGGAATTGGGGAAGAAGTTGGAAGAGAGTTATTGGATCAATCTGAGTTGGACGCATCTAGCGAAGGCACATTCCGATCAAGTGAGACTGATGAGAATGAGGGTGAATTTAGTGACGGAGATTCTACTTAGGTAATTTATTTATGTCATAATTCATTGTGTAAATGTCATTCTACTTAGGTAATTTATTTTTGTATTATTTACACTGTTGTGTAATCATCTTTTCATTTTTTACACAGATGGCAGATTCCTCTAGAGGTAGGGGTCGTCATGGAGGTCGTGGCAGAGGTCGTGTTGCGAGAGTCCCTTCGCCGACCGACTCACAGCCTTCAGATTGAGACCACCCTACCAGCACCTCTGTGGACGAGACACCTCAGGGTGATGAAGTTGCACCCCCTACCTAGCCTCATGTGGTCGGGACACAGGCTGCACCCTCATCATCCACACCTACGACAGGACCATCATCATCATCAGGACAGGAGAGTCGTGGTCCATCCGACAGGAGGATTCTTCTTATCCCCAGGGGGGATAACGAGTAAGCTAATTTAATTTTTTAATATATATAAAGTATCGTTAATTTCTATTTACTTGTTTTTAAAATTTATTTATAACATTTATTAATGCTCTAATTTTGCTGCAGCTTTCTGCCCGCGAAGGGCCCTTCTAATTCGATATCGAAGATCCCGCGATGCAAGTTTGATGGTCCATGGCCTACATGGAAGGCCATCCCAGGGGACCATAGGGATCAGTTGTTTCTAGAGTTTAAGGTAACAATTTATTAAGTTATTTAAATTAAATTTACATTATATATATATAGACACACGAATTTCCTAACAACTATACGTTGCAGAAAGAGTATAGGTGGGACGTAGCTTTAGAGGGTCTCGTCAGGGACATATTTGAGCATAAAGGCTCACTGGCCATGAAGAATCTGACGAACAAGCTGAGGAAGGGTAAGAATAAGGGGAAGTGGGTGGATCCTGAGATCAGGAGGCAGCTGGACCAGTACTGGGCTACTGAGAAGTTCTAGGAGATCCAAGCCACAACTCGGCGTAATCGAGCTTCTGATGGTGGCGCATGTGCTTGGACCGGCGGGTCTAAATCAGCCGCCGCCCACTACGACGAGCTGGTAATACATTAAACTTTTGACTTATTATACTATTTAATTAATTAGTGTTCATTTTTAATTATTCTTATGAATTTAAGATTATATTTTTCTGTGCAGAAAGCACATAAACAACGGGCCCCTACTGCTATGGAGTTGGTGGAGAGGACGAAGAAGTTGAAGTCGGGGACATGGTCAACGACAAGGCCCGTAACTATGCTGTAAGCAAAAAAACAATTTAGTGTTTACTTATTATTTATTATAAATGATTTGTTAATATTGATTATAATTTTAACTAAATCTCTTCAACTATACTTTGTAGGTGGGCTTCAACGAGAAGAAGGACGATGCCATATCACGTGCCTCACAGTCACAAGATGAGGCCTTGACTGGTGATGGGCCCAGCTCTCCTATCTCCGTCGACGATAATGCCATTTATTTGGAGGTCGTCGGGGGCAGGAACAAGAAGGGCACGTGTATGGCCTCGTACACCTGAGAGGCGAGTTTATCGCTTCATCATCCAGCACGTCCGCTCCTTCCTACGCCGATACCGTCCCTTAGGAGCAGTTCAACCAAATGCAGGACACCATCACGCAGCTGAACGCGGAGCTTCGGGAGAAGAGCGAGAGAGAGCAGCAGATGGCGAACCAGATTGCACAGTTGACTCAGGCACACTAGCAGCTGATGCAGACGAGCATCGAGCAGGGCCAGACACTGCGGCTGGTGTTAGAGCAGATGAGGATCCAGACTCCAGTTGCTCAGGGTGATGCTCTGACGGTTGTGCCACCTGCTGTCGCTCCTCCAGTTCCACCGCCGGCCTACGATCTTGCTCTCGCAAAGGACGATCGGATAGCGGACGCGTCGGTGACGACGCGGACGAGGATGATTGGATTCCTCCACCTCCCCCTCATCATGACTGATTATTTTTTTTCATATTTTTGACTTTAAACGATTCTTGTACGACACTTTGGATTTTTTTTATATAGATTCATTATTTCTTATGATTGTATATTTCATTAGTATTTTGGTGTGTTTTATTAGTAATTTTGCTAAACTTTAAAGAAAAACAGAAAAATTTATTATTCCAAAAATTAAATTTAAAAAAATTTAATAAAAACCAGTTTAGCGACCGAATTAGAAACCAATAATTCGGTCGCTAAACTTTAATTAACATTAACAGATTGTGGTCTAGCGGCCGAAAATCCGTCGCTAATATAGGTTAACAGTAACCAACATTGGCGATCGAACTAGCAACCGATTATCGGTCGCTAAAAATGGTTACCCAAACAATGCGACCAACCGTGTAGCGACCGTTTTTTTTAGCGACTGAAATTACGGTCGCCACTTAGCGACCGAATTATTATTTCGGTCTCTAAAAACTTAGCGACCAGGTTATCAGCCACCACCATGAATCGATCGCTAATTCGGTCGCTGACATAAATAGCGACCGAATTATAAAGTTTAGCGACCGAATATGCCGGTCGCTAAACAGTTCTTTTTTTGTAGTGACACTACTAGAAATCCATCTTTTTCGGACGGATTTTCCGACGGATTTCGGACGGAATTCGGACGGAATTCGGACGGATTTCGGACGGAAAATTCATTTCGGACGGATTTCGGACGGAATGGCATCCGTCCGAAAAAGCCCCGTGGGAAATTAGAAAATCCGTCCCAAATTCCGTCCGAAAATATTTACGGACGGATTTCGGACGGATTTCGGACAACGTGGAAATCCGGACTGTGGTTATTTTTCGGACGGATTTATTTATGTTTTCGGACGGATTTCGGACGGATTCTGTGATTTTGTTGGTTATTTTTCGGACGGATTTCGGACGGAATTTTTTATTTTCGGACGGATTCTGTGATTTTGTTGGTTATTTTTCGGACGGATTTCGGACGGAATTTTTTTATTTTCGGACGGATTTCGGACGGATGCTGTGATTTTGTTGGTTATTTTTCGGACGGATTTCGGACAGAATTTTTTATTTCGGGACGGATTTGGACGGATCTTTGTGATTTTGGTTGTTATGTTTCTGCCGGATTTCGGACGGATTTATTTTTGTTTTCGGACGGATTTGGGACGGAATGCTGTGATTTTGTTGGTTATTTTTCGGACGGATTTATTTTTGTTTTCGGACGGATTTGGGACGGATTTCCCACGGAAGAATGAAAAGTCAGAATCTCGTCACGGCCGGCCGTGATGCCCATCACGGCCGTGACATGTCAACCGAGCCAGCACCCTTCTAGGCGGAATCTGTCACGGCCAGGCCGTGATACCCATCACGACGCGTGACAGACCATTTAATGAAACAACATTCAAAGCGGAAGTCATCACGGCCAGGCCGTGATGCCCATCACGCCGCGTGACAGATCACTTCACTTACATTACGTTTCACTATCTATGCGAATTATATGGCACCGATCACTAACATTTGCAGTTTCACATTCAATCACAAAATCAAATTTGACTATTGTTACAAAATACAGTCTTGGTACCATACAACTTCTAAAAATCAAATACCAATTGTTGCATGCAATCCAAAAGTCATGACTTAAAAACTATCGAAGATCAAACCATTTGTGAACTGTGAAAGTCATGTAATGAACCAAAAAGTTGAGGAATCGAGAATCCAGCCTCTCCAAATTTCTTGACATTTTTCCTTTAGAAGTAGAATGACCTGCATCAATGGAGATGCCCCCACGATACACCGAAAGATTTATATCCAACAATTCAAGAAAAGAATGAACATTTCCATCAACCAAGCAAGTCAATTAATTAACAAACAGAAATAAGTGCACACATGTGTTCAACTGTACTCTAGAACCCCAAAAGAATCGAGCGAGAAAGAAGCCCATGTGATCTATCTTTGTTTAGTATAGCCGTCTCGAGCAAATATACATGCTCTGGATCAGTAAGATCGATGGTACTTCCAATAGTTGGAAAGTGCAATCTAATTGTTTATCAATTAAAAAGTGCTAAATGCTTAGGACATATTTTATCGCAAAGATTGTTAATGACCAAAAAGCATAATTAGAAGGCTATTTATTAATTATTGGCATTTAAATTGATGCGACTAGCGAGAAAGTACAAATAATAAAAATTATCAAGAGATTTTTCCAGCAAACCCTCAAATTGTTTGGATCTTTATTGCTAGCAAACCCTCAAATTGTTTGAATCTTTATCTAACTCATGTCCGTTCATAATTCCTAGGCCTAAGCATACACTACACTTTAGTTCAAAGGATAGTCAAATGTTGAGGCTAAACAAAAAAAATCTGCAATGCACAAGAGTATTAGGATAGCCAAAAGAACCAACATTATTTCCACTACACACACAAAACAAACGACACACAAACAATCAATATTGGAATCTTTAAATTTGATAAAGATTAAAGAACAGAAGATTCGGTGAATAAGAGAGAAAAGGTTGAAACAGGTAAGTTGCACTTGAATATAACAAACATTATCCAATGATAATGAATCTTCAAATAGTACAAAACATATCGTGAGTAAAAACATGGCCTTGAATGTACACTACATATTGCAACTCATACAAGGCAAGCAACTAAAACTAAATCGTGTCCCCCAATAACATAAAGTACACCCAAAGATCTCCCAAACAGATATTTATAAAATTTACATTCTTATAATCTAATTCATCAGCAAAAACTATTTCCACAAAAGGAGGATGAAATTCTCAGAATACCTGTATAGTGAATTTTATTTAAGCTTCCAAAATGAACTAAAGCATCTAAAGACAATTCACTCTTAGCTTAACACGGATAAAATTATTTATACAACAACATAATAGGGTAAATGGTGAAACTTTAAATGGACATTCACTGTTTTTTTTTCACAATATAGACCAGTAATCTAACACGTAAAGAATGAAAACCTCTTATTTTTGAAATATCAAACACACATGGTTAGATATGGCAGAAAGAATGAAAGAGAGAATTAGAGAAAGGTAGTGTGAGGATGAAGGAACAACATACACTGTTGTCAGGTCTTTCAAATTTGTAATCCATGAAGGAATAAAATCAGAAGAAGTGAAACTATTGTTGTTCATATCCCTGTAAATAATTTCCAATAAAATATACAAATTAAAATCATTGTATTATGCATTATACAATAAGAGTATCACTTTTTTACCACTTACACATAGGTGAGACTATTCATTCCAGTAAGATCAGGCAGAGAGGTATTGAACTGGTTGTGAGATAAGTACCTGCAAAAATATAGTCAATGCCTTCCCTCAGCAGAATTGATTGTTCAGGAAAACACATCCAATTTTTACAGATAAACAAATATGAAGCTTAATAGGCATGTTTCTTTAGTTTTCTTATAGCGCACTAAGTTTTCCAAGATTGTTGAAGTTTGAAGGCACTCCTCCTGTTAACCTATTCCTATCAAAGCGCTGTGGTCACGAGAAAATATTCAATACAGAGAAAGTCCAAAGAAATTCAGAGACAACATAACGAGTCACTTGACACAGGTGACAAGATACTTACACCACCTCCAGTGTGGTCACAAGACTGAGGGTGCGTGGAATACTACCCTCTAGTTGATTATCATCAAAAAGCCTGGCAGAAAGAACATTAAGGAGGATTGAGTCATTTTAAGAGTAAACTTATTAGATAAAGTCTTTTGACTGTATTAATGAAGCTTACACGTGTTCTAGAATCATCTTTGGAGTTGAAAAGTTTTGCTTTGGTATTTGACAGAGAGCTTATTTTTCCCCATATGACTGCAAAAAAATGGAGATATAGTCTTGGATCATTCAATGAACTGGAAATTATGCAGTCAATCTTATTAGTGCAAAAACTGAGAATGAGAGTGGTATAAAAATATAGGATAGTGCACCATAGAATGCACCTTGAATCATATTGACAATTAACTAAAAAGAACATGTGTAATTAATTAACTAAATTGTTCAGACACCTCAGTAAATATATCCACCCAGTTCTCCAAAGTCGGCATCAAATGTTAGTTAATTCTTACCACCCAGTTCTTCAAGGCTGCTTTGCTAATTTCCCCACTATCAGAATCTCCATCAAAGAGATTTAAGGCTTTTAAAGCTTCATCTTCTTGCATAAAACGCATCAAGTCATCCAGATGTATACGCCTACAAAAATAAAGTAATGAGATGTCAGAGAGAGGAATAGAGTAATAAACAATGGCAAACTTATCATTCAATTAAAAATAGTGCATATTACATAAAAAGAAATAGGAACATAAAAACCATAACAGAATGGATCATAAAACTTGCAATTATCATAATTTGTAAGGAACATATTAATGGATCATATCTACTCCATCAAGCAAGCATAGCCGTGTCCCAACGTCTCAGAGAGTAAATCCAACAACACGCAACAACTAGAAATCAAGAAATTAATTACACATGATCAAACACACATTCTAACTTTATCTAAACACTAAATCATAATTAATTTCACAAAAACATACCCAAATTCAAATAAAATTAAATTGGGGGTTTAGGGCTCCTTATTACAATGTAGGGAAAACTCATTTTAATTAAAGAATAATGAAATTGGTTTAGGGAAACACAAATTCACAGTCCTAATTTCATAAAACAAGCTTTAATCTTAAGATTAAAATCTGAAATCGAGAGGGTTAGGGTTAGGGTTTCAAAATCAATTTGGGGGTTTTGAATCTAGAAGAGATGAGAGGGTTTTGACTCACCCAAGCTTGAAGACAACTTGAAGGTGGTGCTGTGGTGCTCCTCGCGGCGGCGGACGCGATTCCGGCGAGGTGGCAGTGGCGGTTCGAGGTGGTTCTACATCAACCATGGTAAAAAGAGATGAAAGAAATCAGAGGAGAAGGAGAAATGAAGATCTAACACTCTAGGGTGGTGAAACCACCATGAACGGCGCTTACCATGGCGGAGGCGACTACGGTTCGACGCAGGACACGGCGGTGGCAACGGACGCGACCGTCTCCTCTTCGCGCGGCACCGAGCGGTGGCAACGGCTGTCCAAGGGTGCGCGTCTGGTTGTGGAGAGGAGAAGGAAGATGAAGTTGAGGGAGAAAGGGAGAAATCAGCAACAGAGAAAGAAAGAACGAGAAAAGAAAGAAGAAGAAAAAGAAAGAAAGAGAAAAGGAGAAAAAGAAGGAAAGAAGGAAAGAGAAAAAGAAAAAGCAGAGAAGAAAAGAAACAGTGAGGGCGAGGCGTCGAGAGAGAGCGGGAAAAGTGAGAAAGTTGGGTTTTAAGTTAATTAATTAGTAATAGGTACAAAATAAGTGATAAAATATTAAGCCTAAAGTAAACATGTTTTTATTTTTTGGAATCTAAAAATAAAGATTGATAAAGATATGATTTTGAAATTCAAATTAGAGTAAAGATTAATAGTTGAACCGATCAACTAAGAAAATACTCAATCCAAAATTTAATCTCCGATTGATATCAAACCAGTTTATTTTCAACTCTAAAATTAAATAGAATAGGAATATGAAAATGTTTTTCTCTTAATCATATTATTTAAAATATTTTTCTGTACTCGATATAATAGTGACAATAACGTTATTATTGTCTAGTAAACATGCATTTCTTGAAATAAGTCCGTGCTAACGCACCTAATAAAATAATTTGAAGAGAGTAATTTAATTACTCAAACTAAACCACATAACATAATAAACATAAACATCCAAATAAAAATAATTAATCCTAGGTGTAAAAACTAGGTCATTACATATGATTTCAAAATTCAAATTAGAGTAAAGATTAATAGTTGAACTGATCAACTAAGAAAATACTCGGTCCAAAATTTAATATCCGATTAATGTCAAATCAGTTTATTTTCAACTCTAAAATTAAATAGGATGAAAATATGAAAATGTTTTTCTCTTAATCATATTATTTAAAATATTTTTCTGTATGGTAATAATAGTGACAATAACAAATTATTGTCTAGTAAGCGTGCATTTTCTTGAAATAAGTCGGTGCTAATGCACCCAATAAAATAATTTGAAGAGAGTAATTTAATTACTCAAACTAAACCACATAACAAAATAAACATAAAGATTAATAGTTGACCTAAAAAGTCAAATTGGGCTCTATTAGGATCAAACCAGTCCATTTGGGCTCCATTAGGATCAAAGAAGTACAAATTGGCCCAATTAGGTCGTATATGACCTAAAAAGTCGATTTGGGCTCTATTAGGATCAAACAAGTCCATTTAGGCTTCATTAGGACCATAGAAGTTCAATTGGGCCGATCGGGGCAATTGGCCCAATTAGGTCCTAACAAGTCAAATTGGGCTCTATTAGGATCAAACCAGTCCATTTGGGCTCCATTAGGGTCAAAGAAGTACAAATTGGCCCAGTTAGGTCGTATATGACCTAAAAAGTCGATTTGGGCTCTATTAGGATCAAACAAGTCCATTTAGGCTTCATTAGGACCATAGAAGTTCAATTGGGCCGATCGGGGCAATTGGCCCAATTAGGTCCTAACAAGTCAAATTGGGCTCTATTAGGATCAAACCAGTCCATTAGGGCTCCATTAGGGTCAAAGAAGTACAAATTGGCCCAGTTAGGTCGTATATGACCTAAAAAGTCGATTTGGGCTCTATTAGGATCAAACAAGTTCATTTAGGCTTCATTAGCACCAAAGAAGTTCAATTGGGCCGATCGGGGCAATTGGCCCAATTAGGTCATCACAAGTCAATTTGGGCTCTATTAGGATCAAACCAGTCCATTTGGGCTCCATTAGGATCAAAGAAGTACAAATTGGCCCAATTAGGTCGTATATGACCTAAAAAGTCGATTTGGGCTCTATTAGGATCAAACAAGTCCATTTAGGCTTCATTAGGACCATAGAAGTTCAATTGGGCCGATCGGGGCAATTGGCCCAATTAGGTCCTAACAAGTCAAATTGGGCTCTATTAGGATCAAACCAGTCCATTTGGGCTCCATTAGGGTCAAAGAAGTACAAATTGGCCCAGTTAGGTCGTATATGACCTAGAAAGTCGATTTGGGCTCTATTAGGATCAAACAAGTCCATTTAGGCTTCATTAGGACCATAGAAGTTCAATTGGGCCGATCGGGGCAATTGGCCCAATTAGGTCCTAACAAGTCGAATTGGGCTCTATTAGGATCAAACCAGTCCATTTGGGCTCGATTAGGATCAATGAAGTTCAAATTGGCCCGATTAGTTCGTATATGACCTAAAAAAGTCGATTTGGGCTCTATTAGGATCAAACAAGTCCATTTAGGCGTCATTAGGACCATAGAAGTTCAATTGGGCCGATCGGGGCAATTGGCCCAATTAGGTCCTAACAAGTCGAATTGGGCTCTATTAGGATCAAACCAGTCCATTTGGGCTCCATTAGGATCAAAGAACTACAAATTGGCCCGATTAGGTCGTATATGTCCTAAAAAGGCGATTTGGGCTCTATTAGGATCAAACAAGTCCATTTAGGCGTCATTAGGACCATAGAAGTTCAATTGGGCCGATCGGGGCAATTGGCCCAATTAGGTCCTAACAAGTCGAATTGGGCTCTATTAGGATCAAACCAGTCCATTTGGGCTCGATTAGGATCAAAGAAGTACAAATTGGCCCAGTTAGGTCGTATATGACCTAGAAAGTCGATTTGGGCTCTATTAGGATCAAACAAGTCCATTTAGGCGTCATTAGGACCATAGAAGTTCAATTGGGCCGATCGGGGCAATTGGCCCAATTAGGTCCTAACAAGTCAAATTGGGCTCTATTAGGATCAAACCAGTCCATTTGGGCTTCATTAGGATCAAAGAAGTACAAATTGGCCCAGTTAGGTCGTATATGACCTAGAAAGTCGATTTGGGCTCTATTAGGATCAAACAAGTCCATTTAGGCTTCATTAGGACCATAGAAGTTCAATTGGGCCGATCGGGGCAATTGGCCCAATTAGGTCCTAACAAGTCGAATTGGGCTCCATTAGGATCAAAGAAGTACAAATTGACCCAGTTAGGTCGTATATGACCTAAAAAGTCGATTTGGGCTCTATTAGGATCAAACAAGTCCATTAGGATCAAAGAACTACAAATTGGCCCAGTTAACGGAATCCGTCCGAAATCCGTCTGAAAATTTCGGACGGATTTCGGACGGATAATGGAAAATATATGAATTAACAGAATCCGTCCGAAATCCGTCCGAAAATTTCGGACGGATAATGGAAAATATATGAATTAACAGAATCCGTCCGAAATCCGTCCGAAAATTTCGGACGGATCAAGGAAAATATATGAATTAACGCAATCCGTCCGAAAATTTCGGACGGATTTCGGATGGAAAATGGAAAATATATGAATTAACAGAATCAAGTCAAATCCGTCCGAAAATTTTGACGGATTTTGACGGATCAAGGAAAATATATGAATTAACGCAATCCGTCAGAAATCCGTCCGAAAATTTGGACGGATTTGACGGAAAATGGAAAATATATGAATTAACGGGATCCGTCCGAAATCCGTCCGAAAATTTCGGACGGATTTTGACGGATCAAGAAAATATATGAATTACGCAATCCGTCGAAATCCGTCCAAAATTTCGGACGGATTTTTGACGGAAAATGGAAAATATATGAATTACGGGATCCGTCAGAAATACGTCGAAAATTTGGACGGATTTTGACGGATCAAGAAAATATAAGAATTAACGGAATCCGTCCGAAATCCGTCCGAAAATTTGGACGGATTTCTGACGGATCAAGGAAAATATATGAATTAACGCAATCCGTCAGAAATCCGTCCAAAAATTTGGACGGATTTTGACGGAAAATGGAAAATATATGAATTAACGGGATCCGTCAAAATCCGTCCGAAAATTTGGACGGATTTTGACGGATCAAGGAAAATATATGAATCCGTCGAAATCGTCCGAAATTTGGACGGATTTGGGACGGATCAAGAATAATATAAGAATTAACGAATCCGTCGAAATCCGTCCGAAATTTGGACGATTTTGACGGATTCCGGACGGATCATGGAAAATATAAGAATTAACGAAATCCGTCCGAAATCCGTCCGAAATTTTCGGGAAATTTCGGACGGAACCATTTCCGTCCGAAAATTCCGTCCGAAAAATCCATTTTTCTAGTAGTGTGATTTCTAGCCTAGGAATCCTAGTTCGCAAACCCCTGGCATTTGGGGCTGCATAGTCCTTCAGTGGTTTGCTATCCGGTAGATTCGCCATGAGTGGAATGGGAATCAACCTCTTTTTCTCTCTTTGTCTTTGAAGTCTCCCACGTCATGAAAGATCATTTCGATCTCGGGGTCAACTTCAATAAGATTTCCAAGACTTTGGGATCTTCGCATAAAAGAGAAAAATACCTGCAAAGAGAGAGATAGATACTAGAAAAATAAAAATAAATAAAAAAATGTCCAGAAAAATCAATTGAAAAACGTAAATTGAAATTCAAGAAAACACAGTCCTCGGCAACGGCGCCAAAAACTTGATGGGATCGAATCCGCAAGTGTACGGCTTCGTCGTCAAGTAATAAAAAGATCGAATCCACAGGGATCATGATCTTAAATAACTATCAATTATTAAATCAATTAAACTAGACTAGAAAAAGATTTGGAAAAGATTTGGTTTTTAAAAAATTAACTAACAAATCAAATATCTAAAACGAAATCAAGATAAAATCGCAATCAAATCAAATATGAAATTTTTCAATATCAAAAGAGATTTCCAGGAATTGGGTTACCAAAAAGACTGCTCATGTTACTAAATTTACTACCCCTCTTATTAATTATCGAAATTTTCTTTGAAGGTGAATTTATCCTAAATAAGTTAATGTTCCCTCTCGGGATACAAGAACCGTGCCCAATTAAACCAACCCCTACTCTCGTGGTAATTGAATTTAAATCGAACCCTTTAAGCTTTGTGACAATTCAGTGAAACCTCGAATGACTGCTTCTAACTCTCGTGATTTAAGTCCTAAGTTTGATTCCTATAGATCCGATACCTAAGTTCACCGCTAGGTTCCTCCTTAAAGTATCTATGACACGCAAATAAGTGCGCACCAGATTCACAAGTAATTCATGCAATAGGAATTAAATCGAAAGCGATTTGAAATTAACAAGAAGTAAAACGTCAATTCATAGCATAAAACAAATCTTGGGCATAGCCCCAATTCCTATAAATAAAAAGGCTACTCAAGCATTGCCATGTTCATAGCAAGCTTGATTAACAAAAGCATAAAAAAACCTAAGAGAAAAGAAGAAATTGAGAAGAAGAGAAATCCTAATTTTTGCCTAAGGTAGTAGCCCAAGGGATCCCAATTTTCGAGCCTCTAAGTCCTATTTATAATGTAGGGTAACTTAAGATTAAAGTTGTTACAAAATCAGATCAAATCAGCAATTAAAATTCCAGATATTGCGCGTCACGGCTGTGATGGCTGTCACGGCCAGGCCGTGACAGATTCTGTCTTGGAAAACTTGGCATTGATGGCCTGTCACGACCTTGATGGCCATCACGGCCTGACCGTAACAGGTTCTGATTTTTTCGTTCTTTTCTTTTTAGCCTTGCTCGATCATGGTCGTGATGGGCTCTGTTTGGCTCATTTTTCTTACTTTTCAAGCTCCGTCTTCATGCAAGCTCCAACATAAATGATCCTGAGCATTTTAATCCTCAATTCCTGCACACAAATACCACAAAACCGCCTTACCCGTTCCAAGGTAAAAACTAATGAAAATCAAATTAAAATTGCCTAAACTACATGAAAATGCATGCAATATGATAAAGAAATATGAGGTGTAATCACACTCATCAGGTAGGTTTTCACAACATTGACATCATTAGGAATTATTTGAACACAACTTCCAAAATAATCCCCTACTCTTATAAGGGCAATGGGGAAGAAGGTGGTCCTTATAGGATGTAATTATCTAGGCACTAAGCGTGAATTGAAAGGATCCGTCAACGACGTCCTTAGAGTGATAAAGGTGCTCATATAGGAATATTTCGTTTGTGAGAAAGCCATTACTATCCTAGTTGATACAGATATAGATACAGACTCATCTTCCATCAAACCCACTAGCTCCAATATTTTATCGGAGATATCATTACTTGTTCATAATGTAACACCGGATGACGTCTTGTTCCTCTACTACTAAGGACATGGAGTCTGCATTGAGGATGACAATAAAGGCTTCATTACCTGCACTCTTCCTACCGATTACAAACCTATCATTCGTGACAAAGATATCATGCAAATTATAAACAAAGTCCCTACAGGTTGTCTGATCACAGTAGTTGCAGACTATTTTTATAGTGGTAGCCTCATCTCAATTATGCTAAGGAGCAAACAACAACTAACACAAAGAAAGAGTACTCATTGTTGACGGTGTTGACTGCTAGCACATCTTTCCAAAGAGGCAAAGAGATAAAATTTATTGCAAAGTATACGGGGCTTTCAGTAATGTTATAGCCCCTATAATTAAAAAGGCTCACAATCAAGTCACTAACGCGAGGCTTCGTCAAAAGGTTTACAAAAAACTTTGGTCGCAAGGTTTCTATCAAATAACTATGCTCTATTGCATTGTCGACCAACATGTTAATGTTGTTTCTGTGGGTGGTGGTGATCTAACAAAGACGCATGTGAAGAGAAAATTAAACTTTTCACACTTCTTTTTTTTTTCAATCTTCTATCCAACCAAACGAGCGGAGAGAAAATTCAACTTTTCTTTCTCTTCTACTTCTTTCATACTTCTTTCAATCCAGTCAAACCTAGAAATCTACACAATTTTTACTTATCTTCTCTCCTCTCCCACTTCTTTCTACTCT
This sequence comes from Sophora flavescens, assembly GCA_030762895.1. NCBI lineage: Eukaryota > Viridiplantae > Streptophyta > Magnoliopsida > Fabales > Fabaceae > Sophora > Sophora flavescens. The sequence goes on from CM061066.1 coordinate 183,121,112, forward strand.
ACTTCTTTCCTCCTTACTTCTATACTTTTATCCTAATCCAAACAAAGCATTAGTGAAGATCTTCACTAATATGCTTTTTGTTGTATTTAATTTTGCTTTTTAGTCTTCTCCAAATTTCCAATAATGAATTATACTTAGGTTGAAAACTTGATTCATCATCGTTACCTCTCCTCTCTCGGTATATCAATTCATTATCTCTTTGATCTCTCGCCTTCTTAGTTACAAGTACTTCACCACACAACTTAAGACTTGCATTGCACCTTATGGATTTGTTTGATTTGCAAAAAAGCTGGGGACTGGACAGCACAAAAAATTTTGTCCCTTGTTTGATTTGAAAAGTGGTCAGGGTACCGGACAAAAAAGGGTGAGAGACAGAACAAAAACCCAAAATTTTATCCCCCACCAAACCATGAGACAACTTTTTATCACACGGACAGACTACCAAAAAAGACAAAATTATCCTTACATCTCTCTACTCCCTCTCTCTTCTCCCTCTCCCTCTCCCCCTCTCTCTCTTCTCTCTCTCTAATATATAGTATTATTATGGTAATAATAATATATTATCATATATACTATATATTATATATTGTCTAATACTTACATATATTAATAATATTATATTAATATATTAATAATATATATTACAAAGAGTATCATAATAAAATTAATATTATTTTATTTGTGTTGTCCATTATTTATCAAACGACGATCTACATGACAAAAAGTTGTCATGTGATTCAAAGGATTGTGATTGTTGTCCTACTTGTCCTATACTATCCTATACATTAATGTGTATCAAACGCACCCTACGTTAAACCTTATCTCCTCCCCACCCCAACAACTAACACTAACAAGACACAAAGAAAGTCCTTCCAGGCACAGCTAACATGGGTTGTCCGTACATCATTGTTTTCGTGGCAGCAAAAATATAGATCAATCATGAATTTCTTTTGATTCTTCTTTTATTTTTTGGCAATTTGGACCTTTAGATTTTTTTAATAAGCCAGGCAGCATTTCTAATATACGGTTCGACCAAATCCTTCAAACCATACAACATAAGGATTGCAAAGTACTATCTTGAGCAACAAATGATCCAGGAATGTTTCGGTTTATTGAATCATTTTACATTTGATAATGATGTATAACTGAATAAATCTTGTATCTGAATCATTATATTTTTGGTAGACACTGAATCTCATTATAAAGTATCCTCGGGCATATATATATATATATATTACATAAGCTAATTCTATATTTCAAATATACATCTCTTGTCTTTTCTGATGAACGTAGAATCTGATTCACTCAATGATATGGAATATATGTTAGAAAAATAACCTTTTATATGTGTCGGTTTTCATTAATTGTGTTAGTAATTGTCTATATTGCTAACGGTGCTAGTTAATTATTATATTATTATAATCTTACTTCAGCATCATGTTGATGATATGGGTATGTGTCTGTAGCTTGAAAGAGGGCACTTACTCATGGGCATTTCCTATATCATTTTCTGCTTGGGTCCTCTTATTTTAATCAGCCACTATATTTTGTATTTTTGTTGGTTAAAGTGAATTATTGGTACAGAGAATAAAGAAAGCATCTGACATTGATCCTCAATATGCTATAATGCCTAGTTGCCTACCTCTACGCCAACCCTAACTAGTCCCAAAACAATCCCAAGGTGCAATCCCAAATTAAGGAAGTAAGCAAATATGTGGTTAGTAACTATTAATTTATGGCCTCAAAACACCGGCCACCAGCTTTTCTGTTCTACTTTATAATAAAGCAAAAGCAACAATAAAAAGGAAAACAGAATAAATGAAAGAAAATGCAACATATGCAAAGTTCCTCAACACCATTTCTATAAAATATATACTGTGAGACCCAAAGGCTTTAAGTTTCTTCAACAGCTAGCTAGTAAGAAAGCAAAGCATAGCTCTCAAAGCTTTAGCCAAAGGCTTGTTTGGAGTTCATACAAGGAAATATCACAAAAGTGAAAGTGGAAAAGTAGAAGGAAAAAAGGAGATTAAAAAATTTCATCTCTTATAGGTTCTTTAATTTCTTTTGAAGGCGCCTGGGTTGAAGTTTTCCACATAAGACTCTTCCAGTGCAGCAAATGATATGGCTGGGAACCCTAACTGGTGGAGCATGCATGCACCATCATTGATCCCTCCTCAATATGTGCTTGGATCTTCTTCAATTCCTTTCAATTCTTTGGCAGAAAATCCAGAGCCTCCTCAGTCATGGAGCCAACTGCTTTTGTAATTTAACTCTCTCACTCTCTCTCTCTCTCTCTCACTCTCTCTATTCTTTGTGTGGTGTCTAGTTCATCATATATATATATATATATATATATATATATATATCAACTTCAACTGTTTTTGTGTCTTGTTAATGCTTGAAAAACTGTTTGTTTTATTGATTTACTGCACCTGATGAAATAACTATGCATTTTGTAGGTGTTTGTGCCAATTTAGATGCCAATTTTAAGTTCTTTTTCACACTTGTCTTAAGGTTTCCTTTTATATTAATTTATTGGTGTGAAAATTTTTATGTTTTGCAGCACTGGTTTACCTGGGGAAGAAGAGAGAATGGGTCTCAGTCATTTTCAACCTAAAAAGTTGGAAAACTGGGATGACCAAATTCTTAATCCATCTTCCAGAGTTCCTATTCTTGATGTAATAAAGCAAGAAGTTTCCCAAAATGGCAACTTGTATTGTCATGGTCGTGAGGAATTTCAGGCTGCTGGGTCATCTTGGTCACATATGGTTCCAATTTCTTCTCCTAGGTCTTGTGTCACTAGCTTGAGTAGTAATAACATATTTGATTTCACTTATAACAAGACTGATCAGAGGAAGAATCAACTACCAGATCAAACATCTGAGGTAAGAGTGGGGTTATTTTCATTTTCTTTTCTTATTCATTTCTGATCCAAACTCTCAACATCTAATTAATATAAATACTACTTTAAGCAGACCTAGATGATCTTCAACATGTTACTCAAATTAATTTTGATCTGTCTCTTTAGTGTAATAGTACAGCCACTGTTGGAGTTAATAAGAAGGCTAGGGTTCAGCAATCTTCAAGCCAACCACCTCTTAAGGTGACCCTTCTACTCTCTCTCTCTCTCTCACACACACACACACACACGCGCACACACTTGGTAAGTGAGCATGTATGTGGGTGTTCTGTTATGTGTTGTCTTTCTTAGTTGTCTTTCTCTCTAAGACTGTAATATTCTTTCTGCCGGTAAATACTTGTTGGAAGACAGAAAGAAAAGCATACCAAATTCATGTCCTGACTTCTTTATATATTTGCAAACTGAATCAGGTGAGGAAGGAGAAGCTAGGTGATAGAATAACAGGCCTTCACCAACTAGTTTCCCCCTTTGGAAAGGTAATCAACTAACCACTCTCCATTATTATAAACACACACCATATATACAAAACTATATATCAACCACATTTCAAGATATTCTACTTAATTTCTAGCTCTTTGGTTTTAGAAGTCGGTCCCCATGAATAGTATAGTTTTTTTCCACCCTTCGATGATCCGAGTTCTGTGTTTAATTATCCTTGTACTCCTTATCAATATACTTTTATTTATGAAAAAAAAAAAAAAATCTTTTGCCATTGAGTGGAATATCACTTTTAACCTAAAAGTAAAGAGAAAGATGACCCTTCATGTTGTGACGTGCCTCACTTTTACAGACTGACACAGCTTCTGTCTTGTTAGAAGCCATTGGATATATCAGATTCCTGCAGGGTCAAATTGAGGTGATGTCAGCTCTCTCCCACATATTATATATTCTGCAAGCTATATATTCAGAATCAGTGAGAGCATGCAGTTAAAGTTTCACCAATATTGATGTTTCTCTCAAAGACATTCTTTAGACTTTAGTTATGGGAGTTATACAATTTTATTCTATTCTTTCCCTCCTTGTTTGCAGGCACTCAGCTCTCCTTACTTGGACAATGCATCAAAAAACATGAGGAATCAACACTATGTAAGTACCCTTCCCATTTCCCAAAGCCTCTCTCTCTCTCTCTCTCTATTACAAACACTTGACACACGCACACACACATGTTTGAGCAGGACAAAAATAACCTCTATTGTGTGTACTAGAATATATAATTGAAGGGAATGTTTTGGTTTTATCTTTTCTATTTTTATTTCCAAACAACAGGTACATGGAGAAAGAAATTCAGTATTTCCTGAGGACCCCGGTCAGGTATGCTTTATTGGATCCTTCAATTCATTATAATCAAATTAGGAGAGCCTCTTTTGCAATTATTGTTGCAATATTTAATCCACGAAAATAAGCCATGAAAGCAACAAGGTTTCTCAGCTTTTTGTAACATCCTTTATAAAGCTAGTGGTTAGCATGATGAGGCTGCATGCATTGCTCATTTGAAGTCAAAGAAGGGCACAAAGAGAAGTAAAATTACTAATTTATACTTTTTTTTCTTCCATTCTATTCCCATCTAGCTGTTGAATGATAATGGCCTGAAAAGGAAGGGAGCTCCAAACCAGGTATTGTTTCTTTTTTATACAAAGCTGTCCCATGATGAGTTTATAGTATTCTCCTTCATTTGACTTCTTTAATTTGTTTTGAATAATTAATGAAGTATCATTCTAATGATTTTTATCATTATCACCATTTGTTTCAAATTAACTTTCATTACAGTTGAAAATTGGGTAAAACTGTCAGCCTTAATTTGCATGGTCCTTATTATTTAATATTATTGAGATGACATTTGCTGGCACTATATCACACTTGGCTTTTTGGGTAAAAAATATGGAAAGAGAATATATTAGAACGTGTATTTTACTCGTTTCATTGTCTAAGAAAGAGGTGGTGTTAAAACAATGTAAGTTTTTTATTGGATAAATATTTATTTGATTTTCAAAATAATAATATATCAGGATGGTGAAGAAAAGCCAAAGGACTTGAGGAGCAGAGGGTTGTGCTTGGTCCCTGTGTCTTGCACCCAACATGTTGGAAGCGAAAATGGGGCCGATTTCTGGGCACCCGCATATGGCAATGGATTTTAGCATGTGCTTCAATATTCAATAACCCTTTTAGCTAAAGTATGCATGGACGAAAATTTGTGGGTTGATATAACATCGTGAGCAGTCAATCTGTAATACTGAAAAGGCTGATTGCTCACGATGCTATATGATTATGGCATTCATGATTAAGTGAAAGGATTTATAGATATCAACAATGATGTATCTACTCTCTCTAATCTAATTAGGATATGCTTTTTAATTATTATTAATGTTAAGATTTATCAAAACATTAGTTAATCTGTAAGTTTAGTTCTTCTAAAATATGCACTTTGCTGAATGGAAATTCTTCCTTTCTTTTGTTTAGAAGGATGACCAGTGATAATTATTGATGATTTATATACTCCTTTTTTTTTTATAAGCATTTGTTATCATATTGTATTTGTAATATCAGTTTTCTTCCCTCCGTCCTTCCCCCATTTTATATTTATAATTTCATTTTTTTTCATTCTACTGTTTCAAATATTAGTGGATTAAATATTAACTCATGGTCCCTTGCCTTGCCCTAATCTAAACTTATTTGTAAACAAAAAAAAAAACTCATGGTCCCTTCAAAAAAAAGTATTAACTCATGACGTTCTTAACTTGTTACTGATGATATGGATATATTTGTCAATTCCTGTGAAATAAATATGTTATACGTACCATTTGTTTATGCTAACATAGTATTTGGTTGGGAGAAATAGAGGGGATGGATTTTTTTTATAATAATTTTTTTTCTTTGGTTCAATTTCTTGGAGAAAATAAAGTGATCAAATCACTCGTCACTTAATTTTGATTCCTCTCCAATATTGAGGGATTTGGAGAGGAGGAGAAATGAATTTAATATATTTTAAATAGATAGAATAAAATGTCCTTACTAATAAAAGTAAATTAATTTTAATTATATTGCTTTTTCCGGTGTTTAATTTGTTCGAGTTCTGTTGCTTTTGATAAGGATTACGATAAGTATATCGGATCGCTACCGGTAATAAAACGGTGAATAAATTGAATATTTTTCACAGAGATTGGGTATCATGGACTAATTTGCAAGTTAATTAACTATTTAGAGTTTAGACTAATTTTACACTAGTAGAAAATATACATTAGACGGTAAAGGTTTACGTCAGTTAATCAAAAACTAGACGTTAAAAATGGGGCGGTGGCAGTTTTGTAAATATCAGACTTTATTAATTCACTGTTAACGTCATTTGTTTTAAGGACTGATGTTAAAAGTGAGGCGGTGGCAGTTTTGTAAATATTAAATCACTATTTACGTCAGTTGTTTAATGAACTGACGTTAAAAGTGTTTTGCAAGAAATTATTAAAACTTTTAACGTCAGTTGTTTATAAACCTGACATTATAAGTGTGATTTTTACTTCAGTTAAATAAATAACTGACGTAAATAATCAACTCATTCCTATCTTTCTTTCGTTGTCATCTCCCTGTTGTCACTCTTAACGCAGATCATCACTCCATATAGTGCAGTTTATTTCTAATCTTTTTTTAAAAAAAAGTTTATTTTTAATCTTAATTAATTAGCTTGAATTAGTAAATTAACAAATTCTTGTGCAAATTAAAATAAATAAACACTTAACATAAAACAAGTTATATATGTATAATAAAATCGTATCTCATTGAAGCGATTCATAAGTTACAATTACATGTTTAAAAGATAAAAAATTTCCGCAAGATATATAGCACTAAAATATAAAAAAGTTTCTGCTTCAACATCATTTTCTTCTCAGTCCTGTCCTCAGAATCTCCAACATTGAATGCATCCCCTCCCTCATTTGAAGTCGATGCTCCATCTGAATCCACAGTCACTTTGGAGCCGTGGCAGAGTGAAGGGTGCACTTGATCTGTTTCAGCAATATTCTTGGAACAGCCACTTGGTTCCAAAGCTGAGGTTTTGGAACTGTAGCTGGCGATTCTCCAGAAGGATGATGGTGTGTGCAATTCACATAATGCGATTTACACACCCTTATCACCCATGTAATGTGATTTACTCAAACTCAGAAGTTGTTTGACCATTAAGACAGAGACCTTTAAGTCTAGGTATAGGAAGAAAGACTAGTGATGAAGTTAATCTCCATGGCAGAGCCATATTGTGAAGCAGAAAAATTAAAGGAAGGAAGGAAGCTATTTATAGGAGTAGGGGATGAAGTTACTAGGCATCGTAAGTTGCTAAAAAATTAAATTGATCATTAAGAGCATTAGGTTCCAAGGCGCATTGGGAGTTAGCCTGGCAGTCATATATTATAAACGTGCAGAAAAGAAAACGCCCGAAGGAATAGGAAGATACACTTTTAACGTCAGTTGTTGAATAAAACTGACGTTAAAAGTGTTTTTAAAATAAAAAATATTTATTTTTAACGTCAGTTGTTTATACAACTGACGTTAAAAGTGTGATTTTTACTTCAGTTAAATAAACAGCTGACGTAAATAATCCTATATCCCTATCTGAAATGCCCTGTTGTCACACGGGTCTGTTAACGTCAGTTGTTGAATAAAACTGAAGTTAAAAGTGTTTTTAAAATAAAAAATATTTATTTTTAACGGCTGTTGTTTATACAATTGACGTTAAAAGTGTGATTTTTACTGCAGTTAAATAAATAGCTGACGTAAATAATCCTATATCCCTAGCTATCTGAAATGCCCTGTTGTCACTCAATTAACACAGGTCTCAGAGCCATTTTGTGAAGGAATAGAAATATAGAGGAAAAGAAGAGGCAGTATTACAGACTGTTACAGAAGAATGTTACTTTAACACTTTTAACGTCAGTTGTATTCAAATACGGACGTTAAAAGTGTTTTTTTTAAAAAATATTAATATTTAACGTCAGTTTGTTAATAAAGCCGGCGTTAAAAAAAATTAATTGTAACGTCGATTGTTTAATACAACTGGCGTTAAATGTTGTTTTATATAACGTTTACACCGCGCGCTTCCGACTTCGCCGCACGACGACGCGTCTCTTTTTCTCTTTTCATCACGCTCAACCCTAAATCACTCTCAACCCTCACTCTCATTCTCACCCAGCACAGAACCCTAATCGCGAGCTCATCTCCACCGCAACCACCACGAGGGCTTCTTCGCCACCACCGTGAGGTACACTTTTAACCCTAACTCTGTCTTTCCATTCATTCTTTGCAATAACTTGACGTACATCTCTCTTTCCCCTTCCCGCGCACTAACTCTCCTTGTCTTTCTGCTCTCAATAACCACATCGAACGTTGGCCACCACTCGAGCTCCCCTCCCCACCACCACGCGAGCACCTATTTCTGGTGAGTATTTAGGGCACATTTTTGTATTTTTGGTTTTGAGTGTATGTTTAAACTGTAGTCTCAGTAGTTGAAACTTGAAACCGTGAGTTTGAGTTGTTTGGAATGTACGTCTCTGTTTTTGGTTTTGAGTGCATGTTGCTCGGCTGGTTGATCTGTCACGGCCGTGATGCTAATCACGGCTAGGCCGTGATCAGTTCTGCCTGTGATGGCATGGTCTGTTCAGTTGGCACGTTACGGCCGTGATGGACATCACTGCCAGGCCGTGACCAGTGCTTGGCAATTAATCTTTAAAAACTATAGTTTTCAATCTCCCGTATTGTCCTTATAATGGATATATATATGTTTTGTATATCTACAGGACCTATCTAGTTATGGATCGTAGTTGGATGGTTTGTAAGCGTACTAGTGCTGAGTATTTGAAGGGGGTGGGAGAATTTATAGAATTTGCTCAAAGGAATGTTCCTAATAGTAATGGAATGTTCTGTTGTCCTTGTGTCAAGTGTTTGAATACGAGGAAATGTACGGTGAAGGATATACGTACTCATTTGATTTGTGAAGGGATGTGCTTGAGTTATACAAGATGGATATGGCATGGTGATATGTTGTTGAGTAGTAATACGGCGAGTGTCTCCCAAAGTGAGGACGTTGACGTAGATATGGAGGATGATCGAGTAGAGGACATGATCCGTGATATTGGACAAGAATCTTTTCATCGAGCGCATGTGTATGATAGGTTGTACGGTGATGCGGATAAGCCTTTATATCCAGGGTGTACTACTCATACACGGTTGTTGGCGGTGCTAAAATTGGTTTGTGTGAAGGCGAGAAATGGTTGGAGCGATAAAAGCTTCACGGAATTGCTTGAAGTGTTGAAAGACTTGTTTCCGGAGGACAACACATTGCCTGACCGTAACTATGAGGCCAAGAAGGTATTGTGTCCTATGGGTATGGAGTATAAGAAGATACACGCATACCCCAATGATTGCATATTGTACACCGGTGTTCATGAAGACAAACACGATTGCCCCAAATGTGGGTCATTGGTCGCGCTGTCGCGCACGCGCCAAAAAGGACGAGCGGGTTTAAAAGTGTAGTATAGTGCGACAACTCGGATGTCGTCTCTAAGGACTCTGAGAATATTACTTTTCACAAAAATAAGTTTTTGGGGGGGGGGTTTGGATTGGAATGCAATTAAGAAACAAACAAAACAGTAATCAAAACAAGGCAGTTGAAAAGGGATTATCAATTATCAAACAACGATTAATCTACTGTCAAGAATTCCCAACTATCCCTGGTTAATGTAATCCCAAGCCCAAAGCAGATTCTTATCCCCTTCCAGTTGTAATAGTGATTTACAAGCGAAACTACTATCACAGATACATGTCCCTATTCCCGAATTAAGCAAACGGGATTAAGCCCTTCGTGAACTAAGCGAACACGAAATGTACACACGCAAATTAAGCAGATGCGATTAATTATAGGAACATGTATCACCAGAGATAAATCAATACAATACAGTATACTCCTGGATTAAGCAAACAGAAATACAAAGTATGGTATTGAAAAGGGAAAAGCAATTGAAAATAGGGATTACATAACCTCAAGTATATAGGATCCTTAAACAGTAGACTAATCCTAAGAATTTAGTTCTCCATTACAGACATAAGGAAAACTCAAAAGTGTAATGTAAAGTGGTGAAAAACTGGATGCCTTTACGTCAGCAGCGCCGCTTTTATAAGAGGTTGCGCATCACGGCCGTGATGGCTGTCACGGCCAGGCCGTGATCGTCTCTGCCAAGGGTGACCTTTCGCATTTTGGTACGTTACGGCCGTGATGTCTATCACGGGCAGGCCGTGATGCATTCTGACTTTTGGTTTCTCTCTTGTCACGGCCGTGACCGTCATCACGGCCAAGCCGTGATCCTTTCTGACTTTTCATGATCTTCTCATCACGGCCGTGACCACTGTCACCGCCGGGCGTGATAGCCTCCGTCTAGATACACTTCCTTACTTGCTCTTCTTATTATCCCTGAAACAACAAAATAGCCATAAGCTTTATTTAATTCCAAACTAGCTAAATTAACCTAAAACTACACAAACGACTCAAAACCTTGCTTGAGGACAATCTAATCTAATTTGGGTGAAAGTAGGATATTATTTGCACAAAACCCTGGTCATACTAGCCATAAAACTAGATGAGCCAGAGGCTTATCAAAATACCCCAAACTTAAACTTTGCTTGTCCCCAAGCAAACTAAGACTCAAAACCTGGCAAGCTCAAAAGATTCAATCAACATTGCACACATTCAAGCAATACATCAAAACAGTTTTTTTTTCTTCATTGTTCCCCCCTTTTCAAACAGAGCAATCCCCATATTCATTTATTCTAAACATTTGAGAGTTTCATCATGAAAACAATCAGAAATCTAAGCAGGGAATCCAAGTCACACACAAGAGGGAGATCACCAAATCCAAACAACTGCCTTCCTCACAAGGGCATTATTTGTTCACTCAGTCACTCAGTTTATGTCAGGCTAACAACTTGCACTCAGTTTCACTTTTCAAGTACACTTCCCAAAAGTTTGATTTTCACCTCAAAATGGCTCCCACAGAAAATATGCTAGCAACATCAAAAGGTCTTTATTGGGTTGTAATGGGGCCTGGCCAAGGGTAGGATATACAAAGAAACTAAGTCAAGACCCTAGGAACTAAGAGAGCATGAACTATATTTACACTTTGAATTTCACTCAAGTTCCTTTCTTTATTTTTTTCTTTACACTTCTGGGTGGCTACAGCTCTTTTTATTTCTTTTTGGCATTTTTGTATTATTTTTTTTTTATTAACACTTTTTTTTTTCACAAGCTTTTGGCTTCAACTTTTTTTTTTTTTTCTTTTTTTTTTTTCACCAACAACATAATACACCTTGCAGCCACCCCAAACTTTAGTTTCTTGCACCCACTCCAAGATTACATGCTCTCCTAATCCTAAGATCGGGTTAACATGGTTTTCCAGATTTTTGGGCTTAAAACATTAGGTTATCAAGAACTAATAGGCTAATAGGCTCAAAAGGGCTAACTAGGGAACATGCAATGGGAATTAGTTTATTCAGGCCAAGTAGCTATTTACAAAGAAACTGCCTAAATCATTTGCTACACACATATAATCATGCAAACCAAAGAGAGATTCAATCAAATCCAGGGAAGTGCAACTTGAAAGTGATTATCACACATTTTAAAACATGTTGGAGGCTCAAAACCTCACCTGGACATTCATGCAAATTGTTTGAAAGAGATACTATCCCTAGTGTGTGCTCCCTATCACCCCAAACTTATCATTCATCATGCTATCATAACAAAATCCCAAAGTTCAGTTTTCAATTTCACATGGGAATCATATTTCAAAAAAACAAAAATTTTTTCAGCTAGGGGGAATCATTACATATCAATCATGCAAACAATCTGTGCAACATCAATAAAAATCTAACAAGCTTGCCAACAAAAGACTCAACACACAAATGCTCCTGAGCTTCTCAGATTATTCAGGAGCTTTATTCAAAGAAAAGAAAAACTACAACTAGTCCCCTCCCCCACACTTAAAACATGCATTGTCCCCAATGAACAACAAAATTATAAGATCATAGTGAGGGAAAGGAAAAGAGTACTCCCTGATCAAGTGCAGTGTAAGCTGGAGTGTCACACCTGGATCCCATTCCTTGCAGTCTAAGTCCAAAGAGGTAGAGAGGGCCTCCAAGTGCTTCTTCATCTTCTTCATGTTTCTCATCCACTGCACTGACAATCTTATCACCTGCTAAACATGCAGCAATCTCAGCACAAACCACAAAATGGTTAGCGTTAGTACAATCAAGAAAAGAAAGAATATCATCACAGCTAGAATTAAGTGGAGAATTAGAAAACAAGTTCTCATGGTTATCCTCAATAGTCTCAGATACCAGCTCAATGTGGAATACAGAGTGCTCTTCCGCTGGATGTTTCATGGCATCAAATATGTTGAACTTTGCAACTATATCCCCAAACTTCATAGACATGGTCCCATCACCCACATCAATGTTAGTCTTGGCTGTCTTCATGAATGGCCCGCCCAGGATGATTGGTGATTTCTTGGAATGTGTCTACTTTGCCATGTCCAAGATGTAGAAATCAGCTGGGAAGATCAGATCATCAACTTGCACTAGTACATCTTCCACCATTCCCATGGGGCGGGCACAAGTCCTGTTGGCCAACTGAATGGTGATACCTGTGTACTTCAAAGGACCAAGATCCAGTTTGTTAAAGATGGAGGTAGGCATGACATTGATAGATGCTCCCAAGTCCAGCATGCAGTTTTCAAACTTCTTATCCCCAATAGTGCATGGGATAGTGAAGGTGCCTGGATCCTTGCACTTCGGTGGCAGTGCCTGAGTGAAAGCAACAACTTCTTCTGGCTTAGACTGGATAAGCGCTGAGACATTTCTTTCCAAGTCAACCCTCTCATTAGACTTCATCTTCCTCTTGTTGGTGCATAGGTCCTTGAGAAATTTTGCATATCTGGGCACTTGCTTGATCATATCCAACAGAGGGATATTAACACCAACCTTTCTTAACACATCAAGAATTGCCTTCTCTTTATCTTCACCACCACTCTTCAAATTTTTCTGGATTCTGTGTGGGAATGGAATGGGTGGTTTATACACTCTCTCGTTTCAACTTCAACCACCGGCTCAGGAGTAACTTCAACAAAGAGGCTCGGGAGTAGCCTTCATAGTTTCTTCATTCTTTCCAGAAGTGGCCTCAACAACCTTTCCGGACCTCGGGAGATATAGAACTCACATTGGGATTGGAGGCATTAGGATTGATCACCTGGTGTCTTGGCGGCAGTCTGGGTTGTTCTTTGACCTTGCGGTGTGCTATTCATGGATGTGGCCATCTGTCCAATCTGTGTCTCTAAATTTTTAATCTTGGCATTTGTTTGCTTTGCTGAAACGCGTGCCTGTGAGGCTCTGAATCCGTGCATGGAACTGCCCTATTTGCTGCTGAAATCAGTAGATTTTGTGCAGCCATTTGTGCAGCCATTTTATTGAGCATGTCATCTATCAAGGTCCGAGAGGGTGCTGAAGTGGTCACTGGAGGATGATTCTCGAGGTGCCATCGGTTGTTGGGATGAGTTCCCATACCGCAGATTGGGATGATTACTCCAGCTAGGATGGTACCTATTTGTTGAAAGATCTGGAATGCTGTATCTGTTCTGGTTATTGCCCTGATTATACGGATGGACTGCAAAGGCTTGAGGTGATTCAGTAACTGACCCTCCTTGCAAAATGGGGCATGCTTCATATGGGTGCTCAGGAGAACTACACATGCCACACAACACCGCAGGCTGAACCCTATCCATTACCAATTTCTCTACCAAGGAAGTGAGCCTGTCAATTCTATCATCACTGTCATGGCTGGAAGAGGAAGTGCGGACCTCATGTACACCTCTAGTCTCAACAGAATTTCTTCTTGTAGTGAATTGCTGGGAATTCAACGACATGTTCTCAATAAGTTGCTTAGCAGCAGCTGGGGTCTTGTCAACCAATGCCCCCCCACTAGCAGCATCCAAAATATTCCTATCCATAGGCTGCAATCCTTCATAAAAATATTGGATGAGGAGCTGTTCAGAAATTTGGTGCTGGGGGCAACTAGATGTCAGCTGCTTGAACCTCTCCCAATACTCAGCTAGCGACTCATTTCCTTGCCTTATTCCACAGATTTCTTTCCTAATTGCAGCGGCTCTGGAGGCAGGAAAATATTTCTCCAGGAAGAGCTTCTTCAAGTCATTCCATGTGGTAATGGAATTTGGTGCAAGGTATAGAAGCCAATCTTTTGCAGCTCCCTGGAGTGAGAATGGAAAAGCCTTCAACTTGATATGATCCTCAGTTACTCCTTCTGGCCTCAAAGTTGTGGAGCAGACAACTTGGAACTCCTTCAAGTGCTTGTGTGGATCTTCGCCTGCAAGACCATTAAATCTTGGCAACAAATGGATTAGCCCAGATTTTAACTCAAAAGGTGTGTCAGCACCAGGATAAGCAATGCACAAACCATTATAATTCACATCAGGGGCAGCAAGCTGCCTCAAAGTCCTTTGGTCTCCCATGTTTTCAAAAGCAGTTTTAAAATTGGTATCACTACTAGTGCTAGCCCGAAATTCCCTACGGAGTGTGTGCAATGTTCTTTCAATTTCCGGGTCAAAATCACACAGTTCAGGGCAATTAGACCTAGTAGCCAGACCAATTCAAAACAAAACAGAAAATAAAAGAAAGAAAAGAAAAGAAAATAAAAACAAATTGAGAAAAATAACAACTCAGAGTCCCCGGCAACGGCGCCAATTTTTGGTCGCGCTGTCGCGCACGCGCCAAAAAGGACGAGCGGGTTTAAAAGTGTAGTATAGTGCGACAACTCGGATGTCGTCTCTAAGGACTCTGAGAATATTACTTTTCACAAAAATAAGTTTTTGGGGGGGGGTTTGGATTGGAATGCAATTAAGAAACAAACAAAACAGTAATCAAAACAAGGCAGTTGAAAAGGGATTATCAATTATCAAACAACGATTAATCTACTGTCAAGAATTCCCAACTATCCCTGGTTAATGTAATCCCAAGCCCAAAGCAGATTCTTATCCCCTTCCAGTTGTAATAGTGATTTACAAGCGAAACTACTATCACAGATACATGTCCCTATTCCCGAATTAAGCAAACGGGATTAAGCCCTTCGTGAACTAAGCGAACACGAAATGTACACACGCAAATTAAGCAGATGCGATTAATTATAGGAACATGTATCACCAGAGATAAATCAATACAATACAGTATACTCCTGGATTAAGCAAACAGAAATACAAAGTATGGTATTGAAAAGGGAAAAGCAATTGAAAATAGGGATTACATAACCTCAAGTATATAGGATCCTTAAACAGTAGACTAATCCTAAGAATTTAGTTCTCCATTACAGACAGAAGGAAAACTCAAAAGTGTAATGTAAAGTGGTGAAAAACTGGATGCCTTTCTGTCTGCAGCGTTTCTGCTTTTATAAGAGGTTGCGCATCACGGCCGTGATGGCTGTCACGGCCAGGCCGTGATCGTCTCTGCCAAGGGTGACCTTTCGCATTTTGGTACGTTACGGCCGTGATGTCTATCACGGGCAGGCCGTGATGCATTCTGACTTTTGGTTTCTCTCTTGTAACGGCCGTGACCGTCATCACGGCCAAGCCGTGATCCTTTCTGACTTTTCATGATCTTCTCATCACGGCCGTGACCACTGTCACGGCCTGGGCGTGATAGCCTCTGCTTCAGATACACTTCCTTACTTGCTCTTCTTATTATCCTGAAACAACAAAATAGCCATAAGCTTTATTTAATTCCAAACTAGCTAAATTAACCTAAAACTACACAAACGACTCAAAACCTTGCTTGAGGACAATCTAATCTAATTTGGGTGAAAGTAGGATATTATTTGCACAAAACCCTGGTCATACTAGCCATAAAACTAGATGAGCCAGAGGCTTATCAGTCATCAAGATACAAAGTGAAGGGTGGTGGTGATGATGATGATGTTGATGATGTGAGAAAAAAGGGTCCTCCTGCGAAGGTGTTGTGGTATCTTCCAATAATTCCAAGGTTCAAGCGATTGTTTGCCAATGCGAAAGATGCAAAGAATCGTAGATGGCATAATGATGAGAGGAAACGTGATGGAAAGGTTCGTCATCCTGCTGATTCTATTCAATGGAAGAATATCGATACTATGTTTCCGGATTTCGCCGATGAGCCAAGAAACCTAAGGCTTGGACTTGCTACGGATGGAATGAATCCTTATGGTAACATGAGTAGTATTCATAGTTCATGGCCTGTTCTGTTGGTGATTTACAACATGCCCCCTTGGTTGTGCATGAAGCGCAAATACATGATGTTGTCTATGATGATTTCGGGCCCAAAGCAACCGGGAAATGACTTAGATGTTTATCTAGGTCCCTTGATTGAAGACTTGAAAACGTTGTGGGTGGAAGGTGTTGATGTAGTTGATGGGTATTCTCATGAGACTTTCAAGCTTCGTGCCATGTTATTTTGCACCATCAACGACTTTCCAAAGATACGGTGAACTTGTCCGGCATGCAGTGTCAAGGGGCATAAAGCATGCCCTATATGTGAAGAAGGCACATGCTACACTCAGTTGCATCATGGAAAGAAGACGGTTTACCTTGGACATCGGAGATTTCTTAGACGTGATCACCCATATCGTAAGATGAAAAAAGCTTTTAATGGATGCCAAGAGACAGAAGAAGCGCCGACGGCTTTAATTGGAGAGCAGGTTTATCAGAGGGTAAAGGACATCGATGTTATATTCGGCAAGTCCAAAAAGAAAGGTAAAGCTGTTGAGAAAAACATATGGAAGAAGATGTCGATATTCTTTGATCTTCCATACTGGCGCAAGCTTGATGTCAGACACTGCATTGATGTGATGCATGTGGAGAAAAATATGTGTGATAGTGTGATCGGGACGCTTCTCAACATTCAGGGCAAGACAAAGGATGGTGTGAATGCTCGTCTCAACCTCGTTGCTATGGGTATACGAGAGCAGTTAGCTCCAGTTGTTGAGGATGGTAAGCGGACTTATTTGCCGCCAGCATGTCATACTTTGTCAAAAAAAGAGAGACAAAGTTTCTGCGGGTGTCTTCAGGGCATCAAAGTTCCACATGGTTACTCTTCAAATATGAAGAGACTTGTCTCTAGTGATCTTAAATTGGTTGGCTTGAAGTCTCATGATTGTCACATCTTGATGCAACAACTTCTGCCCGTTGCTATTCGTGGTATTGCTACAAAAAATGTGAGACATGCCATTACTCGGTTGTGCTCATTCTTCAATTCTATATGTAGCAAAGTCGTTGACCCCCGTATGTTGGATGACTTGGAAGTTGAGGCTGCTACAATCTTGTGCCAATTGGAGATGTATTTTCCTCCTTCCTTTTTCGACATAATGGTTCACTTAATTATTCATTTGGTGAGGGAGATTAGATTATGTGGGCCGGTTTTTCTGAGATGGATGTACCCAGTACATGAAGATCTTGAAAGGGTACGTGAAGAATCCTCATCGTCCGGAAGCATCTATTGTTCAAAGGTATGTTGCAGAAGAAGCTATTGAGTTTTGTTCGGACTACCTTCATAACACGGATCCTATAGGGGTTCCTAAGCCTCAGCATGATGAGATCAGATGTCAAGGTAAGGGTACACATGGCTTAAGAATTAATAGGAAGGATCGGGAGGAAGTGCTTCAAGCACATTTGTATGTATTGAACAACATCGAATGTGTTCAGCCTTTCTTATTTGAACATAAAAGAAAAGTCAATCAAGAAAACCCTCGAATGAGCGAAAGGTGGTTGTTGAACAAGCATAACAAGACTTTCTTACCATGGTTCAAGGAAGAAATGCTTAAGGATGGTAGTACTGCTTCTGATGATGTAAAATGGCTAGCACGTGGGCCTAACTTCAACGTCATATGTTGGAGCGGATACAACATAAATAACTTTTCCTTTTATACAAAGGAACAAGATAACAAGAGTACCATGCAAAATAGTGGGGTTATGATCGTGGCCGAAGCAATGCACTTCTCTAGTGCAAAGGACACAAAACCCGCATAAAGACCGACACCTTACTTTGGATATATTGAAGATATTTGGGTGCTCGATTACACTAAGCTTACGGTGCCGGTATTTAAATGTAAGTGGGTTGATAGTAACGGTGGTGTACAAACCGACGAATTGGGGTTCACATTGGTAGACCTCATCAAGTTAGGTCATATAAATGAGCCTTTCATAATGGCTTCCCAAGCAAAACAAGTGTTCTACATCACTGATCCTTCTAACAAAAGGTTGTCCGTGGTTCTCCAAGGAAAAAGCATGTATAATGGTAGTGATGAAAATGAAGATTCAAATCTTGATATTCCTGAGACTCCTTCTTTTTCAACAAACATGCCTACTATAATCGAGGAGACACAGGTGGACGATGTACATGCCACTCGTGATGATCATCACGAAGGGATATTGATATAGGTAGTTTAAACTTAGTATACATTTATAACCTATGTTAATAAATATATATTGTTTTGAACAGGCATACATATGGATCATTGTTCCATTTTTCCTTTGCAATTCTGTAATGTGTGTGATATTCTGTGTTACTGGGATATTTACTGAATGCAGGGATGGCTTAGGGGAGTGATATTTTAAAACTGAATTTAAAAAAAATACTATTAACGTCAGTTGTATCATACAACTGACGTTAAAAGTATTTTATAAAAATATACAGTACACTATTAACGTCAGTTGTTTATTACAACTGACGTTAAAATTAAGAACTTTAACATCAGTTCTCGATAACAATTGACGTTAGTTTTAACAAAATTTACGTCGGTTTTGTTAAATAACTGACGTTAATTTTGACAAAATTAACGTCAGTTGTGTTAAAGAACCGACGTTAATAGTGTTATATTTAACGTCAGTTCTCAACTGACGTTAAAAGTTAAACTTTTAACGTCAGCTGTATTTACGTCAGTCAGTATTCTGACGTAAAAAATCAATTTTAACTGACGTAAAAAGCACTTATTGCACCAGTGTTAGTATGAAGTGAATTCAAGAACATAAAACAAGCAATCAAAATAATGAAATCTTTTTGAATTTTCTTTGATACAATTTGTTGAGCTCTTAGATGGCAATAAAGAGATAAAGTGTATCGGTTAAAAGCGTTGCGGTTAGACTTCACAAACCATTATTCAAATGCAAAGAAGATGACACCAATACAAGCCCAAACCCTAATTATGGAACCAAATCCACAAGATTATTCAATCCTAATTTCTTAAATGATTGGACCAAAATCCCCTAATTAAAACCCTAATTCTTTAGGTGAGTTAACCAAGACAAAGGCACACACAAGGATTTCTAGGTAACTCACTACCTATTCCTAGATTACTGAATTACAAGGATATTAATCTCAATGAACACAATTAAGCATCAATTTTTCAATTATATGCAAAATCAACATATCAAACCTTGGTTGATAAAACCTATGAGAAAGCATTAAGTGTAGAAATTAGCAATTCATTATAAAATTAAGAGAAGGAAACTTGCATCAATAACCAAGTCAAATATAATTAAAATCCAAAATGTTCAACATCTAATTCCAAAGGAGAAAAAGATAACTAAACATGTTAAGAAACACAAAAACAAAAGAAATAAAGGGATATAAGAACTCCAAGAAAGGGATGAGCAAGAAATTCCTCTATTTTCTCCTCCAAGCTCCAAGGAGATGCAGAAATAGGACACAAAATAGTATTCACTACCCTATGGAAGGTTAAAAGACCCTTTGATCTAAATGTGAAAGTTGTGTTTTCATAATCAACGGGGATCATCGCCGGCCGGTTGTAAAGATAACAACATTTGGGAACAACAACTAGCGCCTACTTCCTAATACTCAATTGTGGGCATCCAAACAACATATAGATTTTTTTTTCTTCTGACGCTCCGTGTTATGAAATATGCAGCGCCCAACGCGGGTCTTCCAACAGTGTTTCGACTTTCGAGGCTTTTTCACTCATCTTTTTCAACTCTTCATGCTCCTTTTCCATATGTATGTACTTCCTAAAATAGAAAAATAAATAAACATGCATAAGTATTGAAATTAGATTTTTTTATAAGCAAAAATATATTGACGAACCCATATACATAGAGAAGTCAAGAGCTAGAACAACTGTAACTAAGATATTGTTGATATTAGTTGGATGGTGTGGACGGTTCGGACGGTGTTCCTAGTATTTAACTTATCATTTATTTCCTTGTAAATTATAAATTGTATTTACTATTTAGTATATATATATATAGCAAAGTATGATGAATAAAAATTACTCAAGCATTTCACAACCTCTAGTCTCTTGAATATGGTATCAGAGCCGCTTTCTATGTTCTTTAAAAGTTTCTGCATATGGTCAGCAGAACCTTAAAGTCCCTGACGTAGTCTTTGTCCCTAAACCCAAACAGGAACCTCAACATCCGGAACATCTGGAAAAGTCCTCAGAAAAAATTTCAGAAGAAAGTCGTGAGCAGTGGAAGAAACTTGACTATCAACTTTGTGCTCTCTTGTGGCAATCTGTGGAGCCAACCATCTTCACAAATTTCAGAGCCTTCAAAACTTGTCACTCTTTCTGGGAAAAGGCTCAAAGCGTCTTTGCTAATGACATTCATCAATTGTATGATGCTGCCCAAAAATTGGCCACTCTTAAACAAACTGATCATGACATGGTTGCCTATGTTTCGAAAGCCCAATCTGCAGTAGAGGAGTTAAAATTATCTTTGGAAGCTGATAAACTCGAAGACATGAAGAAGAAACTTGATAACCTGTATATGGTATTGGTTCTAAGAGGAATGCATCCAGATTTTGATCATGTTCGCGATCAAGTCTTAACCGGCCAAGAAGTTCCTTTGTTAGAGAATCTGATTACTCGACTCCTTCGGGTCCCCTCATAAAAAATAGAAGGAAATTCAGTTGACAGTTTTGAAACTTCTGCCATGGTTTCCAATCGAGGGGGACGAGGAGGTCGTGCAAACAGAGGAGGACGAGGTGGAAGAGGAGGTCGCCCTCAGTGTTCCTATTGCAAAAGAATGGGCCATACTCAAGACACTTGCTACTCCCTTCATGGATTCCCCGGAAAATCCGTGAATATTTCTAAGTCTGAAACACCGGAGATAAAATTTTCAGAAGCTGATTACCAAGAGTACCTCCAGCTAAAGGCTGCCAAGAAATCTCAAACATCGTCTGCTATAGGTGCTCATAACTCTACTGCCCGTGTTTCTTAATCTGGTAATGATCAAAGTCCATGGATAATTGATTCAGGTGCCTTTGATCACATTGTCGGTAATAGTTCTTTATTTTCATCCATTTCTCGTCCTAAAATTGCTCATTTCATTACTCTAGCCGATGGGTCTATAGTTGCAGTAAAAGGAATCGATCATGTATCACCCTCTTCTTCTTTGCCTTAAACTCTGTTTTGTTCATACATGGTTGTCCTTTCAATTTAATATCTCTGAGCCAACTTACTCGTTCTCATAATTGTTCAGTAACATTTGATGCTAACTCCTTTGTTATACAGGAACGTGGTACGGGTCGAACGATTGGCGTAGGACATAAATCTCATGGTCTTTACTATCTAAAGCCTAATCCTTCTTCGGTTTGCAGTGCCGCCGCATCACCAAAACTCCTTCATGAACACTTGGGACATCTACATTTGGCTAAATTAAAAATAATGGTTCCAAGCCTTGACAAAATAAAGACTTTCACCTGTGAGTCATGTCAGCTAGGAAAACATGTTCGTTCTTCTTTTGTTAGACATCTAGAAAGTCGTGTTGATTCTCCTTTTTCAGTTATTCATTATGATATATGGGGCCCTAGTCGTGTTTCTTCTATGGGTTATAGATATTTTGCTACGTTCATTGATGAAAGAACGTTCTGAAATTTTGTCCATTCTGACTTCTTTTGTTAATGAAATTAAAACTCAATTTGATAAGACAATTAAGATCTTTAGAAGTGATAATGCAAAATAATATTTTTCTTCTGCTATGTCTTCTTTTTTGTCATCACAGGGCATTCTCCATCAATCCTCTTATCCTCATACCCCTCAACAAAATGGCATTGCATAAAGGAAGAATAGGCATCTTGTTGAGACTGCTCAGACATTATTACTTCATGCAAATGCACCTGTCCGACATTGGGGTGATGCAATTTTGACAGCCTGTTTTTTGATAAATCGGATGCCTTCTTCCTCTATTGAAAATAAAATCCCACATTCCATTATATTTCCTAAAGAACCACTATTTCATGTTGCGCCACGTGTTTTTGGATGCACTTGTTTTGTTCATGATTTGTCTCCAGGTCTTGATAAGCTTGCTGCTAGAGCCATCAAATGTGTCTTCCTTGGATATTCCAGGTTACAGAAAGGTTACCGATGTTACTCTCCGGTCCACAATCGTTATTGTATCTCTGCAGATGTAACCTTTTTCGAAGAAAAGCTATATTTCTCACCTTCCATCGTTGAGTCTAATACTCTTCAAGAAGTTTTTCCTATTCCTTATCTTGGTCCATCACCTTCTTTGCAGGAATCAGAGTCAACTGTCGATTCTCCTGTAGATATTCCTGTCAATCCTCCATCTGAACAGACTAAAAGATCACCCATCCTATACCGGCATCATCCACGAATTCTAATACAGAACTTGGAGGTACTGAAAGACCAGTTGAATCATGTCCTACTTCAGCGGACAACCCGGCTGCGAACCTACCTGAAGAGAATCATGACTTTCCCATTGCTCTTAGGAAAGGCACTCGGTCCACACGTAATCCTCATCCTATTTATAACTTCTTAAGTTATCATCGCCTCTCTCATTCTTATCATTCTTTTGTGTCTTCTTTATCTCCTGTTTCTCTTCCTAAAAATCTTTGTGAAGCACTTGATCATCCAGGATGGCGACAAGCCATGATTGATGAAATGCAGGCTTTGGAGCATAATGGTACATGGGAGTTAGTCCCTCTTCCTCCGGGCAAGAAACCTATTGGCTGTCGGTGGGTTTATGCTATAAAAGTTGGGTCTGATGGACAGATTGATCGTCTCAAAGCTCGATTGGTAGCCAAAGGTTATACCCAGGTTTATGGCATTGATTATAGAGATACTTTCTCCCCTATGACTGAAATTACTTATGTTCGACTATTTCTTGCCATAGCTACCATCCTCCATTGGTCACTGTATCAGTTGGATATTAAAAATGCATTCCTACATGGAGAATTGGAAGAGGAGATTTATATGGAGCAACCACCTGGATTTGTTGCTCAGGGGGAATCTACCTTTGTTTGCAAATTGTGACGGTCTCTTTATGGACTCAAACAATCCCCACGAGCTTGGTTTGGAAAATTCAGCTCAGTTGTTCGAAATTTTGGGATGAAACGTAGTGAAGCTGACCATTCAGTTTTTTATTGCCATACCTCCCCAAATAGATGTGTTTACTTGGTGGTCTATGTAGATGATATAGTCATCACGGGAAATGATCATAAAAAAATTGCTCAGCTAAAGCAACATCTATTTAGTCACTTTCAGACTAAGGATTTGGGAAAGCTGAAATACTTTCTTGGAATTGAAGTTGCTCAGTCAAAAGATGGGATTATCATCTCACAAAGGAAGTATGCGTTAGACATACTTAAAGAAACTGGTATGTTAGATTGTCGACCAGTTGACAGTCCCATGGATCCAAATCAAAAATTGCTACCCAACCAGGGGGAGCCTTATTCTGATCCTGAAAGATATCGGAGCTTGGATGGGAAGCTCATCTATCTCACTATTACAAGGTCAAGTATTTCCTTTGCTGTTGGAGTGGTGAGTCAATTCATGTAGTCTCCTCATAATGATCTTGGGATGCAGTAGTTCGAATTCTGAGATACATTAAAAAGACTCCAGGACAAGGACTACTTTATGAAGACAAAGGAAGCACTCAAGTGGTTGGATTTTGCGATGCAGATTGGGCAGGATCACCCATTGATAGGCGTTCCACTTCAGGGTATTGTGTGTCCATTGGAGGAAATCTTGTTTCGTGGAAGAGTCAGAAACAAAATGTTGTTGCAAGGTCTAGTGCAGAGGCTGAATACAGAGCTTTGGCAGTAGCCACGTATGAGCTCATTTGGATTAAACAACTTCTTCAGGATTTGAAGTTTGGAGACACTCAACAAATGAAGCTATGTTGTGATAACCAGACGGCCCTCCATATAGCTTCCAATCCAGTATTCCATTAGAGAACTAAACATATCGAGATCGATTGTCATTTTGTCCGAGAGAAAGTCCTTTCTAAAGAAGTCGTCACCGAATCTGTTAGCTCTAATGATCAATTGGCAGACATCTTTACAAAATCTCTAAGAGGACTGGGAATTCAAAATATTTGTTCCAAGCTTGAAGCATTTGATTTATATGCTTCAGCTTGAGGTGGGGTGTTGATATTAGTTGGACGGTGTGGACGGTGCAGACGGTGTTCCTAGGATTTAACTTATCATTTATTTCCTTGTAAATTGTATTTACTATTTAGTGTATATATATAGCAAAGTATGATGAATAAAAATTACTCAAGCATTTCACAACCTCTAGTCTCTTGAATAGATACTACCACCGAAAAATAAGAGGCAGTATATGTATTACAGAGTTCTAAGTCCCCAGCTCAACAAAGAAACCTGTGAAGAAAAATATATACATGTATCAATATGTAACTCCAACAAACAGAGCATCACCAGGAAGAAAATCCCCGTATCTTGGTCTAAAAATGGCAAAACAACAACGAAATGGAAGTAAATACTAAATTATTAAAACTCAGATATAGCTGTCATCAAAATGCTATACAAGGAATAATAAACAATTCAAAGTGACCACAAGTAATAGATAATTTAGCATATTATCAACTCTCTTGATTAAATTCAAATTCTGGGTATGTATATCGTACATACGCAATTGTTATTGTATTTTTGCACACAATAATATTTCTATGGCAGGAGGAGTACTCATTATAGCTATAGATATACATATTTGTTGGTTATCATATTTCTAAGCGGAAATTAGCTAATATTTATCTGAAAAGCAAGCAACTTGTTGTCAGACGGTCATGGCAGACATTCATGTGGGGGATGGCTGCTTTTAATTCCTTGATTGTGATTAATTAAGATACTTGCTTTTATTTGACACTCTCAGTGGCTGCCATGCATATAAAATTCTTTCAAGAGAAATAAATATTTAGAGAATCGGTTCATGTTATCCAAATTGATCAACAATAAAGCATGACTTTATCATATTGTTGTATTGGCATTAATCAGTTCTTATCAGTAATATTGAACAACTTTTGGATTGATTTCTAAGTTTTTGAGTATGAACCTTTGACAAAAAAATTTGTGATCTTTATGTTTCAGCTGAGCAACTATTCCTCCATGGAATATGTTCTTTATTGTAAGCCTCATTATGAACAGTTCTTCAAGGAGACAGACACTTTCAAGAACAACTTCCAGTAACGTATGTCATCTTATTTTTCATCCGAGTTTGTGATTTATGAATCAGGTATATGTTGGGAAATACCAAAGATAATGTCCCTCCTTTGTGAACTCAAAAATATATACTAAGTGAAGCGTAAAAATAAGTGTAATAACACCGGACAATTTTTAGCGTGGAAAAACCTCCTCAATGTGAGCAGGGAAAAACCACGGGACCCGAAGGCCCACTACAAGAATAAGGTTAATTAGCGACGGAATTTTTGCGACGGCCTCAAATCCGTCGCTAATTTTATGTTTTGCGACGGTTTAAGCCGTCGCAAATGGTAGAAGAGACTACTGACGGAAGTTCCGTCGGAAATCTGTCAGTAACGTTCCCGCCATTTTACGCGAAATGTTGGCGCCAATTTGCGACGGGCATGGCCGTCGCTAATGTGCAAATGTTTGTCCAAGGTCATTTGCAACGGCCATATTGGTTTGCGATGGACGGTACTTTTGCGACGGTCATTCTCAATTTGTGACGGAATCGTAATTTGCGACGGCCTAGCCGTCGCTAATATTAAAAGGCCGTCGCTAATTTCCAATAAGTAACTCGAACAGTTTTCTTCCTCCCTCAGTTGTCATCTTCGCCTTTTCTGCTCTACATACTGCAGGTCTGCACGCAAAAAAAATCTCCTTTTATTCACTTCTTCTTTCTATTTTGTTCATTTTTCTTTCAAAAAATTACACTACCTTCTCTCATTTCTTCTTTCTAATTTGTTCAACAAAAAAGCACCGTAAGTTTACATTCATAACATCTTCTCCCACGATAGGAAGCATCGAATCGGTAAGAGTTTCCTATTTGTTCATCTTCTCTTTTTGTTTTCCGTTTTAAAATTTGTTTTGTTGTTTCTCCCGTAACTTCTCCCATCTGTTCTTCAGATTTTATAGCATGTTGTTTTGTTCCTCCTATTTTTGGTTTGTGTATTATTAAGCTTATTTCTTCACTTCTCTTATCTGCAGATTTACCAAATAAGAGAAAAGTCGCCGCTCCTATCACAAGACATTCCAAAATTGTATGTTCTCATTTCTTTATTTGTTCTTGGTTGTTTATAGCATGTGAGGTGTTTTAGAAATTTACTCTTTGTAGGTAATGCCAAATTCTCGTTATTTGTGGTAGTACAAGTTATATTCTTCCACATGGTATATAGTTAACTCTAATGTTTGTCTACCTGAAAAAACCAATATATTTTGTTAAACAATTCAATAGGTGTTTGTAAATGTTAGCATGAAGAAGAAACAAAAAAGCAATAGAACATGAACTAACAAACCGAGAGCTAAATCGTATAATAGAAGACATTATAGTAGTTAATAACATTCCAGAGGGCTAGAAACTTGAGTGTTTGGTGAGTGAAATACTTTGGTAATTTACATCTGTCTTTATGGTTTTGGTAATTGGCAGCATTGCCCTTTTTAAGGTAACAAATGTCTTTTTATTAATTAATTAATTTATTTATTTATGCTTGTTAGACTTTTTCCATCGGTATTGAATTTTTTTGTGATGCTTGGACCAAGATATTTGATAAATGCGTCATAAATTGAGTAATGAAAGTTTGATTATTGTTCATTGTTTATTTATGTATGGTATAAAGGTTTAAAACTATTAGGATTATCAAGTTATGTATATTTCACAAACTTTGGAAGTTTTTTCATTTCAATGACTTTCTCCGTTATAGTCGCTTTCGCAATATGTTATATTGCTATAGTGTTTTTAGTGGTGGGTGCTCCGCAATGCATTCAGTCATTAACTTCTCTGGCTGATAGTTTTAGTTCTTTTTAAACTAACTCCTTTATGTAACCATATGTGTAGGCTACTATCTCAAGCTTGCTTCACGATGTCACCGACAAACTTGATGCATTGATCATTCTCATCTCCCAGACTTTTTGAAATATGAGCCAAGTTTGTATTCATGGTTTCTCGAGATTTCATATTTTGAAGAGAATCACTTGTCCAGAAAAAGGGTGTTTTGATTGAAACAACTGTGTTTTGGAACATTGTTTAGTGTAGGGAAATGTAAGTGATGTCTTGTGTTTGAAAACTAAATATAAGAACCAATTCTTTTGGCAAAGACAAGAAGTGAATATGCTTTTGCCAAAATCTAATTTTTCTATGTTTTCCAGAATCTGAATCTGTTTGTGTAATGGCCAAAATATTTATAACACCCAATTACAGGAGGAATCACTTTTGGTTGTCTAGATGTGATTCTTGGATTCCAAGAAGCAACCCCTAGAAAACCTAGGAGGTTGATGAAATCACTTTTTGAGTGTATTAAATTTACAGGAAGAATCTTTGTTGGTTGTCAATGTAGGCTTCTAGGGTGCCAAGAAGCAATCCCCAGGTTGATGAAATTAGTTTTTGAGTGTATTGTAAAATGATTTGAACTTCTCAGTCTCGCTATGTTATGTCCATGATTCATTGTTATGTATTCGTTGTGTTGGCTTGTATCTGTAGTGCTTGCTCTTGGCAAGAATAGCATGGGCGTCAACTTGGGTATGAATAATAGTAATTGTAGATTGTGTTTGGTTCACATAATTCTAGTTGGGGTTTACTTGGAATGGAGTATTTAATTTGATTTCCCTGTTGAGTACTGTCTAGCTTTTAAGTTCTTTTTATATATAGATTCTTACAGCTTTATATTTATGATTATATTCAATTTTCTGTTGGGCAGGTTCTTGATTTGTGAAAGTTATATACATTTCTAGTTGTGCTAGTGTTGCTCTCATTCTAATTGGTAAGTGATTTTAATTACTTTTTCCTTGTGGTTTAATGTAGTCTATTAAGTGGTTACTGTTGATGTTGTCTTTGCTCTTTAAAAATGAACTATTATGTAACATTAACAAATAAGATAAATGAGGATAAACATGAGCATGATAAGAATATTACACAATCAACTATGCATGTAACCTGACAATTTTTTTATGATTGTGCTATCGTTTATAAACTACACCATGTGCTTTGTTTTTTCCTTATTCACTATATGGTTAGTAGCTTGCAATAAACTATGTGATTTACCTATAAAATATATAATTGATAAATTATATAGACAATGACTATTCTATTTGGTTTATTTTTCTTTCATTGTTGTCAAACCATTTCTCTGATTTAATGGCAATGGTTACACATAGAAGACATAGAAGGCTTATAATACATGTAGAAAAAGTTAATTGCTCTTGATATTCTATGTCTAGCTATGCCGTATTACTAGACTGCCAATGTGAAGGAAATTTGTTTTTGAATGTGCAGAGGCATGTCTTTAAGGGAAGTATAAAGTTAATTAACTTATATCTTGAAGGAATTAATGGGTTATATAAAACAAAGATAGGTGAGAGGAAATATAGGTGTAAGGCTAATGCAAGTGTATGTAGTATTTTTTTTTTATGATAAATAATGTGTGAATGTGATGCTCTCTTGAATATAACCGTTGAATTTAATTTTTGAAGAGGATACTTCCTCTATTTGTGAATAAATTTTAATTCTAAGATTTGAGTTGGAATTGTTCACTTGTTATGGTAATGGATGGTAGTATGGTATACTACTTATTGGATTTTCATTGAAAGTGAACTGTATCTTCATTTTTAAATTACGTTCATGTGTATGATTTGGAAATTTTATAAAATCGAGGTTGATTATGACAGGTTGGTAAAGAATTGATGTTTGAATACAATTCATTATATGATATATATTAATTTGATTGCAAGGTAAGTTATAAAGTGATGAAAGCATGTGAGTTTGATGTATCTCTTTTTGTAATATGGTTTATATAATAGTCATTGTCTATATAATTTTTGTTCCATATTTAATCTC
Source organism: Sophora flavescens (assembly GCA_030762895.1). Classification (NCBI taxonomy): domain Eukaryota; kingdom Viridiplantae; phylum Streptophyta; class Magnoliopsida; order Fabales; family Fabaceae; genus Sophora; species Sophora flavescens. Next base: position 183,150,367 of record CM061066.1, read on the forward strand.
ATAATTGTTGCATATATTTGTTTATGAATTAGTTCTGGAGAGTCACATTCGCCTGAGAGAGTAAGAACGCGAATTTGAGGTTCAACAATGGAAAATCGCTTCCAAGCAAACAAATCAAGAGACGTTGTGTGTTTTTTTTAGTTAATTGAAAGAATGTTTGATATTGATTTGATCATTTTTTGGTGCACCTTGATATGGAGATTGTAATTGTTTTGGTAATATATTGCCTTTTGATTTATGTCTATAATCTGTTTGTTGAATCACCTAAATGCTTTTAGGTTGGAATGTGGTCATGTTATAGGTGGTTGTGTTAGTTTTCTTTTGATATTAATGGCTGAATTGGTGAGTAACTTGAATCAAAATCTCTTCTTGTGCTGAATGGACTATGAATTTTCTTTATTGGTTTTGTGTATTTTTGACAGGGTTATGGTTATCAATATTATATTAAATGATCCTTATATCTTTTTGTTCACTTTTGCCTATATCTGTTAAGTGTTTTAAGTTTTAAGTTTCTTCCCTATATTATATTAAATGATTCTTATTCTTGTAATGTTGTTTATGTTTTGTTTCAGGTATGTTGGGGATATTATAAATTGTCTTTATAATAAATATTTATTTTCTAGATGAGTTGATCGTCGAGAAAAACCTTAGTTACCCGTTTGAGGTGCAATATTTTGGAGCACGTGTACTGTTGCAAGTCATTGTGCTCTTGATATTGGACCTCGAATTGTCCAAGTGGGACAGTTTGAGAAAAAACTTTTTCTTTACTAGTATAATAGCTATTCATTAATTCTTACGTGATATATCTGATGAAAATTTGGTCTGACGCATTACCATTTGTTCTCTGGGTACATACTTGATTGTGATATCTCACCCTGGTCAAGTCATGTACTTGGAGACCAATGGGAAATGTTGCTGAAATTTCGTCAGATATGATACATGAGAAGTGATGAGTAACTATTATACTAGTGTTGAAAAAGGTTTTTCTTGAATGGGATAGGGTCATACCAAATAAAGAAATGGAGCAGTTCTGCGAGTTTGCCCAAAATAGTTTTTCATTATAGTTATCTTTTTTTGGCGCAAATGCAGAGGATGGAATTTGTTCCTTTGAATCGTACTTGATTGTATGATAGGGTTTATCCGCGTAGAGGGGGATTAAAACAATCTTTCTTAGATGGTGATGAAGAATTTATTACCAAGGCAAGTCAGCAAGATACTTATAACAATGGGGGGTTGATTAGATGTCCTTGTGTGAAGTGTGACTGTACCCGAATTAAGAATGTAGACGATGTGAGGTTTGACCTGTATAAAGTTGGGTTTAGGCCTAATTATTGGATTTGGACAAATCATGGAGAAGAAATGCCGCAATTTGATTTTGGCATTGATCAGAATTGCACCGGTGGTTCAAGTAGTGGTGCAGAAGCTGGATATGGAGATCATATTGTTTCCATGGAGGAGATGGTGTGTGATGCTCTTATGATGTCCTGGTCGTTTGAGTCCAATAATACAGAAGAGCCTCCTAATGCAAATGCACAAAAATTTTATAATCTCCTAACAGAGGCAAATAAGCCTTTGTGGGAAGGGTCCCCGACTCGGTTATCGATGTGTGTTCTATCATTTGTCCGCCAAGTCCAATTGGAGCATACCCGAGTTAGACTTGGATTTCATTGCCAAAATGGTTTTGACCGGGACGCCTTTCAAAGGAGGATTACCCAACAATTATTATGATGCGAAGAGGTTAATGTCCAAGTTAGGATTGGAGTCCAAGAGGATTGACTGTTGTCAGAATGGGTGCATGCTATTTTACGATAATGAATTCGACAAAAATGATGGTGCATTGGTCGAGTGCAGATTTTGTCACGCACCAAGGTATCGTCAGCACAACGCAAGTAGAAGTAATCTAAAACCAGTTCCGGTAAAGTCGATGTTCTACTTGTCAATCATTCCTAGATTACAGAGGATGTTTGCATCGATGCAGACTACAGGAAAAATGACATGGCACCATGAGAATAGGAGGAATGCAGGAGTGTTACGCCATCCTTCTGATGGTGAAGCATGGAAGCACTTTGATCGGGTGCATCCGGATTTTGCCGTTGATCCTCGTAATGTACGACTTGGGTTATGCTCGGATGGCTTTACCCCATATATCCAAGCCTCGGCATCACCTTATTCATGTTGGCCCGTTGTTGTTACCCCTTACAATCTTCCTCCCGAAATGTGTATGTCAAAGCCATATATGTTCTTGACTTGCCTGATTCCGGGTCCATCTAATCCAAAGGCAGGCATTGATGTATACTTGCAACCTTTGATTGATGATTTGAAGAGGTTGTGGAATGGTGTTATGACGTATGATATTTCTCGAAAACAAAATTTTACAATGACGGCAGCGTTGATGTGGACAATTAATGACTTCCCTGCGTATGGCATGTTGTCCTGGCCGGGGACGCATGGGAAGCTTGCATGCCCGCATTGTATGGAGCATACAAAGGCATTTACCTTAAAATACGGGGGGAAGTCGTCCTGGTTTGATTCCCATCGCAGGTTCTTACCAAACGATCATCAATTTAGAAGGAATAAGAATGCCTTCAAGAAGGGGGTTGTTGAAATGGATGGACCGCCTCCGAGGTTAACACCAGAACAAATTTGGAGTAGAATCGGGGACTTGCCAAAAGTGATCAAGTCTGGGGTTTCCAAATTAGATGGTTATGGGCAGTGGCATAATTGGACAAAGAGGAGTATTTTTTGGGATCTTCCTTATTGGAAAGATAATTTATTGAGGCACAATCTTGATGTAATGCACATTGAAAAAAATTTCTTTGACAACATTTTCAACACTGTGATGAACGTGCATGGCAAGACCAAAGACAACGATAAGGCTAGAATGGACTTACGGTTGTACTGGCAGAGACCGGATTTGGAGCCGAGACATCAAGGCTAATGGGAAGATGTACAAGCCAAAGGCCAATTATACCTTGACTATCCAGGAAGCAAGGTTAGTTTGCCAATGGATAAAGGGGCTCGTGGATGCCCGATGGTTATTCTTCTAACTTGGCAAGATGTGCTTGATGTTATAAAAGGCAAGTTGCATGGGATGAAAAGCCATGATTGTCATGTGTTTATGGAGTGCTTACTTCCTATCGCCTTCAGCCGTTTCCCCCATGTTTTGAATGCCCTTACTGAAATAAGTCAATTCTTCAAGGACTTGTGTTCGCAACTTTAAGGGAAGACGATTTGACCAGGATGGAACAAAACATTCCACTCATTTTGTGCAAGCTGGAGAGAATATTCCCCCTGGGCTTCTTTGTTTCAATGGAGCATCTTCCGATTCATCTTGCATATGAAGCCAGACTTGGTGGTCCAGTTCAATATAGGTGGATGTATCCATTTAAAAGGTAATTTAAGTATCACAGTTATTGATCCACTTTCATGCATATTAGTTAATTAATAATAACCTCGTCATTTTTTAATAGATTCATGGGCGAGTCAAAACGATCGGTGAAAAATAAGGCTAGGGTTGAAGGTTCGATATGTATGTCTTACTTACACCGTGAGACAATTCATTTCTGCTCTCATTATTTCAAACACATGGTTTTGTCTCCAACAACTAGAAGGAACGAAACGAAAAATGAAAGTGGAAGACAACCTGGAACCTTATCAATTTTTTATCTTCCCGGTCGTCATTCCGGAAAGGAGTTGACACATTATTTAACGAAGGTAGAGTGGAACTCAGCTCATGTTCATGTATTGATCAATTGCGCCGAGGTTAAACCATACCATGAGTAAGTATGAGCTTATAATTTTTATTCCTTCGATATCATATGTCAATTTTCATTGATGTTATCCATATATGTTCAGTTCATTCTTATATTCTCGTGATGCATCTGCTCGTACTCATGAAGATTTTCCAAAATGGTTTAAGCAACAAGTAAGTATCTTCCCATTTATCATTCTGTTATTCACTATAATTTATGCGGATAAAAACATATATCGTTAAACTTTGTGAATAGGTTTACAATGAGGCACCCCTCTGTCATTAATCAACATTTACGAAACTTGGCTGACGGCCCTCCTCGACACAAGTCAAAGAATGGGCACACATACTTCGTGAATGGGTACAAATTTCATACTCAATCATGGACAGAAGACAAAACAACAATAAATAATGGTGTTTACGTAAAGGGTGAGCCAAAGTGGGAGTTGCAGATGACTTTTATGGTGTCATACAACACATATATGAGTTGTCATATCGTTATTTAGATTACCCTAAGAGAATAGTGTTGTTTTATTGTAGTTGGTTCGATCCATCTAGTAGAGGCACTAATTTGAATAAAAAATATAATATTGTGGACATCCAAATGAGTAGAAGATATCATATGTTTGATCCGTTTATCATGGCACATAATGTGAGACAAGTATATTACGTTCCTTATCCAGCAACTCAAACAGAAAAACGAGGTTGGTGTGTTGCAATCAAGACAAAACCAAAGGGTCGCATTGAAATAGATGTTTCAGAGTTGGATGAGCCATATCAAACGGATGAAATGTCACATGCAAATGAGGTCATTGAAGTTGAACCAATCTCATGTTTACAAGACACACAAGTTGTAGGGGAAGAAGTGGATACCTCCAGCTTGACATCAAATCAAGTCATTCCGGATGAAGATGTTGAAGAAGCAGAATCAACAAAAGATGAAGATGGCTATGAATATGACACTGGCTCAAATTCTGAATAACAATTACTTTATTTATTTTAGTGATGTATTTTGTATTAAGTAGTATTGTCATTGTCATAACTTTATGTTCATTATGATTAGCATCATTTTCCATTATTTACAAATGTGTGTTTATGCTTACTTTCAGTTAATTATTATCGCCATCAATTTCCATTATTTTCAAATTTGTGTTTTGGTTACTTTTAATTAATTATTATTAGCATCATTTTTCACTATAGACATGACTGATGGTAAGGGAAAGGGTAAGGCACCTGCTGTAGGGGAACGTCGTCGTGGTCGACCCCGCTTTGTGACACGGACAGTCGATGACGGATTCGTGTCCCTCCCTTCTACATCTGTTACACTACGCCCACCGCCCACACCCATGCCTCCACATGATATGGCACCGGCACCCCCACCTGTTGCTCCTACACCATGTCCATCTCCCACACCCGTGCCTACACATGTTCTGACACCTCCCTACCGACCTGTTGCTCCATCCACTCAGTTCATGGAAACCTCCATTGGGATCACGAGGATGCCCACTCCAAGGATTCCGACTGCACTCCATGCAGACAATTCCGCACAACCGGATGCATCGGGGTGGATTTGCCCATGGATGGTGATCATCACCTAATGGTGACGGGGGAGGAGACTTATGGATATTCCTCGCCTATATCATCGATGATGAGGAGATCGAGGTTATGTCGATGGTCGAAGTTATTGTTACCCCGACCCAGGTAAAGGGTAAGAAAGATCTCAAATATTGTTATTTTATTGTTGAGTGCAGATTTTATATGTATGTGTATTGATTGTTCTCATGTTCTATTGATAAGGTTCCTTCCGTCGAGAAAATCTGCAGAGGCCGTCACGTATGCAATTACATCTCGGTTTGATCGGGCCTGGAAACATTGGAGTGAGCTTGAGGATCAGGATCGGATCGATTCTTTGCGGCTTTTAAGGTATTTTGTACTTTTGAATTTACTTCCATTTTTAGTTACTTTTAATGTTTCTTTAGTTTATTATTATCCTAAAAATATTATATTCTCCTTATTTACAGGAGAAGGCTGCTTGGAGAGTAGAGCATTCCACCGATGTAGAGATAATTTTTCATCAAAAGTGAGCAAACGCCTCTTCGAGTTGTTGACGAGATATCGGAAAAAGGGACAGCAGGCCCAAAATGGTGTTTCCCACCCATTTGGGAGGAGCTATGTGCTTACTTGGGCTACACCTGAATTTAAGAAAAAATCCACCTGTGCAAAGCTCAACAGGGCCTCGGAAAAGGGTGGGAGCCTCGCACACTGCGGCAAAGATCGCGAATCGGGGAGCATGCTCGATGCCTTGTAAGTTCCAACATCATATTTTGTTAATTCATTCGATGTCTGGCTATTAAGGTAGTTTAACTTCAAATATGAACAAGTTTTTTTTTGGTGCAGGCTAGGGAGCTTGGCCGTAGCGCCAAGCCGGTTGAGCTTCATGCCCGAACTCATACTAGGAAGGGTACTCCGAGTATGTAGATGAGCGCCTAGACGCACTCCAGTGATTTACATGTCTCTTTGTTGGAAATTATTTTTATTTTATATTTAATAATTATGGTCATTTTGTATGATGATGTGCATCAATTTTAATGACAGGAGGACTATCGTGATAAGTTATCTCGTGTTCGGCCTCGAGCAGCCTCATCTTCCCCTTCCACCACACTTGACCCGCAGGTGGAAGCCCAATTGGAGTTGGGCATGGGTCGAGGTTGTCACGGTAAGAATAATGGTCGCATATACGGTATGGGAGACCTAGCCGCAGAACTATCGACGCGGGTGCTCCAGCATCTTCACTCAACAGAGTCGAGCATCGTCCAGTACTAGGCCCCGCTGGTCGCGCAGGAGCCAAAAAGCGAGCGGTTTATAAAACTGTAGTTTAGGAAGCGACAACTCGGATATCGTCTCACAAGGACTCTTGACTTGTTATTTACCACAAAAAACAGTTTTTTTTTTTTTCGGGGGGGGGGGGGGGGGGGGGGTGGGGGTTGGATTTTAATGCAAATAATAAAACAAAGCAATAACAGAGCAAAAAAAACAAGGCACTTTAAAAGATTTTCAAATAAGCTAAAGACGATTAATCTACTGTTCTCGATTTCCCAACTATCATCGGTTCATGTAAATTTCAAGCCCTAAGCAGATTCTAATCCCCTTTCGGTTGTAGCAACAATTAACAAACGAAATCACTACTACAGACATGTGTTCCTATTCCCGAATTAAACAAACAGGGTTAAGCCCTCATGAACTAAACGAACATGAACGAACACACACGAATTAAACAAACGCGATTCAATATAGGAACATAACATCACCGAAATAAATCAACACAACACTATACACTCCTGAATTTAACAAACAGAAATATATAGCATAGTATTGAAAAGGGAAAAGCATACAAAACAGGAATTACAAAACCTCAAGTTTAGTGGAAATCGATTACAGTAGACTAATCTAAGAAAATTAGTTCTCCATAAAAAACGAAATACAACAAAAATTCTATAGAAAACGGTGGAGAATGAAAAGTTGTTCTCTAATCTGCCCAGAACAGCCATTTATAGCATTCAGAAACTGCGCCTTCTCGCGAGGCGAACATACATTCGCGAGGCGAATCTTATGAAGAGTCTGCAACGTTTGGTCTTCTCGGGCGAACATCAGCTCGCGGGGCGAGGAATGGAAGAGTCATGGCTTCTGGTCTTCAGTCTCGCGAGGCGAGACTCGGATTCGCGAGGCGACACAGAAATCTTGCATTTTTCTGGAACAGTCAGCCTTCAGTGTCACGAGGCGAGGCGAGGTGTTGTTCGCGAGGCGAACCAGAGAGGATGACATTTTGCTGTTCAGCTGGCTTTCAGGTTCGCGTGGCGAGAAGACTCTCGCGAGGCGAACACCTCCAGGATTGCAATTTCCCCTGCTTCTTTATTCCCTTAACTTCTAAGTTAACCTGAAAACAATAAAATAGCCATAAGTGCTTTATTTGACTCAAAACTGGCTAAATTAACCTAAAACTACTTTAGAGACTCAAAACCTTGCTTAAACACAATCAAGTCTAATTTGGGTGAAAATGATATATAATTAGCACAAAACCCTGGTCATACTAGTCATAAAACTAGATGAGCCAAAGGCTTATCAAAATACCCCAAACTTAAACTTTGCTTGTCCCCAAGCAAACTACAACTCAAAAATCAAAAAGACTCAAGACATGGCAAGCTTAAAAGATTCAATCAACTTTGCACAAATTTCAAGCAATTTCATCAAAACAATTTTCTTCAATGTTCCCCCCTTTTCAAACAAAGCAATCCCCACAATCCTTTATTCTGAACAATTGAGAATTTCATCATTCAAACAATCAGTAATCTAAGCAAGGGATCCAAGTTACACACAAGAGGGAGATCACCAAATTCAAACAATTTCCTTCCTCACAAGGGAATTTAGTGTTCACTCAATCGCTCAGTTTTTGTCAGGCAATCAACAATTCACTCAATTCACCTTTCAGAAGCACTTCCCATGAATTTGATTTTCATCTCAAAATGGTTCCCACAGAAAACATGCATGCAACATCAAAAGGTCTTTTATGGGTTGTAATGGGGCCTGGCTAAGGGTAGGATATACAAAGGTACTAGGCTGAAGACCCTAGGAACTAAGAGAGCATGAGCTTTTTTACACTTTGAATTTCCAATCAAGTTCCTTTTCTCATTTTTCATTTGCCTTGGGTGACTACAGCCTTTTTATTCAAATAGCCCTTTTTTTTAACATTTTTACACTTTTCTCTTTTTTTTTCCTTTTTTTTCTTTTTTTTCTTTTTTTTTTCTTTTCTGCTTTTCTTTTCTTGGCTCCAACCTTTTTATTATTATTTTTCCTTTCAATCCCAAGCAACACATTACACCTTGTAGCCACCCCAAACTTAGTTTCTTGCAAACATTCTCTTGTCAAGATTCCATGCTCTCCTAATCCTAAGATCGGGTTAACATGGTTTTCCAGATTTTAGCTTATAACATAAGGTCAACAAGAAACAATAGGCTAATTAGGCTCAATGGGGCTAACTAAGGAACATGCATTAGGGATGGTTATTTTAGGCTAAGTAGTTATTTACAAAGAAAATGCCTAAATCATTTGAAGCAAACACATAAACATGCAAACCAAGAAGAGATTCAAGTAAATTCGGGAAAGTGCAACTTGAAAGTGATTTCACACAATTAAAAACATGTTGGAGGCTCAAATCCTCACCTGGACATTTTTTTTGCAAATTTCTTGACTGAGATTCTATCCCTAGTGTGTGCTTCCCTTCACCCCAAACTTATCATAAATCATGCAATCACAACAAAATATCTCAAAGTTCAGTTTTCAAATTTTTCAACATGGGGAGAAAAAAAAATTCAACCTATGGGGAATCATCACATAAATCATGCAATCAATCTGTGCAAAAGCAATCAAAACCAATCAAGCTCACCGACCAAAGACTTACACAATTTATTCAAACACAAGACCAACCAAACACAAAACAAAGCTACAATTAGTTCCCTCCCCCACACTTAAAACATACATTGTCCCCAATGAACAACATAACTATAAAATCAGAGTGAGGGAAAGGAAGGGTGTTCCCTGATCAAGTGGCAGTGTAGGTGGGAGCTTCCAAGGAAAGCTCCTCAACATTAGCATCGTCAGGAACACCAGCAGCCACACCATGGAATGGCTTCACCTCGCCCGTTAACCTTGAAGGACTTGTTGCTACCTGCATCTTTAATCTCTACTGCACCATAAGGAAAAACATTAGTAACAACAAGTGGGCCAATCCACTTGGACCTAAGTTTCCCAGCCATCATTTTCAGGCGGGAGTTAAACAGTAAGACCTGTTGGCCCACACAAAAAAAATTTCTAGCAATCATCCTATCAGGAAAATATTTTGTTTTCACTTTATAAATCCGGGAGCTTTCATAGGCTTCTAGCCTAAGCTCCTCAAGCTGCTGCAACTGGAGTTTCCTTTCAATACCATTCTTTCTTCATTTCCAAGTTACAACACTTGACCGCCTAAAGATGCACGGTGCTCGACTTCCATCGGGAGATGACATGCCTTACCAAATACAAGCCTAAAGGGGGACATCCCTATCTGGCGTCTTGAAAGCTGGCCCCATGAGCCCACAAAGTGCCTCTTCTAGACGGCGGCTCCAGTCCTTCCTATTCGGCTGCACCATTTTCTCTAAGATCTGCTTGATCTCCATATTTGATATCTCAGCCTGGCCATTGGTCTGGGGATGGTAAGCAGTGGAGACTCTATGCACAACTCCATACTTCCGGAGTAGAGCTTCCATGGTGCGGTTGCAGAAGTGAGTGCCCTGGTCATTGATAATAGCCCGAGGTATGCCAAACCTGCAAAAAATATTGGACCTAACAAATTTTGAAACAACTTTAGCATCGTTAGTCCTAGTGGGGATAGCTTCCACCCACTTTGAAACATAGTCAACAGCCAAAAGAATGTACAGAAAACCAAAAGATGCAGGGAAAGGACCCATAAAATCAATTCCCCACACATCAAAAACCTCACAAAAAAGCATGGGCTGCTGAGGCATTTCACTCCTACGAGTGATGGCAGGACCTGTTGTTTGACATTCCTTACAATTCCTGTAGACCTCATAGGCATCTCTAAAAATTGTGGGCCAAGAGGAACCCAGTAATCTAGGACTTTTCTTGCCGTCCTCTGTGGTCCAAAGTGTCCCCCTACTTGAGAGGCATGAGAAAAGTGCAAGATGGACTCTGTCTCATAATTGAGGACACACCTCCGAATAACCTGATCACTGCAAAACTTCCAAAGGTACGGATCATCCCACCCATAGTACGTGCACTCCCTCTTGAGCGTGTGGAGCTTGGATCTACTTGTACCTGCCGGAACAACACCAGCAACAAGAAAGTTAACAATGTCAGCAAACCAAGGAGTTACCCCATGTAGATGTAGAAGCCGCTCATCAGGAAAATCATCCTGGATGGGAGAAGGATCCTCATCCCTTGCTATTCGGCTCAAGTGATCGGCTACCAAATTTTCAGCTCCACTCTTGTCTTTTATCTCCACATTGAACTCTTGGAGAAAAAGCATCCACCGAATCAATCTTGGCTTCGCTTCTGTTTTCTTTAACAGGTACTTCAGAGCTGCATGGTCAGTGAAAACAATAGCCCTGGAACCTAGCAAATATGACCTAAATTTATCAAGTGCAAAAACAACAGCTAGCAGTTCCTTTTCAGTGGTGGTGTAATTTGATTGTGCAGCATCTAATGTCCTAGAAGCATAATGAATGACATGGCCAGCCTTGCCCACCCTTTGTGCCGTAACCGCTCCCACAAAGATAATTAGAAGCATCACACATGAGTTCAAAAGGAGGGTCCAAAAATGGATGATGGGGGTGGAGGTCAATGCTCTTTTCAGTAGTCAAATGCCTTCTTTGCAGCTTGTCATCAAAATGGAACATGGCATCATTCTTCAAAGCAAGTTTGACAAGGGAAGAGCTATCTTGCTGAAGTCCTTAATAAAGCGCCTGTAGAAACCTGCATGGCCAAGAAAAGAACGGATCTCACGAACGCAAGATGGGTAAGGCAATGTTGAAATCACATCAATTTTTGCAGGATCTACTGAAATACCCTCTTTAGAAATAACATGACCCAAAACAATCCCCTGTTCTACCATAAAGTGACATTTTTCATAGTTCAAAACTAGATCAGTCTCAATGCATCTTTCTAGAACTAAACTCACACTATGCAAACATGCATCAAATGAGGAGCCATATACAGTGAAGTCATCCATGAACACCTCCATGCAATTTTCAATAAATTCAGTAAAAATGCTAAGCATGCATCTATGGAAAGTGTCAGGGGCATTACAAAGGCCAAATGACATCCTCCTATAGGCAAACGTGCCGAAGGGGCACGTGAAAGTGGTCTTTTCCTGATCCTCTGGGGCAATATGGATCTGGAAGTACCCGGAAAAGCCATCAAGAAAACAGTAATGAGATTTACCAGCCAGCTGCCCAAAGATCTCGATCTATGAACGGCAAAGGAAAGTGATCCTTTCTGGTGGCCTGGTTCAACTTCCTATAATCTATACAGACTCGCCAGCTATTCTGGATTCTAGTGGGTACAAGCTCATTATTATCATTTCTTACCACTGTGAGGCCGGACTTCTTGGGTACAACTTGCACTGGACTTACCCAAGTACTATCAGAGATGGGGTATATGATACCTGCCTGCAGAAGTTTAGTCACCTCTTTCTTCACCACATCCAGAATCAATGGATTGAGTCGCCTTTGGGCCTGCCTAACTGGTTTAGCCCCATCCTCCAACAGAATTCTATGCATACATCTGGAGGGGCTAATTCCTGGGATGTCAGCCAAGGTCCACCCAATCGCTTTCTTGTGCTTCTTCAGAACCTCTAAAAGCTTAGCTTCCTGGTCAGAGTCAAGGCTGGAGGAAATAATGACTGGAAGTTTTTCATTTGTCTCCAAGTAAGCATACTTCAGGTTCCCAGGAAGTGGTTTGAGTTCTAAGGAGGGTGGCTGCTCAATGGATGGTATATTCGGAGCAGCCATGAGGTCAAGGACTTCAGCTGAACAGACAGCTTCACTCACACTATCACCCTGCAAAGTTGAATCAAGAAACTCAGCACAAACAGCACACGGGTTAGTGTTAGTACAGTCAGTACATGAATATATATCATCAAAGCCAGAAATAAATGGAAAATCAGAAACAAGGTCCTCATGGGTGTCATCAATAATGTTAGAGAGCAACTCTAATTGGAAAACAGGGTGCTGTTCCAATGGATGTTTCATAGCATCAAAGATGTTAAACTTTGCCACAATATCACCAAACTCCATAGACATGGTCCTATCATTAACATCAATCTTAGTCTTAGCTGTCTTCATGAACGGTCTGCCCAGGATGATTGGTGATCTACTTGAACTTGTCTCTCCTGCCATGTCTAGGATGTAGAAGTCAGCAGGGAAAATTAACTCATCAACTTGTACCAGCACATCTTATACCATTCCCATGGGTCGGGCACTGGTCCTGTTGGCCAACTGGATAGTGAGACCTGTATACTGCAAGGGACCAAGATCAAGGTTATTGAAAATAGAGGTGGGCATGACATTTATGGAGGCTCCCAAATCCAACATGCAATTTTCGAATCTGCTGTCCCCAATAGTGCATGGAATAGTAAAAGTGCCTGGATCCTTGCACTTCTGTGGTAATGCCTGAGTGGGAGCTGAAACAGTAATTCTTTCTGGTGCAAGCTTAGACTGGATAAGAGATGAAACATTTCTTCCCAAATTAACTCTCTCATTACTCTTCAACCTTCTCTTGTTGGTGCATAGATCCTTCAGAAATTTTGCATACTTGGGCACCTGCTTGATCACATCTAGAAGGGGAATGTTCACCGCCACCTTTCTAAACACATCTGAAATTTCCTTCTCCTTGGCTTCACCACCAATCTTCTTATTTTTCTGCACTCTGTGTGGGAAGGGGATTGGTGGTATGTACACTTTCTCAGCTTCAACATCAACTGAAGGCTCGAGGAGTTACCTCAACAAAGTTCTTCATCTTTTCCAGAGGCTGCCTCAACAACTTTTCCAGATCTCAGAGAAATGGCACTCACATTAGGATTGGAGACATTGGGATTTATCACTGTTTGTGCAGGTAGTTGGTTTGATCTTTGAGCTTGCTGTATGTTATTTATGGATGTGGCAAGCTATCCAACCTGTGTCTCTAAATTTTGAATGCTAGCATCCGTCACGCCGAGATTGACCAAACCGTGTCTCAGAATTGTGAATGCTAGCATCTTCGTCACGCTGAAATCCGTGCCTCGTGAGGCTTGGAATCGTGCTCGAACTGTCCAATTTGCTGCTGCAACTGGAGATTTTGTTCAGTCATTTGCTTGAACATGTCCTCTAGTGAAGGCCCAGAAGGTGCAGAAGTGGTCACTTGAGGAGGATTCTGTGGTGCTGCCATCGGTTGTTGTTGGGATGAGTTCCCATACCGAAGGTTAGGATGATTCCTCCAGTTGGGATGGTACCTATTTGTGGAGAGGTCGGGAGTGTTGTACCGGTTCTGTCTGTTGCCTTGATTGTAAGGATGGACTGCATAAGCTTGAGACAAATCAGTAACTGACCCTTCCTTCAGAATGGGGCATGCATCAAACGGGTGCTCAGGAGAGTTGCACATGCCACACAACATTGCCGGATGAACCCTATCCATTGCCAATTTCTCCAACAAAGAAGTGAGCCTATCAATTCTATCATCACGGGCCTGGTTGGAAGAAGAACTATGGACCTCATGCACACCTCTTGTCTCAACAGAATTTCTCCTGGTTGTAAATTGCTGGGAGTTCAGTGACATATTTTCAATTAATTGCTTGGCAGCAGTTGGAGTCTTATCAACAAGTGCTCCCCCACTAGCAGCATCCAAAATATTTCTATCCATCGGCAGTAACCCCTCATAAAAATACTGGATAAGAAGTTGCTCAGAAATCTAATGCTGAGGGCAACTGGATACCAGCTGCTTGAATCTCTCCCAATATTCAGCCAATGACTCATTTCCTTGTCTGATGCCACATATTTCCTTCCTGATTGATGCATCTCTGGAGGCAGGAAAATATTTCTCTAAGAAGAGCTTCTTCAAATCGTTCCAGGAGGTGACAGAGTTTGGCTCAAGATATAACAGCCAATCCTTTGCAGCGCCCTGTAGTGAAAACGGGAAAGCTCTCAGCTTGATGTGATCCTCAGTTACTCCCTCTGGTCTCAAGGTTGTGGAGCAAACAACCTGGAATTCCTTCAAATGCTTGTGTGGATCCTCACCTGCAAGACCACTAAACCTTGGCAACAAATGGATTAGACCAGATTTTAATTCAAAAGGAGTAACAGCGCCAGAATATTCAATACACAAGCCATTATAATTAACATCAGGAGCAGCAAGCTGTCTTAATGTCCTTTGGTCACCCATGTTATCAAAAACAGTTTTAGAATTAGAATCATTACTAGTGCTAGCCCGGATTGCTCTACGGCGTGTGTGTAGTGTTCTTTCAATTTCAGGATCAAAATCACACAAGTCAGGGCAAGTAGACCTAGTAGCCAGACCAATTCAAAACAAAAACGAAAGTGAAAGAAAAAAAATGCGAAAATAACAAACAAGAGTCCCCGGCAACGGTGCCAATTTTTGGTCGCGCTGTCGCGCACGCGCCAAAAAGCGAGCGGTTTATAAAACTGTAGTTTAGGAAGCGGCAACTCGGATATCGTCTCACAAGGACTCTTGACTTGTTATTTACCACAAAAATCTTTTTTTTTTTCGGGGGGGGGGGGGGGGGACAAAGCAATAACAAAGCAATAAAAACAAGCCAGTTTAAAGGATTGTCAAATAAGCTAAAGACGATTAATCTACTGTTCTCGATTTCCCAACTATCATCGGTTCATGTAAATTCCAAGCCCTAAGCAGATTCTAATCCCCTTTCGGTTGTAGCAACAATTAACAAACGAAATCACTACTACAGATATATGTTCTTATTCCCGAATTAAACAAACGGGGTTAAGCCCTCATGAACTAAACGAACATGAACGAACACACGTGAATTAAACAAACGCGATTCAATATAGGAACATAACATCACCGAAATAAATCAACACAACACTATACACTACTGAATTAAACAAACAGAAATATATAGCATAGTATTGAAAAGGGAAAAAAATGCAAAACAGGAATTACAAAACCTCAAGTGTAGTGGAAATCGATTACAGTAGACTAATCTAAGAAAATTAGTTCTCGTTAAAAAACGAAATACACCAAAAATTCTATAGTAAACAGTGGAGAATGAAAAGTTGTTCTCTAATCTGCCCAGAACAGCCATTTATAGCATTCAGAAACTGCGCCTTCTCGCGAGGCGAACATACATTCGCGAGGCGAATCTTATGAAGAGTCTGCAACGTTTGGTCTTCTCGCGGGGCGAAATATTGCTCGCGTGGCGAGGAATGGAAGAGTCATGGCTTCTGGTTTTCAGTCTCGCGAGGCGAGACTCAGATTCGCGAGGCGACACAGAAATCTTGCATTTTTCTGGAACAGTCAGCCTTCAGTGTCGCGAGGCGAGGTGTTGTTCGCGAGGCGAACCAGAGAGGATGACATTTTCGTTGTTTTGGCTTTCAGGTTCACGTGGCGAGAAGACTCTCGCGAGGCGAACACCTCCAGGATTGCAATTTCCCCTTCTTCTTTATTCCCTTAACTTCTAAGTTAACCTGAAAACAATAAAATAGCCATAAGTGCTTTATTTGACTCAAAACTGGCTAAATTAACCTAAAACTACTTTAGAGACTCAAAACCTTGCTTAAAGACAATCAAGTCTAATTTGGGTGAAAATGAGATATAATTAGCACAAAACCCTGGTCATACTAGTCATAAAACTAGATGAGTCAGAGGCTTATCACCCGCCAATCTCATGAGTATGCGGAGATGGTCAAGATGCGACAGAAACTGGCAGCTCAGGATGAGATCAATCGGCAGCTGCTTACTCAACAAACACAGATGATGGAGCAGATAGAGATGATGGAAGCTACACAGAGAGAGCTCATGCTGCGTTTAGGAACCAGCACCCCTCAGCCACAGTCGCAGCAGGACCAACACCTTCACAAAGACACCCTCCCCACGACAGCCACCACCGTCCCAGCCTGAGGGTCATCAGCAGACCAGTGACGAGGATGATCAATCTTTTACAGATCTGTTAATGCGGGGCTATAGAGAGGGTTATTAGTTTCTTTGATATTAGATTTTATTTTGTATGATGTATGCACTCTGTCAAAACAATTTGCTTTTATTTATGAATTTCATTTATTGTTTAAAATTATTATTCATTTATCATAATATAGTCTAAATTCTAATTAATATAAAAAATAACTAATGTTTATATTAATTTTGAATTTTATATTAAATATTAAATAATTAATTAAAAATAATTCATATTTTAAATAATTAATTAATAAAAAATTAGTTAATTAAATTATTTAGTTTTATAAAAATGTGTTGCAATTTGTGACGGCTATTCCGTCGCTAATTTATGTTGATTTGTGACGGTTAGGCCGTCGCTAATTTCTATAATTTGCGACGCTTATGCCGTCGCTAATTTCTAGCCGTCGCAAATCAACATAAATTAGCGACGGAATAAGCCGTCGCTAATTAGCGACGGTCATTTAAAAAAACCGTCAGAAACCTTTTGCGACGACCCAACATGTGACGGATTTGTGGCCGTCGCAAATCCGTCAGAAACATGTGTTTTGCGACGGATTTAAGCTGTTTGCCCGCCTTTGGCCCTCGCTAAATTCATTTTTTCTTGTAGTGGCTGCTTAAACTTCCACTATAACAATAATGGGAATACAAAAATACAAGAATATTGTATCCTCATTTGTGGATAACACTCTCGCAAATTGGCTCACTATTTTTCTCTCTGAGAAAACTCTCTCTAAGAATCTCTCTATTTTTCTCTCACTCTCTCTTGTGAGGCTCTCTCTCTATTATCTCTCACTCTTCTTAGTGAGGATTGGTGTGTTTAGTTAGCACCCCTTAAGCTTCTTTATATAGGCTTAAGGGGGCTCTCCAAGTTAGCTCACATACAATGTGGGACTTGCTTTGGCTGAAATTTCCAACAAATCTCCCCCTTCAGCCAAAGGGAAAATATCCTTGAATCAGTTTAAGGTTGATGCTAAGCCTGCAACTTCTTTACAGACTTCTATATTCTCTTTCGGTAGAGCTTTTGTCATCATATCCGCCCCGTTATCTTTTGTGTGTATTTTCTCAATCTGCAGCAGTTTAATTTCCAACACATCACGGATCCAATGATACCTTACGTCGATGTGTTTCGACCTTGAATGAAATGTCGAGTTCTTACTTAGATGGATTGCGCTCTGACTGTCGCAATAGAGAATATAACTTTCCTGATCCTGTCCTAACTCTTGTAGGAACTTCTTCATCCACAAGATCTCTTTGCAACCTTCGGTGATTGCGATGAATTCTGCTTATATAGTGCTTAAAGCAATGCACTTTTGTAGTCTTGACTGCCATGAGATAGCTCCCCCTGGAAAAATAATTAGATATCCAGATGTAGACTTTCTTGAATCCATATCTCCTGCCATATCCGCATCTGAATACCCAAGAAGCTTTAAATTTCCATTGCCAAAACACAAGCAGCTTTTGGCAGCTCCTCTCAGATATCGTAGTATCCATTTCACTGCATTCCAGTGTTCCTTTCCTGGATTTGATAGGAATCTATTCACAACTCCAACAGCATAAGCAATGTCTGGTCTTGTACAAACCATTGCATACATAAGACTACCCATTGCAGAAGAATAGGGGACCTTGTTCATTTCTTCTTTTTCTTATTCATTCCCTGGACATTGCGTCTTACTCAGTTTGAGATGACCAGGTAATGGAACATGCACAAGTTTGGCATTATGCATGTTGAACCTTTCAATAACTTTCTGGATATAGTCTTCTTGTGACATCCACAGCATCCTTCTAGAATGATCTCTAGTTATCTTCATTCCAAGAATCTTCTTCACTGCACCCAGATCTTTCATGGCAAAAGACTTGCTCAATGCCTTCTTGAGAACATCTATTTTTGACTTATCTTTCCCAATAATTAGCATATCATCAACATACAACAGAAGTATGATGGATTCACCATTCTCATAGTTCTTCACAAACACACAATGGTCTGCGGAGGTCTTCTTGAAATTGTGTTGGGTCATGAAGAGATCAAACTTCTTGTACCATTGCCTTGGAGCTTGCTTCAGACCGTAGAGGCTTTTCTTCAGACGACACACTAGGTGTTCCTTGCCTGGCTCTGCAAAACCTTCTAGTTGCTCCATATAGATTTCCTCCTCTAGGTCTCAATGTAGGAATGTTGTTTTTACATCAAGTTGTTCAATCTCCGAGTCTAGTTTTGCAGCTAGACCGAGAATTGCTCTAATAGATGTCATCTTCACCACTGGTGAGAATATTTCTTCGAAATCTATGCCTTTCTTCTGGTTGCACCCCTTTACAACAATTCTTGCTTTGTACCTGGGGTTTGGGTTGTTCTCTTCCGTCTTGAGCTTGAACACCCATTTGTTTTTCAGCGCCTTTCGTCCATCTGGTAATCTCACCAGGTCATATGTCTGATTCTCTTTCAGGGACTGCATTTCTTCTTCCATGGCTTGCAACCATTTCTCTTTATCATTCGTCTCAATTGCTTTTATGAAGCTTTGAGGTTCTCCTTAATCAGTGAGATTGACATATTCATCTGAATAATATCTTCTTGATGGTTGTCTGACTCTTCTGGATCGTCTTACTTGAGATTCTTCTTCTGTCTCATCAGTCTCCATCATCTGATCCTGACTTTGTTCTATCTGGTCAGGTTGTTCTGTCTGATCAGATTGTTCCTCTTGATCATGTTCATCATTCCTTTGAGGATTCTCTCCCCCTGAATTGTTTATCATAATAGGACTTGAATCAGAAATCACTTTGTGCTTTGACTTCTCAGATTGCTTAATGTCTTGGATCGTTTGATCTTCAAAGAACACCACATCTCTGCTTCGAACAATCTTCTTGTGTGCAGGATCCCATAATCTGAAACCAAGTTCATCTCTTGGTGAACCAAGGCATATGCATTCCTTCATCTTTGCATCTAGCTTTGCTCTTTCACCTTTAGGAATGTGGACAAATGCCCTACACCCAAAGACTCTCAAGTGACCATAAGAGGCTTTCTTTCCAGTCCATACTTCATCTGGAATCTCTCCATTTAAAGGTCTTGAAGGAGACAAATTTATCAGATCAACTGCAGTTTTCACTGCTTCGCCCCAAAATGATTTGGGAAGTTTTGCTTGAGAAATCATGCTTCTGACTTTCTCTGCAATCGTTCTGTTCATCCTTTCAGCTACTCCATTCATTTGAGGTGTCTTGGGAGGAACTTTCTCATGTCTTATCCCATGAGTTTTGCAATATGTCTCAAACAGACCTATGTATTCTCCGCCATTATCACTTCTCAAGCATTTCAGTTTTCTTTCATATGCTCGTTCTACAGAAGCATGAAACTCCTTTCTATAGTGATCATCAATGAAGGTAACAAAGTATTGAGCACCACCAACAGACCTTTCAAACGTTGAGCAAACATCTGAATGAACAAGATCCAGAATATGCTTTCTTCTTCTTGCATCATCTGATCTTTTAAAAGATACTGTGTTGTTTTCCTGCTAGACAGTCTTCACAGGATTCAAGTGGCTGCCCTTTTATGTTTGGGAGATGATCTTTTGCAAGGATCTCCAGACCCTTCTCGCTCATGTGGCCCAGTCGTCTATGCCACAGTTCTTTGGTTGCATTTTGAGCAACATTCGTCTCCCCCTTGCATATCTTTCCCTGCATAATGTACAGAGAGCCTTCCTTTCTGCTGCGAGCAATAATCATGCTTCCTCGACTGAGTTTCCATCTGCCGCTACCAAATTGGTTTATCATCCCGGCTTCATCTAGCTTTCCCACTGAGATAAGGTTCAGACGCATCTCGGGTACATGTCTGACCTCCTTCAGCACAAGCTAATTTCCATTCTCAATCATCAAAGTCACTTCGCCAATACTGACGATTTTACTTGTGACATGGTTTCCCATCTTCACCGTACCAAATTCTCCTTTTTGGTATGATGAGAAGAATTCTTCACGAGGTGTGATGTGGAAGGATGCTCCTGAGTCAATTATCCATATGCAATCATCTGATGCAACATTTAGATAATTTTCTTCTCCAACAAGAAATATATTCTCATCATTCGAGGCCACTACAGTAGTTGTTCCATCTTCTTTCTTCTTCTTCGGGTCAATCTGGTCAGGATGGACTGTTCCAGCTTGTTGGTCTCTTTTCAAGAATCTACACTCAGCCTTTACGTGTCCTGGTTTGCCACAGTAATAACAATTTAGTCTGGTTCGAGATTTGGACCTACCTTGTGATTTTCCACGACATCCTTTTCCATGATTCTTACTCCTTCCTCTATTTTTAAAAATATTGGCTTCAAACTGATTATTCAAACCTCTTTCCCTCCATCTTGACTCTTCATTTAGCAAACAAATTGCAATGTAATCCATGCTAAGCTTTCGGTCTGGAGCAGAGTTACTGAGAGTGACAACTAGAGTGTCCCAACTCTCAGGTAGAAAACTGAGGAGTAGAAGAGTTTGCAACTCATCATCAACACTCATGCCTGCCTTTAAAGTGTTCAGATGTTCGATCATATTTTGACCGTTCATGTACTCTAACTTTACCAATCGTCTGACAAGGTGGGCTTTGTTCCTGGGTGTCTTCTTTTGAATCAAGGATTCAAGTTTTGTCCACAACTCATACGCATTGGTATAAGTTGATACATGCTCGAACAAGCTTCGATCAATATATTTCTGGATCATAGCCACTGCTTTCCGATTCTGAAGCTCCCAATCTTTGTCAGTCTTCACATCCGGCATATCCTTCGGCATGTCCTTCTGGGTAATTGGCAAATACAAATCTTTGCAGTATAGATGATCTTCCATCATCGGCTTCCAATAGGAGTAGTTATCTGCAGTTAGCTTGAACATGTCTCCATCATGAGTGATAGCTCCCTCCATCTTGAGTTACACAGGCCAATAGCTCCTCCAACCAGGTGGGTTTTGATAAAAATAACACTATACGTGAATAGTATCGTATAGGTGACTTGTACCGGATGCTGAAAATTACTGCAGTTTGTGAACAGTACGTACCGAGGAAGTTCCCAGGAAAGAGAGGTGGGTCAATAGACACACTTAAATACCAAGTCTTTCCTAGTCAAAACTTTTCTAGGCATGCACTTTCACACTACCACACTTTATTTCCAGCAACAAGAATAATTCTTTTATGATGTGGAAGATCAGACAATGCTACAGCCACAGAGCATACTAAGAATTTTCTTATAAATCCAGCACCTAGTATTCCAGAGCTCTAATACCACTGTTGGGAAATACCAGCATAATTTCCCTTCTCTGTGAACTCAAAAATAGGCACTAAGCGGAAGCGTAAAAATAAGTGTAATAACACCGGACAATTTTTAGCGTGGAAAAACCTCCTCAATGTGAGCAAGGAAAAAACCACGGGACCCGTAGGCCGCTTAAACTTCCACTATAACAATAATGGGAATACAGAAGTACAAGAATATTGTATCTTCAATTTGTGGATAACACTCTCACAAATTGGCTCACTATTTTTCTCTTTGAGAAAACTCTCTCTAAGGATCTCTCTATTTTTCTCTCACTCTCTCTTGTGAGGCTCTCTCTCTATTATCTCTCACTCTTCTTAGTGAGGATTGGTGTGTTTAGTTAGCACCCCTTAAACTTCTTTATATAGGCTTAAGGGGCTCTCCAAGTTAGCTCCCATGCAATGTGAGACTTGCTTTGGCTGAAATTTCCAAAAAAGATATACCTGTTTAATTGGTGATAACTTCATTTTGAACAGCTACAAAGTTAACTGACAAGACAACATCTGAGCTGGTGAAAATCTTAAAATTTGTATTTTTGAAATTTTATTGTCATTGAGCAATTTCTAATTACAAGTGGGTCTGTGGCATTTGGTGTTTTTGCTTACTATTGGCATCTTTTGTTTATTCCAGCAATGAGGAAATGTTTTTCCTATGACTGCATGACTTTACTATTTATATTTTTTTCAACAGAATTCCACTTTACATCATTACACACTCTACCGGCCTTCTGATTTGTGTGGATGTGTAAAGGATCTCCACCATCTTTGTTGCAAGAGCTCTGTTTCTAATTTAACTGCAATCTGAGAGAAATACAGCATAAAAATGTGGGCAATAAGTACATTCATCCTTCAATACCTCAAGATGTGACTTTATAATGAAGAATATCAAAAGCTAACCTTTTATGGGAATGCTAACCTTGATTGTGATTGTAATTTAATGAAGCATATCAAATGCTATCGTTTTATGGGAATTGGAATCTCAGTGTGGATGTTTTAGACATTATAAGTGTTGTTTATATCTTCTATATCCAGAATACCCTTTGTATGACAACAACCTGCCTTGGTGTTTTCGCTTTTTCACATATACATGTAAAATAAGAGAGTTAAGTGCTTTAGTAAGTATCTCCTTCGATATGGAAGTACTTGAGACATTGTGCTTTATATATATATATATATATATATATATATAAAATAACTACTCATTCATAATACTTATCTTTTATCATCATTATTTATATATCTCTTTATTCATTCATACTAAAACTTTACATCAAAATAGGATAAATAAATATTAAAATTGGTTTATTCCAATTAGCTTGTGCTGTTAAATTGAATGAGCCCTTGATATTTAAGATTCATTATTTTCATAAAAACAAATGAGATAAATAACGAGATAGATGAATATATTTTCTAATAGCTGTTAACAACTTGTACGGGAAAAAAGAAATTTGTGTTTAAAGTTGTAGATTTAATTCCTTAAAAGTCTAAAAATTTTGTTTTAAAAAAAGTGATCTAAAACATACTTTTTACAATACAATATTTATATTTTTTTTATTCCTTAACATATTCAATTTTTATAAGTTACAAAAATCAAATCTTATATATAATTCTTCCTTACCAGATTTCTAAGCGTATTCGTTAAGGAATCCAAAACAATGAGGTTTTTAGTGGAAAACTAATTATTTAGTTTTTTCCAATATTATATATATCAATTTCCAACCGAACATTTATTCTTTTAGTCTCTTAATAACAATAACAAATACTCTCAGAGCACTGGTTATTGGGGTGTAAGTAGATCTAATCCGATCCGCAAACCCGGCGGACCCGAACCGATTTTGGTGGATTGGTTCGGATCATCGGATCGGATTGGATTCGAAAACACCAACCCCAACAAGGTCGGCTCGGGTCTCAGGGCTCGGGTCCGACAAATCTAATCCGAACCGAACCCTATAAAAAATTATTTTAAAATTATTTTATATAATATATATAATGTTAATATATTATTATATAGATATTTAATATAATTAATAATTAAATATGTATATTTTATTTTATTTTTCTAATTTTTTATTAATCTTTTAAGTGTAAATAAAAATTAATAGGTAATCCGATGGTACGAACCGAACAGATCCGATTGTGGTCGGTTCGGATCCGTAGTTGAAAATTGGACAAACCCGAATCGATCCGAACCGATCAAATTTGATCGGTTCGGGTGATAAAACCCTCCAAACCCGATCCGAACCGACCCGATTATACCCCTAACTGGTTAGAATTTTTCATATATATATATATATAGGAGGCATATCAAGTGAGAGGGTCTTTTTTATGTGAGAGTGAGAGGATTATATCATAGCCATTGGATCAAACTTTAAACGATCAAGATTAAATCACAAAGTCATGTGACATTTTAAAACTATGAAATAACTTTTAATCTTAGCCATCCATGAATGGTTGTATGGCCCAGATTTACTCCTCTCACTCTCATATAAAAAAGGCGCTCTCACTAGATACATCCCCTATATATATATATATATATATATATATATATATATATATATATATATATATATATATATATATATATGGGACATATCAGGTGAGATGACCTTATTTATGTGAGAGTGAGAGAGTTATATCATAGTCATTGGATCAAACTTTAAATGGTCAAGATTAAACTATAAAGTCATATGACTTTTTTAAGTGGTCATATGACATTTTAAAACAATGAAATAACTTAATTTTAATCCTAATCATCCATGTATGATTGTATGACCTAGATTTACTCCTCTCACTCTCATATAAAAAAGGTGCTCACACACACACACACACACACTTATATTAAAATACATTAATATTCTTAAGTTTTCTTATATTATCAACTACAGACCTAGAGAAAAAAAAAACATTTATTTTATAATTTCTAAATTAACTCGAGTCACTTGACTCAATTTACTTTTACAACAATCTATATAAATATGTTGCAATTTACATATATTCATTCAATTCAATATATATATATATATACAAATTTAATCTTTAAACTCTAATTATAGAGTCTTTAATAATAATATTTAATAAACAACAATCCATTTTTATACATAATTAATTACACATTTATTTTAATATAAAATAAACAAATTATATTATATAAATCATCAAAAAAAAATTACCAATCTATTAAACCAAATTAATAATGTATAAAAAAATTTAAAAATAAATCAATTAATAAATATAAATTAGTTTTTTATAGGAGGTGTGTTTTGCAGGTTTTTTTTGTTTAGTTCTTAAATTAATTCCACGTATCAAAAAAAAATAATTTCTTATATGATAAAAATTAAAGTTATGTATCAAACTATAAATCAAATAAGAAAACATTACATTACTCCATTTTTATATATATCATTCAATCATATCATATAAGAATGAATATTATTTACATAAAATATTATATTTTTCGAAGGAAACCCGATCCGTACGATACACGGGTTCAAAACTAATTAGCTAATATATATCTGAAAAGCAAGCAACTTGTTGTCAGAAGGTCATGGCAGACATTCATGTGGGGGATGGCTGACCCTATTGTTCCTATATGATATGCGTCCCATCACTCTCTCGGTCATCTTTGGACGACTTTTGGGATGGAGTAAAATTATTTCAACATATAATCTAGATATTTTGTATAAATATTATAAAATTTATGGGTGTCTCGAAAGTAATAAGATATGATGATAGAGAAAAAACAATAAATAAATGAGAAAAAATATTTGTATACTGTATTGGATATCATTTTTATATCTAATATCGTTACTTTACAGGATTATACTACTCAAGTGCCCCGTGCCCCAATTCTCCCACGCTCCCTCCAAGTTTCAGGTGACGCTTTCATCATCCTGACGCTGCATATTGCATCATCTTTATAAGCCGAAAAATATATGTAAATATTACTTAATTCTATAGCTAGTACATTTCTTTAACTACAATGTCCTTGGCAAATGGCGATCAAGTTTCATGTTGCCTTAATTGAATATTACTTTGTAATGTAAATCCAACGGGGTGAAGGCTAGTGATTACCTTTTATCCACTAATTAACAACGAGAAATTTGTATAGAATAATCGTGCGTGAATACGTAGCGCGGGCATTAATTTCATTGGCCTAAACATTGAAGTTTTCTTCGAAAATCTACTCCAATTGAAAGTTATGGTTTATATATAAGCGAAACCAGGAAAAACAGAACAACAAAAGTAAAAAGTTCGAATGTGATTGTATTGTTTGTTTTGTAATGGATAAATTAAATAATAAAGGGTTAAGCAATTATATATATATATATATATATATATATATATATATATATATATATATATATATATAATCGGTGAGATTTGATCTTACATAAAGGAGATCGCATATATTTGCACCTTTAAAAAAAAAACCAGAAGAAAGAAAAATAGATCAAGATGAGATCACTTATGCTGGTGTTTGTGACTAGTACTCGTGGGATTTGGATTCTCCGTATTCACGTATTTACAAAGTCATAAAATATATCATTATATTAATCTTGTTTTATTATTTTACTCTTTTTAATACATACTCAAATGTATTTAATGGTCTAAATCCATAAATGTGTGATTGCGTGAAAATAATGAAGACAGGACATCCAAATCCGTCTCACTCAAAAGCGCACGTTAAGTAATTTATATAAAGGATTTTCAATAGTGAAAATTTTTCAAAAAAAATTGTTTAAGTTATCTAGGGAAAATATTTTTCTTATAATACCTTTCAAAAAATATTTTTTTTCTTATAATATTACATAGTTAATCACTTTTGAGAAGAAAAAAATGTGAGTTCTACTCGATTTTCATTTTTTACTAGTATACCCGGCAAAGAGATGTTTGTTTATTGTGCATATCTAGCAAAAAAGAAACATGGAAACTTGAATTTATATGCGTGTTAATGATGAAGAAACCTATCAGGTTAATTAATAATGCTAACATTATTACTTTTGCTTATTTTAGACTTTTAGTACTACCATTATTTTTTGAGTCACGGATTGGAAAATTTTAGAAGCTATAAATTTATAACACTAACATCGTTGTCTCGTTTAGTGCAATCTGATTAGAAGAAGGGTTAAATATATATGTTTTTTGATTTCTATAAAATTGGTAAAATTTAATGTTGGTCCGTATAAAAATTTTATTCATTTTTAATCTCTAAAAAATAAAAAAAATGTGTGCTTTTTTTTTTTTGATGAGAAAGGGGCCTAAACTAAACAACCAAAAAAGAGGGAAAAAGCTTCCTAAGGTATCCTCCTGCAACAACAGCTCCAGCAAAGGCCACAACCTCTCAATTAGCGACATATCAAAGGTTGCAGAGTAACCCTGACGAGCACAAGCATCTGCGCATATGTTTGCAGATCTTCTAATATGAGTTATCGTCACTTCCCAATCTTTGAGTTGGAGCATACAAATGATTTCCTCCAACAGAAATTGCGCCGATGGGTTTGGAGAAAACCCTCGTTGGATAGCTTCTACTACTGCCTTGGAGTTTGATTCCATCATGACCTTTTTGAGGTGGAGGTTTCGAGCCAGACGAACACCAGAAAGTACTCCCCAGAGCTCCACCCAGAACGCATTACTCAATGATACTTTGCAGAAGAAAGCTCTGATAAACTGCCCTGAGTCATCTCTAATCAGGCCACCGCAAGCCGAACCTCCTCCGCTAGCTCCATGGGTGCCATCCACGTTAAGCTTGAAGACTCCTTGGGGCGGCCTGCACCAAGCTGATTAACCTGAGGTACCAAAGTTATTTCTTGAAGTTGGAGGATCTGCTAAAGAGTTCTCTGTGAATTGAGTCTGATTGTAAACAAAGTGCCAAAGTTCCTCTCCCATGGATGAACGATTTTCAAAAATGGGGGAATTTCGATCACGCCAAAGAGCCCAAACTGCCACCCCAAATAGCATAGGCCAGTTCAAAGAGGTAAGACCAATATTATTTTTTGAAAGATTCCAATCAAGCCACGCAAACAGGCCCAGACTGAAAAATTTTCTCCACTGGGCAGGACTAATGTGATTTAACCAAAATTCTTGAACATCTTCACAATCTCTCAATATATGCATCAATGATTTAGGGAATTTGTTACATCTCGGGCAAATCTCGTTATCTGTCTGATAATTCGCTAATTTATCAAGTAATCATGCCTTTCTTGAGTGGATTTTACTCCTAATTGCATGGTTTTATCTTTGTTTTGTCCCCATTTTTAGTTATTTGAGTCTTTGTTAGTTGTTGTGAGTGTTTTTAATAATTCTTGTAGTTAAGGTTAATTTTTAGTTGTGTTGTTCCCTTTTATTGCGATCTAACTTAGATATGTTTTCATATCATTTTAGGATTCAATAAATGTGGAAAAGCTTGAAGAGAAGTGGAATTGATCAAGGAAGTGAAGCTTATGTGAGAATGAAATTGTCTGGAAAGAGAATTTTTTGAAGACTAGCATCAGTAAAGTTGGCGCTGGACGCTAGGAATCCTGCGTTTAGTGCAAGCAGGTCGTGAGAAATTAGCTTTTTGTGCTGCTGGAGCCCAGCGCCAGAAAGCCAGCGTCCAGCGCTGACTCATTTTCTGATAGGGTATTTAAACTTGTTTTTTCCATTTTGGGACACACCCATCAGCAGCCACTCGACCTAATTGACCTAAAAGGAGTGAAGAATGCCCTCTTTCAGCTGGAACACCATTTCTAATGGAGTTTGTTCCATTTTTCTTGCTTGTTTCATCTTCTTTTGTTGCTTTCTCTACTATGTCTAGCCAAACCCCCTGTCTAGCAGTTTGCCCCTTAACTTGGTTTTCTTGGTTTGGTTTTATGCAGTTCCTTTCTCATGATAATGATTAGTTTGCTTGATCCGATTAGTTGCTTTGGTAGACAATTGGAAAATTGATGCTAATGCATGCTCATGAATCAAATACCAAGTAGTTCATGAATCTAGGAATAGGTCTTGGAGTGCTAGCAATCTTTTAAGTCTTGGTTCTTTATGCAAAATCTCATGTTAATCCACCTAAGGAATTAGGGTTTAATTTGGGGTTTTAGGCTCATTCCACCTAAGGAATTAGGGTTTGAGTATTTTAAAATGCTTTATTGTCATAATTGAATTAGGACTTGTGTTAGTAACCATCTCATTGCAATTGAGGGAAGATTAGTGTAGTCCAACCCCAACATTTTCATCCATTTGTTAATCACATCTCTTTGTGCTTGTTAAGTGTTTGATAAAAATCCAAAAAGAACTTGTTCCTTTTAGTTTGTTTATTTTAACTCTTGTTGGGATTGGTATTTAATATTGAGCTCCCTTCCTTCCAAACGATCGTCTAAATAGTAGTTCAATTTGAGAAGTGGTACTTGTCTGCGATCCCTGAGAACGATATCCGGTCTCACCACCGTATTACTTGCTTACAACTAGGTATACTTGCCGAGTTCGTCATCAAGTTTTTGGCACCGTTACCGGGGATCAGTGTGCCAATATCACGAGTACGAAAGGGAGCTCCTAATTTAGACACTTTTTCTTTTCTTTTCTATCTCTATTTTTAATTTCTTTGTGTTTCTCTTAGAAGTTGCATAATTGTCTACTTGAAGCTTAACTTGTACTTGCTCTATTTGGTGTTATTCTACTTTGTTTGTTTCCTTGTATGCGAGGTACAATTGACCCAAGTGAACTTCAATACAATCCGAAAATCGAGAAGCTTTGTAGAAAGAACAGAAAAGAAGCCAAACAAAGAAAGAATATAGAAGGAGCATCTTCTAGTGTGCAAGAACCGCAAGTTAAAGTATCAATTGTCATCATGGCTGAAAACAATGGGCAAAGGAGAAAAATGGGGGACTATACTTCCCCCAAGGCGATAGATGTGGAACTCCAATTGTTAGACCTGCAGTATGTAACACCCGGGTGCTGACGAGGGTGGGGAATGGTCGCCGGTGCAAGAAGGCACGGACAAGGAGCGGCTCCTGGCAGGCTTCTAGGCGGAGGGACACATGAATGAACCGATTACACACCCGAATGAGAGGGATCCTGAGGCTGTGTAGGTATGGGACTATACAGTTGAGGAAGGCTTATATGAATTGATTGGTACTACCTATACTAACAAGATGCATCTTCTTTTCGGGAGCACATCACTTAAGAACTCCACAGTTAAGCGTGCTTGACTTGGAGCAATTCTGGGATGGGTGACCTCCTGGGAAGTTTTCCCGGGAAGCGTGTGAGTGAGGACAAAGCACGCTGAAAAGACTCGTGTTATTTTGTGGGGGACAAGTCGTCAATCCATAGAGAAGCCAAGGACGTTACAAATGGTATCAGAGCGGCACCTCTCCTAGTACGGTGTGGTTCGGGGACGAACCAAGCGGAAGCTGGTGGGCATGTAACACCCAGGTGCTGACGAGGGCGGGGAGTGGTCGTCGGTGCAAGAAGGCACGGACAAGGAGCGGCTCTTGGCAGGCTTCTAGGCGGAGGGACACATGAATGAACCGATTACACACCCGAATGAGAGGGATCCTGATACTGTGTAAGTATGGGACTATACAGTTGAGGAAGGCTTATATGAATTGATTGGTACTACCTATACTAACAAGATGCATCTTATTTTCGGGAGCACATCACTTAAAAGACCTGCCAAGATGCATCTTATGGGATGGGTGACCTCCTGGGAAGTTTTCCCGGGAAGCATGTGAGTGAGGACAAAGCACACTGAAAAGACCCGTGTTGGTTTGTGGGGACAAGTCGTCAATCCATAGAGTAGCCAGGGATGTTACACAGTGGCTTCTAACAATTTTGAGATAAAGGCATCACTTCTCAATCTTGTGCAACAAAATCAATTCGGAGGGCTAGAGAGTGAAGACCCACATTCTCACATTGACACATTCATTGAGTTGTGTGATACTATCAAGATGAATAGAGCTTCGGATGAGGCTATTCGTTTAAGGCTATTTCCTTTATCTTTAAGGGATAGAGCTAAGTCATGGCTTCAATCTCATCCTCATGGGAGCATTATTACTTGGAATGATTTGGTGAGCAAGTTTTTATCTCATTTCTTCCTGCCATCAAGAATGATCAAGTTGAGGTCGGAGATCAATGCTTTTGCACAAAAGGATGGTGAATCACTCTATGAAGCATGTGAGAGGTTCAAGTCTTTGCTAACCGCTTGTCCAGATCATGAGTTAGAAACATGGCAACAAGTTGCAACATTTGTTAATCGTCTCAACCGGAATTCCCAAAGTATGATAGAAGTGGTGGCGGGTGGAACATTAAGTCAAAAGACACCCGATGAAGCAAAAGCCTTGATTGAAACTATGACTAATAATGATTATCAAATGCCTAGTTCTCGATCATTGACCAAGAGAGGTGTTTTGGAGCTTGATGAATATAATGAACTTAAGGCACAAATGGTCGCTCTTACCAAGCAATTGGGGTCCATTCAACTACAAAATTCTCAATTACAAGTGGCCCAAGTTCAAGCTGCCTCGGTGTGTGACTTTTGTGGAGGTAATCATGTCATGGGCTAACTTCCATATGGTTGATCTCATTCTTGCAGATCCTTACCACTTCCACACCTTCTGAAATAGAATATTGGGAGGAGGATCCACTTCAGGGGCTGTGATCATAGAATAAGCAGATTTCGGGGAAAATTGTCCATCGGAGCTTGGTGCCCAGCAAGAGGGAAAATACGGTTGATCAGAAGACGGATTTACATTAGCAATGACCAGACATAAATCCTCCGGAACAGGTTCTGAAATCTATTCTAGTTCCAGACATTGTTTGAGAAGTAGAAGGAGACTGGATAGTTAATTTCATTTGCAGGGATGTCATTTGGGATTTGGTCTTCAAGCTTGCCAACTCCTGGAATCCAATAATCTTTCCAGAATCTGGTATTTCTTCCATTCCATATTATCCATAGGTGATTCCTGTCAACAATATCCCAAGAGTTAGCAATAGCTTTCCATGCATTAGAAGAGATACCTCTAACAGATATAGAAGGTGTTCCAAAGACACCACAATTATATTTAAACTTCATAATCTTCACCCAGATTTTATCAGGATTATTAAGGATTTACCAAGCAAGTTTGGTCATATAAGCAGTATTAAGCATCCTTAGATTTCTAAAGCCTAGGCCTCCTTGATCTTTAGGTTTACAAATTTTCTCCCAGGAGATTAGGTGACATTTCCTCTGAGAATCACTACTGCCCCAAATGAAATTCTTACAGATTCTTTCAGCTTCATCACAAATGGAAGCTGGAATAGTCATAGTTTGCATAATATAGCCAGAGATGCTATAGAGGCAAGATTGGGCAAGAGTTACTCTTCTTGCAAAGGAAAGGCTCTTGGCTTTCCAAGAGGACATTTTCTTTCTCATTTTGTCAAGAATAAAACTAACATTAATTTTAGTAGGTCTTTGGTGAAGCATGGAAGCTCCCAAATAGATACCTAAATCCTTGGTTTCCTCAATACCATGTTCCTGGCTAAGCAATCTTATATCATTGTCTCTAAGATTCTTGGAGAAAAAAACTTTGGTCTTAAGGAGGTTAACTTTCTGACCAGAATTTAAACAGAAGTCCTCTAGAGCATCCTTGATAACTTGAACTTGATCAAGGTTAGCCTCGACAAAAAGCACAATATCATCCGCAAAACAAATATGAGACAGTTTAGGACTATTCCCTCTCCCAAAAGATAAAGGTTTCCAATTATTAGAGTTGACTAAATCATTAATTCTATGGCCTAATCTTTCAAGAGCAATAACAAAAAGGTAGGGAGAAATAGGATCTCCTTACCTGAGTCCTTATACTCATAATAGAAGAAGAGATACAGTGGAAAATCAAATTTCTAATCTCATTATGGAAGTCTAGTAAGTCTAGAGTCTCCATAATAAAGTTCCATTCCAACCGATCATAAGCTTTTTCAAAGTCTAGTTTGATGATCATATAACCTTTCTTACCCTTGAGATTATTAAGGGTGTGAATAGACTCTTGCATAACTAAGATATTATCTACAGTAGATTTACCAGCTATTAAGCTACTTTGGTTAGGCGAGACCACATAGGGCATAATAGATCTAAGTCTCTGAGTTATAATTTTGGAAATAATTTTATAACTCACATTACAAAGCGCAATTGGCCTTAAATGATTCACGTTAGACGGATCAATACATTTAGGAATAAGGGAGATGAGAGTTTGGTTAATATCACCTATTTTGCTGGGATTTTGAAAGCAATCACAAACCATTTTGTAGATGGAAGGGCCTACAATCTCCCTTTGGCTCTTAAAGAAGATGGGATGGAAACCATCTGGATATGGGGACTTGTAGTTACCCATGCTAAAAAGAGCTCTTCGAGTTTCTTCCAAAGAAACCATACCTGCAAGAACAGATTTATCAGATTCCTTAATGCTAGGAAAAGAAGAGATAGTATCAAAATGATTAAAACTTTGCATAGATGAAGAATAAAGGGAAGAAAAGAATTGAATAATATGGTTCTGCAGAAGATCATCATCATATATCCACTGATCTTCCTCATCTTGCAAAGCAACAATTCTGTTTTGCCTCCTCCTTTTAAGAGTTGATTGATGGAAGAAGTGAGTATTTTGATCACCCAAAGTCACCCATTTACTCTTAGCTTGTTGGAACCAATAACTTTCTTCGTTAGAAGCAATCATATTGTACTCATTCCATAGATCTTGTCTAAGAAGGAGTAGTCTATTGTTTGGGCCATTTAAAAGAACTTTGTTGATGCCCTCTAGTCTCTTAAGAATCCGGTTCATCCTCTTAAAAATATGGCCAAACGTCTCTCTGTTCCAATCTTTCAAGTTATCAGATAGTCGAGTTAGGTTCTCCTCCCAATTACTAGATAAAGACTAGGAGTGCTTTACTTGGTTATTGAAGTCTCCATGATCAAGCCAAGCGTCTAGGAATTGCTTTTAATCCTTGGTTAGGGACTAAAAAACACTACTTTTATTATATGCAAGAACTAAAAATGAATAAAAAAATTATAACTACCAAATTCAAATTTTACCAATTTTATAGGAATAAAAATACATTTAACTCGTAGAAGAAACTAAGTTACTAAATTCAATTTAGATCTCTTCTTCAAAATTTTGATCATCCCATTGAAACCCAACAGCATTTCCATCCCTCAAATACACTCCCGGATAAAATATTTTATGAAAAAAATCTTGATTCCTTCCATGTTAATATCAGGTGATTTTTGTTTACTTTTAAAGTTTGACTTCCAAGGATATCGTCATTTTGGATTCAAGGTTTTCTTTGAAGAGTAGACAACAAGAAAATATATTCATTAAATTATATATATATATATATAAAAAAACAAATTTGGTTCCCAGCACTTAATTTTCTTTCTTTACTTTATTCTGATGGAAGGCTAAAGGTGAAAAATGGTGCATGCTTTGAGATAAAGTAGTAGGCCTATTTACTATTACTGATTTGCAAATTATAATCATCTTCTTGCCTCTCTGTTTTTTCCCCCTTATCATCCCTTCAGACTCGATCCTTGTTCAATAATATTTGTACAAGTAAATGTTTCATATTCTTCACAACATATTTTAAGTCATTAATTCAATAATGAAGTTCTATTTAAATTTGAGATGATTTCTGAAAAATCAAGTTATAATAGGTTAGATCTAAAGAGGACTAGTGGGTAATCTATGAATCAAATTGAATAATTGATAAATGAACCAATCTTATAATTTGATTAATCCCTTGTTATTAACTATTTCTTTTTCTTAGGTTTATTATTTTGATTTGGATTCATCCCCCCCCCCCAAACCCAGAAAAAAAAAAATTAATGTATGCTATTCTGTTATGATGTTTAGACCTTATAAGGAAAAGCCCAAAGGGCAAAATGGGTCTGACGTCTCAGGGAACATACGTGTGTTTTGATTGATCCTTTTTCATGGGCCTTAGGTCCGATGTACCACACAGAAAGATTAGGAAAATGGCATGGCAACAAATAACTACTCTGCAAAGTGCAAACATAAAAAAGAAAAAGAAAAGAGTTGTGAAGCATTAGAGCTCTTGAATAAACGCATTGTGATCAGCGAGCAATGTACTCTGTGATTCTCCTAGCTCCATTTAAATGCTCGACGATGTGCTTAATAGTTGTTGACGTGGATGCATAATTGGTAAAAAAAAAAAAAGTATGAATTGAACTACAATTTTAATTCATAATATAAAATTTAAATAAATCCTTGTACGTAAACAAATTTTAAAACGATTCTAGTATGAGCATACCCTAGGCGCAAGGAGCTAGGTGGGAGCTAGCTTAGGGGTTAACGCTCAAACGTTTTAGGGGGTCAACGCTGAACTCAAAGTTTGTTTACACTTCGCAGTTCGTACTATATCATCAATAAAATAGGTTTATTATGCTTTGATTATGAATTAAATGTCAAATTAACTGTAAAAATAGAAAGAAAGAAATCAAGAATGAAACATTAAATTAAGAAATAGTAGTCAATAATGAATATACAAGTAAAAGCTGTTCGTACATCCCACGTGATAACTCTAAGTTGTTTCTCCTGCCTTTCGATTTTTTTAAACATGGTATAATTATTTGATACCATATGACAAAGAGTTTTCTAAGATAAAAATACTGACCAATTGATCGTTTTAGTGATAAAAGCATTAATTATCAAACTAAATCATCATTGCCCCCAATAAAAAATATGTAAATGTCTTCTACGTGTCCATTGTCCAACTGCGATTGAGTTGCTTTTGTCTATTGATCCGGCGGCAGAAAAACGATATTATGATTCCTCGTACAATTCAAGTACTAAGGAAATTAATAGAATACCCAATAAATTTTCATCTTACCGCAATGCTAGAGTTTGACATCTGCATTTGTTTGATTGCTTCAGAAGTAAAAGATACGAACTCGAGTACTGAAAGAAAAAATATACTTTATCAACTACTGGTCAAGTCCATTTCGTTGATCTTTAATCTGTTAGCTAAGTTTAAAAAGAATAAAAAATAAGATAATTAGTATTTAAGGATGGGACATGCCTCACGGTTAAAAGAGCGATTACAAAGATACTTACAGATTATCTACTAACGAGGTGCTCACATTGACAGTGAGATTCAAACTCACGACCTTGTGTTATGAACTGTCTTCTTACCAATTAGATCAATCTTCGTTGTCGGTGCTATTGATTTCTTAACATATAAAAGATTGAATTCCGATTATGATATTTGCCGGTGGTGTGGAGTTGCACATGATTTATATTTTCATGCCATGTCATTTGAACTTAGAGGTAAATTAATTTTAATTATAAGTAATAAAATGGCACATGATCCAACTTTTCCTAACATAGTACGAACTTGGACGATAAAATAAACTGAATGCATAATAGTTCTGTCGAATTACTGGACGACCTTACTTAATTGGCACAACACTCGCATTAGTCCAATCCACTTTATAATACTAAGAAGAAACATCATAGCACTTAAGATAGTGGTGTCTTTAATATTAAAATAATTTTTCAAATATTTGTGATGCTTCTTTTAGAAATTATTGGATAGGGTCCACTCTTGCAGTATATACTAATACAATTCCAGTAGAAGTTGCCGCAGCACTCACGCAAAATAGGTCTTTGTCTAGAACTATAGGATTGTCTGCATGAAGATTTTGTAGTTCACTGCTTCTTTCTTTCTTTCTTTCTTTATCTGGTTTTCTTGAAGCTAATTAATGGGAAGGGAATTTGGGGCTGCTTCACTTCAAGAGGAAATGAGTGATCAAGACATGAATCCACATTTGCAAAGGCGCAAGGGTGGTCTCATAACCATGCCTTTCATTATAGGTACTTTGTTCTAAATGAAAAAGAAAAATATGGGGTTGGTTCCTTATTAAAACTTTATCATATTCTCTCATGCACTGTAAGATCATAAGCTTTCAAAGTTTTGTTGTAGTTAATTTGATTAATTGGTGATGAAAATGCATATCGCAGCTAATGAGGCACTAGCTAAGCTTGCTAGCGTTGGGCTTTTTCCAAACATGATATTGTATATGATAGGGGATTACAAGCTCCGAGTGGTGAAAGCAACCAAAATTATGTTCTTGTGGCTTGCTGCTACCAATTTCACTCCTGTGGCGGGTGCTTTAATTGCTGATTCTTGTTTGGGTCGCTTCCTTGCTATTGGTTTAGGTTCAATCCTCAGTTTCCTGGTACTATCTATTGTCCTTTCTAAATACCTATTATTTTAACTTTTTTCTTGTTGAATGTGGATAGTCATAGTCTTGATGTATTTGATATTTTAGATGTTTAATATCAGTACTTCTTTATTAATGTCACTTGGATAAATTCCAAGAGATGATTGAATTATAGATGCAATTTTCACTTCTTTGAAATTTCATTGTAAGCCAACAATCAACAAGCACATCGATTCTGAGCTAATCTTTAACCTTTTTCTATCCTAATCATTAACTTGGATCTAATCTCCTTGGTTAGTGGAATGAGTAAATCAATGCTTTAATATCTAAATTGTTTTTTTTTTGACAAATAATATCTAAATTGTAAGCATGATTCATATTAAATCCTGATTTTAAAAAATTAATAATTAGTTCTATATGAACACCTGATATAATTGGTATTTAAAAATTTTAATACTAATATAATGATGAATTTAATTTGTATATATATAATATCAGTGTAAAATATGTTATATACTATCAATCAATTATAAATTGACACATTATTTAAATTTTTTATTATTATTCTAAATACCTTAAAAGTCATACATATCATGGTTTGTGATTAATTAACAATATAAAAAACTTTACATTCTCAGTGCATAACAATTAACCTATACAATAATTTCTTAAATTTATGAATTAATATTAGTGTCACTTATAATTTCAAAGTCTAAGGTTTACTCGTTGGGATAATTTCACTTTTCTTAAAGTTCAAGTTGTTGGGAATTGTGTCTGGGGTATAGCTTTATATATTAGATTGGAATGGAACCAAGTTAAACTTTACCCATTAGCACTCCTCTATAAACCTATAATGTAGTCAAAGTGCACAAATTGATACATTATTAATAAACTAGCAAGTTCATAAAAAAATAGTACACTCTTGAATATAACATTTATTTAATAAAAAATAATTATATATTATTGACTTTGTAGTGCATGCATATTTAGTACACTAAATTTAAGGGTATAGTTGTGGGGTTTGTCCGTAGACAGACAAGCACAAACTCGGAGAAAGCTTCAACCCCAAATATCCCAGAGTCGCTCATATACAATATACTCCCTTCTGGTCCACAATATAAGAAATAAATGGCTCTTTTTTTTTTCAAAATATAAAAAACATGTATCAATTTTTATATATATTAAATGTTAATTTCTAATATTGCCCTTATTAATTACTGTTATTAATTATAGGCCATCAGAATATTAATTAAAATTAAAAGGAGTGTTTATGAAAATTTATTTGAGTATTAATTACAATTAACTCATTCCAATACATTTCCATGATCGGTGTGTTTTATGGTTTTGTTTCTTATATTGTGGACCGGAGGGAGTATTAAGCAAATATGTATTTATAAAAGAAAATGTTAATGTTAAATGATTTTATTTTTAGCTCAATTGGCACCTTTTCTAGTCTCTACATAAGACTGAGGTGTGATGGAAAACTCTTAGACGACAACTTTTAATTATGTGCGTTTAAATTTGTAGTTGACATGTTTAAAGATGTTCTTTAGAGATGTCTAAATTTTAATTATGGACCACATGACCTTTATACATGTGAACTGTTGATTTGAATAGTTATGGTTGAGAATTTATATCCAAGAATCACTTGGGACGTGATACACTGATACCTTTACTGGCTATTGCAAATCCGAAGTTAAAAAAAAGAGAAAACAGATTAGTAGTTTGTGAGAAATATTTAGAACAGATCATGTAAGAGAGCTGCTCAAAATTTAAGTCTACACTAGAAAACTGATATTCAAAAAATAGTTTAAGGTAAACTCAACCAATATTTGACGAGGAAGAATCTATTGGTGTTACATTTTTCTTAATCTTTTGAGCTACAGGGGATGGCACTGTTGTGGTTAACAGCCATGACACCACAGGCAAGGCCTCCACGTTGCAGCCACTCAACTGAACAATGCCAATCCGCAACAACACCCCAAATGGCTATCCTACTCTCTTGCTTTGCTCTCATATCCATTGGAGGTGGTGGCATCTCATGCTCCTTAGCATTTGGTGCAGATCAACTCAATAAAAAGACCAACCCCAACAATCACAGGGTCTTGGAGAGCTTCATCAGCTGGTACATTGCTTCTCAAGCTATTTCTGTCGTTTTTTCCCTGACAGGAATAATTTACATACAAGACCATTTTGGATGGAAAGTGGGTTTTGCTGTCCCAGCAGCTCTGATGTTCTTGTCCACTCTCTTGTTCTTCCTTGTCTCTCCACGTTATGTGAAGCAGAAACCACACAAAAGCATGCTCACTGGCTTTGCCAGAGTAATTGTTGTTGCCTATAAGAATAGAAAACTTTCATTTCCACCTAAGGATTCTGCTGGAAAGTATCACCATAACAAGGACTCAAACCTTGTTGCTCCAACTGATAAACTGAGGTTGAGTGCAATCTTTTCCCTATTATTTCTCTTGCGTTTGATGAAATAATAATCATTATAGAAATGTTCCATCTTCACTTGAATATTCACATATGAAACATTTGGTCATATTGATGAGTTAACAACTGGTTAACAATGTTTATTGTATGGTTAACTGACTAACAACATGTTTACTTAACAGAACACAATAAGCATTAACCATACGATAAATGCAAGTAACCATTAATTTACTCATCAGTAACCAAGTTTAACTTAGGTGTGGGTTCCAGGTAACAACCTTAATAATTAACTTCAGGTGATACTTTGTGTTTTAGGTTTCTGAATAAAGCTTGCATCATCAAAGACAGAGAACAAGCTATAGCATCTGATGGATCACCTTCAAATACATGGAGTCTTTGCACAATAGAGCAAGTAGAAGAACTAAAGGCCATTATTAAAGTTATTCCCCTTTGGTCTACAAGTATCATGGTGTCAGTTGGTGTTAGCCAAACCTCATTTTTCTTGCTCCAAGCTAAAACCATGAACAGACATATCACTTCAAACTTCCAAATTCCAGCAGGCTCTTTTAGTGTCTTCATGATGGTGGCAGTGTTTATCACTGCAGGTGTCTATGATCGTGTCATTCTCCCTCTAGCATCGAAAGTAAGAGGAAAGCCAGTTAGGATTTGTGCTAAAAAAAGAATAGGAATTGGGTTGTTTTTCACCTTTCTGGACTTTGTAGTTTCAGCAGTTGTTGAGACCACAAGGAGAAGGAAAGCAATTCAGGAGGGAAATATTGATAATCCTCAAGCAGTGTTGGACATGTCTGCAATGTGGCTTATCCCACATAATGTTTTGTGTGGTATAGCACAAGCATTCACAGCAATAGGCCATTCTGAGTTCTATTACACTGAGTTTCCGAGCAGTATGTCAAGCATTGCCGCGTCACTATTCAGCCTAGGTTCTGCTGTAGGAAACTTGGTAGCAACTCTTATATTCAGCACTGTGAATGACATTACTTCCAGAGAAGGAAAAGTGAGCTGGGTTTCAGATAATATTAACAAGGGTCACTATGACAAGTATT
This sequence comes from Sophora flavescens, assembly GCA_030762895.1. Lineage (NCBI taxonomy): Eukaryota > Viridiplantae > Streptophyta > Magnoliopsida > Fabales > Fabaceae > Sophora > Sophora flavescens. Next base: position 183,190,794 of record CM061066.1, read on the forward strand.
ATTGGCTTCTTACCATAATGGGTGCTGTTAATATAATATACTATTTAGTTTCCAGTTGGGCTTATGGACCTAGTGCTGAAGCTTCCTCAAAAAAGGAGGAAAGGTTAACTGAACGAGGGAATAGAGTTCATCATGAACAAGAAGAGGAAATGCAAGGCTCCAATGTGGGAAAATACTGAAATTTAATTAAAACCGTTTACTACACCAAAATGAGAGCCAGAATCAATTTGGATGGTAGCTTTTTTTGTACTTTTTTTTCCAGTTGTGGGAACTGCATCCTTGAATAAAATATATGTGCATGGACATGGTTAATTGCAATATAAGTTATAAGATGAACAAAATTGAACCATTTATCCTTTCTCACCTCTCCTTACCAAGCACTAGGATGACAAGTTGACAACTAAAACCTCTTTATTCCTTGCTAGTCTTAATTTTTATCTACATTTCTCTAAATTTTCACGACAGATATCACTGCATTCTTGCTTTTATAATTTATAATTTTATATCATATCCTGCAACATCTAGGTTGAAGTTGAGCATATGGACCAAGCAGTGATCAAGTGAAAAAATTGTCTCAAAGAATGAAAGGTTAATTGAGTTATGGAATGAGATCCAAGGAGGAAAAGGAGAAGCAAGAAGCAAGAAGCAAAGCTTTATTATAGAGGGCGAAATGTTGAATCCTAGGAATCGCCAGCTTGATGTGCTGACTTCCTTCAGATTGTCTATCAAGCAGAAAACATTCACAATGTAATGAGCCAAGCTCAATTTGAATCGCCATAATCTCTTTTCCATATGAGGACAACAATTTATGTATACATTTATCTTTGTTGCATAGTCCATTGCAATCTAATTAAAGCTTAGACTCCAGTCTAATTGACTCATATCTAAACTAGTAATTGCATTTTGTTGAAGAAAACCAATTACACCAATGTCCAAGACCCAGAAAGACTTGTGCTCTAGTCTCTAGAGCTTACTAGCTTGATAACGACTCGATTTAACATTAGTTGATGACATCCATTGCTTACCCATAGCAATTATTTCTCCATTGATTTTCTTCCTAATCTCCACAACCACAGAAGTCAGTTTTTCCTTCTTTCCCACAACCTTTGCCTCTATCTCAACCTCTTCCTGTCATTCAAATGTAACCCCATGTCATCATTGGAAGAAGAAAAAAGTCTTTGAAAAGGATATGAAACAAATTGGACAAACATGAATGTCTTTCCAAAAGCTTTTACTGGCCAAGAGATTCTTACATAAGCCTAAAACACTCAACTTATGTATATAGGTAACAAAATATTGACACATTACTAATTATGATCGTTAATTGTTATAGTTAACCATTATGTAATGATTTGTTAATATGTTTTTAGCCTTAATTAATTAAAGTATATTGACGTCTAAATACACCTTAACTCACAAACTCACTTTAGATGAACTTTATGCTACAGTTTGGTAACAAAATGCAGATATGAGCAAGTAAGGAAGAGAAAAACTACCTGAGCCTTAGCCGTTGAGTAGAATGAGATACTGAAATCAACAGAAACATTGAATTTGGGAGTAACGGAATGGACGGCCAAGCTGCCAATGATGTCAATTATGGTTGCGATTGCTCCTTGATGCCAATTTCCATTTTCATCCTGTAAAGCGAAACCAAAAAATAGATATTTTTATGTAGTCGAAAAAATGGTCAAAAAAGGAGGATTTTGGTACTAATAAGGGGTGAATGAGGGTTTTACTAATACGGTGTCGTGTATGGTGAAAGTACAAAGGAGGAAACCATTGTGGGGTTGGAGCAAGCGGATACCCTTTGCGGTAATGGCTTCGATCTCATGTTCAACTGCACCATCCGACAGTTTTCTTATCCTTTTGTCGATTCGTTGCAAAGACAAAGAGGGATCTTCCATCTCTCTTGTTATTGTGAAACATTCTCACATCACATGTGACGTTGTTGTTATAAATGGTCGATTCTATATCTTAGGAGTCATGGGGCTCAGCACATTACCATTTCCCCTCTCAGATATCGGGGTCAAACTCCAAACCCCGCAATCTCGGTGTTATGCGCAAAGCTCCCTCCATTGTGGACTCAATAATTGATTAATTTAAAAAAAGCAACCTGCTAATAAATGCTAATTCGGGTATTGTTTAAGAATCCAATAAATGTAAATGATATTTTTAATATTTTGAAAAATATTATGAGTATTGTTATTGGTTAATGAATTTAAATATAGAAATTTTTCATTCGAAATCATAACTTTTAAGAATTTGAATAAAACAATTTTCTATGTAAATTTTTTATGTTTAGTTCTTTAATCAATATCTTAGGGTACTGGTTGACATTTTCTAAATGTTATACTTAGGGTATAACATCGTATTGTTTTCATTATTTTTCTTGTTATCAAATATTTATACAGGAAACACTGAAAATAAACTAAACACGCCCTTAAATTTTAAACACAAAATTTCATTTCGTAGGTTCCTTAACGAGTACCCTTATGACACATATGTATAGAATGTGTTTGGGAAATATTATTTTTCCCCATTTCAGCTATTTTTTAGCTTAAAAGTTGTTTCATAAATAATCTATCATGTTTGGTTTTTTGCTTAAATTTATAAAAAAACTTTTTTAGGGAAAAAAATTGTTTTATGACATCTAGTTTTTTCTATCTTAAGATTGTTGTGATTTGATTATTTTTCATTCTCAAAACTCCCTTCCATGTTTGTCCCTACAAAACTAACTTTTAAACAAATATTATTAAATTATACAAATAACTTGGTACCATTTTTCGTAATTCATTATATAAAAGTAATTTTTTTGCACAACTCAAATGAAATAGATTATCTTAAAATAGCTTTTCAACAAACAAATTTAAACAAAAACAGATTCTGATTATAATCGATTATACAAAAATTAATTATCAATACAATCTTTTTTTATTTTAGTTTTTTCAATCACACTCTGAATGCGTTGGCCGAGTCCAAATTAGTTGATGGGCAAAGCCCAATCTGTCTTAAACGTGAGGTATCAGAAATACTCGTAACACAAACATCATCTTCAATATACTTTTTTTTTTTTTGTTATTTGTAAATTTTATATTCACAATAATTATAAAATGGACTTGAGTGATTTAAGGAGAGCATAAAGAAGCATCTTACTAATATTGCTCATCTTAGATAAACGATAATATCATTGACACCTCATGTTGTTTTATACTTTCTACAAACCAATCATAAATTTTTTATTTATAGAGTTATCATTAATTAATTAATAAAAATTATAAATAATTAATTAAAAGATGCAATAACCTCTTCCCAAATGTATTTAACTATTTATATTTGAACCTAGCACGGGAAAAGCCACAAAAGTTTTTTCTTTGGGATTTAATTAGTATCCACTGTCGTTATCAAGATTTTATATACTGTAAATAAATTATAAATTATAAATTATACATCATTAAAAATAATTTATTGTTATTATAATTATCTTAAAAATCATATTCGTAATGATTTGTGATTGGTTGGAGGTGTAATTTTTTTTTTTTTTTTGTTCTTTAAGCCCCCAATTTTCGAAGCCTCGTGATTTAGATATTAAAAGAAAGGATAAACAATATTTTTATTTATCATATTTTTTATTTCGATTTGTTCTTTTATCTTTAAAAAAAATTTCGTTTAGTTATCCAAGTCTTAAATGTTTGCCAATTTTACCCTCTATGTCATCTCTATTAGTAATACAAGGGCGGGGAATGGTCGTCGGTGCAAGAAGGTACGGACAAGGAGTAGCTCCTGGCAGGCTTCTAAGCGGAAGGACACATGAATGAACCAATTATACACCGGAATGAGATGGATCCTGAGACTGTGTAAGTATGAGACTATACAGTTGAGGATGACTTATATGAATTGATTGGTACTACCTATACTAACAAGATGCATCTTCTTTTCGGTAGCCCATCACTTAAGAACTCCACAGTTAAGCATGCTTGACTTGGAGCTCCGAGCGACCTCCTGAGAAGTTTTCTCAGGAAGCGTGTGAGTGAGGATAAAGCACGATGAAAAAATATGTGTTGGTCTGTAGGGACAGTCGTCAATCCATTAAGCAGCCAGTGATATTACAAATGGTATCCGAGCGACACCTCTCCATGTACGATGTGGTTTGGGGACGAACCAAGCGGAAGCTGGTGGGCATGTGATACCCAGGGCTGACGAGGGCGGGGAGTGGTCGTCGGTGCAAGAAGGCACGAACAAGGAGCGGTTCCTGGTGCTTCTAGGCGGAGGGACATATGAATGAACCGATTACACACAGGAATGAGAGGGATCCCGAGACTGTATGGGTATGAGACTATACAGTTGATGATGACTTATATGAATTGATTGATACTACCTATACTAACAAGATGCATCTTCTTTTCGGTAGCCCATCACTTAAGAACTCCACAGTTAAGCGTGCTTGACTTGGAGCAATTCTGAGTGACCTCCTGAGAAGTTTTCTTAGGAAGTGTGTGAGTGAGGACAAAGCACGATGAAAAAATCTGTGTTGGTCTGTAGGGACAGTCGTCAATCCATAAAGCAGCCAGTGATGTTACAAATGGTATCAGAGCGACACCTCTCCATGTACGGTGTGGTTTGGGGATGAACCAAGCGGAAGCTGGTGGGCATGTGATACCTAGGGCTGACGAGGGCGGGGAGTGGTCGTCGGTGCAAGAAGGTACGGACAAGGAGCGGCTCCCGGTGCTTCTAGGCGGAGGGACATATGAATGAACCGATTACACATAGGAATGAGAGGGATCCCGAGACTGTATGGGTATGAGACTGTACAGTTGATGATGACTTATATGAATTGATTGATACTACATATACTAACAAGATGCATCTTCTTTTCGGTAACACATCACTTAAGGGAAGTTTTCCCGGGAAGCGTGTGAGTGAGGACAAAACACGTTGAAAAAACCTACATTGGTTTGTGGGGACGGTCGTCAATCAATAAAGCAGTCAGGGATGTTGCAATCTTTAACTTTAGAATACATGACAGTTAACGCAATGATCGAGGCAACTGAGTTGGCACATCTTCCACATTGTCATGGTGAGGTGGAGCTTACGTGACCGTCTTCTTCCCAAAATGCTATTGTCACTCCATTGCCACCGCCAACCCAAATGTCCCCAAAACACAAGTGTTGTTTGCACCGTTTCTTGATATTTTTTCAATTATTTATAAAAACAGAAAATTTAAAAAAATATAACAAAGCAAACATACCCTTATAGTTGGATTGCAAACCCAAACCTTGGTTGGAGAAACTATTAAAAAAAAATGTAAGAAATTTTCACTTCTGTGTTAATCAAACTCAGTTTGGATTCTTAACTACTACTCTAATTATAATACCCTCAGATAATTAATTTCCGCCTCATTCTTTTCCATAGTTCATACCAATTCCATAATTATACATCACTACTCAAATAATATTCATTTTATCAAAACCATTTGAACAATAAAATATTTGAATATAAATTAGTTATTACAAACTCACTTTTAATCAAAACTAAGTTTATAGAACTCAATTTTATAAAGGGAATCTCAAACATACAAAAAAGGTGAAATTGCCAACTTCTTGGCATTATTTTGTTTTGTAAGAATTCAGATGCAAATAGAATTGTCACTGCTCCACTCCTGAAAGATATGTGTTTACTTGGACATGACTTGGTTTGAAGGAGGATTCTTCAATGTTTGATCACTTTGCTGTCTTGCACGCTGCTGTGAAAGAATACCATTCCATCCTGCAGACAGATCCCAGTTAAGATTACAATCCATTATGCAGCTTAATGTGTTGCTACTGCTATCATGACAACCTCTAGTCCCTTTTATTGATGAAGTGAATGTAAAAATTAATGAAAAAGTAAATATGAGGAGGAGCACAATTACCAAGAGCAGGGTCAAGTCCTCTAGATTTTAACTCTCTGAACTCCTGACAGAGGGAACAACATGGACAAAAGATGTGAGAGATCACATCACTATATGGAGCTTCAACCAAATTATATTTCTTCCTCAACTTTGTTCTGTACTTCGACCCCATAACCCATTGAGAGCACAAAGCGGGCATCATTAATAGGTAAATGAAGGTCCCGAGAGGACAACCTGAAATTATTGGAAATAAGCATTAGAGCATGTTTGAATTTAAATACCAAGGTCGTAATGCATGCTGAACTTTCATTGATATATTTAATGAATTATGATATTTGAACACAAATTGTGGACAACGTATATGACACCGTATATGTTTATCTTGTTGATATTATTTGATATTCCTGATATGATTTGATTTAGTTTCCTAGTTAGCATATACCGAGTGTAAATAGGTGATATTGTCAATCCCTAAAATCAAGGGATTTGTTTCTATAGCTTATAATCATATACGTCTATATATTCATGAAGCTGAGAGGGTTTTCTCTCAAGCTATTCAGCCATCTTAACATCTTAAGTTGGTATCAGAGCTAGGGTTCGATCAGGTCAAGAACCACCCTTTTTTTGGGCGACCACCACTGTTTTCCGGCAAACACCACTGTTTTCCGGCAAACTTTTTCGGCGACAGTCTCTGATCACTGAAGTAAGGTGACCAACCAACTCAGAAACGGCCGGCGAGTCACTTCGGTGAAGACCCATCACCGAACTCCGCTGCACGCGCCGCCCGTCTCCGCTGTTCTCCGAGCACGTGGGGTCCACGCGTTTCCTTCCAGGCCGCCGTTCGTTTTCCGACTTCTACCGGACCATTTTCCGGCATCTTCTGCCTCTGTTATGAGGGTCAAACGTCGATTCCGGTCAGTTTGGTTTTTCTCCCTTCATTATGTCCACTAATTCGTCTTCCGCTGCCACTTCTGAAAATGCGAAATCCGGTGCTGGTTCTGGGTCTACAGGGAAGGGTCTCATCTCTCTTGCCTTCTCTGGTAGTCCTACTATCACATCGGAAAAACTCAATGGTAAGAATTTTGAGGACTGGTATAATGCGGTTGAAGTTTGGTTTTTAGGTCAAGGTCTTTATGAGCATCTCATCAAGAAGGAAGCAAATATTGATGCAAAGATTCGTGATGAATGGAAAAGGGCAGATTATCAGTTGGTATCCCTTTTATGGCAATCCATTGATCCCAATTTGATGGCACACTTTCGCCCCTACAAAACTTGTTATGAAATATGGAAGAAAGCTCAGAATGTCTATTCCAATGACCTACAACGTCTCTATGCCTCGGTCCACAATTTGGCCACCCTTCAGATGACAGATCACGATCTTCCATCTTATTTGAACAAAGCACAGTCCGTCATTGATGACATTAAACGAATTATTACAGGTGACGATCTTGCAAAGGTACTAGCAAAGTTTGATAATATGTACATGGTCTTTGTTCTTCATGGTTTGCATAAGGACTTTGAATCTGTCCGGAACCAAGCTCTAACTAATACTAACATCCCCACGGTGGAGGAGCTCATTGATCGTCTTCTGCGAGTTCCGTCACCGGTGGAGACATCCGAGATTGGCTCCCAGACAGCTTCAGAGTCCTCAGCCTTTGTTTCTAATTCTGCAAACCGAGGAGGACGAGGCCGTGGACGTGGTGGAAGAGGTGGTCGTGGTAGAGGTGATCGTCCTCAGTGCTCTTATTGCAAGCGCGTACGTCATACCCAAGATAAGTGTTTCTCTTTGCATGGTTTCCCGGAAAAATCAGTCAATGTCACGCAGTCTGATCAGAAATTTGAGATTGGGTATGATAATCAGAAAAGTGGCAGTCAGAACAATTTTTCAGTTGATGAATACAAGGAGTACCTTCAGCTTAAGGCAGCCCAACAAGCCTCGTCTTCAGCAACTATAGCTCATACTGGTAATTCTACGGTTTGTTTCTCTCATTCATCTCCTGTTGGTTCCTGGATTTTGGATTCTGGTGCTTCTGACCATATAGCCGGTAATTCTTCTCTCTTTTCTACTTTATCCTCTACCAAAACACCACATCACATCACCCTTGCTAATGGCTCTAAGACACAAGCCACTGGTATTGGTCAAGCCTCATCTCTCCCTTCTCTGTCTTTAAATTCAATCTTATTTATACCTGGATGTCCCTTTAATTTAATTTCTATTAGTCAGCTTACTCGATCTCTTAATTGTTCCATAACCTTCACTTCTACTTCCTTTTCTATCCAAGACCGGAGTACGAGGAAGATGATTGGAGCAGGATCTGAGTCACGCGGTCTCTACTACTTACAACCTCCATCCTCCACAATATGTGCTGCCACAGAGTCGTCCATTCTTCTTCATCGTCGTTTAGGTCACCCGAGTTTGAATAAATTAAAGAAAATGGTCCCTTACCTCTCTACTCTACAGTCCTTGGAGTGTGAGGCATGTCAGCTTGGAAAACATGTTCGGGCATCCTTTCCAAGCAAGGTTACAGGTCGTGAAGAGTCTCCCTTTAGTCTTGTTCATTCTGATGTTTGGGGTCCTAGTCGTATTTCTTTTGTCTTAGGCTATAGGTATTTTGTTACTTTCATTGATGATTTTTCTCGTTGTACTTGGATATTTCTAATGAAAGCACATTCTAAGTTGTTTACTATCTTTCAAACATTTTGTGCTGAGATAAATAATCAATTTGGGCAAACTATTCGTATCCTACGTAGTGATAATGCCAAAGAGTATTTTTCTGCTCCTTTTAACGCTTTTATGGCATCTTATGGTATTGTTCATCAATCGAGTTGTCCTCATACACCTCAACAAAATGGTGTAGCTGAGCGCAAACATCACCATATCATTGAAACAACACGTACTCTCCTATTACATTCCAATGTTCCTGTAAAATTTTGGAGTGATGCTGTTCTCACTGTAGGTTATTTAATAAATCGAATGCCATCTTCTGTTCTCAATAACCAGGTTCCTCACTCTATTTTATATCCTCAAGCCCCACTTTATACTGTTCCTCCTCGTATTTTTGGCTCCACTTGTTTTGTCCACAATGTTGCTCCAGGTCTTGACAAACTTGCAGCTCGTGCCATTAAGTGTGTTTTTCTCGGTTATTCTCGAGTTCAAAAGGGTACAGGTGTTATTCTCCTTCAACAAATCGTACTTATATCTCCACTGATGTCACCTTCTTTGAGGATACACCGTACTTTGCCTCACAGGTCCTATCAGAGTCTGTTTCTCAAGTCTTGCCTATTCCAGTTTTTGACTCACCTGTCCTCAGTCCGCCTGTCCCATATATATCTGAGGATGGCCCCATGGCTCCTAAGTACCCCATAGAGCCATTTCGTCTCACCTATCACCGCCGTACTCGCCCTACGACTCTGGAGGCTACACCTGTTGTGGACACCAATGACTCACCTCCTGCTCCTCCGTCTTCATCGATTCCGGCCCAACCCGAGCCTACTGCTGATCTTCCCATTGCTCTTCGCAAAGGTACACATTCTTCCCGTAACCCTCATCCTATTTATAATTTTTTGAGTTATCATCGTTTATCATCCACCCATTGTGCCTTTGTATCTGCCTTGTCGTCCATTTCTAATCCTAAAACTGTTCAGGAAACTGTTCAGGAAGCACATATATCTGAGGATGGCCCCATGGCTCCTAAGTACCCCATAGAGCCATTTCGTCTCACCTATCACCGCCGTACTCGCCCTACGACTCTGGAGGCTACACCTGTTGTGGACACCAATGACTCACCTCCTGCTCCTCCGTCTTCATCGATTCCGGCCCAACCCGAGCCTACTGCTGATCTTCCCATTGCTCTTCGCAAAGGTACACATTCTTCCCGTAACCCTCATCCTATTTATAATTTTTTGAGTTATCATCGTTTATCATCCACCCATTGTGCCTTTGTATCTGCCTTGTCGTCCATTTCTAATCCTAAAACTGTTCAGGAAGCACTATCCCATCCAGGATGGCGACATGCTATGATTGATGAGATGACAGCCTTGGAATCTAACCATACTTGGGATCTTGTTCCCTCTCCTCCTGGGAAGTCTACTATTGGTTGTCGTTGGGTTTTTACTGTCAAAGTTGGTCCCGACAGGACAGTGGATCGCTCGAAGGCCCATCTTGTGGCCAAAGGATATACTCAGATTTATGGTCTTGACTATGGTGATACATTCTCTCTTATTGCTAAAATGGCCTCTGTTCGTCTCTTTTTATCCATGGCTGCTATCTCTTGTTGGCCTTTATATCAGTTGGACATCAAAAATGCCTTTTTACATGGTGAGTTGGAGGAGGAGATTTATATGGAGAAACCACCAGGGTTTATTGCTCACGGGGGGTCAGGTCTTGTTTGCAAACTTCAGAAATCATTGTATGGGTTGAAACAGTCACCTCGAGCTTGGTTTGGAAGGTTCAGTAAGGTCATACAACAATTTGGCATGATTCGTAGTGAGGTCGATCACTCTGTGTTCTATAGACATTCCCCATGTAAAAAGGTCATTTATCTTGTTGTCTATGTGGATGATATTGTAATTACAGGTGATGATCAGGAAGGGATTACTAGACTTAAGCAGCATTTGTTTCAGCATTTCCAAACCAAAGATTTGGGCAAGTTACGATACTTCCTTGGTATTGAGGTTGCCCAATCAAAAACAGGTATTTCAATTTGTCAAAGGAAATATGCACTTGATATTTTGGAAGAAACTGGGATGCTAAATTGTAAACCAGTGGATACTCCTATGGATCCAAATGTTAAACTTATGCCAAATCAGGGGGAGCCGTACTCAGATCCAGGCAGATACCGGAGATTGGTGGGAAAGTTGAATTATCTCACTATGACCAGACCAGATATAGCATTTGCTGTCAGTGTTGTAAGTCAGTTTCATAATTCCCCTTGTGACAGTCATTGGGATGCAGTTATTCGCATTTTGAGGTATATTAAAGGATCTCCCGGAAAAGGGACTAATATATGAGAATAGAGGTCAGATAGACATTGTTGCCTATACATATGCAGATTGGGCAGGATCTCCAAGTGATAGGAGGTCAACGTCTGGGTATTGTGTTTTCATTGGAGGTAACCTCATCTCTTGGAAGAGTAAGAAGCAGAGTGTAGTTGCAAGATCGAGTGCAGAAGCAGAATACAGAGCTATGGCTCTCACAACATGTGAACTTATATGGTTGAAACATCTACTCCAAGAGTTAAAGTTTTGCAAGATGGCTTCTATGCAGTTGATTTGTGATAATCAAGCAGCCTTACACATCGCCTCAAATCCTGTCTTTCATGAACGCACTAAGCATATAGAGATCGACTGCCATTTCATTCGAGACAAGATTCTTTCAAAGGAGATCACTACTTCATTTGTCAATTCTAGCGATCAACTTACAGATGTTTTCATCAAGTCTCTACGGGGTTCACGAATAAGTTACATATGTAACAAGCTTGGTGCTTATGACATCTATGCACCAGCTTGAGGGGGAGTGTTGATATTATTTGATATTCCTGATATGATTTGATTTAGTTTCCTAGTTAGCATATAAATAGGTGATATTGTCAATCCCTAAAATCAAGGGATTTGATTCTATAGCTTATAATCATATACGTCTATATAGTCATGAAGCTGAGAGGGTTTTCTCTCAAGCTATTCAGCCATCTTAACATCTTAAGTATCTCTATCTCTCACTTACTTTTTATCTTCTTTGTATACACGCTTCTCAGAAATACACCCAAAAAACAAAGGGGACACATAATGGTATCCCATTTTGATGTACAAAAATCATTACTCATATCTAATATGTTAGGGTACGGCATGGGGAACAACAGCAATAAATTTGATTTAAATGTGCAAACAGAAGAGGAAAATTGAAACAGGAAAGGAATACGTGGTCAGGGGTCCTTACTCAGTTCTCCACCATCCAACACTTCTGCTATCTGCCCAAACGTTACACAAGGTAAAAGTGCTGTCATAACAGCTGCCAACCAAAATAAAACAGGTATATATAATTAGATAAGACACTATATGTTTTTTATCAATGAAACAAAAATATGAATTTGGCAAGTAACAAGCTGTTGTTCTTAATTCTGAACAATTCAAGCAGGAGACAAATCATAAAATAGAAACAATAACCTCAAAATATAGAAAGATTTGTGACAGGAGTAGTGTTAAATACTTAAATCAGTTAATAAATGGTTAATTTCCATAACAATCAGTTTGGCAATCAATTAAATTCATATGCACTATAACCCCCCCTGGGCTATGGTAGTACTACCCTTGTGACAACAGTCCTGTGACAATCCCAGTGTTCAAGAATTATGCATGAATTTCAAATAGGTTTCATTCAGCTTTTGCAGAGCTAATTATAAATTTATAATCTGTTAAGCTGATTGCATCAAGCCTTAAATTTGCTCAATTAAGCATCAAGTCAACTCCAATTTTGACACAAAAGTCACTTTTGGAGGACTGAGCCGAAAGCCAATGAGGGTTTTCTCAACTACCATTATTTGAAACAGATAATCTATCCATATAACTAGTTCAAACTTCAAAGTAATTTAAGAACCAAAGGAATTAAAATAAAGCAAATATTACCATTTGTCTGATTCTCATGGCAGTCAAATAGTCCAGTACTCCATGGACTCCCAATCATATCTGCTTCATACCTTGGAGGAATTGGACCAACAGGTTCATTCTGTTGAATCTTCTGATCCTCAATGGTATGCATCTCTCCTTTTTCTTTAAAAGTTCTGATAAGCAGGCTAACAATGATAGAAGCCTAGAAGACTAGAACTGAACAGAATAGCAGAATGAGCTTGTTTTTCAAATAATGAACTTATCATGAAACTTCAGCTTTTGCTTATGTAGTTAATTATATAATTTAATATTTCACATTGAATATTGGAATGTGGAAGGCTAGGGGGATGTTGGACCATTTAAATTTAGCGAGTCAATGACAAGAAGCTTCGTATATCCATATCTGTTCACAAAAAAAAAAAGAACTTTAAAAATAAAAGTCAAAAGGAAATGCAGGTTTAGTTTTGATTCATCTCAACTCTACTGTAGGGGCGTTCTAAGGTGTGGACTGTGTGAAACTTCTCAAAAAGTCTTGTGGAAGGAATACAAGTTTAGGTGGTTATTGCTTCCGTTAAACCATGTTTTTAAGAAACCAAATTGATGGATTGATGTTACTAATTTAATATAGAAAAGAAGATGCCTTAAATTTAGGTGGCGTTTGAAAGAGCTTATTTAAGCTCCTTTTGACTTATCTGATGACATAAGCTCTTATGCAGTGTGTTTGTCTGAGCTTATAAAAATAACTTATGTCATCCCATAAGGAGTTTTTGACTTATTTTCATAAGTCACTGGGAGAAGCTTATGGAATTATCATAAGAGCTTATGCACTAAACACATTTTCCATGTTTTTCACTATTTGAATCCTCTCATGCCCCTTTCTTTCTTTTTCTTTCTTTAAGTGCTTATAACATAAGCTCTCATACAATAAGATCTTATGTGATAAACTCTTAATTAAGTTGTTTACCCAAACGCACCTATAGAATCATTCATGCAGATAAGTCTAACTGCTTTAGTTTATTCACTTCACACGATATGATATGGCTATGACTAAAATATATCTTAATGCCAGAAATCCTAATTGTAAAGTCTGGAATACGTCAGAGTGTAAGAATTAGGATAGACATCAAGCTATTAAATTTGCATGGAGGAAATTTAGAAAGTCAAATGGAAAGAGGAATCAGTAGTAGCTGGCATGTTTCCTTATAAGCGAGCCTGTATATGTGTCAATGCGTGGACGTGGAAAACTGGAGTTAAAATACTAGTACTACTAGACTTGGAATTTGGAAATTCAGCAGAGATAATAGCCGAAAAGTCTGACTCCAAAGTTCCGTACATGTACCGATTTTGTTACATACTTAAATCAAGTCACATATCAAAGCTATCATTCTCGGTGTTAATTAATACTCATCTCTACTCAATTATAAACAAAAAAAAAAATATCTATATTTTTTGGATTAAAATATAAACAAAAGCTAATCAATTTAATTTTATTTAATGTCAATATTCCAAAACTCAAGATAATCAATCAATCCAACCAATTCTCCTTTTACTTTTCTAAGAACATTACACGCTCCCGAAATAATTAAAGAGTAGGTTAAAATTATAACCCATTTTTTACATAAATCAATACAACTAAACTAAATTAACTAACTTCCCTAATAAACATGAAGTTAGTTAATTTTATTTATAATTGAATCATGAGGTAGTATTAATTAATAATTAATAATACTAGTATTACTCTACAACACAAAACGCTGCTAAAATTGTAACCTACTTGTGAACACAACATGTACCACATTAAAGTTCTCTTCAAGTTGCCTCCAAGGTCAAAACCATGACAGATTGGCCTCGCCATCTCCACTAGAAGGAAGTTATGCTTCCTTGCTAAGGAGGTAGTACGTGATATTTTCTTCTATTTTAAGGTCAATGGAACACCTCTAACAAGTTTCAGAGCCATGATGTCAATATTACTCTTTTGCCTATGCTTGTGCTTTGTTGTAAGTCCATGCTCCAGCGGTTTTTAAACAAAGGAAAATCCTCATTCAAAAACCTGAAAGGGCAGACTTGATCAAGAAATTCAACTTAAAGACGCAGATGCAAATCGTGCACTGTTTGAAAGGGCAATTAGTCAGAGTCTACCACCTAAAAAGATGAAGTTCTTATTTAAAAAAGTATCTTCAATATGAGAAAGTCCCAAGGTGATGAAGAACGAACTGAATCTGTGAAAAGGAAGGCAATGGAATATGTTGAGAGTACTCTGGCTTGAAGCATGATTCATCATTGCTCTAGTTTTGAAATGTTGAGCTTTGCTGTGCATGTTGGATATTTAGAGATATTTCAAAGTTTAATGTTTTATTTTTGTTGTGTAATTATCACACAACAAGTATAAAATAAATCTGGTTGGATTTTATTATTTAGTCAAATTATTTTTTTTTTGTGAAAATAATTTTATATTTTATTTGGTCCTACATATTTTGCTTGTTTTAATTTGATCCTATAAAAGAGGAACAATCAATACTAGTGAATAATTATTTTTTAACAGTTTTAAATAATAATAATTAAAAAAAATAGTACATTGCACGTTTTGTTTTTGCCCGTTCTGATCCTAATATTTTGCTAACAATTGCCAATTCAGATCCTAATATTTTGGATCAACTTTATTCATTTGAACGACAACTTTTTCTTCCTTCTTTATAAAGTTCGTAGTACAGCGTCAGAGAAGGAGAGTTTAGCTTGTTTTCAAAATAGAAGGAAGTTTAAGGAGACTGGTTGCTGTGTTCGTACTACATTGAAGACATCTTTGGGACAACAATCTCAAGGGTTTATTAAAAAAAACGCTCGCAGGAAAATAATGGAAAAGAGTCATTCTCGAGATTCCGGATTTTGAGATTAGCATGTTTTTCTTAGCTCACTTTGTTGGATCAGTTTTGTGAATCAAAGAATGCGGTGTTGTTGAAGGTAGTTAGAGGCAGGAGTTCTGCGGCATTTGCATTTGGGCGAGGGAGTAAAGTTCGTAGCAGCAGCGCAAGTTACTTAACAGAAATCAAAGCATCCACTGTTTGTGGACTTTACGTGAAGCACTGTACATGCGGTTTATCTTTTCTTTGAGGGATGCAGCCTTAGCCAATTGGAAGGATTTCTTGAAGCATCTTGCTAATTTGTGGGTTTAGTATGTCTGACAACGTAACCGTCGAGGAGCAACAAACACTAAGCAACAATGGCGCTTCTATTGTCCAACCCCCGCCGCCGCCGGCCATCAATTATGCAAAGCCATTTCCTGACATCTCCAAAATCGAAGTCTTTGGTGGCCAGAACTTTCGAAGGTGGCAGGAGCGTGTCTCTACCGTCCTTGACATGCATGGAGTAGCGTCTGCTCTAACCGATGCCAAGCCATCATCGGCCAATTCCAAACAGCTTGAGGAATGGACATATTATAATAAGGTATGTCGTCACACAATAATTAGTACATTATCTAATGAGTTGTTCGATGTTTATTGTTCCTACAAGGGTGCAAAGGAGATATGGAAAAGAGTCATTCTCGAGATTCTGGATTTTGAGATTAGCATGTTTTTCTTAGCTCACTTTGTTGGATCAGTTTTGTGAATCAAAGAATGCGGTGTTGTTGAAGGTAGTTAGAGGCAGGAGTTCTGCGGCATTTGCATTTGGGCGAGGGAGTAAAGTTCGTAGCAGCAGCGCAAGTTACTTAACAGAAATCAAAGCATCCACTGTTTGTGGACTTTACGTGAAGCACTGTACATGCGGTTTATCTTTTCTTTGAGGGATGCAGCCTTAGCCAATTGGAAGGATTTCTTGAAGCATCTTGCTAATTTGTGGGTTTAGTATGTCTGACAACGTAACCGTCGAGGAGCAACAAACACTAAGCAACAATGGCGCTTCTATTGTCCAACCCCCGCCGCCGCCGGCCATCAATTATGCAAAGCCATTTCCTGACATCTCCAAAATCGAAGTCTTTGGTGGCCAGAACTTTCGAAGGTGGCAGGAGCGTGTCTCTACTGTCCTTGACATGCATGGAGTAGCGTCTGCTCTAACCGATGCCAAGCCATCATCGGCCAATTCCAAACAGCTTGAGGAATGGACATATTATAATAAGGTATGTCGTCACACAATAATTAGTACATTATCTAATGAGTTGTTCGATGTTTATTGTTCCTACAAGGGTGCAAAGGAGATATGGGACTCAATGATATTGAAGTATACTGCTGAGGATGCCGGAAAGCAAAAATTTGTCATTGGAAATTACTACCACTGGGAAATGACTGAAGACAAGGACATCAAAGTTCAGATCAATGAATACCACAAGCTCTTGGAGGATTTGAAGTCGGAAAACATCAACCTACAAGATGAGTTTGTAGCTGGCCTTCTGATCGAAAAGATGCCTCCTTCATGGAAGGATTACAAGCAACAACTGAAGCACAAACACAAGCAACTCTCTCTGTCAGAACTGATCACTCATATAATAATTGAAGATACCAACAGGAAAGAGTGTCAGGCTGCAAGGGCAAAGGCACTAGCTGCTCGTGCAAACATCATTCAGAATCAATCTCAGAAGAAAAGGTACGACAATAAACCTGTCACAATTATAATAATAGAAATTCTAATATCCCTCGTGCAATTAACCCCAACTTCAAAAAGAAAGGCATGTGCTATGTTTGTGGTAAGCCAGGTCATCATGCACCGCAATGCCGACATAGAATGAGAGGCGACAATCCTCCTAAGCCTAAGGCCAATTTGGTTGAGGGTGAAGGAGATGATATTATTGCTGCGGTTGTTTCTCAAGTCAATATGGTGACCAATGTGAACAAATGGGTGGTAGACTCTGGGGCTACCAGACACATTTGTGCGAGCAAAGATGCCTTCACCTCTTACACTGCTGTCGAGGATGGAGATGAACTGGTTTATCTCGGTGATTCTCGAACCGATGCGGTCTCGGGAAAAGGGAAAGTATTGCTAAAGCTTACATCGGGAAAGACTTTGGCTCTTAATGAGGTGTTGCACGTGCCTAGCATAAGGGCAAATTTAATTTCTGTGGCCCTATTGAGAAAGTTTGGGGTTAAGGTTTCGTTTGAATCCGGAAAAATTGTAATGACAAAGAATAATGTCTTTGTGGGGAAGGGATATTGTGACCAAGGACTCTTTGTACTCAATGTTGCTGAAATTCTTAATAATAATGCATCTTCTTCTGCGTATTTGATTGACTCGTATGATATGTGGCATGCTAGACTAGGACATACTAATTCTTCATATGTTTATAAATTGCAGCGTCTTGGTATGATTACTTTAAGTAATAAACAACTTGGTAAATGTGATGTATGTGTTGAATCAAAATTAACTAAGAAAGCTTGTCCCCCGGTGCATCGTGAAACTGAATTACTTAATTTAATTCATACCGACCTAGGAGATTTAAAACAAACAATGACTAGATGAGGTAAAAAATATTATGTCACCTTTATAGATGATTTTTCTAGATATGCTAAAGTTTATTTGATTAGAAATAAAGATGAAGCATTTGACATATTTCTTTTATATAAAGTCAAGTAGAAAACCAACTAAATAGAAAAATTAAAAGGGTTAGATCTGATAGGGGCGGAGAATATATTTTATTTAATGAATTTTGTGAAAAGGAAGGCATAATACATGAGGTGACTCCCCCATATTCACCCGAATCTAATGGTATAGCTGAAAGAAAAAATAGGACATTAAAAGAAATGATGAATGCTATGCTTGTTAGTTCTTCCGCACCTGATAACCTTTGGGGTGAAGCTATTTTAACTGCATGTTTTTTACAAAATAGAATACCTCATAAGAAAACCGGTAAATCGCCGTATGAGTTATGGAAAGGTTATAAGCCTAATTTGAAATATTTGAAAGTGTGGGGGTGCCTAGCTAAGGTTATGGTTCCTGAGCCGAAGAAAAGGAAAATAGGTTCTAAAACTTCTGATTGTATGTTTATTGGATATCTTTGAACGTAGTGCTGCATATAGATTTCTTGTTTTGAGAAGTAGTGTACTTGATCGTAACACTATTGTTGAGACTAAAAATGCTGAATTTTTAGAACATATATTTCCTTTGAGATCTGTAAATATTTCTATAGAATAATTCTATTGAAAATATTTCTTCTGAGAATAATTGTGAAAACTTATATGAGGACTTGAGAAGGAGCAAAAGACAGAGAAAAGAGACATCGTTTGGAAATGATTTTTACACTTACCTTGTTGAAAATGATCCTTTGAGTTTTTCTAAAGCAATTTCAACTTCTGATGCCCCCTTTTGGAAAGAAGCTATTAAAAATGAAATTGATTCAATTTTGAAGTGCAACACTTGGATTTTAGTTGATTCACCCCCGGGAGCAAAACCTATTGGTTGCAAATGGATTTTTAAAAGGAAATTTTTTCCCGATGGTTCAATTGAAAAATATAAAGCTAGGTTGGTAGCAAAAGGTTTTACGCAAAAACAAAATATTGATTATTTTGATACATTTGCTCCTGTGACCAGAATTTCTTCAATTCGAATTTTGATAGCCTTGGCTTCAATTTACAAACTTGTTATTCACCAAATGGATGTGAAAACTGCCTTCTTAAATGGTGATTTGGAAGAAGAAATTTATATGACACAACCTGAAGGATGTGTTACTCCTGGTCAAGAAAATAAAGTGTGCAAACTTCTCAAATCCTTATATGGTTTAAAACAAGCACCAAAGCAATGGCATGAAAAATTTAATCAAACATTGATTAACGATGGTTTTTCTCCTGTTGAGGTTGATAAATGTGTGTACACCAAAATATTAAATGGGGAATGTGTTATTATCTGCTTATATGTAGATGACATGCTTATCTTTGGTACTTGTGATGATGTAGTGATTAGAACACAATATTTTCTTGCATCAAAATTTGATATGAAAGACATGGGTGAAGCAAGTGTAATATTGGGAGTTAGAATCATTAGGAAGGGTGATAGCATAATGCTATCCCAAGGACACTATGTTGAGAAACTTCTTAGGAAGTTTGGTCACTATGACTCAAAGCCAGTGAGTACCCCTTATGATGCTAACTCTCATTTGAAGAAAAATAAAGGTGATCCTGTTAATCAGTCTCAGTATGCCCAAATTCTTGGGAGCTTGCTACATTTGATGAATTTTTCGCGACCGACATTGCATATGCGATAGGGCGATTGAGTAGATATACTCAAAGTCCTAGTCGGAGATCACTTGGGAGGCACTTGCTAGACTCATGAGATATTTGAGAGGTACCATGAACTATGGTATTATATATAGTGGATTTCCCCTTTGTACTAGAAGAATACAGTGATGCTAAGCTGGATATCTCGATTCGAGATGAGACAAAATCCACTAGTGGTTATGTATTCACACTTGGTGGTGGTGCGGTTACTTGGAGATCAGCCAAACAAACAATAATTGCTAGATCTACTATGGAGTCGAGTTTGTAGCTCTGGGAGTTGGCTGGTAGTGAAGCTGAGTGGTTGAGAAACTTCTTGGCAAATATTCCTTTAGGAATTAAACCAACCCCATCAGTGTCGATGCATTTGATTGTCAATCGGCAATAGCCGTTGCAAAAAATAAGACCTTCAATGGCAAAAATAGACATATACAATTGAGACATAATGTGGTAAAGCAATTGCTAAAAGATGGAATAATATCGATCGATTATGTGAAGTCAGAGGTGAACTTGGCGAGATCCTCTAACAAAGCCCCCGGGAAGAAAATCAATATGTGATACATCGAGGGGACTGGGAATTAAGCCAATTGAAATTAACGAGTGATGGGAACCCAACCTTTGTGATTGGAGATCCCATGAAGAAGGTTCAATGGGTAAGAACAAGTCACTTGTTAGTTCTGCTAGCACACAAAACTAATTTTGTTTTGTGTCCCTTTCCTGTGGTGTAATTGAGAAAGTGCTAGATTCTGCATTATTGAGAGGATAAGTTTGTAAAGCTTTTAATGATTTTCATATCCCTTATGGGTGGTGTATGATTTGCAGCATGCACTTGATGAAATCACCTATATGAGTGTCAAGTGGGGCCGCTTGCATGAGATCATGGCAAAATCTCTAGAGCACTCATGAATACCGGGCGCGCGCATTGCCTATTAGCGCAAAACGACGTAACAGCAAGAATTGTGGGGGTGTAGTGTGATTGATAGACCTCTAACACATATTAAGTGTCTTGGGTTCCATAGCTTGCTACACCAATTCACTGTGTGTTAAGTTTATCAGTCTAGGTCTGGTTCCATAGCTTGCTATACAGATCCGATGCACTACAATCAAGATGCTAACCCAGGAAATTTTTTTCTTTTGAAGTCTGTAAGTGTTTTCTTTAAACTTTTGAAATATGTGGGGGATTGTTGGATATTTAGAGATATTTCAAAGTTTAATGTTTTATTTTTATTGTGTAATTATCACACAACAAGTATAAAATAAATCTGATTGGATTTTATTATTTAGTCAAATTAATTTTTTTTTGTGAAAATAATTTTATATTTTATTTGGTCTTACATATTTTGCTTATTTTAATTTGATCCTATAAAAGAGAAACAATCTATACTAGTGAATGATTATTTTTTAACAGTTTTAAATAATAAAAAAAAAATAGTACATTGCACGTTTTGTTTTTGCCCGTTCTGATCCTAATATTTTGCTAACAATTGCTAATTCAGATCCTAATATTTTGGATCAACTTTATTCATTTGAACGGCAACTTTTTCTTCCTTCTTTATAAAGTTCGTAGTACAGCGTCAGAGAAGGAGAGTTTTGCTTGTTTTCAAAATAGAAGAAAGTTTAAGTTCAGACGAGATAAAAACAATTATTGCTTCTCTTCTTTTAATACTTTTTCATCTATTTTTTTTTTCCTGGGTTACATTTTATGTTTATCATTTTTTTCTTGACTGTTCTGTTACCTCGGTTTAATTAATCGGGAGGGGCCTGTTGTATCCTGGGGGGTTTGCGCACCATGCGGATAAATCCTTGAGGACAGTGTGTATTCACACGCCTCAGGTTATTGAGATTTGTTCGTATGTTCGTGACTGATTGCTGTGTTCGTACTACATTGAAGACATCTTTGGGACAACAGTGGATGGAGTGGATCCAAAGTCAGTGGTAACTAGCCAGTATAGATCTTTCTAAATCTCCGGAAAACAGGTTGGATGCCTCTATAATTGGGATGTCTGCAATCTTATGGGTTAAAACCACCTTCCAGATCCATCCCCAAAGTGCCTTAAAACCACCACACCTCCCACCCTTTCAACTGAATGAGATTGTTACCAGCTTTGAAGTCTTTGAGATCACACGTATTGTCTGCATAAGAGGGAGATATTGAAAGTGGTTGATAATGTATCTGATATTTCGAGATAAAATGGTTGACAATAAAGGGTTTTTTTTTTATAGATGAAAATCCAGGAATTAAGACTGATACTTACGGAATCAAATGCAACAAAATCAACATCTTAAGGAACATAAAATCAATTTTTGGATACTCACGGAAACAAATTTCCGTAACAGAAAAAAAGTTCTGTAACAGAAAAAAGAGAGCAAAGGAAGGAACCTCTGTCTCGCCGCTCGCCGCTCGCCGCCTCCTTGCTGCTCCCTCCTTGATCCCATCTTCCTGCTCGCAGGTGTACCTCGCGTGCTGGCAGTTGCGTCTAGCGGTGAGAAGAAAGGAAGATGGGAATAAAAATGATGGGTTAAAGAAAACCCAGACATGTGTGTGGCGGTGGGTTTGGGAAGAGGAGGTGGGGGGGAAGGGCCCAGGTGGTCCAGAGAGAGAAAGATGAAAAGTTTGGGACTGCGTCTACAGATTGTACGCAGTGGATAAGTGAGTTAGGTGTAAAACTGATAAAACATAAAAAAATCTATAAATTGAGAGGTGGAAACCTCCAAAAGAGAGGTGGGAATATCAAGTTCTTTGGTTTTATCAGTCTCGGTTATTCGTCAACTCATTTGTTAAATGTTAGGCTTAATTGTACTTTTGGTCCCTCAACTTTTTCAATTGTGCGATTTTAGTCCCTTAAAAATTTTATTTGCACATTTCATCCCTCAACTTTTTCAATTGTGCGATTTTAGTCCCTTAAAAATTTTATTTGCACATTTCATCCCTCAACTTTTTCAATTGTGTGATTTTGGTCCCTCAAAAATTTAAGTGCATATTTAGTCCTCTAATTTGTCGAATTGTGCAAAATTAGTCCTTCCGTCCATGAATAGTCAATGTGCAATTAAATTTTTGAGGGACCAAAATCGCACAATTTTAAAAGTTAAGGGATGAAATGTGCAATTAAATTTTTTGAGGGACCAAAATCGCACAATTGATAAAATTGAGGGATCAAAAATGCAAATAAAATTTTGAGGGACCAAAATCACACAATTGAACAAGTTGAAGGATCAAAAGTACAATTAAGCCTAAATGTTATGCCTCATTGGGCTTATACGTTTGAAATGTAATGTCCTGATAGTGAATAGAAAAAGAAAAATAAAAAACCTGAAACAAGAATCACTGCCAAATAATAGAAGTCGTACTTGTTACGTAGACTTCTTTATTTTGGTTTTTCTGTATTACAACAGAAATCGTACAAACCAAATACGATTTCTATTATTTTATAATAAAAATTAAAAAATGAAGTCGTACACATTATATACGATTTCAAAGTCGTACACTGTATATACGACTTTGAAGTCGTATATACAGTGTACGACTTACCTTAATCAGGTAAAATATTTTTAACTTATACCATTTTGATAATTTTCAAAACAAATTACACTACCCGAGGTCAAAAAGCCGACGAGTGATCTACCACATGAAAGAAATTTTAATTGTATAGACGTATAGTCCATGGGGTAAAGCAGTATGATTTGCCCGGTTTAGTCGGTACATGCAATAATAGTATTGATCACAATTGGCCTAAACAACTTGTTCAAAAATTTTGCCATTCAATTAATCTGAGTTTTATATAATATGATATTGATTTATGCTAGTTTACATGAAATATGCTAACAAGAACTGCCATAAATCACTTCTATCGGATTACATTTTCCCTGAAGTATCAGTGATGATCATATGCTCTCTAATCTCAGTGAAAAATAAAACGCCAAAACTTGCAAAGGACTCTCAACGGACGAAGTTATGGCCATACCGCATCCATCTGTGATCTGTCCCCTTTAGTTCATTTAGGTATCTTCTTGTGAAAGAAGTGCAATCTCAATTTCCTGGAGTGACTTCCCTTTTGTTTCGAGGACATTTTTCTTCACAAAAAACACAGCCATTACACAAAATGAACCAAAAATAGTATACAGGAGTTGTGCTCCAATTTGCTCCAGCAAGCGCAAAAATAATAGACCAACGAAGAAGTTTATCACCTGTTAAAGAAGTGTATAAGCAATCTCAACGAACTTTCATAACATTAGGCAAGGAAATGGGCTGTGGATAAAAGAGAGCAATTTAGGAAATAAAATGAAACTCATGAAATTCAGAAGGCCAAAACTTATTTCATACATGCATATTGCTTTCAATCAGCAAGCAGTTCTAACTAGATCATATACTTGTAAATTGTACTGACCTAAAGTATAAGGCCGGATCGACCGAGCTTACTGTAAATGGGCCTTGACCCAAACTCCTCCAAAGCCGAGGACTTGTTAATACACTTGTTAGCCGAGGATAAATACTCGGACCTATCCCATCATAGACCGCGGATGAAGACATCTCGGTCCCGTGCAATCCAGTCACAACTGACTTGGCCAAACATCTTACTTGATTATCCAAATATCTCTCCGTATAACTCGGAGCCTTATCCTTATCTAGTTATCATAATAACATAATCTTATCAGGATATCTAAAGATAGATGCGATCTCAATAACAGTCCAACTAAAACTGTTATACCTAAAAATCTCTATAAATAGGGGATCAACCCCCTCACTTAGAACTACGTTGCTTTGATTCCTACTTGGGATACGTAGGAGCAGAATATCAATTCTGTCAAGTTATTCCATAAATACTCCCACGGAGTTTCACCGGACGAGTATCTCTTGCTTGAGATATTTGGACGGAACATTGGCGCCGTCTGTGGATTGTTAACAGAGTTGGGATTCATTCAAGAGAAGAGTGTTTTGCATAGCGATAGTCGAGTGCAATACATCTGGCAAAGAATTTGGCATTCCATTCCAGAACAAAGCACATTGATCTCCATTACCACTTCATCAGGTCTCTACTTGAGAATGAGGTGCTAACATTGAAGAAGATTCAGGGAACTAAGAATCTAGCAGATATGTTAACAAAAGTGGTAACTATCGACAAACTGAAGTTGTGCTCAACTTCAGTTGGCTTGCTCGAGTAACAGACCAGAGAAGGCTGCTGTATTGATCGAGGTGTGAAGACAGATTGAAATCAGTCTTCAAGTGGGAGATTGTTAGTCAAACTCACACATTAAATGCAAAGAGAATTTTGGTTGGCAATGAAAACAAAGCAGCAAACGGTGCTGCTATTGTTGAAAAAGAAAGGCAGCTATACTGCTTTTGTTGAAAAATTTGAGAGAAGCCAACCATAAAATGGTTGGCAATAAATAGAGGAAGGACATCCATCCCTATAAATAGAAGTCATCAGCCGAAGGAAATTGCATCCAACACCAAGTGAGCATTCCGAGTCAGAGAGAAAATATAACCTTAGAGAGAAAAAAGCTTTAGTGAGAGAGGATCTGTGAGGAAAAGTTTTGGGTGTAATTGGGCTGTGGGTTGTGAGAGATTGTGAGTGTTTGTAAACACTTTGTATATTTCCCTTTTCAATAAAATATCTGCAGAAGCTCGGAGACGTAGGCAAAATTGGCCGAACTCCGTTATTAAATTTGTGTCATTATTCCGTATTTATTTCGCTTTCACAGACTTGATGATGGGAAATTTAGCATAATTTCCTAACAGTGAGGGGAAGTTTGTATTAAAACACCGATATAATCAAATATTTACCAGCATTGTCCTAGGTCAACATGGTAAAAGACTACACAATAAGAACAAACATTTAAGCAGATTTCAAGTTAATAGATTCTCCAAGTGAGTTAATCACTTCGAACAAATTAAGAAAGTGAATGATCTCGAAAGTCATTAAACAAATGCAGAAGAAAATTACCCAATGCAGAGACAGACAAATTGACATTGCCTTTGCTCTAATCTTGCCAGGTAAAATTTCAGACATGAGGAGACCAGGAACAGGACCAGCGCCAAGAGCGAATGTTAGGACAAACCTGCATTATCCATTCCACATTTAGCAACACTTATCATGAAAAATGAGATCTCGAGTCTGTAGAAATATGGCCAGTAAATTTGCATAACAAAAGAAGGAATGAGCTATTTCAGATCCTTATGCTCTGTGTCCAACAAACTAGGCAACTATCCTTTTAGGAAATAAAGAATCAAAACACATGTTTTGGTAATATTAATGAAAAGCTACATTAGATTTATTGGCCCGTGCTTCTGCAGCTGGAATGAGATTGAAAGACGTGCTTGTACTTGGACAAAAGAAAGATTGAATTCTGTTTTAACCACTTTTTAATATATACATATAATTGTACATCTCATGCAAGTTACACTCGCTAAGTATGAGCTTTCAAAAACCATTGACTGAAAAAGAAATTTTATGTATTAGAAGTAATTTTCTTAAAAATCCTTTCTTCCCCCCCTTTCCATATAATAATTCTTGTTTTCAGTTTTGCCCCTTCCCATGCAAGTTGAAGCTTTCTGACCACTCACAGTAACATCCCACCAACAGATAGATACATTGCTCCAGATCCAGATGCAAAAGAACTTGCAGCAATTACTTGCAGGCCCATTGATACAGCCTAAACACATAAAATAAGTGAAGGTCAGATAATTTTTTCTTACTAGCCAACTTATGAAAATTTAATAGAAACTGTAATGATTGGAAATGGATCAAATTCTTAAACAGTATCATAGAGAAGTTTCTTTTATTAAAATGGCATAGATTTCTTCGCTGATGATTTTGTGAAAACATATAATAGGAGATTTCTGAAATATAGTCACACACACCATGAGGGGGGAGCTATCTAAAAGTGAAAATAAGTAGAATATGAAGAGGTCGAAAATGGCGATGTATTTTTGGGCATGATATAAGTTTAGATACATGGCCATTTACCCCCTCCCATCTCCTACAAAGCACTCAAAAAATGCCATATTATTCAACCAAGCAAAGCTCCGCTTGACTCCAGGTGCAATATCATATTTTTGAATTGTTGATGAATGGATGAATAGCAGTGTAGTTTAGTTTGAATTTTGTACCAAAATTTCTGATGAAATATTATTTAAGCAGTATTCAAGTTTAAAAAAGATTAATTCAGCCAAGCTATTATTTTCATTTCATTTTCTTACCATTCCCGAAAAGCTTCCCAGGAGAAGCACTTTCCTTCCAAGTTTATCCATTAGAATCATTGCAAGAACTGACCCTGAAGTGGCATAAAAAACAAGTTGAGAGAAATACACAGAAATTATCCAAAAAAGAAAAAAAAATATATTACCGAATGAAATTTGGGACTAGAGCAAGAACATACCCAATAAATTGCAAATTCCTACACATGTGTTTCCAAGATCTGATGGTACACCAAAGCTTTTAAAGACAGCAGAAGAGAAATAGAAAACGGCATTTATGCCAGATAGCTGCTGTAAAGCAAAAAGCGCAGATCCAATGAATATCACTGCAAAATGCATTTAGTAATTAAGCAATCATCTATAAGAACAACTATATAAGTTGTCCAAACAAAACTTCTGAGAAAATTATGCTATGATTAAGCAATCATCTACAAGATACAAGTATATAGCGTTCTATGACCAAACTATTTATATACCTCTGAAATAGCGGCCAAAGAGTAACTCTGAGAGTTTTCCTGTATTGGACTCATCACCTTTGTCAGATTTTGACAGTTCAGCCATTGCAGGTTTCACATGTATCCCTCCCAAGAGCTTTTCAAATGCTGCTTCAGCTTCAATGCTTCTTCCTCTCTGAACAAAGTCAGAATTATAAGTGCATGTAATAACCTAAATAAAATTTAAAAAAATATTATGACCCTTGGAAGCCTTCTTAAAATTAAATTGTTCAATAATAGGTTAAAATGGACATCAGGAAGGATTTATTTATTTACTTATTTTGGCAAGGAGGTTAACCACTATGAGAGGGCAACTCAGAAATCTAGGAAAGAGATATCAGTCGTGATGGAAAAGGAGAATTGATTTCTTTTTGTAGCAAAGGTAGAAACATGATCAATCACAACCCAACTAGTAATAGAGCCTTCCTATAACACCACATCAGCAAAATAGTATCTGAAGCCAGATAGAAGAAACAGCACTTCTAACAGCCCTCTTAAGAATCAAGTTTAACCCACGAAAATCAAGTTTAACCTATATATGATCTCCCTCCCTCCCTATATATGATCAAAATTTTCCTAGCATTTCATTCCACTCCATCAGTTAGCTTCCAAAAAAGATTGAAAATTTTAGAAAACAAATACATTGAAGTTTACCAAGTTTAGTTAATACTTGAAAGTTATTTATTATGGAGTAGATAACCTTAAAAAGCCAATGAGGACTCTCTGCACAGAACTCCATGAAAAGGGCAAGTAATGCAGCAGGAATGGTGGATATCCAGAAACAAATCCGCCACCTGCGGACAAAATTTCCACAGAACATACAAAATTTCAAAAAAAAAGAAAAAAGAAAAAAAAAAGAGGCAAATAAAGAAACTGTGACAATCGGAATTGATAGATAACTCTACAGTAAATATACGTCCATGAACTTCACTAAGCCTTATTTTAACATTCCATACCAACCCACTATTTCCTTGGCCGGCAGTCCAATAAAGAGAGCACTCATAAGTCCAAGACATGTTGCAATCTGAGTTAGGCTCCCAAATGTACCCCTTACCGCTGGAGGTGAGACCTATAAATGCAAATGGTTTTTTTACAAGTTCTTTTGAAAACTGAAAAGAACACTTTTGACTAATAATATGATCTCATACTATACAGAAAGATAACATCGATGCTATCATCTAATATACCTCAGCCACATAAAGAGATGCAATAGGTGGGCCAAGTCCCATTCCAGTGCCAACAAATAACCTTCCCAAAAGCATGCCCCACAGACTTTTCGCTGTTGCACTGTAAAAGTTGTAATTTGGAAATAATAAGTTTATAGCTTTATCTGCAGTGTTATAAACAAAAGCATTTTGGAGCAGGAAGACATTAATCTGAAAACAAATAGCAGGAAAACATATAAAAAATAAAAAAATCTATTATTTTATCATTACAACTTTTTTCCTCTTCTATCATGGACTTTCCCTCTTTTTATATTTTTATTTTGTCTGCTGTTTTACGTAGAAAAAATTGTTGGGATAAATTCTTGGACTAGGAAGGCATTAATTTGAAAACAATTAACAAGAGAGCATGAACAATATAAATATAAAAAAGGTACTTTCCAAAGTCCATTGGTATCATGATGATTTAGTTGTAAAATAATTTTCTGGATTGTTTTTACTTTTCCCTATTCAGATCTCAGTTCCATTTACAAATTCCATCTATCAAAAGTGTTAGGTATATAAAATCATATGGGTTTCATTACCTAATAAGTAATAACTCAGGCTTTTGGGAGATATGGTTCTTAACATGGTATCAAAGTGATCTAGAGTTCGATCCTTGCTGCCTCCATTCTTCTAACAAAAAGTTAAATTTTAGCACAAGGTACGGGGGCCTATGAATTGCCCATGCTCTGAACCCAAAGGGCACTTGAGTGAGGGGCATATTAGATATATAAAATCATTCATGTGCCTTCACCCATAGATTGAATTGTGGCGCTTTTGGCGTAGTGGTAACAAGTTGTATCAAAGCCAAGATCACAAGTTCAATTCCCAGAAAAACATGGACTGTTGACAGGGGCTGGGAAGGAGATTGTTGTTTGTAGGCCAACATTGTGTCTTGGCAAGGCCGGGTATGTTAGAATCAGACCGAGCTAGAGGTTCTATTGCCAGAAAAGCACAAACTAACCTTTATAGCTTTTGGTCTGTTGGACTAGTGGTAAGCACTGAATCCCACATCATGGATAGAAAAATAATAAATGGATGTAAGTAATTCATGAGTAAACATAAAAGAGAATATATTAAACCAATTTGTCATGAAACAAAATCAAGATGATCAAATGTTTAATTTTCTGACAATGGCAGGAAATCAAAGTAGTTAACCCAATTAGAACAAATTTAACCTCCTCCCAAGGAGAAACATGCTGCAGGTTGAGTACATAGCTTTTGCACTTTGTAGTCATAAAATTTACATCTAAATACATAAGATAACAAGGTAATACAAAAATAAAACAGAGGAATAAATTTGTGACTTTTGCAACTTATACCTCATTGATGCCCCAATGATCATAGGCAAAGCACACAACTGGAAACCCCTTCTACGCCCGACCCCATCTGCAATCCACCCGCAAAACAAAGATCCAACAAAAGCACCTCCAAGGCATGTACTTACTACAAGACCTTCATCAACATAAAAATAAAAGAATTTGAGAAATTTCTAGACAAAAAACATGATAAACAGATTTATTGTCAATCAGATGAAGCACCTTCAGCCATGGTAGTCCCTCTAAAGCCGAGGTCTTTGGAAATGCTTTCTAAGGTTTCATTGACTACTCTGCATTAGCAATGGCAATGAGGAAATGGATAATTTCTTAGTGACACGAGAAGAACGAATCTGGATCAAGCTTCACATTAGAAGGACATACCCAAGATGGTAACCAAATAAGAATGAAGAAAGGGAAGCCACTAGTACATGCCGCAAAGAGCGCCGCCAAGAAGGTTTGCTATTCAGTAAACGTACTGAAGCCATGAGGAATGAAATTCTTCTGTTAGTGACATTATCAAAAATTATATATATACAAGAAAGAAAGGATAAGGTATTCTAGTGTGTATATCATTGCAACTGTGTTGTATGTATGCATGCACAATTTTTCTTAGCTATTTCGATTTTCGAATCAAAACTCACATGCTCATAAAGGAAATGGGTAGTCAAAATATACGCACACATCAGCATAAACATCATAAAAACACAGAGACACGAACATATGTATAATGACTTGATAGCATAGCCGAATTGCTTTCTACAAATATCCGTTTTGATGATCATTTCCATTGTTTTCACCGAGAGTTCAGACTAAGTTGCAATATTCAATTCCTATATTAGTATATTAAGTTGGATGCATCTGCAGAATCACCACAACATAAAATCATTTTACCCCATTTTTCAAAATGAAAAAAAATAATAATAATAAAATTGCTACTACTTTATTAAAAAAATTAAGACGGTAGGTACCGGTATTTTCTTCTTTATTATCATAGGCAGATATGTGTTCCCTGGATGTAACTCGCTTATAAGGATCAACATACCGTCCCCGCATGGCGAAACGATAAATAACTTCCCCAAATTTGGAAAGAGAGTGCCTTTCTTCAGGCTTCTGCAATATAACGAAAATCAATGAATTCATCAGTTTGCATGCAACACGTAACAATGAATCAACTACTACAATACAAAACACCAATTTGAATAACAGGATTCCCAAAAAAAATTTCAGATCTGACACTCCAGAACTTCAATTTTATTTTTATTTTTTGTTGCATAGGAAGAGAACATGCTAATTTTACAATGATTTTGACAAATCTCACCATTTTTGGTTCAAAATGGTAAAGAGAAACAGAAATGAAGTAGCTATGATGAATCACAAAAATAAATAGAAGAAGTGAAAAGGAAATGAAATGCATTAATGAATCATACAATACAGAGAGTTGTTGAGTGATGGAAAGTGAGTTTGAATGGCGTTGGAAATGCAGAGAGAGACAAAAAGCGATGCGATTGAATAATGTGAAAGTGACAGCTAGCGAGAAAGAGAGGGGCGGTAGCGTGGTGGTGCTGTTGAGTGGAAACGACGAAAGATCCAAACGGTGATTTCGGCTATGGTGGTATTGGATGATGGCAGCTAAAATGCGCGGTGGGGTGTATGATAACTAACCACTTCAACTTGTGGCCAAAGCTACCATTGGCATTGGCATTGGCATTGCCACTCTCACTCTCAGCGAACAACACGTTCTCCTTTGGAAGAAGACGAGGGAACTTTCCTGTGGATTCGTGCGCACCCC
The DNA here is from genome assembly GCA_030762895.1 of Sophora flavescens. Lineage (NCBI taxonomy): Eukaryota > Viridiplantae > Streptophyta > Magnoliopsida > Fabales > Fabaceae > Sophora > Sophora flavescens. The sequence continues at coordinate 183,222,479 of CM061066.1, forward strand.
GATCTTCATGTTCCTCTCTCTCTCTCCAACGGCTTTTTAACTGCTACCACTAACACGTGCCATGCCACGTGTCTGTACGTTACCGCAAGTCTTACTCAATATTAGTAGGACAAGTTTTTTTTTACAAATGTAATGTAATCATCGTCATCACGAAATAAGGTGACGTTTGGAAGAGCTTATTTAAGCTTCTTTTGACTTATCTGATGACATAAGTTTTTATACAGTGTGTTTGGCAGAGTTTATAAAAATAACTTATGACATCCCATAAGGAGTTTTTGACTTATTTTCATAAGTCACTGGGAGAAGCTTATGAAATTATCATAAGAGCTTATGCACTAAACACCCTCTCCGTGTTTTTCACTATTCGAATCCTCTCATACCCCTTTCTTTCTTTTTCTTTCTTTAAACGCTTATGGCATAAGCTTTCATGAGATAAAGTCTTATATGATAAGTTCTTAATTAAATTGTTTATCCAAACGCGCCCTAAAAGGGAAATTCTTGCTTCCCCGTTCTCGTAAACTCATAATAAAAAATTAAAAAGTCCATGGATCTTAATTTACAGCAAAATAAAAATTATTATATTTTTGTAATAGGTTAATTTCTTTTTCTTATGTTGATTAATCGTAATAGGTTACTTTTTTTTTATGAGACGTAGTAGGTTACTTTTGTCGTGTCTATATTATTTTTTGGATCGGGCTAATTAGTGTCCTAAGGACTAGGGGTGTTCACGGATTGGATTGGATCGGTTTTGAGCAAAAAAGTTATCTGATCCAATGATAAAAATAACATGTGGTTTGGATTTGATCGGTTCACTTCCTTCAAAAAATCCGATCCGATCCGATCCAATCAAATGCGGTTTGGATTGGATTGGATAATTCAGTTTTTATCGATACATATTTACATAGTTATTTACATCAAAGAACATCCAATATTTCGGTTTGATTTGGATTTGATCGAGTATTTAAAGAGTCATATGAATTTGTTACTTATTTAAAATAAAATTAATTTTAAAATATTATATTGGCAATTTCTAATAAGTGTTTTAACGGGATATACATGAATTGATATGTGTTCTCATGTGTAAAGATATTTTACACTATCACCTAATTATAAATTGTTAAATCATTATAAATGTTTGATTATTGTCCTAAATATATTAAAAGTCACTCATAACATGATTTATAATTGGTTAACAGCAGAAAAGTTTTTACACTAACATTACATTTACATCCCAATTAAACTCTCTAATATAAGGACTAGATGATAACTTATAAAAATATAAAGACTAATAATTACTTTTATAATATAAAGATCAAATTATTTTCATTGAACTAAATAATTTCGGTTCGGTTTGGATTGGATCGGTTTTACATATAGGATCCGAAATCCGATCCAATTCAATGAAAAATTTCGGTTTTTTTCGATTTGCGATTTTTTCGATTTTCGGTTATTTCGGTTGTCGGTTTTTCGGTTCGGTTAGTGCGGTTGGCATTGGATTGGATCGGTTGATGAACACCCCTACTAAGGACATTGGTTAAGTAATATAAAGATAGTAAGTTTGTATTGAAAATGTAGTTTTTAGTTTTCGAAATATTGAATACACCACTTTTTAAGATAAAATTTCTATTTCTAATTCCTTAACCAATATCCCAAGGGCACTGGTTAGTATTTGTCTTTTTTTTTGCATGAACACAAGTTTTAATCATTGAGAGAAAATTGTTTAAGTGATGATTTCTATTTAGGTCAGACTTAATTTTCGAAGTACTTGATTTTTCGTACATAGATAATTTATTAAACTTTTCAAGTGAGATTTTTTTAAAAATCTGACCAAATATCTCATAAACATTGCAATAAATTAACCTTCTAGGAATGTTATATCTGCGAAATCCTGCCAACAATTATCTTTGTTTAACTTAATATCGGTAAACTACCGGTGCAAAAACAAAAACAAAAAAACAAAAAAAAATATAACAGGTTAGGCCCAGTTTAGGATTACAGAATAAAGATTTGAAAGCATAAGAACCATAATTAGACCCTAGTAGCTAGCGCAATGAACTGTAATTCATGGTTTAATTAAATCTGCTGTTTTTCCCCCTTACACTGAATGCCCTTTTAGGAGGAATTCCACAAGTATCTATGGTTACTATGACATCAATTTGAGGTGGGGAAAAGCATGTTTCAGATGGAAATAGGTCAAGACTCGACATTATATGAAAACAAATTTTATTGAAAATTTATACGAATATTTGATGGCAATGACCCTTCATTTGCAAGCAGTTCATCCATACTCCGAAATCCACTGACAAATAAAGTACTGTTTGATGAGATGTAACCATGAAAATATCAAATTAATTGACATTTTTATAGGTAAATGCGCAAACTACTTTGAATGTGGTATAAAGAGATTGACTATTACAACATTCCCCTAGTCATAATACAAATTATATTTAACAAGGGTGACTTTCAGTATCTACTGCCCAGACAAACAAGATACAAATCTTCGAATCTTAGCTTGAAGGAATCATTCTCCAGAGACCAAAGGCATTAATCTTAAATATACTGTTACTGTGCCATTCGACATCCCACACAATTCAAAGACATAGCTATCTCAAACCTTCTTCAGCCAAATTAGGTGCTACCCATTGGATGAACCCATTATCTGGATCTGTAAAATATGGAGCAAGGTTAGAAATTCCAAAAGATAAGATAAAAGAGAAAACACACTGAGAAGAAGGGAGACAGATAACTAAGACATCAAAGAAGCAAAGGATCCTGCTTAACAAAAATACCTTGTTCACAAGCAAGTTGACTTGTTCTCTGTACATTTCCTTCAAGTCTACAATATCCGCACGAAGCTCCTCCAGCTAAACACATTTAACTTACTTTTAGATAAATGGTACTAAACCTTTCAATTTAAATATTTAAAGGGAGAAAAACATAAAAGGAAGCGTGTAGCCTGAAGCCTCAGTATAACTACGTCCCTAAACATCTTTTTTTTTTCTCCTTCTCTTTTGCCCCTTGGGGCCTATGTGTGTAGTGTTTTTCTTTCATTTGATTTCTAAGATTCAGTTGTGTCATGCTCTGAAGTGTTTCTAAGAGAAGAAAATTTATAAGGCAACCAAGACTCCAAGAGTAAGTTCCTCTACAAGTTTATAGGAGTGCTTTGACTTTCCTTACTGGGAATAGGTAGGTCAGGCACAGACCAACCATTATATCCAACAACTGACTGAACAACAAATTGTGTCTAAATCGTTTCCTACAAAGCAAGAAGTTGTCAAATTGAAAATTACCTCCTCATCGCGTTCACCCATCAACTCCAAAGCAGCAGAGTGCCTCCTCCTCAGTGCTTCTAGCTCTGATCGTAAGCCAGGTAATAAAGCCGCCTCACCGCGCAACTTTTCACACTGCAGTGTGGATATGCAAGTCATGGTTAACTACAAGCAAGGGGGCCACTAGAAGTGAACAGGAAGCTGAAATCACCTGTCCTGTCAATTTAACCAACTCCTCAGCAAGAGAATCACGAATAGATTCCATTGATGCCTGAAATTAAAAAAAATGTCATCAAGATCACTGTCCTACGATCTACCAGCTTAATATAAATTCTAAAATTTACACATTATGATAAGTTCACAATAACAGAAACATTAGAGTAGAGCTACTAACTAGAAGCTGAGGTGCCAAATATTAAGCCAGGGAATGAAGGCAACAAATCATACCAAACGTGACATATATGAAGCAAGTTCACCCTCCTTCTGACGAAGTGCAGCTTCAAAAGAACTGGATGTCATGCTCTTCATGTAGTAAGGACTCATGCTTAGTTCCCCAGGGTTTCTCCTCTCAGAAAAACTGTCAGATGAGTCCAATGATGCTTGCAGAAAGTAGCTTTCTTCCATGCTTCCGAGGGAGCTTGCACTAGAGACTTTCCGAGACAGGTTCCCTACATCATAAAAAATATTATAGAAAATATCACAAACAACTGAGACAAGTCATGTAAAGAGAAGCAAAGCATCATACCATTCTCAAAAGTAGAAGTTAGCTTTGTTGTGGGAGTTTGATCTGATAATGAAGCAGAATGAACACGTGCAGTCCTCTCCAGTTCTGACCGAGCAGCCTTTTCTTTTTCTATCTCCTGGCAAAAACAAAGAGCTTAATTCAGGAATTTGAAAAACCATAATCACAAAGGTTCTAATAAGATGGATGGAACTGTTACCAGCAACACTATACCTCATCAATCTTTGTTTTCATTTTTTATACATTGTTTATATTCCATACATTGCCTAAATATTCTACCTCAGCACACTAACATTAGTTCTATTCCAACCATCCACAAATGTTGTCAAGTCCATAATGAAAGCAAGTTGGCTTTCTTATGTAACTTTGTTCATTAAAATTCATGCAGCATGAAACCAAATATCTCTCTTTGGCTGGTTCATTCCATTACCCAAGTTCTATGAGAAATGAAATATAAGAGAAATTAAATGGAAGAAGAAACCGAGAGCTTCATGTAACATGATTAACAATGCTAACTTTGAAATCCAGAACCAGAAGCTCTACCTGCTGAAGAAGTTCCCTATGCATCATAGCCTCCTGTAACTCTTGCTTGTGTTTCTGCCTAATGTCTCTAATCTCTTCCTCAAGCTGTTTAGCGCGACCTTCTTGAGTGTCAGCTTCCTCCTTTGCTGCAAGGTATTCCTGCCTACTTTCAGCTGCCCTTTGTCTCTCCTTTTCAAGCGTCCTACTTAACTGAGTCTGTTCTGCTCTAAGACAGGAAATCTGTAATTCATTGTTATAGTAAGTCATACTTGCACAAAACTGCTGTTATAGAGATGATTTCACTCAAGAAATTTCAGAACCTGAGCCTCAAGGACATTAATTCGAGACAAGGTTTGAGATAAGCGTTCATTCACAGATCGCTCTCTTTCCTCGGCAGTTGCAGCTTTAGCCTCTGCTTCCTGTAGAATCAATAACCAATAGGAATTAGGAAAGATAAAGAAATAAAATAATATCCAGTGGAAAATTTTCAAAAATTAAATTCAAAATTACGCTAGAGACCTGAAGTCGAGAATTGAGAGTTCTTTCAACAGCAGCCCAAGCTTCAGCTTTTCTGGCATTTGTTTCCTGTTATCAGGGGAATTCTAGTCAAGTACAGATCCTGTTGAAGTTATGGGTTTAGATAGAGAAAGAGAAAAAGAATGAAAACTCAAAATATGATTATGATTGATTATGATGTTGCGGTACAAAAAACTTAAGCACTAACCCCTATTTATAGGGATACAAGACTCCTAATTCTAATTGAAAATGGAAACTAATTAGGATAATAACCAACTGATAACAACCTAATCCTATGAGATAATTCAAGATACTCTTATAAGATATGATGTACTCTAAGATAAGATAAGATAAGATCATCTATTCTAACACTCCCCCTCAAGCTAAAGCTTACTAAGCTTTAAGCTTGTTAGAAGAAAACAATGTATTTCCCTTCAAATTAAATTTTTTTTTTAAAAAAACTGAGTTCCACGAAAATTATGGTTGGAAGGCAACTCAAGAATGTTGGAGAGGCCGGAGAGAGTTGCTAGAAAGATAACTTAGCAAAATAGCTGGAATGATCATCAGCCTGACAGAAATTTCTTTGCAAGCAATCTAACAAAGCAAGGTCCGAACTCCTCAAAACCCCAACTTTCGGGACTGAGACGAGGCCAATGCATCTGGGACAAGGGGCCAAGGCTAGTGCATCTGGGAGAAAGACGGGCCAGTGCATCTAGGAAAAAGAGCCGGGCCAGAGCATCTGGGACAATGAGTTGGGCTAGTGTGAGTCATAGCCAACATAAGTCAATCATCGACATAAATAGAAGTCACGACTTATATAATTCATTCATGGGAAAGGAATCACCACCGGAATGATCGTCGGTGGGAAGAGAAACCACCGGTATGATCCATCAGTGGATAAGAGAAGGAGTCACTGGTATGATCCATCAGTGGGAAAGGATTCGTCACCGGAATGATCGTCGGTGGGAAGAGAAGCCACTAGTATGATCCATTAGTGGATAAGAATTGCATGACAAACACTGGAGAAGCAAACAGTAGACCATATATTTGAGCTTTCGAACACAGCAAAACATAACCTAAGGGAACCAAACACATCAAGGTGGTTGCTGAAAAGTGGTCCATAGAGGGAGGTGAGAACAGATCCGAAAATAGCATCCGGCGAGTTCGGGCGTCGGGAGGCGAACGACGGTGCGGTTTGGACGGTTGGACAGATTGGCGGCCGACGAGTCTAGTGATGGGGGTGGGCGATCGAAACGACGGCAGCGGACAAATGACGATCGGGACAAAAACAAGGGTCGGACAGACGAAGGATGGTATCCTCCTCCTTCAGGTTACCGGAAAAGGAAAACACAACGGGGGAGAGAAAAATGTCAAAAAAAATTTTGTATGACTAAGAAGATGATTAGAGTTCCTTCATACTTAACGGAACTCCGCAGCGGAATAGTGACGAGATAGGTCACGGAGGATGGTACCTCTCTGATACCATGTTGAAGTTATGGGTTTAGATAGAGAAAGAGAAAAAGAATGAAAACTCAAAATATGATTATGATTGATTATGATGTTGCGGTACAAAAAACTTAAGCACTAACCCCTATTTATAGGGATACAAGACTCCTAATTCTAATTGAAAATGGAAACTAATTAGGATAATAACCAACTGATAACAACCTAATCCTATGAGATAATTCAAGATACTCTTATAAGATATGATGTACTCTAAGATAAGATAAGATAAGATCATCTATTCTAACAGATCCCATGCAGCTGAACTTAACACAGAAGGAAAAGCAATTTCGGATCATATGTGTATTAACCTGCATGGCTTCAATTTGCCTCAAAAGTGGCCTTGTTGATTCTGGAACTTGTGTAATCAGCTCCTCACATCGTCTTTCACTTGCCTATATAAAACACTATTGGAATTATGCGAACTACCAAAAGCACGAACTTAAATAAAACAAGGAAAAGCAAGATCTTTGGGATGTTAAATAATTTAAGGACAAGCAGAGGGCAGGAGAGCACACCTGGTAACGTTTTTGAAGATCCTCGATGTCCCTGCGAAGCATATCTTCTTTGAAGACTGCCTAAATACAGATGAAGAAAACATTAAAATGTAAAATCAATACCCTGAGAAAGTCAACTTAGTAAAAATAATAAAATAAAATATAACAAAAACCTGTTGTTCCTTTCTACTTAATGTTTGCCTCAATTCATCAAGTGTCTGAACCAGCATAGATTCACGTTCCTCAACTTCCTTTAGACGACTCTCTAGCTCAGTTCTTGCTTCATTGTTAGCACGAGCCTCTGCTAATGCTTCAGCCTCCTTAGCAGCAGCCAAAGCATCAGTATAATATTCTTTCTGTGCTGCAAGTTCTGCTTGATGTTTTTCTATTGTTTCTTGTAACAACTTCTCAGTAGCTGTCTTGTCCCTCTTGATACTCTCTACCTTATTCTCCTCTACCTGGATCACATGACATTAACCAAAACAATGATTCCAATTAGAAGTATTAATAAGTATGAGAATTGTCAACACGTGCTGCCCCAAAAATGAATTAGATGCTTTCAATGATAAAGAGGATTGTTCACAGTAGTACATTAAATCATAAATTGCCCTGACGAGCAATATGACCTTACAAGCAGTAAGAGATAAACAATCTGAACAAGTGGACCTAAACAGCAAAGTTGACGGTAAAACAGGACAGTACAATCTCTACAGCATGAAATTTCTGCTTCTCAAATTCCATGAAGAGTGACGAGAATTAAGTTTAAAAAGTTACCAGCAAATAACAGCATTCAATAATACTTTCAGAATTCAATTACCTGAAGTTTTGTAGTCAAACCTTTCTTCTCCTCCTCAAGCTCTCTAATCTAGCTTTCAAAAAAAAAGTAAATAAAATATTTATTACAATATATCAGCTTAGAAAAAGATTAAAGTTTGTGGGAAAATATTATAAGTAGTCCACATACCTGAGCCCTTAGTTTCCTGATTGTAGTTTCTTGAGCAGCCTGCTTTTTGGAAAGCTCTTCACCTGAGATTAGAGATAGTCAAATATACAAAAAGGGCCTCTATAATCTCCACTGCTATGAAGCACCGATACTCCAAAATGGATGCCATATCCGTATCTGATACGTATTCGATACCGATACTCTCCGATACTCCATCGATACGTGTCAAAAGAGTATCGAACACGTCTTTTTAAAAAAGAAAAAATCCCGATACTCCATCGACACGCTCCGATACTCCATCGACACGCTCCGACACTCCATTGACACACTCCGATACGTTCAAATGGGGGCTCGGACACATTTAACTGAAAGTGACTATTCACCTCTTAGCCATCATAACTTCATATTTGAGAGTTGGAACTTCAACTCCCACTCTATCATTGCAACAAGTGCAATTTAAGATCCAGCTCTTAATACCTATGCATTTTCTTCACCTATATCATCTGATGTCTCTCTTTTATTGCATCTTCAAACTTTCACTTTGCTATTATTTTCTTTAAAGATTCGGCTCGTCTTTCTTCTCCAAAGGTTCAGCTAGATATTGAAGTTTCAAATTGAAACCACCGACTAGGTATTGAAATTTGAAAGTTTCAAATTGAAACTTATCCAATGACGGGGACCTCTGGGTATTCGTACACTACTATGCATCATTATTATATATATTATGTGAATTTTTTATATATATTTAAATACGTATCCCAAACATATCGTATCCTATATTTTTTAGGAAAGACGTATTGATGTATCGGATACGTATTGTATCCGATACGTGTATCGTATATGTGCATCATAGCTCCACTGGTTAAAAGTGTTAACATGCTTCAATGGAAAGAAGAGTAAAGCAAAGAACGGTAACAGTTTATAATACAAGTTTATAACTTAAAATCAGCCTTCCTCAATTCAACCCTCTTTTCTCTCCTAGTGACCTTATCCATTCCTTTCCACCAAGCCAAACACTAAAGGTATACAAGGTTGCTGGAGTATGCTTAAGATGTCCATTTAAAGGAACTAATTAAATCTCTAAGCATAAAAAAGAAACTCTATTCGATCAAAAAAATTCTTCTATGATCCAAGATCGAAGCGTCCAGCTGTCATGATCAGTGTTTCTGATTCCAAACTTGAAAACACCAAAGTAGCAGCCACAACAATTGCATTGATTAAATACTCCCATCTTCCTCAACTGTAAAAGTGTAAATAAAAGGCAAAACCAGTATGCGTGATGCATCACCCCATCAATATTGTCAAATATTGTACGCCATGGTGATCCATGGCTGCCTAGATATTTCTTGTGCTATGAATAACCAAGGTTCCATCAAACTAGGCATTAATGGAACCACCTTCAACATGAATACAGAATTGGCCAAAACCCAAGTAGCATCCACATGCTGAATACCTCACAAACCACATAATCTGACATGCTCTGGAAACCAGATATTATTGGAATTGTCAATTGACATATCTGTGTTAGGGTTTAGGGTTTAGGGAACCTCACTCAAAGCAAATAATTCCTAGGGCCAAGCAAAGTAATTGTTTAGATATTGACATATAGATTAAAAAGCTTGATATTGTTGTTCGTAAGAGCATGGTCGGACTAAAGTCTTGATAAAGCATCTATAACTGGAATAACTACAAATATTCTTCTTATACCCAAACAAGTACCCAACTGAACAATTTAATGCTCAAGTTTTTGTCCTTTTAAACTTTGCCGACATATCTAAAACGGACCTTCCATATGCTCAACCCTAAAAGGACAATATTAACAAAACAAAAGAGTTCTAGATGATACAGATATAGTTTTGATTTCAGACTGTGGTACCTTCTGCCATAACTTGATTAATTATTTCATCCTTTTCCTTCAAGAGAGCAGCTGCATCACTTTTTTTACTCTGCTCTCGACGAAGTGTATCCCTTTCCTTAGTGAGAGCATAAACCTGCAATTATTCACAAGAAATGCATAAAATCTCATGACAGTTGTCGCTCAAACTAGACAGCATACACTTTGTGACATGCACATAACGCCCAATAATCCACTTTGATAAATCAGATTCTTCAAATCCCAGAAGAATTTTCTAACACCAATCTCCAATGCTTAAATGCCCATGTTCTCTAATATTAAAATTATAATACCTTCTATGTGATTTCAGGGGAAGTTCATGTTTTATCATATGCACTGATAATGCAAGAATTTGACCCGTACACCTTCCTTGGCTCAAAAACGGTCAAAGCATAAAAAAAGAAAAGAATAAATTATACCGCAAAAACTATACAATTCATTGAGACCCGCTTTCCGTCTCTTTCGATTTTAGTTGAGTTTTCAGAAAACGTTGTGCCCAACTGCTCATTCCTATTTGAAACATAATCCAAAAGCGTGTAGATATGGAAAGCAATATCAAGACGCCTTAACAACATGGCATCAGTGTCGGCAGTGCATTGATATGACAAGAATCTTGAGAACAACATTTGAAGTGCAAGCTAAGTATGCAATGCAAAGGAGAAAACGTGATGCCTTAGCAACACTTCTATCATTTGCACCATGCTATGATGGTTTTTGTGGTGAAGAAGTCAATCAGAACTTCAACATACAGATTAAAACTTTAAAAGTACTATACACAAAAACAAATAAGAATTATGACAAGTGATACCTTTCTCTCAAGAGTTGCAACCCTCTGATGGTATTCCTCTCGCAAAGTCTCAATTTCTGCCTCATTGGATTTTCTCTGTTCCACAATTATCAGCAATCAAACATAAATACTTCAAAAGAAAGTGGGAAGCAGGATAGAGTGCAACACTAGCACATGATAAAACAAGAGAACACATGCTAATTATTTTACAAAAGCACAAGAATTTTCATAGAATGATGGATGAACTATGAAGGACTGATACATAGAATAGAAGGGGAAAAACAATCCAGAGATTACAACATAATAGACAATGTTGGAAGGTCGCAAGGACTGAAGGACAACAGCTAAAAAGTACATGTATAAAATCTTAAATAACTAAAACCGATCATCTTCAATAAAAGTTTTATACAAGTAAACTGACAAATGTTGAATCAAGGAGACAAGTCCAAGATAAAGGGGAAAAAAACTAGATTTTATTTCTAAAAACTGCATATTGCACCGCATCATCTATGACTATCATTGACACATAAACATCCTTCAGCACATTTTTTTCCATGTCATCAGTTCATATCCCACATCAGTTAGTCAAAGATATTCAATCTGTTGTTTGCTGCCACTTTCCATGATGTCAGATGATATCTTGGGAAAAATGTAAACAAGACCCATGATTAGTTTCCGATGCCACATAGGCAAGAACCATCAACTTAAATGCTTAATAAGCAGATGTGAATGCATAGATGACATTAGAAAGACTGGAAAAATTCAGGAAATGAACGAAACAATAAAAAGGCTAAGTATTAAATCAAAACACAACAAAACTACAAGGTATTGGAAAAATAAATGTACCTTCAAATCCTCAATCACAGCTTTTAATTGTTCATTTTCATTCATCAATTTTGCAATCTCATCAGCTTTAGCCTGCAAGGAGAACCAAGATAACAAAATTACAAGAAGATATGCAACACTATAATGGCTGCAAAAAATGCACATATAAGATAAAGAATGAGGAGCATGATTAGACAAAACATGCAGCTTCTTGAATAAATAGAGACACTAAAAAAACAGCCAAAATAAAATCACTTTTTGAGCAATTAATGGAACTCCACCTTACTGACAGGAGAATTGTATCATCTTTGACAAGTGGAAGTCAGAAGATATTAGCTGGTTAGTTACAGATGAAGAAAAGGGGTATGCATTCATACACATTAGGATTTAGGAGCTAAGAAACCAAGAACTGCAAAAGGGTAAAAGTTTAAAGCAGGATCTAAGTCCAACTCTAATGTGCATCACTAGAATAAAAAATTCAACACTGATTCTAGAAAGAAACAATTTTATGTACACTTCTAAATCAGGCCAGAATGGAGCGAGAAAACATACTTATAACAAAGTGAATTAGAAACCTAATTATTTTTGTATGACTTAACAATCTTCATGATCTTTGTTTGGAAAAATATTGTCCAGAAGGGGGGAGGACTTATAGCACTTCAAACCCTTAGGCCTTAACCAAGAAGAAAAAGACAACAGACCAAGGAAAACTCTTTAATCATAATAAAGGCTACCTAGAGATAGTCTGAGCCCTACATTGTCTTGCCATTTGGACACTTACAACATAAAAATGAATGTGCATCACAAAAACTTTTGTTGCTGCCATGATTATATGCAACAAAAAATACCTGAGCCTGTCTTGCAGCACCTTGTAGTGCAGCTTCCATCATTTTCATCTCCCTATTCACCCTCTCAAGTTCAAGCATGGAATCTGAGTCAGACATACTTCTTACAGAACTCAAATGTTGCTCTTTCATGTCAGTTTCAACATCATCGGCCAAGTGATCCCTTTCATTTTCTTTAACAGTTGTGTCATTTTCACGCAAAACCAATTCAGATATAACCTCAGAAGATTCATTTGGTGGAGTAACACTGGACAAGCGTTCATTATATGATTGATCGGTGCTATTGGTTTCTTCAGTAGCCACAGAATCTAGAACAGAAGCGTTAGTCTCATCTCTTTTCTCACTATCATCTGATGCCTCAGGTTGAACAGAAGAAACTCTATCTGCACTTTCTTCTGCTTGCACTGTCTCTTCTTCTTTACTCTCCTCTTTAGTATCGACTTTTAAATTATCACACACATCACTAATACCATGTGACTCACCAGGCTCACTAGTACTACCCTCAATTAGGCCGTCCCTAACATCAGAAGGCTTGGGTTGCATGAACACTGAACTTTCAGGGGTTCCCACGTCAGCAATCTCATTCTCTTGAGGACTGTCAACCGAATCTGAATTCTCAAACTTCTGGATGGGAGATTCAGGTAATTCAACAGGCATCTCTGGTGATGTATGTTCTTCCTTTCCATGGTCCAAACTCTGTGCAATTGTTCCAACTGCTGACTTCGTATGCCCGCCATCTTCTTCTACCTTAAGCACTTTATTTTCTTCTTGAACAGTGGTTTCTTCAGTTTCCTCATGGACTGTGTTATTAGATTCAATGCCTTCTTTTCCCTCGGCCGTGGGTATATGATTCAGAGACCCAGGTTTTTCCGGTGGCTTCTCAGTTTCAGATTCTTGTTTAGAGGATTCAGCTTCTTTGGATGTTTCTTCTGTACTTTCCTCGCTTTTGTTCCCCATAAAGGACAAAACAGGATTAAATAGGGTTTTCGTATCTGTGGGTAAAGGCCATGATCCTGCAGCTGGAATACAAATACAAAAGCAAAGGGCATAGCTGTAATCAATGTGAAAACTCCCCATCAAGAGAACACACATCCCATCCAAACCCAACAATTCAAAACTCCTACCTTACAGTTACATTTACATCAGTTAATAGACTTTGCATCTACCTCAATCATAAAATTCACAGATGGTAGAGAAATGAGAAATCCATTCCAAAAAAAAAAAAATTGAGTAAATTACCTTCTTTGCTGGATTCAGACCTCTCTTCGAATCCAAGAGCAGTATCGAAATTCTTCTCAATATTCTTGACACTCTCTTGAAGCTTATTGACAGCTCCCGTCAAATCAGGGAAGTTCCCCCACGTATTTTTCCCACCAAACCACGCCATCTCCAAAGCTAAAAAATGGAATCAAAGTCGAACCGCGAAGCACATTCCCAATTCAAAAGGCACCGCACGCCTCTGAATCGCTACTCTATTCAAATTTCAGATCCCAGGAAATCATCAACAATATAGCACATCAGATTTTTATTTAAAAACAAATATCAAATATAATGAAGCGAATGAATGCGTTGGATCCAGGGAATCAAATCAAGTGATGAATTGTTCAAGTGGTTGAGCTCATAGTTGAATTGGCAAGTTTGATATACAAAGGAATCGTTAAAATGACGAGAACAAAAAAGGTTGTCGGTGCAAAATGCCGTGAAATCAGACAAAGTGATTGTAATCTGGAGAAGAATCGCGAATGGAGGCTGGATTTGATGAGCTCTGCAGAACCAATGCTTTGCGAGGGACAATGGATCCCCCAAAAGCGATTCTAATGCTTTCCCTTCCTTTCTTCCTGACGTTGGTGACGAACGCTACGCAGTCGTTTTAATGTCACATTCGTTCATCTCCTCCTCCTTTTTTGAGTTTTTCTATTATTTTCACCATAGTGCATGTTCGAAAATAATGGGTCAATAAAAATTACAAGCGTTTTCTATTAATATCAATTATTTATTATAAAATTAAGCATTTGGTTCTGTTTGGTTTGTATTTAATTTTTTGCTTTTCTTTCCTATTTTAAATATAATTATAATTAAAATAATTATAAAATAGTCACATTATTTTCATCTTGTTTCTTATTTTCAAATATTTGTAAAAGAAACGGTGAAAACAAATAAAAGCTATTTTCAGTATTTTGTTTATAGCTTTGAAAATATAAAATACTTCACAAGTTCCTATATAAATTTATTCTTGAACAACATAGAAAACCCAAATTATAAAGCCTAAGTAGATTAATGACAAAAAAATGGTTATGTAAGAGTTTTTTTTTTTGTTACAACTAACTTAATTAGGGCATTCAATTCTCTATTGGTTAACAGAATATCTCATAAGCTTAGATTCTTTAGACTTGTTACGAGAGTATGAGATCAATCTCTGCTTGAGTGCGTAATCGCAAGCAAGATTCTTCATCCCTCTCAAATGATGTATTCTATGGGATTCAAACCGAAGTATTCCCCCCTTAATCTCACTATGGGCAAGCAACTCAATCATTATGCAGGAGTTTTTAAATTGGAGATAAAATATGATTACTTCAATTTGATAAATAGTTAATTGCATCATAGATTTAAGAATGCAGGGTTCACCATAAGTGTTCTTTTTATTACAACTGAGAGAACTGATGTGGATAAAGACAAGGTAAACTAAAACACAAGCCAAATCAAACAGCTCCTAAATGTGACTTTGTGCAAGTTAAACTATTATTAGGCAAAAAAGAGTGTCTGTTCTATCATTAATAAAACCTAATGAATTATACGTACTAAAACACAAATGAATAAAGAAAAAGCTAATAATTAGTTAACAGTGGTTGTGAGTTTAAGCCTCATCCAGAGACAAAATTCAATTTACAGGTTTCAAATAAATGTTCAAAATTGAGGCATTTCTATAACATCCAGTAGAGAATTTGCGTATGAACTCATTATTTTATTTGTAAATTGGCTCAAATCGTTTTGGACTTTACTCCAATAGTTCAATGTTAGACCCCGTGGAGGCTTCTTCACCAATAATCACCACATGAACATATTCCAAGTTTAAAATGATGATAACGATTAACATCTCTGACAGTGATTTCCCTCTCGGTGATTTTTGAAATGAACTTGATAGCAACATGGCAGTCCTCACAAATTCGAAGATTCTTTGTTATCAAAAGCCTGGTTCCTGGCAATGTACTTATAAGTCCAAATGCAATAGCTAGTCTTTCACTGTGACTGCACACCATATTTGTCTTCTCATCTTCCTCCACGTCATGGAAAACAGATCCTGTATCTGGGACATACCCAGCTTCTCTCATTAGACCTTCTAACCTCTTCAACTCTGCATATATTGCACCAGAATTTGGATGTGAAACATCCCCAGAAAGAAATGCATACACTTTGTTCTTTACTTCAATCCAGCTACAAGCAATGTTTTTCTTTATTCCTTTATCTATCATTAACTGCTTCAACCTTGCAACTCCTTCCCACTTACCTGATTGAGCATACATATTAGCCAAAATCACATAATTGCCAGACTCATTGGGATCAAGCTCAATCAGTTTCTCTAAAGCTAACTCTGCCAACACCACATTCCCATGGATCTTGCATGCATTCCGCAGAGCACCCCATACACCAGAATCTGGCATTACACTCATATGTCTTATAAGATCATAAGCCTCATCCAGTTGACCACAGTGACCAAGGAGATCAACCATGCATGTGTAATGTTGAACCGTAGGAGTGATACCGTAATCCCTCACCATCAAGTCATAGAATGTCCGCCCTTCATCAAGCAAACGCCCTCGGCTGCAAGCTGCCAGAACACCGACGAAGGTTATAAGATCCGGTTGAGCTTCTTTCCTCATTTTCTCAAATAAGGCAAGACCATGCATTGCATAACCAGTAATAATTGCATTCCAAGACACAACTATTTTCTCCCTAAGTCGTTCGAATAAAACATGAGCAACCTTCACAGAACCACGTTTTGCATACATACCAATCAAAGCACTTTGACCTTGTCATTGGATTGAAATCCATGTCCCCAAACCCAATCCATGGATTTCCCTCCCATGAGGATGACAGGCAATGTCAGCTGAAGATGAAATCACAGTGACAAGAGTGGCCTCAGTGAGTCTAACACCAGCTGTTGCCGCCTTCTCACGGCACAGATCAAGTGATTCATCAGGGCTAGAGCTGTCAAATGGTCAGTCATAACCCATGTGGGTTAAGGTCAAAAGCACCTTAGTGCCAAAAAGCACACAATACAAAAAAATCCATTGGACCAAAAAACTCTGGTCAAGTGGGTTGGGGCCACCCCATGGGCCAACCCACTTTAAGATTTTAAATTTTTTTTTGGATAAATCCTCCCAACTCATTTACAATAATTTAATGTACCATTGAACAATGTAATAAACAATGGACATTAAAGATATGCAACAGAAACAATTTACTAATATTTTTCATCTCCCAATTTCCAAGTATGCAACAAAAATAGAAATAGAACCTATGCAACTCCATGTTCCAGCAACAAATAACAAGTATTAACAAATAACAAACTTTTTAATCTCACGATCCCCAACAGAAGAAGCACCGGCTCTAAACTCTTGATTGCTGCAAGGAAATTAGAGAACAAATTAGTATGCAACATAAGCACAAAAATTTAAACAAGCATAGGAATTAAAACTAGCCTAACATAAGTCTTCAATATCATCTTCTTGATGCACATTTGACTCTGCTGCTGCGCTCCCATCACAAATAAGTTTATAATCATCTTCATCTAAAACTGAACCAATCAAGACATAATTAGATAATCAATCTCAACATAATTAACTTGTAGTAAATATGAAATAAATAGCAAATTATTACCATTAGGATTCAAAATAAAACCGTGCAACCAATTTCTAGCGCAAATAAGCATCTAGACATTTTTGGGAAGGGTGAAACTTCTGTATTTAGTTAGAACACGTCCATCGATACTGAAAGCGAATTCCAATGCCATTGTAGTAATCGGAATGCTTAGCAAATCTCGTGCGATCATAGCAAGGGTGGGAAAAAAATTTCATTAGTCTTCCAATAATCCAATACATCCAAATCCTCATTCTTCTCATAAACAAGTACTTTTTCTTCCAAGTAATCCCAATGTCAGATGTAGTTTCATCCTGAAACTTTTGAAACTCCTGCAAAATATAATACATTAATTACTTAAATGAAACAAGAATGGAAGTAAGACACAAATAAAGACTAAGTTAGTATTGAAAAACATACTTTGAATACTTTTGTTCTCTTGTGCTTACTTCTTTTTTGACTTGACATATAAGGTTCACTGAGTGGTTGAGACTGAGAAGCACTAGTTGCATTCAAATCATATTCTCTATAAAGCTTCTCAAACTTTTCTCTCACGTTTTTAACCTTATCCTTAGAGATTGAAGGATCAATCTTTGTATAGCAAAATAGTACAAATGCAAGTTTGAAGCGAGGGTCAACGATAGCTCCAAAGCCAAGACCACACAATACTCCTTCCAATATTTTAAAAAAAAAAAAATCATCCTTGTAGACATTTCCTTTAATACATTGTCATCATTTTTCAAGTTTTTATCTAACATGCTTTCAATCTTCCAAATTTGGTAAAAGTATAAGTTAGATGTAAGGTATACAAAATATACCTAACAAAAATTAGGACAAACAATAAAATAAAAGGGTATAAAGAAAAAGGCTCCTTTGGAGGGAGCAAATCTCCTAATAAAAGCAAGTGCTTTTCCTTTCAATATTTCTTCTTGTTTCATTCATTCCATAATTTGTTACATATATAGCTCGTCATAAGTGGTGACTCATCATAGAAGAAATTATTCTAGATCCTTCATATCCTAATGACTCACCATAATAGAAGTTTCTAGATGCTTCTAGTGCATGTTGTCACACCTAAGGGACATAATACTACTTGGGCTTAATATTTGGGGAAATTGGGTCTACTTGCCATATTTGAGCCATTACATTAGACGACAGGTAAGATGAACCACAGATTATATTTCCTATACATTACAACAAACAAAAATATTGTTTTTAAACAAAACATAACAGAATCATTGAAAGGCTTTGATAAGAAAATCATTCAAACAGCTTTTAAGGTATTTTTAGCCTCACAATGTGCAACTGCACAAACAATAACAAACAAGACTGATACACCAGCTATAGTGCATGAAAATTCAAAGGAGCATAAAACATTATGGAAATTGGAGGCTTCGGTTCTTAGAAACTTTTTAGGCATTCAGTCCAATGGAAAGAAAATCAAAACATATAACATATTTAAAAATTCTAGTCTCCTAATCTGATAAGCAATTCTAAAACTTTTTGGAAAATGATCGAATTCTACTAGACGTATTTTTAATGGTGGTTATGAAAACAAAAACTGAATGGGGGAAAAGAAGTAAGTAATGAAGAGAGACTGTATTTTGAATGTTTGAAATACTATTGTTTGAAAAAATGATTAATGAAGCACATGGCTTTTATCTTTAAATTACAAGATTTTAGACACTTAAATCTAAGGGAGTGGCAGATTCCACTGAAGATGTGATGAGTGGCCAATATCAAGAAGATCAAATATGATTTGGTGGGGGAAGGATATGGCAGTGAAAACACTGGAGAAAAATGTTAAATTTTAATATATGTATAACAGTGGATTAGCATTAATTAGTTATTAAATTATAATTAAATTATAATATATCAGTTATAATATTAATTCCTAATTACGTAACCAATTGATAAAATAATTGTTGGGTATTTACTAAAGAATGACCCTATGATGGGATGGGTCATATCTAATATTAACCCATTGAGAGGTCCCCTACTCAATTTGGTAGGTTATAAGAATAGCCTCCCCATTAGGCATTCTCATAGTCGATGTAACACAACCAAAAAAACTTACCGAGAAAGAGAGGAGTAACCCTCTCATCTTCTCCAATATTGTGAAACCGTTCATCTTCTCATCCTTTGATCTCTTTGTGATGGATTCTGCAAATCTCCAAGGTATGGAATCCTCCTCTTCACTTTGATTAACATGAGAATGACATGCTATGATTTGTATCTGTATGGTATTTAGATTGTATGTTTTCTTTCAATTGGTATCAGAGACTTGGAAAGATACATGTTATAGCTGTTCTGAAAATTGTTAGGAATTTTCATATCATGTTATATCAATATGAAAATTGTAAGTTTTCCTTCAACAACTTTCGTTTTCATACTTGTTCTTCAAAATTCGAAACTATGATTCTGGCCAATGATTTCGAAAATTGTTTAAGGGCTTTTCTTCTCACATGTTATTCGAGTAACATACTCGAAAATCGTTGGATTTCATTAAATAAAACGTGAGAAATCGTTGTTTTTCGTTTCCCTTTTGCGTGAAACTGGTTCAATCGCCCCGCGAGTTTTGCTCGCCTCGCGATTCTGGGTTGGAATTCCAGATTCGCCTCGCGAGATTATTCTCGCCTCGCGAACCTGAAAGCCGAAGAACAAGTGAAATTGTCATCCTCTCCGGGTCGCCCGCGATTACATTTCTCGCCGCGCGACTCGGAAGGCTGAGTTGTTCTCGGAAAATGAAAGGTCTGCGGGTCGCCTCGCGAACATGTTCCTCGCCTCGCGACCCGAAGGCTAACTGTTCTCGGAAAATGAAAGGTCTGCGGGTCGCCTCGCGAACATGTTCCTCGCCTCGCGACCCCGAAGGCCGATTGTTCTAAGAAAATGAAAGGTTTCGGGGTCGCCTCGCGAACACTTTGCTCGCCTCATGAGTACCCGCGAGAAGACCAAACGTTGCTGACTTTTCACAAGTTTCGCCTCGCGAGATACCTCTCGCCTCGCGAATATTTTATGTGAATTAAGTTGTGTGTTCTATGCTGCATTTGTTATACAAAATATTTTTTCTAATGTATAATTGTAGCATGACTATTGATATTTTGTATAGCTATGAACTCACCTATCGTGGGTATAATTATACAAAATTTGTGTTGTTAAACAATTAATTATTCTAATGTGTATGGTATTATATTAATAATAATTATACCCTATCGGTGTATTATTATTAATGTAATTCGTTATTATACATTGTACTATTGTCTTAAGCTTATATCAATTATGGTTTCAAGTACCCTATCGGTATTAGAAATTTTGGTGATATAAGTTCAGTACATTGTATTATTCTTCTTGTTATATTTCTTATTTATTATGATTCGGGACCCTTAGGCGGAATTATAATGAATAAGAAATTTCTATTATGGGCAAGATTGGCTGAACACACATATATATATATATATATGGAATCATATTGCCTTCAACTCTTAATGATTCCTATTCTCTGTTTTATATCAGCCTCCTTCCCAAATTCTGTCAAAACTCTGAATGGGACAAACTATGAGGACTGGAAAGAGTCTCTAGATCTCTACTTAACTATTGCTGACTTGGATCTAGCCTTAAGGGAAGACAAGCCAGCAGCTCTCACTGATGAATCTACTGCAGCACAGAAGATTGCCTATGAGAAATGGGAACACTCTAATAGAGTGTGCCTGAAAGTGATGAAGTACACTATGGAGAAATCCATCAGGCAGAGTATCACAGAGACCAATAATGCTAAAGAATATCAGAAAGCTGTTGGGGAGAAATTTATGACTTTTGAGAAGGCTCAGAAAAGTCAATATCTTTCCTTGTTTGACAAGACCAAATATGATGGGGTCAGTGGTGTGCGTGAGCATATCATGAAGTCGATGCACTATTACAACAAACCGAGATCTCTTAAAGTGGAAATTGGTGAAAGCACTTTAATCTACCGGGTTCTTGAATCTCTTCCTTCACAATTCGATGTAATGAAGACCTCTTACAATACTCGGAAGGCTGAATGGACACAGTGGATGAGATGATTGCCATTGTTACACAAGAAGAAGATTCCATTAGAAAGGGTAAATCTCACAAGTGCTCATTTTTTGCATCCGATCCAAATCAAACTTCTAAGTCAGGCTCAAGGTTTGTGAAGAAAGATCAAAAGGGAAAGAAGAAAAATGCAAAAACAAGCATCTCCAGGCTAAGAAAGGTTTCTTCAAGGGTAACTCGCAAATATTGTAAGAAGTATGGCCACAAGGTAGAGGATTGCTATTTCTTGAAAAAGAAACAAGAGAAGCAAGGTATATTCCTGGCTTTAACATGCTTTGAATCCAATGTCATTGATGTTCCTCCAAATACTTGGTGGTTAGATTCAGTGCAACCATTCATGTTGTGAATTCCTTGCGAGGGGTTCACAAGCCCGAGGAAACCAAGTGATCTTGCTGAGTCCAAGATTATAATGGGAGATGGAGCTGGAGTTTCTGTTATTGACATTGGGATTGTTTCTTTACTTTTGCCTTCCGGACATAATTTGCTTTTAAGAGATGTGTGTATGCACCTTCTATGAGAAGGAACTTGATTTGTTTCGCTTTGGATAAATGTGGTTACACTTTTAAGTTTGGTAATGGGAAATTGCTTGTTTATTCAGATTCTGTTTCCGTTGGTTCGAGGAATTTTACGTGATGGCCTTTATATGTTAGATCCGCATGACATGTACATTAGTCTCTTTGTTGGAAACAAACGCGAGTAGGATTAATGAACAATCTTCTATGTTATGGCATCGACGTTTGGGGCATATTTCTAGGCCCCGTATTGAGAGGCTAGTCAAGGAAGGTATTCTCCATGATCTAGACTTCTCCGATTTTGATACATGTGTTGATTGCATCAAAGGCAAATTTCTTGCCAAGGTTAGGAATAAAGCGGCAAATAGGTGTGACGATGTGTTACGAGTTGATTCACACCGACTGTGTGGACCTATTACACCCTTTGCCATGGGTGGATATGGGTATTTTATTACCTTTATAGATGATTTCTCGAGATATGGATGGATAGATCTTCTGCAAGAAAAGTCTAGTTCTCTAGATGCTTTCAAATCCTTTAAGGCTCTTTGTTGAGTTGAAAACTGGTAGGAAAATAAAATGTGTAAGATCCGACAGAGGTGGAGAATTCTATGGTAGATATAATGAGACGGGTAGAAACCCAGGACCTTTTGCCGATTTCTTGAGGAATGCGGTATTGAAGCTCAATACACTATGCCTGGTACTCCTGAGCAAAATGGAGTTGCGAGAGAGGCGTAACCGCACACTTATGGAGATGGTAAGATGTATGTTGAGCCATTCATCATTGCGGACTTTCTTTGGGGAGATGCCTTAAAAACTGCTGTCTACATTCTAAATCAAGTACCCAAGCAAGTCTGTACCAAAAACTCCATATGAGCTCATGAGTGGAAAGAAGCCGAGTTTGAAACATTTTCATGTATGGGGTTGTAAGGCGAAGTTAGACCTTATAATCCTCGGTCTAAGAAGCTTGATCTTAAGACTGTTAGTGGCTTCTTTATTGGCTATTGTGTGGGTTCCAGAGGTAGCAGATTCTATTGTCCATCTCATTCTATGCGAGTCGTCGAATACGATCGAGCGGTTTTCTTTGAGGATGACTTAGATAGTGGGAGTGATATACCACGACCGGTTACTCTTAAAGAAGATCGCATCATTGTTCCTATACCAGTTGTTCCTTTTCCTACGAAGTTTTGATTCCGGTGATGATGTTGATCGAATCTTCAACATGAAGATGGTGTGGCAAGCACCGCTTGTAGATGAACAAGAACATGATCTTATTGTTGATGAAATTCCACCGAGACGATCTCAAAGAGTGCTGAGACCTTCCATACCAGATGATTATGTTGTATATCTTCGGGAACATGAGTTTGACCTCAATGATGATGATGATCCTATTACCTTTGAGGAGGCAATTTCTAACTCTCATGCTTCGATTGGCTGAATGCTATGCATGATGAGTTATCTTCTATGTCTCATAATGGTGTTTGGAGTCCGGAGGAATTGCCAATAGGTTGTAAACTTTGTTGGATGCAAATGGGTTTTCAAAACCAAACGTACTCCGGATGGTAAAGTTGAAAGGTACAAAGCCAGATTCGTAGCTAAAGGCTATAACCAAAGAGAAGGCTTTGTCTATCAGGAGACCTTCTCACCCGTCTCTACGAAAGCTTCAGTTGGAGTTGTTATGGGTTTGGTAGCTCTTGTTGATCTAGAACTTCACCGAGATGGATGTGAAGACGGCATTTCGAATGGAGACCTTCATGAAGATGTTTACATGGTTCAGCCTGAAGGTTTTATCAAACAGGCAAAGAGCACTTGGTTTGCAAGCTGAATAAGTCTATTTATGGAGTGAAACAGGCCTCCAGGACAATGGTATTTGAAGTTTGATCGGGTTGTCACTTCTCTTGGCTTCAAAGAAAATGCCTCGGATCGGTGTGTTTACTTGAAGACTTGTGAGGGTGGATTCATCATTCTCGTTCTATATGTTGATGATATACTTCTTGCTAGCGAGTTGTGTTAAAATCGACCGAGACAAAACTCATGTTGAGCAGACCACTTTGATATGAAAGACCTTGGTGATGCTTACATTGTTTTAGGCATCCAGATTTATCGTGATAGGTCACGTGGTGTTCTTGGATTGTCTCAAAGAGGATATATTGAAAAGGTCCTCAAAAGGTTTAACATGCATTCTTGCTCCCCATGTCTGCACCTGTTCAAAAGGGTGAAGAAAAATTCTCTAAATCTCAATGTCCTCAAAATGACTTAGTAATAAATGAATTGAGAAAGGTCCAATATGCGTCCTCTGTTGGCAGTTTATTTTATGCTGAAGTTTGTTCTCGTCCAGACATTGCTTTTTCTTTAAATGCTTTAGTGAGATACTTGAGCAAACCAGGTTTGGGTCATTGGAAAGACGAAAAAAAGGTCATGATATATTTGCAGGGAACCAAAGATTATATGTTGACCTATAAGAATTCTGATCAACTTCAGGTCTCTGGTTATTCTGATTCTGATTTCGCAGTTGCCCCTGACGACCGAAAATCTACTCCGGCTTTATCTTTATGATGGCGGGAGGAGCTATTTCTTGGAAAAGCGTCAAGCAGACGCTTATGCTACTTCTACCATGGAAGCAGAGTATGTTGCTTGCTATGAGGCTACTTGTCAAGCCATGTGGGTGAAAAATTTGATTTCGGCTTTCATATTGTTGAAAGCATATCTAGGCCACTTGTGATATATTGTGACAATCTGCTTCTTTGTGAACTTCTCTCATAACAATAGAAGCTCTTCTCGCACTAAGCATTTTGATGTGAAATATTTGTTCGTTAGAGAGAAGATTCGGGAGTTTCGGACTCGTATTGAGCATATTGATACAGGAAACATGCTTTGTGATCCACTAACCAAAGGCTTAACCTGTTGGAATATTCCGAATCATGTAATTCATATGGGCTTAGTTAAGTCTTTTGATGTATTGGATTAGTGGGAGTCTCGAAACCATTATTTGCCCATTATCGTTTTTTTATGAGATATGTAAATTGACGTCATTCTTGGTTTCATATCTCTTATAGCATTTTAAGATGCTTGGACCATCTTTTGAATTGCATATTTCTCTTTATTAATTATATGCAATTTTATATTCATCAATCTTTATGTGAAATATGAGTCTTTAGCATGTATGATTTACTTCCCTATCGGATACTATTTCTGCATTGTTAAAGCTTGTATTTCTTTATCTTCTTGGTTAACGTGTGTTTAGATCGTAACTGGTATTTCTCTTTAATAATTGATTAATGCTATCCAAGTGGGAGAATGTTAAATTTTAATATATGTATAACAGTGGATTAGCATTAATTAGTTATTAAATTATAATTAAATTATAATATATCAGTTATAATATTAATTCCTAATTACGTAACCAATTGATAAA